>CM021731.1:102059122-102274324 GCA_011075105.1 Heteronetta atricapilla
GAGAGAGGAAAGAGAGAAGAGAGAGAGGAAAGAGAGAAGAGAGAGAGAAGAGAGAGAGAAAGAGAAAAGTTGTCAAAACTCAAGCAAAGCCAAGGAGCATATATACAGTTTGTGGTTTTCTTATAAATCAGAAATACAGTCCAGGTTCACAAAGCTTTTGGGAAATCTGGGCCAAGTTTTGAGTGAATTTCAGAAAATTATAGTTATTAATGAAAACTGTTTTTTACATTCTCAGTTTTGGACACATTAAGTACAACACTAGAAATAAAATTCAAGGAGCTCATAATAAGGCTTGATGAACACCTTAATTTTCAAATACATATATATACACACCTCATAAATGTTTTGTATGCTGTTTCAACAGTGAATTTTTTTTTCCTTCCAGTGCAAAGATTGATAATACTGTTTAAGAAACAGAAAAAAAATATCTAATACTGATTTTTTAAAATAAATTATTAAATTATGGCAGTGAGATTATATAGGTTATAAGTGTATATAGGTTATATACACTTATTAAGTGTATTTTGGAAACCTTCCATGTTTTAAATATGTTTCTATGGACTATGACTTTTCCTAAAGGGACTAGGAAATACATTCTTACAACTGAAGCTATATGGGAACCTTTTTTTCTCAGAAAAAAAAGAAATTAGATTTATTTTTATTTTTAGAGTTGTCCCTGGGGACAAAATTTAGAAACACACAACCCAGCATTCATATTCTTCCATTCAGGTAGGGAAACAACTTGGACACTGGTCTTTCCCCTCCAGGAAAACATTGGGTTATTGACTGTCTCTCTCAACTTCTTAGAAGGAAACTTTCCCAACTAAAAATTATCTGCATTTGATAAATTCCCACCAAAACTAAAGTAACAGCAGCATAATCATTGAAAATATGGAACACAGTTTCACAGAACTAGGTGATAGATAATGACCATACATTTTTTCCTCACTAAAATAAGTGCAAACTTCAAGTACCTATTGTTTGATTTTTTTCTGACTATGATACTAAGATTATATGTAAGAAGATCCATATAATCATAGTATTATAGAACTGTTTGGGTTGGAAGGGACCTTAAAAATAATCCAATTCCAACCCCTCTCCACCATCGGGAGGGATACCTACCACTAGACCAGGTTGCTCAAAGCTCCATCCAGCCTGGCCTTAAACACTTCCAGAGATGGGGCATCCACTACTTGCTCTGGGCAACCTGTTCTATTGCCTCATCACCCTCACATTAGAGATTTTTTCCTCATGTCTAATGCCTTTCTCAGTTAAAATATCAAGAAAGATCTATCTTGAAAAGATAAACTCATTTAAGTGCACTCTCAGAAAGTTTGTGGACCAAGCAGAGTGGTACAGTTGACACACCAGAGGGAAGGGATGCCGTCTAGAGGAACCTTGACAGGCTTGAGAGGTGAGCCCATGCAAACCTCATGAAGTTTAACACAGCCAAGTGCAAAGTCTTGTACCTGGGTCAGGGCAGTCCCAAACACAAATACAGGATGAGCAGAGAACAGACTGAGAACACTGCTGCAGAGAAGACTTGGGGGATGAAAAACTGCAATGAGCTGAGAATGCTTGCAGTACCCAGAAGGCCAATCATATCCTGGGCTCCAAAAAAGCAGGACCAGCAGATCAAAGGAGGTTCTGCCTCTCTAATCACTCTCATGAGATGCCACCTAAAATATTGTGTTCAGCTCTGGGGCACCTAATATAATAAAGACATAAACCTGTTAGAGTGAGTCCAGAGGATGGATTCCCATGTAGAGGGCTGGAGGACCTCTCCTATGATGAGAGTGGTTATTCAGCCTAGAGAAACAAATATAGTACCATTCTAGTATTTAAACAGGGCCTAGAGGAGAGGAACTCTTCTTAGGAAGTGTAGTGATAGGACAAGGGGTAATACTTTTAAACTAAACAGGGGAGATTTTATGTTAGATATTAGGAGGAAATTCTTTACTCTGAGGGTGGTGAGGCAGAGGAATAGGTTGCCCAGAGAAAGCTGTGGATGCCCCACCCTTGGAGGTGTTCAAGGCCAGGCTGGCTGGTGCTTTAGGCAACCTGGTCTAGTGGGAGGTGTCCCTACCCATGGGAGAGAGGTTGGAAATGAATGGTCTTTAAAGTTCTTTCTAACTCAAACTAGTCCATGGTTCTATGATTTCCTACCCTAAACAGAACAAAACCAACAACAACCAAAAAAAACCCATCTACAAATTAAGTAACAGTAGCATGTTCCAGTAATAGTTTTGATACATATATTCTCTCTTAGAAAAACACTGCACAGAAAATTGAATATTTAGTAAGAGTTACTAAAACATAGTAGTAATTATATGTGTATATTAACAAAGGAATAGTCTTGTATTGCTTTAGGTCATCTTTCTCTTAAAAAAAAGCTATTTGCCACTGCATTTATACTTGCCTTGTATATCCTTATATTAGATGATTATATATGTATGTGGGCCTGAATATCTTGTTTGTTTTCACTTCTATGCAGCTCACACAAAGAGTGGCACTGTTGATACTCAATGAACCAGCCACTAAATTTGTCCTCCACAATGAGCCTGAGATCAATAACTAATTTTGAAAACTGATTAGTTTGCAGCAGGGAAGTAGACAGTCTGAATCTTGCCGGAGGATATAATCAGCCAGTAAATAGCAATATTAGTGCTGTAGGTAATAGGCTGGGAATAGCAGAGGAATGGGATATGGCCCAACTCTAAAATAAAGGCCTTTGCACAAAGGGCAATTGAAGTCCTCTCTCCCCATCTTTTTTTCTTTTTTTTTTTTTCTTCTCTCCCCCCCCCCCCCCCTTTAAACCATATAACTTGTACAATGAACTTTATGTTTTAATTTTTTTGTGTTGGAATAAAGTTTAGTTTTATCACATTCCGTGGTTGGTGACTGAGGAATGTATGTAAATATATCATAATAAAGCTTGCAATTGCAGCCTTGGGTGATTATTAAAGAGCTACAGACATTTTTACAGATCTTTGCTAGTTGTGAACTCCAGATGTTTCCAACATGAAAAATGTTGTGTTCTAACAGTTAATGTTATATCACCAGCCATTCAGAAGATGTATCTTCTTATTATAGAAAAAATGTTGCTATGGGGATAATTGTAAAACTGACCTAGGAGGAAGAAAACAAATGTATCTGGCACAAAAGAGGGTAGGTAGTGTATCAATTAAGTCAATGAATGGCTAGATAACAAAAAGGTAATGGGAAATTTAAAAATCATGCACAAACCTCGATTAACTTATGATTTATTGTAATTACCACTTCTTTTTATTTTCATGTGGAACGTGTCCTCAGTTAGCTTTGTGGACAGATAGTAGAATGCTTGCTGTCTGTGAGTAGGTAGGTATCAGTACTGTCCAAAGTGACAATGCTTTTCTTTTTCCACAAAGCCTGCACATAAAAGAATCTCTACCCAAGACTTCAAAGTTTATATTCCCCTTTCAAAGAACCCATGGGTTTGTATGAAAAAGGTTTTGTATTTTGGTACTGAAGAGTGAATTTGACTCCAAGACCATATACAAATAACTATAGGTTTTAAAATATCAAGCCCCAGCCATCAGAATAGAAATAGACTTCATGCAAGTCTGGCCATCGCTTATTTAAGGAATAGTCTGTTCTTGGGACCAACACTCTTAATTTCTGAAAAGCAGCAGCAGTAAATTGGCTCAGAGTTTTCACCTGGGGAGTCATAGGACTATTGGGACTAGGAGACTGTAAGGACCCAAGTCCCCTGCCAGCATTCTGCTCATCACCTAGCGTTAGCTTTTCTGTATCATCCATTTCATCATTTGTTCAGTGGGAATAACAGTGCTGACCCTTTTTACAAAGAGCTTTTTCAGATAGATGGATGAAGCATACTGTTATTTTCTAAGCTCGCAAGCAGCCATATACGTGAAAAAACATCTACCCCCATTATGAGGGTAATGATCAAATATCCCATCTTAAGTCATCTACTATTGCTGCTGCAAATGGTTTCCATCTCACAAACAAAGAAAATTTCTGGTGTGTGAGAAAGACATCACCATTATCACTCACCCCAATCAGCTTGATTGGAGTACAAACAATCAACAGGAAATCATCTATCTGCATGCATATCAGCCCTGCATCAGGAGTCCTTGTCCCTGGGAAAGCAAGTGAACTCCCATCACTTATCCTTAAATGTATATACTCCATAGTTCTTTCCTACATAACAGGAAAAGAAAGGAAACTGAGTAGATGACTTTTCTTATTAAATTTATGTGTTACAACAGTGTGCAATGTGCTTAGAAATGAATCACACAACAAAGGACAAAATTACAAAAAGTGGCATGTTATAAATCTCTTGATGTTTTCAGATAGAAACCAAACATCTTTCCGCAAGTTATGCATTAGTCAAAATGCTATCAAGATAAAGGCTTTCTAGTGATATTTTCAAGCCAGATTAGTTGTCCTGTAGCTTCACTCAAACTGGAACATAGCCAACAAGCATGGCTTGAAGACTGTTAGCTTATATCTTAAGGGATTTTTTCCAGCTGTATTAAAGAATTAAGACCGAGCTCCCCCAACTCTCACTGCACTGCCTGCATGCTGATCCTAGGCAGGAAAGGAAACAGAGGCATGGTGATGTAAAGGGATTAATCCAAGGTCAGACTGAAAGTTAAATGTAGGATTTAGGAATAGACTCTTACTGCTTGATTATGCTGAAGACAGAGAAAACAGTGAAGCCCTTTCATTTTAACTTCAAAGAAATGCAACTGTTTTGCACGTGGAAGTGCAACAGCATGCTATTGTAGAAGGTTTTACATCAAGGCAAACCACAACTATGACTCAGACCAAAAACATTTCACATTAAACTTGTCCTAAACTTTGTTTCTCCATGCATATATACCTGATTAAACATATTTAGATTGCAGATTAACAAATTTAACAAAGAAATAGAAAACACTAGATAAAAATGTAAAAATAAACAACAAGCAAGCAAGTATAGCTGTAACAAACATACCTAGAGGACTAAATTGCCTAATAATTCAAATCAGATTTTTTTTTTTTTTTTTTTTGTTTCTCCTTTTTATCATCTTTTTTCTTACTACTTACTAGCTCAGCCAATGCTAGTGACAGGCATGAAGAGAAACTGTGTAAGTGATACAAAGGTCAAGGTAATGCTATTTCTGTGCCACTACAAAGAACGTTTGAGTAGATAGCAAAAACTAAAGGTCATTTAATAAATATGTTTTTCATTTTCTCAATGGAAAAGTTAGAAATACGCACAGAAAATATTGGAAACATAAACCAAGGAGACCAGCTGGATTTTCTTTTCATGATAACAAATACTAAATACCTGAGAATATTCTGTTTTAGTTATGTCAGGCCAAATAATTCTAGAGTTTAAAAAGGAACAACAATTACACCCTGAAACACTTATTTTCAAGAAATTCCTACTACAGTAAAGACAAGCCTAACTAATATGTATTTTAAAAAAGACAGTACCTTGCTCCTCCAGACCTCTCATTGTAATCCCATTCCTCTTTACCCCTCCTACTTTACACCTGTATTTACACCTGCACCCAATGATGAGCCCTTTCTTTCTGCACCTGGGTGCAGAAAGAGGGACGTAAGAGGGAGTAGGAAGATAGCAGTAAGATAACCCATAAATGTGTGCCCATCAAGAGTCTGAAACTCTCAGAATACATAATTTAACAGATAAATCACAAGATATTAAAAGAGAATTGCAACCTATCCGTAAAGTTCCAGTTAACACGTGATTCATGAATGCTAGAATATGCCAGTATGCAATGGATATTTCATTTAGCTATTATTTTGGGCTGAAATACAGCAGGAAAGAACTATATGGTGATTTGCAAATTTCATTCCATGACAAACCTTCCTAATATTCCTTTTGAAATCCTTGAATTCAGTATACTTTTTCTAGACTCACAAATTGTAGCTTTTATACACTGAGAGGGAGAAAAAATATCTGTCAATGCATAGCCAGGACAGAACAGTAAAAATACAGAGAGTGGCAGCAATCACTTACTGTATGCCAATATTCTAACTTTATCTATTTTGTGATGTCCAATAACAGGAGTCAGTTTTGGCTCTCCCTGAGTAGAAATGAGTGCTTGTTTTGACAGCTAAGAGCTAGGAATAAAATGAATGAGATTAGACATCTTAAAAAAAAAAAAAAAAAAAAAAAAAAAAAAGAGAGAGAGAGAGACAATAATGTATTCTTTCTAAAAGACTGCCTTTTTTGCCTGTAGAAAATTTTGTTGTTTGCTGTATCAGAGAAGACAAAAGTGTACCACTGTGCTGCAATGTTCATATATTACTTTGCAATTTCTGCACTGAGGCACAACCTCCCCTCTCATATGACAAAGCTTGACTACCTTAAATCATTTCTGTAACAATATAAGCATTCAGATTGAATGCTGCCATTTGGCACAGGGCCTCTCTAACCTAACTTGGCCTCCCAGCCCCTCGAGCCTCCTTTCATCCTTTTCTGGTCTGGCAATTCTCTCTCTTCCTCTTTTCCTCCCAACGCCTCTGCATATGTATTATGTACCATAAAATGACAGTCCAATCAATAGTTGGCTCACTGAATTGCCTCTCAGACCCCTCCAAGTCAGTGGCTATGACTCAGCAGTTGCATTTTTTGTAAGTGAAAGTTCCTTGGGAGACTACAGACCAGAACCACAGGCAAAACCAAGGATGGCAGCTGTCCTTTTTGTAACCCTGAGCTTCTCAGGGTGGGTTTGACTCCAGCAGACCTTGAAGCACTTGCACACAGGAGGCAGAAGTACTTGACAATGAGAAGTGAGAACCCACACATCCTCCAGGGACTGATGTTCCACAGAGTGTGTACACAGAGAGCAGTAAAAATGTGCCTCAGTGTATTGAATACTCAGCAAGGCCCTGGGATAAAAATGATTTATGTTGCAATTATGGTGAAACAGCAGGAAGAAAGGCAGGGAGGCAGAATAAACCAGGCAAAAAAGAAAAATAAAGGCACACAGGAAAAAGAAAAAAAAAGAAAAAAAAAAAAAAGAAAAAAACAGGATGAGAGGAATGGGAGAAAAAAAAAAGAACTTTCATACACAAAAACTGGCAAAGTGCAAGAAGAAGAATGAAAAATCTGGTCATGTTGGTTAAAAAATAAATAAATAAAAGAGCAATGCGATGCTTAAACATGCCATAATCTCCTTTTATCCTGTACATAGGAAACACTCAACCAATTAAAGTACACAAATAGCCTCTAAAATATCTTGCCTATTTTACACATGAGAAAGCAGAAACAATGGGCTTATATAACTTGTTCAGGTCATATTGTAAGTCAGCAGTGAACCAACCATGGTTCTATGACCTACCTGCACACAATACTTCATCTTTAGGGGAAGTAAAAAACATATTTTCACTACAATTTTTTCACTATAGGGAGCTCTTAAGGCCCCCTTAGTAACCAGAAATCTTGGCAGCTCCTAATTTAAAGTTGGAATGCATGAAGATTTAAACAGTTTGCAAATAAAGCAACTGCCCTTGGTTTCATGGGCAGGAAAACCCCATCACATCTCACCTTTTCTATGACTTGGCATTCAATGCACCCTGCTTCAGGTCTTTAGCATTATATAACTAGTGCAAAGAGTAAAGCTAACACATTTCCTGGTGTTACCTTTTAAATAAGCCATTTCTAGCACAAAACTTTGATAATTCCAAGAGGCCAACATAGTATCAAATTCCCAATAAACACATGAATTAGCTTCCTCTCAAGGTTCATCCACTCATTCCTTGATTTTTATCAGTCAATTACACGGCTTGTCAGAGGAATGTAAAATAGCTGATCCATATATGTGCTATGTGTTGTATACTGTCAGAACTTACTCATGCACAGTCTGGGTAGGAATGACAGTTATTATTAAATATCAGCTGGCAGAGGAGAATTACACAAATTTTAGTCAACTAGTAATGACCTATAAAATTGGTAAAAACTGTAGGAGGAAAACAATCTGCCACCACATGAATTAAAATATAGGGTGACAACCCAATGGAATACTGAGTCACATATGCTGAAAAAAAAACAGTGGAGAAACAAAACCTATTCTTATTGACAGAGGAGGCATCAATACATAGATGGTGTACATCCTTACTACCTGGAAAATGAGGTCAAACTTTGCTACTCAGATTTGGAAATTTCAGGACAAATGATCTTTAAGATGTCACTTTACGCAGAACAAAATGATGAAAACAAAGCAGCAATCTCAGATTTGACCTTTTAACCCCCAGATATCAGTGTCTTACAGAAAACTTATATCCCATCTGACAACTGGATGACCTTGACCCAGAGGAATAAGAGATATTGCATTAACTAAGTATATGACTACAGACTTTCTTTGAAAGCTTACAAAGAGCCAAAGGAGAAAATAAGTTGATTTCTGAAGCTTCACAACTAAAGTTTGTTAAGGCTGTTTCGTACTAATGTGAAGAACACACCCTGTGCAAAAGGATTCTGTAGTCTCCTTACATTTTCTATAATGGTTTTCTCTGTAGTAGTTTTCTCCTTTGTAGTTTGACCTTGAGTGTATTATTTAACCATGACTTGTGTGAAGACACACTGACTAAGAACTACACATAACACTGAAAATGTGAATGACTGAGGGACTTAGCCAATGAATTAAGCTAAGTTATATTTTGGCACAGAAAAGGAATGCATGTGTGCTGTTGATGGCCACTGCAAAGGAAAGAATGAATTTGACTTCTGGAAAGGTGAACATTATATCTATATAACTGTGTCATGAAAACAGATCAAAAGTTGAGCCCAAATATCTCAAAACTTCCACAACATTTTATTATCATATCCTACTGTTTCCTGAAGTGATAAGAGATTTAAGCAATCAGAAAAATATCAACAGCTAGGTAGATTCCTAAAAGGAACATTTTTTTTGGAACAAAAATAACAATAAATAAATAAATATAAATAAACTACATCCTGCATCATGCACTGTTGTAGACTTTTCCTTGCTCTTTTTTTTTTTTTTTTTTCCAGAGTATATCAGGGTTTCTGGTAAAGCCAGGGAGCTTGCTATTCACTGGCAAGTAATAGTGAGAATACAGACCAAAATGATTGACATTTCCGACTGTAAACACAGAGACTTTATTTGAACTAGAGAGCAGTGCTTCTTGCTGGAGGTACTGATAAAGCTTCTGCCACAGATAGTTATGAGTGATGTGCAACACAACTTGAGATAAGGAGGTTACAACATTGTGAAAAGAAATCCCCTGAACATGAAGCCCATGGCACCAAAGCAGCACTTAACAGTACCGACCTTCCTGACTTCTTTCTGACTAAAAAAAGCTGGGAAGAGTACTAATAACATACTGTCAGAATATGTAAAAAAAAATAAAATAAAATAAAAAAATGAAAAGAAACTTAAAGACAGGATTACTCTTTACATTGTATTTCTATCCCATGTATGAAATATTTTGGGTACAGGATTTGCTCTCTAACATAGAGTAGCAGTGGAAAAAGTTACCGCTTATTCTGGTCTCCTTGTCTTTGTACAGTCAGATAAAAAAAAAGTTTCTGCCAAATTTGTAGTTCTGTCAGTGCTGTAGAACCAACTTAATCCACGGGAGAAACCACTTGCTATTTTCTGTCCTCTTTGTGCACTAGTCAATACATAATTGGGGTATATCTACTTCTTGTACTTTTGTGCTTCAGTATAGCCATAGCAATTTTAAAGCTATTATTAGCAATGAAGCTGCAGCAGTATGGAACTCGGCACAGGCTGCAGAACTCCCCCAGAGAGCAAGAGCATGCACTCGTGCCATTTGGTGCACACACCAATTACCAAACCCTACTAACCTATGTAATGAGAAAGAGGAAGATGGCATTCCAGCAGGGCAGTCTGGGTGAGAATAAGGGCAAGGTGAGGGAGCCAAGAGGACTCACTGCACAGAAGCTAGACTGTGTTCAATTCCTGTTTAACCATTTGTATGCAGGGATGAAGTGAGCAAGGGTGAAATCCACTTTGAACCTGGAAGAGATTCTTTTCTTGAGTTTGACCTGTGCGCACACCTTCAGATGCTGTTTCTTAAACTACCTGACTTAACTGTATAACAAGCATGTTATTTGTTGTTATAACAAACTTGGAATCAACAAGTTGCTGTCTGAATTGAAAATATTAAATGATTGGAGGAAGATAATAACTTTTTATAGGAAAAATATGTATATATTAAGTATGACATGGAGAAGGATCTTATTAAGTGGTATAGACTCAAAACTTCATGGAAATTAAATACTCTATAATGTTAAAGATTAAATCTTACATTTCTCTGGGTTATTTTCATATGTCTGAGAATTATTTCAGCAACTGACCTATAAAATAATGAGACTGATCATATAATAGATCTAAAATTACAGAAGTGGACTGTGGAGTTATAAGAAAAGTTAAAATCTGTCTTCATTATGGATTACCGAAGGTTTCTTTGCAAATGTTTTAATCATGATGGGAAACCATTTTTTTTTAATTATTATTTTTTAATAACAGCCTTTCACTGAATTTAGTTGTTTATTTTATTTATTTTGTTGGCATCAACTTATTTCTGCTTCTGGTCTTTAAGCCACAAATTCATGAATAGTATGGCCGTGTTTGTGAGGGTTTGAGTTATAATGTGCCCTGCCTTAAGTAGAATTTGTCTAAGATTTGCCTGAAATGTTCTAGGACTAGAAAAGACATGATAGCTGTTCCTTTATTCTTTTGTTTGCCTCACCACCTAAATTTGAATTTCATCAGTTTCAGCATGAGCACATTTTTGTTGTTATTCTTCCATTTAGAATCCTCACATGATTTCTTCCTGAGTAATTAATGGCTGGTATGAAGAAAACAATTTCAGCTGCTTTATCTCCAGAAGAATTAAGACTTAACATCCATTGCAGCCAAACAGCAGCTAGCTGCCTAAGTAACCAGGTCAAATGGCTTTGGAAAACTTCAAATTTAGATGCATATATCCAAAAAAATACCTGCTTGTCATCAATTTAACAAAAAATGCTGTCCTTCTTATTTCTATTTTTCATGTTGTGCATTCCATATGTGGTCTAATCTAGAGTAGATGCAAACAGCTGACCAAAAAAAATATTTTTAAAAAATATACATATAAAAATCATTATAACCAAGAAACTTCTAACGTGAATATTCATAGCATTTTGTTGACATGCATAACCATATCAAGGGTTGTCTTGCTGTTTTTTGTTTGTTTGTTTTCTTTTCATTCAAACAAACAAAACCACATTCATTTACTACCTTCTCTTGAAAAGAATTGTATTTTTCATCACTTTTACTGTTATAAGGGGATAACAGTTGCAGGGAGAAAGTCTGGGGCTATGTATCACTTTCAGCTCTGGCAACGGCAGCTGATGGACTGAACCAGAGTTAGGATTCTTGCTTTTAAATTCAGTCTCTCTCATCATGCAGCCCCAAGCCAGCTCGCTCCAGTCTTAGGGATAATAAAGCTCCTTATGGCTGTTTATACAAAATTTCTTTTTTAAACTGCTACGAACTAGTTACCTGGTAACTTATCAGGTAAGCTGAAGGCATGTCTCAGTGGCTTTGAAGAAAGGTCAGACTACATCTTTGTAAGCACCACTGGTGCACCCTGAGTGCAGGTACCTAAATTTGAGTAGCAGAGGGCTTAAGGAGTAGGAGCCTAAGTAGTTGTTGCATCTGACCCTATATATCTAATGTATAATGACCCTAAATATAATGTATTTATGGTCAAAACAGCTCCATGAGCTAGGTTAGCACCCTAGCAGCTAGACTGTCTTACCAACTCCTCATCCAGATGATGGCATTTCTAAAATTTCCCATGACTGGCATGGGAATAATACTAGAGTTTAACAATGACTCTAAAATTTAAGCATCAGTACCAACACCGTGGCTTGTATGTATGAATCTGCATATATCTAGGTATGAATGTGAGCACAGCATTTGCTCAGAATGTCAGAGAGTAAGCATGATTTGGGCAAAGGATACTTATATATATATATTTTATGTCTGGGGTTATGTAGAAAATTACATTTCCACAGAACTCATTTTTAGAAGAAATACTAATTTTTCATAAACTTCCTGATGACTTCCTGATCGTTGCCACGGTAGTCTCGGGTACAGGTACATACACCAGTCTTTTTATCTTATGGAGGTAAAAAGCAAAGTCCTTGTGACTGAAGAACTTGTTATTGCCAGTGAAATTGTAAATGGAAGGATTAAGAGTAGTGAAGAATCCAGTTAAGTAGTCATGTCATTCCTTCATAGCCTTTGCAAAGGAACAATGTCATATCTAATCAATTTTGCTTTCAAATTATTTTTTCTTAAGTGTAACTTTTGGGAGTGGTCCAACTCATGAAATTTAACCATATTCAGCTCAAAGTACACCTGCAAACTTGTGGATATTAGGATTTATTGGTCTGGTTCAAGTTCACTTTTAAACATAATTGCAGTCTGAAGTGAGTTCAGATATTATAATATTTTACAGATTCTTGTTATAGATATGACTAAATGACTCATTTGCAAAGGAGGCCTCAAGCAAATGAGCTCTTTTCAGTTCCACCTGTCTGAGAGACAAGCTTTGCTCAGATCAGTAGTTTTACCCTGACTTCTACTGACTTAAAACATGTTCTTGTGCATTGGAAACAAAGTGCTCCAAGACACATTCACCACCCTGTATTCCCCTCATTTTCATGCAGGGGGTACACATTCTTTTGCCATACTTCTTCTTGAGCATGTTTCTAAGATTAAGTTAGAAACCTGTGAAAATAAATATTTTTAGTAGATATATTCTTTTAATATCAAATATAGTGGCAAAATCGAAACTGCTGTAATACAATAATATTTTTTTTGTGTGTGATATACTAGCTTGTAGATCTCTATAACTGACACTTAATGATTTCTGATGTCTGGAAGGTATTAGACTGTGGTTGTAATAATCTCTATAATTGTTACAGTTCATGCTAGCTAGACTGCACATCTATTCTTCATCTGTCCTTAAACTAATTTGTTCTACGTATGAATATATCATGCTCATCAATTTAAAGTGCCATCCTTTGGCTATACAGGTCATTAAAGATTATACATTATGCATGAGTCAAACACACCAAACTTACACAAATGCTTTTTAGCAGTGTGCAAGAGAGCTGCTTTCTGTTAGAGTTTTTAAATTATTTTTCTAATCGAAACCCAAGTCACAGCTACAACTAACCAGCAATCAATTACTTCCCTCCAAATACATCTTGGATGATGAGAGTTATACTGTGTTTCTGTGCTGAATTCTAAAATTATCAACATATACTTTAAAAAACAAAACAAAACAAAACAAAAACTTGTAGGTCAGGGGAAAATGGGTTTTCCCACTCATTGCTGCCTAGAAAGTATTAATTGCAATTATTGCAGTGCTGAATGCTTGAAGTTCTTTTATTGCAGCAAGGAAATTTCACTTCGTAATGCAGCTTCATATACACAGAGCACCTATAACAACAAGATCCCACTGTAGAGTCTATGGCTCTGGTAACAGTTTTGATAAATAAACGTATAAAGTCAGTGAGGAAGGTAATGATTTCTGGCAAGAAATGAGTCCTTTATGAAGTCTCAAGATTGTACTTGAAAAAAACTTTGCATAACTAGATCAAGAACTATGGAAAAGTCCAAGTAGCAGTAGGCAGAGGGCTCATAGTGTTAATCTTTACCACAAGGATAGCTCAGCTAACAATATTTAATCGCTATTGATATATTAATATATTGTAGCTGGCAGGAGATCAAATGCCTGCCTCAGTTATATTCCTAGCTGATCGATGCTCAACACCAAAGTAACCTACAAACAACACAAAAAAGTTGGTCCTTTAAGGAGCCAAATGGGAATATGAAATGAACTGCTTTATTTTCAGAGCCCTTGTAAAGGGGTTCTTGAAGAATTTGCATGGAATTTTGCCCAAACTTCCCTTGTTTTGGATTGGATTTGTGTTCATTTGTAAGACACTCTTATTGTTCCACATCGAATATGTAGATGAGTCACCATAACTACCTATGCAGTGTTTATCCCATGCATTAGAGAAATGAAACTGCTTTCTTCACCACTTTCCTGAGCTGTTCATGACCAAAGTTACTATGTATAGAAGAAAATTAAGTAAACTATTTCCTGTCAGTACAAGAGGAGTGTCTCTTTAGGGCCAACACTTCCTGAACTGATTAAGTGCCAATCACTTCATTTCCACGAAGAGCAAAACCTATCCCTCAGTAGATTAAACAGTTTGACAACACTGAATTCATTTTTCATGTAGAAGCTGATTAAAAAAAAAAAAAAAAAGAGAGAGATAGAAATAGAAGGTGTACACATTATGAGTATGTATTTACACAGGAGAGGGGAGGTTGTGCATGGGGTGAGACAAGTACACCTGTTACTCTTTCAGATAGGTCATATATACTTTTTTTTTTTTTTCAGTATTTTACAACCTCACTAGAAAAACACTTGAGGAAAATCATTAATAATGCCTTATCACTATATCTAAGATTATACAAAACCAGACATTACTATGAAGTCTCTTTAAAAATTGTGTTAAAAGTCAGTTGCAAAAATATATATACTTTGCATTTTTTTTTAGCAAAGATATGTTTTGACGTTGTAAATACTTTTGGGTAGAATATTAATGCAATGAGTCATACAAATATCATATATACTTTCCTTTGTATTTACATTAATACAGTCTCCATTGCTTTGAGTGTTCCCTTAATACTACCATTGAATTAGTTTGTTTTCTTTTCACCTCAGAGTACAGAAAGACACAAACAAAAAAACTACTGCATCTAATTAGTTATTAACTATTAGTTGTTAACTATCATTTATTAACTGATCAGGCTATTTTCACATGATTCATCAATGTCATAATCATCACTGAAAAGTTAGTCTTTGAGTCTCTAATTGAGTGGATTTGATCACAGAACTTCCCCCATCAAACACACAAGAAGTATGCAGAATTATGTGTCTGGGAAACCAGGTTGGAAACACAGTCACTTTACATTTTTGAACATCAGCCAAATCATCCCTAGAGAATAAGAATGAGCTAGAAAATCAGTATTCACCATCCCAATAATGAAGATATTTGAAGAGTGAAGGAGAGCTCTTTCCTCCTGGAAAAAAACAGCAACTAAAATGAGAATATCCTCAGTTTTTAGTAAGTGGCATTACTTCATATACACTTTGATGGTTCATAACACCTACAAAACTTGCCCAAGTATATCTGTGAGGTAAAGGGAGGGGTAAGTTTTTGATGACAAGCTCTGCAGGAAATGGAAGATAAATCGAGGGATTTGCAGGCACTATGTTCTTTCGGAGCAGATGCCTGAAGTTCTTCTTAGACAAAAAAATTTGGGTTAGGTCCCCTGGCTCAGATTGCATAGGATTCATTTTGCTTTACAAAGGTGCTATCAGCTCAGATTTAATATAGCATAAGAGAACATACTAAAACTACATTTGGATGATTTTCTTCAGCCTTCTGTATCCATCCCAGACAATTTCACATTCATTTGTGAATTTAGAAACAGAGACTGCATATCAAAGGAAGGCTGGAGGCAAAAATGAAGGCTGCAAATGTTTGCTGTTTCAGCAGTTACTGTTTTGATCTTTGAAATGGAGTGAAACTGTCACTATTAACAAATAGTGGAAGAAACTATAGGAATAAAAGAAAGAGAAAGATAAATAGAACAAGGCTTGTTCTTTGAAAGGTAGATAGATATATGTGCACATGCTACTTAGAAAGTCTTTCCCAATATGAAGTGAAGCATGCTGCAAATCTGACATCAAAATCAGATGCTTGACTTTCCTGCTTGAGAAGTGATGCTTACTACTGAGTTTCTGTGGTGTAGTCGAAATGTAGTTAGTGCAATATTATTTTTACTACAGTTCTGATAAGGAGAATGATACATGCATTTTGAAACAGAAGAATGCCAAATCACGAACTGCTTTCTTAATCTTCCTGCTTTTTACAGTGAAGTCAAATATCAAAAAGTGATGGAAAATTTACTTCAGAATAGATGTTCTTTTTATCAATATTTAATTAAGTATCTCAATGCAATTGCAATCCACCAAAACCAAAACCACAACACTACCACCACTGCCAAAAAAAAAAAAAATATATATATATATATAAATGCTTCTAAGTTATGAGATAACACAAAGCTTGAACAAAAACTCAGCTATTTTTGAGCCCTTTTTCAGGTCTGAGAAAAGATCGATTTGAGCAAACACTTTAAGATTGGAAAATGCCTATATGAGTCCATTATAGAATAGACTGCTATGATTTGTTTTCAGTGTCCATGTGCATATGCTACTTAGAAAGTCTTTCCCAATATGAAGCACTTGGTTTGTAAAAAAGTCCCTCAAGCTGATAGATAGGTTTCCTGATATCATGATATTTTTAATGTGCCATAAAAATAATTTAACCGTTGGGATCAATGAACTACATTATAATAAGACAATAAAATATCCTCCATGGTATCCCATCCTTACTATATATGCATATTAAGAAAATGGAAAAACTAGAAAATATTTTTGTTCATATATAAACTATTTTGATTCTATATATCAGAAAGATATATTTTAACCTGCAAGTACATTTTAACAGCTTAGAAATGATCAGTATAGCACCACGATCCATGTGTTTTTGAGTTGGCTAGAAACTTGCGCAGCATTCTTACAGTATACATGAATATTGTATATAATTGTATGTAGTATGACTATCTGGGTGCCACAATGGATTTGTAGCTTTTTATCTACAGAAAGGTTAAAAAATTATAAAGGAAAAAGTGTACATATGCAAGAATAAGCATTATCAAATGACCAAAAAAGACAGTATCAGAATATATGTGCATCAAATTAGTAGCTCTAACACTACATAAGTAGTGATTCAAAATATTCAGTGATCTCGTAGTATATTATAACTCAGTATTAATACCTTTCCCGCAGAATTATATTTGTAATATATTTTCAAAGATTTGCTTTAAAAAAGGAAAATACTTAACTTCTTTCTGTTCAGCAGCATTCCTCCTCTGCCCACTCATGACAGTTAGCTTCAAAACTTGAATATCATACTTCTCTGAGAAGAAATAAAGAGCTTATTTCAGATGTTAGAGTACTTTTGGATATTATATATAGTCTCAGGTTTCCAGAAACTTGTGGTTACACAGCCAGATGAAGCTGGGAGGTAATGCTCTTCTTCAACGTGACATTTTCCATGATTCAAACCTCTTATTGTCTAGATATGTCTCAAAATAAAATATGTCTTAAAAAAAAACAGGCATCAATTCCATCACACATACATATGTGCTAGTCACTAGCATCCCTGGACTACTTTATCAGACTGAAGTTTGAGATTTAGCTTAAAAGCAAAATTAGCAGAAAAAGTTAAGTGATGCAACTCTGGGATGTATCTAAATTAGTCTCATGTGTGTGAGACTAACCAACATAAAATAATTTACACTCTCTCATCCCCAAAACTCTAGGAAATGTTTTCCAGGAACCTATTTTTCACAGAAGAAACACCTGTTAATCCAGACAATTGGCAACTCCTTGTGAACTAGAAATTACATGTACATACAATTTCTTCAAAAAGTAGCCCCAGAAGATTAAAAGCAACTATGGAAATAATTATGTACAGAATATTAAAGGACAGAAACTGTGTGATATAAAAATATGCTAAAAAAAAAAAAAAAAAGACATTTAGTGTTTAGTGTAATCTTTGCTCTCATGTTTAATATATGGTAGTTTCACTTTCTGTGAAAAAGTGTGGGGTTTTTTTGGTTTCTAATGGTGCTTACAGGATATTTATCTTTAAATGTGTATATGAATAAAAACTCAGCTTAAAAAACAAGAAATGCAAGGCTTTCATTTGATCATTCATCTGTTCTATGTATGTGAAAAATTATATGTTGACAAATGAGAAAAAAATCACAATGATTATATATATAAAAAAAATCACACCTGCCCAGTCAAAACTCAGTGACTCCAGGTCATATTTGTTGTAGAAAAATACACTTATTCCTCAGAAAAGCATAGCTGAAGCACATAAAATGCTATTTTCCTTAATGGTCCTAATCAAACATCTGCGACAAATATGTGGACAACTTTCAAAGGAATTAAATTATTACTTTTCATGTTTACGTATCCTTTCTTCACACTTTTCCATTGGAAAATCATATGATAATAGGTTTTTGCCTGTAGGGCAATTTCAGCTCTTGTAAAGTCTGATCTGAAGTGATTCATCATACCTTTTTTTTCCTCTATCTGAAAATTTTCAGTTTCTTTGGGGTTTCCAGTCAGTCACCACAACCATCCAGACCAAACCAACTGAAATGTAGTTTTAGGTTTCTGGTAATTTACATTTACTGACAGGTATGCATCTCATTCTCCAGAAATTATATGCCAGATTTGTTGGGTGTTCCCACCTCTTCATTTTGCCATGGGCAGCTCTCTGACCAGCTGGTGCTCTATGCAAATGGTAGGATTAGTAGAAGCAACAGTGTGCAGAATGCTGGAAGGCCCCTGACCAACACAGAACTGTGGCGGCCAAACAGCAAATTCCGCATCTCCAGGAACAAGAACGGTAGCTTCTTTCTGCTACTTGTCCATGAGTACTTAAGAGGAGCCCAGGCAGCATACTCAAGCCTTTTTAAGGTTCACATAAAACAGGAGGAGGCAAAAAGAATAACAAAAGAATAAAAAAAAAAAAGCATAGCCTGCATTTGCAAAAAATATATCCATTATCAACTATAGTTGCTCCAAGTCATGCAAAGAGATGCATATATTATATGGCTGTGTTCTTCCCTGACAACTTACTTTAGTAAACTTTTCTCAGCTTCTTTCAACTCAACACTCGGTGAATATTTACTGCCTGTGAGGGAAGTACCAGACTCCCCCTGATTCATTTTTAAAATAATAATAATAATAAAACCATTATTTAATAATAATAATAATAAAACCATTGAAAATCAAATTGAAAGAAAACTGGATGCTCAAGAAGCTTCCATTAGTGTCTTCAGATTGTTCCCCCATTACCACAGTGCATAACGGAAACATGGAAAAGTCATTGCTGTTGCATGTTGAAGGGCTCCTATTTCTTTGGTTCCCACACGATTACTTATAGAAAGAATATACCAGAACTGTAATACAATAAGCTATAATGTGAAACAACTGTAAGTACTCGAAGGCTCCTAATACAAATGACACACTGGTCTTTTAAAGAATTAAACCATAATTTATAGAAGAAACTATCAGATACACAGGACTTAAATTGCATCTGAGCACACAGGCTGCTTGCTTACTTGTAGGAATATCAATCAATTTGTTAAGAATTAATCTGCACCCCAGTGTTCTCCTAAAACTGCCTAATGTTTTGGCAAGCTACTTGAAAGGGTTCAGTAAGAATTTATAAGGGCAGCTTGGAAACAGGATTTTATTTTTTTATTTTTTTTTCTGGCTCAACAAAGGGGATACTGTTTCCCCTCTGAACGTATCTCTGTTATAGTTTAACACAGTAATGGATAGGTTTGCCAAAAATCACAGTTTTTAATGGCCTTCAGTGAAACAGTAGATTTGTCTTTGCCTTCATACTGTGTCCTGCATGTATGCTGTTAGAATAGCTCTTAATCTGCCTGGAAGTATCAAATGTTCTTGGTCTTGAGAACACAAACTTGTGCACTCACTAAAAAGTACAGTTTGTAGAGTAACCACATTTTCCATGCAGAATGGCAAGCAGGACTGAAATTAAAGGATCTAATTTCTAGTATTTTCCAGCTCTTGACATAAAAATGGCAAGAGGACCTAGGCACATTTAAAATGTGGTATTCATATTGCCTTCATAAAATGTGCTAAAATTGCTTGAATGAAGTCACTTGAGCAACACATCCAGGCAATAGATATTTTTGAACTCTAAGAATACTTAGCACTTGGCAATGACCACATATACATAGGGTGTGTAAGGCTGTAAACATAAGATCAGTTTATAGCTATCTCAAGTCATTAGTAAACAAGGCATGTCTTCAACTACAAACAGCAGAAAGTGATAGTATGCATACTACACAAAATTATTGCAACTTTCAGGTTTTCAAACTTTTCACTTTGACCAAAGCAATCAATAAAACATCAAAGTGGTAGGGGGAAAATACAAACCCTTGCTTGTTTGGCATTAAGTTCAAGGTGAAATTAAACAGATAATTGTTATCAATTGTCTATCAGTTCCCAGGATTTTATTTTATTTTTTCCCAAGAGTTAATGTGCACACACCCAAAAACACACACATCTATTTGAGTACTATACAAAGAGATCTATTAGAAACAGCTTATTTTGCACTCCAGTCATGAGAAAGCTGTTTGGTATGGAATGGAAATCTTGTCTCCACATCCTGAAAAATCTCAGAAGGAAAGCAGCTTGTATCTTTGCTCAGCCAGCTTCAATGTTTTACACCCCAGAGACAATGTTCTCAAACATGTCAAGTGAAGTCCCTTTTAATTTTTAAGAGAAAAAAAAAAAATAAAAAGAAAAAAGGGGGGGTTGTCAACTTTTGGAAGTCCTTATTCGTTTCATATTCTGTTAAAAAAATGGTGGTTGGACACTGATTCCTCTTCGGAATTTTAGTTTATTAAAATGATTTTTGAATGTTTTTTTTTTTCATTTTAGTTTATATATGTGTGTGTAAATATATATATATATATATATATATATATGTATATTAATCCTTTCCTGTTTCCCCTTCCTCTCCCTTAAAATCCATCACCCAAGCAGCTAGTTCACTGCCTTCAGATGGACTGTTTACCAGGCTGAGGCCTTATATTTTGGAGCAGGATTTTCAGGGTTGTGCTAAAACTTTTGAAAAGGAAGTTTGGTTTATATCCACATTTACCTTAAACAATAGAATATCTTTTACTTTACATGCTGAAATCCTACATATGTCATTTTATTTACATAATTATTATATTCACATTTGCTTAATGCTAAAAGAGGTAAACTGCACTTCAAAAGAACCGATATTTATAGGAGAAAAATCGATTGCTTAGTTGCGTAACACTAGGCAGATAAGAACCTATTGTAAATAAAATCTGCCAATATTTCTGATTAATGAAATATAAGACTGCAACAACCATGAAATCCTACCAACAGTTTTTGTATGTCAATGAAATCAAAATTTTTTGTTTGTTTTTTCTATGTTTCAGCCAACACATTTTTATGAAACAGTTCTTATGGATACTTCTAAATTCAAGAGCATGCAAAAGATTTTAAAAGTGAAGTTGTACCCTTGAACAAAACTGCATGCTCTCCATTCTCTATTTTCTCTACCTTATTAATTCAGAACTTTGCATGAAAAAAGCAGCAGTAATTAGCCTTGACATGGAACAGCGCCAGGCTTTTCTATCAAGTTTCTTTCCTGTTTATGTTTGAATTACTCAGAGGCTGCCTCTGTGTGCCCTTTGTCTCAACAAATGTATTTTTTCCCTTACTCTCATGGTACAAAGAATGTAATCTGTGTTGACTGGAGTCTGCTGAACATCATATTATTTCCTTGACTCAGTTGAAGATTCACAAACTGTAGTGGTGGAAAATGCTTCTGCTGAATATAATCTGCAAAAGTAAGAGGACTTGCTCTTCAGAAAAGGGTTACCTTGTACTTGGCCTTGTTCTAAAATTTTGTCTAGAGGAAGACAGAAGTTGGGTGATGAGGTTTTCTCTTAGCTCGTTCCCTTTGCAAATATGACACTTGGCACACAGGGATGCTTAATCCTGGATGCAAACCTTGTCTAGTGTTTTATTAATACACTACAATGTATTGACCAGATGCTTATGCCCAGATGTATGAGAGATTTTACCTTTTTTACTGTAATCAAAATCTTTGCTGTAAGCACACATCTAATTAAAAATCAGCAATCTTCTGGAGGAATACATTGTTATTTTATAAAGCCAGTTAGGAACTTTTGCATCTGTGACTACTCAATGCCCATTTGAATTGTTATCAGATTTCATCCGATGGAAAAAAAAAATATATATATCTTTATAATATAATGCAAAACACAAGAAAATAAAACCCACTATAAACATTACTTTATATCAAGGAAACTGCAGATGAATCGCTTTCCCTAAGCAACTATCACACTGCACTTCAAGGTAAATAAATAGTCATATACATATCCACAGAACACCCTTCCCCAGAAAAGGAACTCATAATATCCATGGGTAATGTGATGACAATAACTGGGAACACTTCAGGGAAAAATGTTTAGATTTTTAGCCTATTGCTAAACATAAGACTAGAAGAGATTTCTGAAATTTGAAATCCAAGAAATTCAACATCTCTTCCTTCAATATTTTTTTTTCCAGTAAATATTCGGCACCTGTAAAGCAATTTGATTTTCCAAGAACCTGAACCTGCCAGATAATCATGTACTGGAGAAAAAAACAAAAATAAAACAACAACAAAAAAATGAAAACAACAACAAAAAAAGCTTGTTCAAGTATATTTTTCACAAGACAGAATTCAGTTAAGATCTTTAAAATGTTTCTGAACTGTATAAAGATGGCTAGTTATTTTGGAATGCTTACATGCCATGCACAAAAACAACAACGACGAAACACCACCACAACCACATAAAACCCTGAATCTCCTTTGAAATGTCATTGAGAACCATTAACTTTTGTTTTCCATGATTTTTAACATAGGAAACTCTTCCTGAAAATATTTTTAAAACTGGGGTCTGGCCTAAAAGTCAACAAAAAGCCATGGAGAAAGGAGTTATGTATATAATACTGTTTCAATAATACTCATTGTGCTATAAATATAACTAAGTCTCAACAGAGGCCCCTGAAACATGTCATCAATATGAATGTATATTTATACCTCAAGTCATGTTTTCAGTGCAACTGCAAGCTGTTGGTACACCAGGGGTCTTGTATTTATTTTGTTCCAAAAGCTGTTGCCTGAGATTTTGTCAATGGGATACAGAAAGGGCAGGAGTTGAGACATCCTGCTACTCTTCTGGTTAGATATATTCCTAAATACATTTTGATTGGATGACCTAATTGGGGATTGAACTAAAGTCCCTGGCTTCTGTCTCAGTACTATCATAGGTGGCTTAATAGGTCAACAACATGGCCTGAATTGTCTGTTCCCTGAGCAGATACAATTTTTCTCTGTCTAATTCCTCTAGCCTCCAGCTATTTACATAGAGTTCTATAGATTTTTATTTTCATATATATTAACTCTAAAACTATCCCTTAGCTACCATTCTCTTTCTAAGGTTCACTGATCTCAAAGTTATTTGGTATGAAGGCTGTTCTGGAGACCATTACACATGGATTTTTCTTTACACACAAATGCATACAATATACAGACAAATTCTGTGTCACTAAAAGCATATTTGCATATTTTTCAAGCCATATGGGAAACCATTTTGCATTTCAGAGAAGGGGATATGGCTTACTGAACTCTAAGCATGAATTTCATATCACAGATTGTGAAGGTTAAAATAATAATAATAATAGTAATACCTAATAAGAAATCATCTTTCCAAGCTGCAACATTCAGAGGTTAGGTGTTCACATTACTAAGATATAATTGTCAGACTTTGTAACAACAGATGATTCAAGACAGAATTGGGTTGATAATTACACAGTAGTTATTATTATTATTCTCTGTTATTATTTTATACATTTTATTGTATTGTGGTAATAATGAAAGATAATGTGCCTTGGGAATGGAGAATCCCTGAATCTCATTAGAAATTAAATATATACAATGAGAACGTGAGATATAAAATTGCTTTTCTGCCTGCCAGTAGAAATGGAATGGTGTATGACAGGGATGGAATAATAGGATGCTCTTAGCACTGTAATGTGTGCATAAACATCTCCACTATCCACATACGAAAATAAAGTTTAACCTCAAATGCAGGCACATAGGCACACACTAACAGCAAGCAAAGGGAATTGAGTAGAATTGAAATTTTTACTTGGAGAAGATGGTAAATCTGTGTACTAGATTTTTACCTTTGGGATCTTGGCATAAATCCAATCAGAGGTTCTAATTAATATGAGTTTGATGGTCTCAGCTTAGCTCGTAACTGATGGTAGTTCACACTACAAAACACATAAGAATTCATTACAGTCCTGCTCAGCTGGCAATTTCTTCTCAAAGGGAGCAAGATCATGTAACTATTGTGGATTCCAGCAACTGCCTTGCATTTTAGTCAGGGTGGTCCTTTCTGGACAGTTGAAAAGGGGTCATCCATAGAGCTTTAGGGAACAAAAATCAAAGCACTGCTCTAAAATTAACCCAAATGTAGAATAGTAAATGTGCTTACTAGCCTTTTCATTTAAGACTCAAAGCATGGATATGGAAATTAAGACATGTTCCAAGGAGAAATCTGCACAGTATTTCTTGGTCTTAAATTGTATACCCTGTTCTCAATTCACTCCAAACAGAATTTTCTGCTTATACCCTTCTAAATTATTCTAAAACAACTTTACTCAAACTCAGAAGGAATATATTTTTCTCTTCCCAAAACACCATTTGATGCTTTCTGTCAAACTGGTCACGATCTATGTATAGATAATAAATAGTAAACTATTTATATCTTACTAAATATGCTGATGAGAAAAAGCAATTGCAAATTATAATGCTAGCCAGTAGAAAGACCTCATAAGTAGTAGTGTGTAATCTAGTGTCTAATTCTCCCCTTGATCAAATCAACCCAATCTTTATATCTGGGTTTGCTTGCCTGACCTAATCTACTCCTTTCTTAAGTTTCTTGATGCAAAATTTCCCAGAGATAAAGAGGCTCAGGTAATCTGCCATACACTGAAACGCTTGGGTATTTGTGTAAAGTGACACATTCCTTCTTTTCTATCACTGCTAATAACATCTGTATTCTCTTACTACTAACAATTTTGCCTAGAACAAAAGGCAAAATTGTTACCTGCTACCTATTCACAAGGCGCTTTGCCTTGTTTCATCTTCACCAGACCCACAGAATGTTTTTTTTTCTTTTGAGGGAGTCAACTAATCTTGCTGAAGAAGCAATGAGAATAGGCTCATTGGCCTCACTGTCCTCAAAATAATAGACTAGAAATTCAATATTTAAGTTTAGTTTCCAGTTCAGGTGCAGATTCATAGAAGTTTTTTGTTGGTGGTGTTTTTTTTTTTTTTTTTTTTTTTTTTTTTTTCCCATACAGAAATAATGGTAATTGTCCATAAAGGAATAGATATTCCACGGAGGGACATAAGGGTAACAACCCAAAAAATACAGCATAACAATCTGAATGTGAATATTTCTGACAGCAGGAAAATGAAATACCAAGGATGGGGAGAAGAATTTGGAGCATAACACAAGGTCTGCTGTGCATGCTAAATAATGACAATTGTGGTCAATACATTTTTCTGAACTAATTTGTAACACGCTTCTGATGTTTTATATTAATGTTAATGTGACTTCATTTCATATTTATGAAGACCTAGACGGCCCCAAAATGGGTTTTCTGACTAAATGCATTCCTCACTCCTCTTGATCTCAAACCAGCTGCTGGACCTCTTATGCTTAAATACCTACAACAGTCCAGGATACCCATTCAGGAACTTCATTTGCCCAAAGGAAATGAACCTTGAAGTGCTGCTTTGTACCAGGTGTAAGAAGGTGTACACTTCTACTTGCTGAGTGCTACTACCTGCAGGATACATTATTTTTTTCAAGGAACAGCACTCACTGCATCATTGCTTCTGGACACAGTTCAAGCTGTTGACAACTTCTACATGGCTCGATATAGCTGTGGTCATAAGTTTTAGCAGAAGGGAAATTAAAGGGGAATGTTCCTGATCCTAAAATTATTTTCCCTTTGCAGTCAAATTAAAACTAAACATTTGCAAGAAAATGACAATTTTTTTTTCCCCAACTCTTTTTTTCCTCATTTGATTAAAATTTCTCTTCCTTGATGTGACATTCACAGAGTGAAGTTAAACATTATTCTTTAACCTAGACAATACATTTTTTATTTTGTTTTTAAAGATGGTCTTCTAAAATGTTAAATGTGAATTGAACATAAATCCCTTATTATATAGATACTGCATTCTATAAAAGGGTAAACTAGTTCCATTTTGTCCTTATTGGCCTCTTGATATATATGTGTGAATCAGTTCTACATTTGCAAATTGCATGCCTTTTGAGAGATAAATTGTGTCCACACAGTAAGTGCCATTTTAACCTGATTTGGCATTTTGAAACTATTTTGTCTAACATTTCTGTTAGCAAAAATAATATCTCAGTGTTTTTTGAGTCACAAGCCAGAATGTCACTGTAAGGGAAATAACAATGAAACAAAAAAGGAAGCAATAGTTCTTATCATTACCCCATTGCCCTGGAGCAATACAGGGATTATCTCTAACTATCTCCCAACCTCCAAATGATACATTTTATTGCAGCATTAGATAGTCTCAGTTACATCTCTTTCTAGTTTTTATCAAAACACTCATACTTTTATTTGTTAATCACTAGTGAGTACTTTTGCGTCAGCTTTTATCTTTATATCCCTCCTCAGGGGAGTTTTTTTTTTTTTTTTTTTTTTTTTTTTTTCCACACAGACAGTGAATATTTCTATTCCTTAAATGTATTTTTTGCTTTCTGCACAAGTTTATCTTCCACCCTGAGTCTATTTAGAGACCTGTGCTCCACAAATTAATATTATCCACTGTTTTTTCTGATGATGTCTGAGTGCTGTCTACGGTCTTAACAGGAGGAATTCCTAGTAGGCCTCATGCTATCCCACATAAACGAAGCTGTCAGTTCTCTAAGTGTTTCTCATTGTGTGTTTTGAACACTTCTCACTTTTCTGTAAGTCCTGCATGACTAAGATAGTATTGGACAATCACTGGCTTCACAGCACAGCAGCATAATTACTTCTACAGATGAAGAAGACACTAGTAAAAACTAGAGTCACAGAAAGAAACTGAAGCATAACTGGATTTGCAGTCAGCATTTCTGGGTTCCAGTTCAGTTACTTAAAGATCATCTTTTGAAAATGCATAAAATTTAAAGGAATATAAATATTTCACACATTCTTAATAATCTAAAAATTACATTCAATATTAAATTTTCCTGAAATGTAGGTTAAACATTTCCTTATCATTTGGGTCTAATAAAACCCTTTGCTTACAAAACCTTGAATTAAACTTAACTTTTTATCTTTTCAGATGTTTCCTTCTTGCGCAAAATCTAAATTAAGATTAATTTTTATTTATTTATTTTGCACATTGAGCAAAAGCATCCAATCAAACAACACTCACCGCTGTAAAGAATTACCTGATATGAAAATTTGAGTAGTAATCCAATCAACAGCCACATACAAAGCATAAGCTATATAAACTTTTATGTACACATCTAAACACCACACACAGTCTCTAAATTTCTCATGCAAATATATGACTTCTTATTCTATGTTCAAAATGAAGCAATCCCTCATCGTAAGCCATCAGCTAAATAAAAGCATTAAGCTAAAAGGTCTGCGTATCAGAGCTAAAAAACCCTTCCTGGATTTAGTCCCAGTGCTATACTAATTTGACTGCAAGGAGGTGGGGAAAGCTAAGGATTATTATTATTATTATTATTTTAGCCTTTTGGGGATAGAAAGACCATTTGTAGCATATGTCCTACATCTGGCAGTAGTGCACTGATAAACGTGTGTAGCAGCAGGAACCCAATTATCCCTGTTGTCCTTTTTTGAATTACTGTGAGTTGTGTTCTTCTAGACAGCGGAAACAACACATGAAGGCAAAAGGCACTGTTTTAAAGTTTCCACAGCTCCTGGCACAAATCCATAAATGACATGCAATAACACTCTTCGGGGGAGTCTTTTGCTACGTAAAGTGTGGTAGGGCCTGCATGAGATTCTAGCTGTAGACCTTGAAAACACTGCACACAATAATCAGTGCAAAGAAAGAACACCAACGTGTAAAGAAAGTAAATATGACTATTTTGAAGCAAACATTTAATTGTCAACAAAAACCTGATTTATACTAATTTCAGCTACATTCCTTTCTCTTTTTAGCTGCTTTTCCTTCCAAAAGGAAGGCTTTTTCTTCTCTCTAAACTAAAATAAATAGATTTTGGTCTCTTTCTAGTCCACAGATAGCTCATTGCTCTGTGGTGCAGACAAGCCATGTAAGCATGCTCAGAAATTCAGGCCAAGCAATAAGAAGCACTGAGATCTTTCTCTTTCTTAGTCTTATGTCTTTATATGTAGGAGAGTATAGACAATAGACAGTGAGTATTACAGTCTGTGCTTGCATGCTAGGTGGTTTGCAAAACTGATGTCTAAAATACAGAGAAATATAATAAAATTGTAATATTTTGAATAAAGTATATTTCTGAATGAATTGTACTTCCATCCATTATTTTCACCTAAACAAATTTGGAAGACTACTCACACTAAAACTGATTAATTTGTTGAGATTAATTTCCAGGTATTACATTGAAAGCCTCATGGATTTATATTACAAAGCAAGTACAAATAATGAAATACCATATTCTAGACATATACAGTAAAATTAAAAAATGATTTTTCAGTTTAACAAGTATTATTTTTATCTGTCTCTTTTCCCTCTGTTTTGGATTAAGCAGTGACAACTCAGTGCTGTGTTGTACAGAAAGGAAATATTCCCTCTTGATGAGTTTCTGGTTATGAAAAAATATTATTATTAAGTGTGTTTTATTTGTTATTTACCTAGCTGCTCAGGTGTCTGCATCATGTGAGCAGCATAAAAACTTTTCTCATAGATAAGCTGGTGTAAATCTAAAGACATTGATTTTATTGTCAGGATTTTAGCAGATTTTCTTCAGTATAAAAAGAAATGAAGGAGGTAACCAGTTGCAACAACTTTTTACTCACTGCCTCTATATGACCTGTAGAAAAACTGGGGAAGCTGGGAACTGTTCTGAGTTTTGGAGTAAAAATGTATGAGTGGCCTTCATCCTTCAAGGCCAGGTTGGATGGGGCTATGAGCAACCTGGTCTAGTGGGAGGTGCCCATGGCGGGGGGGAGGGGTTGATACTGAATGGTCCTTAAGGTCCCTTCGAACCCAAACCATTTTATGGTTCTATGACTCTATTGCTCTTATTATCTTTCCATCTCTCTCTACCCTGCTTTGGTAGTCCTCTTATGTTCACCTGCTGGGGCATCAAGGGAGGGGGGGCAAAGGAAATGGCTCTCTGTATTGGGCCAGAAGGAAAAGATCCAGATTGTCTTGGTTTAGTATGCATTTTGAAAAGATAAAGCACCTCAGTGTTTGCCCTGATTAGCCTGAAGAAAAGATTCTTAAATGAGATGTATGTATGTACTTGACTATCACTGCTCAGAAAGTCTCACCCACAAGCACAACTGAAAATCATTATTCTTGGACACAGGAAGACATGTATTGAGTGGTTTTCATACCAGAGTCAGTGACGTTTTAAAGTTTGAAATTAAATGAAAATGGTTTTAGTTCAGTAAATAACTGAATTAACATAGTAATAACTCCAGTCCTATGGTCAGTCAGTTGTAGGTTTTATAGTTTTTTGTTTGTTTGTTTGTTTTTGTTTTTGTGAAGGAAGGTAAGAATTACTACATTTGTTTTAGAGGTGTTAAACCGTGGGGTAGATATGTAAATAACCTGTCTGAGGACCTTGCCAAGAGCTTCTGCTAGAACTGGGAACAGGCTGCAATACTTCTCTCTCCCAGCTTTGTATTTTATTGCTTTCATCAGGGAGTCTAAAAACATTAGCATAGTGGAAATAGTAATCTACCAGAGTTTAAGCTGACCTTTACTCTCCGGGGAATATGACAAAACCTGTGTGGCTGTGGATTTTCTACTGTGACTCCCCTCTTGGATGGTCCCTATGCCTGGAAAAACTTGCCATGGGGTGCCCTCCCCACTTGTTGGATGGCATGTGACAAAAATCAAACATTTCATAACTATGTTCAGTTCCATTAGCTATCTGGGACCAGGATACAGTTTGAAGCTTGATTTTTCCCAAGAAATCCTAGGGAAGGATTCTGTCCTCCATCACTGACAGTGGTCAGTATTTCTAGGAGGGGCATATAGATAGCTCTTCCTTCCACTAAATGTTATGAAGACCTCAGATTTCACCTCCCATTTAAAAGACTGGCTCCCCAGTGGAAAATACAGTGAGAGACTGATTATTAGTTCAAAAGGTCGTTTGGTCTTTGTTTTCAGTTTCATTAATGTAAAAAAAATCACAACATTTGCACATAGAAGTTGGTGGTAAACAAAATTTGTTCCTGGAGTTTTTACTGAGTATTCACTGCAAGAAGTAATTAAGCCCAACATATCTTACCTTTTGAAGTGAATTCAGAAAGAATAGGAAATTAGTAGGAAATTCAAAACTGATCTGCTTTTTTAAAACCTCATCCCAAATTTTAAAACCAAACCAACCAACCAAACACCCTCCCCCCCCCGAATTTCAAGGGAAGAGAGTAGAATAAATAATTTGAATACAGGAATTGTCCTGCGTAAAAACTTTGATTTCTACTTAGAATAAATGCTTTTATAGAGAGACTGTCTCTTCTATTTTAAAGCAGAAATACTGCAATTAGGAGAAGTCAGAATAAATCCAGTAAGTGATAAAAATTCTCTCAAATCCAGAGATCTCTTTCACAGTGTCACCTTATCAATTTAAGCACAATGGTAAAATTATGGTCATGGACAGATAATCTGCAAAAAATGACTGACTAACTTCAGTGACTTCAGCTGCAGTGAAGACTAAGAGACATTGTTTTGAAACGATTGGTGCAATCTCTGCCAAAGTAATACTTGCAGGCACTAATACAAGAGTTTTATATGCATTCAGTATTTCATTTGTATAGTGAAATTAGGCAAGAATGTAAAATGTATACAATTAACTTGATAGCTTGTGATCTACAAATGGTTTTAGAAGGAAGTTCACACTTTTCTCATTAAAGCTGCTGGGGAATACGTATTCACATTAGTGTGATTATTTGAGGATTGTGGTAGGTTGAACAATGGAAAAAAATGAGCTTGAAGGGTTTCAACAATCAGAGATGGTAAGATTTTCAACATGCCACATGTGTGAACATCTATGTTAAACAATTAAGTAATAGATTAGCATCCTCCTCTATTTATGGTACTAATTAAAACTTGGAGTCAAGTTTTTTCCAGCAACATGAGATAAAGCATTTTTTCCTGGGGGGGGTGTGGTATAGTGTGGATGTCCAGACTGTGATTTATAAACTACAAAGAGCATAATGTCACTTGGAGAACTCTACCACGTCCCAACAAATGCAACTGTTCTGGTATGTTCTGGTATATTTTCCTATGTGATTATGCAACCAAGAAGACACAGGAAGTAATGATCTAAATCCCACCTGTATATAGTCCCAATCTCCCAAAAATAGTAGCTATGTTGGACAATGTTAGACCAGCAGCTTGAGGTCTTGATGAAGTACCTCGAGACTGGCCCAATGCCAGACCAAGAGGAGGTGCATGAGAAGGAGGAAGAGGAGGAAATGTTGCCCCTGGCTGCACTAGGCTTGGTCAATACCAAAAAGAGGGTGCTTATTTCCATTCCCTATCTTCTTATCCCACATATAGACAAGCATCTTCTAATCTATTTTTCCCTACATCTGAACTTAGAGGAGGATTTCTGGAAGTTGTAATAAGTGATTGCCACAGTTACTGGGCTAAAGCAACAATGAAGAATTCAACAGCATATTGCATGCACATTGCATTCATATTGCATATTTCAACATATTTCTTTGTTCAACACTAATGTGAATAATTATTCATCTAATTTCTTCCCAATACATTAAATAAACACATTATGCAGGACCAGCCAGAGAAGAGGGGACAGAGAGATTATATATTTTCTAATAGCATGGCAAACTGTAGGAACATTATTTTTTTTTTTTTCTCCTCAAAGTGGTGACTACAATCTGGTGAATGTGAAAATATACTAGATATTATTTGAGAATACTATGATTCAAAAATACCACAAAAAAAAAAAAAAAAAATCAAATGCCCCAAATTGAGAAGTGTTGCATATTTAGTGGTTATGTCTACATTATCATTAGAGTATAATGACTAGCTTGCCTGGCATAGAAATCTGACTAAATTAGTCACAGTGAGTGAAATTCAGTGATGAGTCAGTAACTTATAAGGGACAACAATTGTATTCCATTAATGCAGAGCAGGTGGTAAAACAGTTTCAGCCTCTCTATAAACCTCCTTAAAACATGATACTGAATAAGCAGATTTATTTCTTATTTCACTGTACCATACCTGATATTTAACATGAGACTTTAGCTCTTGGGAAAGTTGATGGTATATAATTTCCTCTCATTTAGACAGATTGCTTGGAGAAGCATGCTAGCAATAAAGATAAGCTTTATTTTTCATAATTATAGTGACTTGTTCTTTTAATTAATTTTCCAATTCACTCTAATGTTTATATATTAAACAATTTACATTACTGCCTAGTGGAAATAATATTGATATTACTCTTATTTTAAAAAAATCATCACCATTTATGGTATAAACATACACAATTGAGTAACACAATTTAGGAAATCTGCTTTGTGCATCATAGCAGAAATTAGCTCATCAAATGTGTTGTATTTGCTAGAGACTAAAGGCTATTAGAAGCATCATGTCTCTTTCTCATCAACTTATCAAATTGTTGCCTGACTGGCATTTCCTGATTACATACTATCTTCTTTATATATTTTCTTACACTTCAGTACCCGGCTCTGTCAGAAAATGACAGCATCTTTAAATTAACATCCATCCATCTTTAAATTACTTCCATTCATAACTCCTTTGAGCCAGAGCCAAATTAAATTCCAAGGAGCCTAGAAGGGAAGAGCTTATAAAGAAAGTGAGGATTAATGTTGTTTAAATGCACATTTTCTTAATATCTCAAAGTTCCCTTGCCAATCTTGCTTAGATGTTTACTGTTGTTCTGCCAAGTTGCTGACAATTGTGACTTTTAAATTGATTTCATTGTTATAGCAGTCAGATGAATGAAAATTAAATTTAGTTACTATATAATCAGCACCACTATAAAAAATAATGGTATCTTCTTTCCCTCAATATGTACTTCATACCAGGCCTGTTTCTGATATTTGCAGGCAGATGGGAATTAAATTGAGTCCATTCAGTCCATTCAACTGCAACATACTGTTCAGCACTGAGGACTGGAAAGACTCTGAAATGTTTGTAGGAGGTCAGTTTTCATGTGGCGCTTGTGTTAAATGCCTGGCTTAGAAAGGGGATGCAGCACAGAAAGCCTTGGAATTGATGGGGAAGCCAGGGGGCTTGCAGAGAGAGCCAGCCCCACAGCAGCTACTCTGACATTGGTGGCCCCAACAGGGCCATGGAAAGGACAGGATCTTTCCTCCCAGAATCTTTTTTCTTTCTGTCTTTTTACGGTTACTTGGCTGTCTCTTCTCCCTGCAAAATATGGGCTGACAGCACACTGATGTCTACCCTAATATTGCACAGCAACGAATGGCATAGAAACTTGTGAGGTTTCACATAGTTTATTTGTAAACTTTGTGCTCTCTGTGGAGTTAATGCAAATGTGTAAATTTTATTTTTATAAACATTTTTCTGCTGATCATAAACATCTTCTAAGTAACATCCCACTGACTTTTAGTAACCATGCCAAAATTCACTTTGACATTTATAATTTCCTCTGTTTTTAATACCTCTCCTGATTTCTGAACTATAGGAGTCTTGACAACCTGACCTGCCCTGAAAAACTAAAGAACTTTTAAGTAGACTTTATAGCTCTTGTGTTCTTGCCCAACTTTTACTTTGTCGTTCTCTTGGAAGATGTATTTATCCTTCCTGGTCCATGTTGCCACTGACTTATACAGCTCCTTTTAAAAAAAACTTTATGAAAAGGGTGAATTCCGGTTCTCACAAAAATGAAAATCCAACTCAGTGAGGCTGAGTCTTCATCAAAAGATGTTTTTTACTCTAGAATCTGAGTTGTCATAAGGTTATCTATTATTAACAAACCCAATTCAACAGGGATGAATCTTGATACATTTCAGGTACTGTCCCTAAGTATTTTACTTAACTCACAGAGTATGTATTTGCATATATGTATGTTTATATTTGAGGTGTGCCAAGCTCATAATCATTTTCAAAACTCAATAGGACAACCTTGTAAACTGTATTCAGTAGTATCTTGCCTACAAGTAAAAAGTAGTCTGGAAGGAACCTGACCAAATAAAGGGAGACCAAACATCCATATAACCATTAATAACATTGATTGTATTTTTACATGGTTATATTTGACTGTGTTTCTACTTTAGTGTAGGATAGGAGGACACTATGTGGAGGAAGACAAGGATTCACAGAACAAGTTTCTCAGTGAACTTTCACTGCTTTGTCTCCTTTGCAAGGATCCATGTTTCTCAGACTCCAACATTACCCAGAAAATGGTGGTTCAGGTCTAGAAGTAAGGCAGCTCTTCCCTCCAGGGCTGTCCTCTCCCATCAACTGCACTGCCAGTTTGTTCTCTGTTTTGTTTTTTCCTCTGAGAAACAACATTGTGCTTTTAATTGCACACCCAAAATCAAATGACACTCACTGTTTCCTTAATTTCTTCTCTTAAGCAAAATAGAGTATTTCAGGAATGGATGTTATTCTCATATTGCTGGCAAATTAACATATGAGAAAAGTAGCTCCAATGAGGTATTATATACTATTTAAAGAGAATAACATTCTTCAGCTTTAAATTCTTCTCTATTGCAAGAGAATACCAGGGGTCACAAAAAGAAGAAATCACTCAAAAATGCAGAATGCTAATTTTATCACAAGGCATGTCAAATAGCTAGCAACCACAGACCCGTCTTTTCTATCATACCTCAAAGGTGGTAAGAACAAGTAGTCTTTCTTTTAGAAGTACAGGTAAATTTCATATTGTGAAAAATGTATTTTCATTTCCACCACAAATGAAAACTTTGATATTTTTCATTTCTCCGTCTGTCACTTAGAGCACTTTAAAAAATGTGATAACAATCACATGCTGCTTGTAGAATACAGAAAGCATTGGGGGTATTTCCAGTAGGTGAAAATAACATGTTTTATTCAACCACTTTGAAGCCCTTGGGGTGGCATATACAAAGAATAGTGTTCTGTGTTAGCACCTCAGTGAGAGACAGAACAAAGTACAATGGAGCTTTAGACTAAACATAGTTTAAGTAATTTTGCATCAAGTGCACATTTTTAAAAAGCTAATAATATCAGCATCTCATGCTATTTGGAATGTAAAGAACAAATAAATATTTGATTTTAGTGTGCCAGCTTCATAACCAATGATATCTTTTATTTAAACTGTGCTCATTTATTTCTAAAAGAACTTAGGCTGTCAAAATCTTGTGCTCTAAAATGCAATCAAAACTCTTGCTTTTCAGAAGGGAGGACAGAATAACCAAACTCAGTTCCTTTGTTCCTAACCAGCCTTGGTTGCTAATCAGTTTTTGTCATCCTTTGAATCTGTAATTATGGTGTCACTCTCAGACTGCAATGGAATACCAGGTTTACACAGCACAGAGAGAGATAAACAAGTACTCAGTGCAATTTGAAAGGTTTTGACCTTTAAAAGCTGTTAATCTACACGTGAATAATAATTAATCAATTAAAAGAGATTCAGTCTAGTACCAACATAATTAGGTACAATTTTACTGCTGAGTACACCATGATAACCCTATACAAACGAACACAGGGTCCACTGCTTCCTTGTATTTTCAAATATCCCAGGTCTGCAGTTTTAGCAAAAATATGTATGCTTCCAAAGAGGATTTTTATGGCTTTGGATAGCAGAAGTGTTGGATGGCTTTCTTGACTAAACCAGATTCCAAGTTCAATTCTATGGAATAACGTTCAGAAAACTCATCTTGTTTTAGCCTACAGGCTGTCTTTAAATATTTTCCCTAAGAAAGAAGGGGAGGAGGAAAATGTGGTGCTACAAGGTGCTACAGTTAGTAAGAAGTGATTGCTGATGACTGTTTTCTGGGTTCTTTGATGCCAAATTCAGATATAAAACAGTAAACAAAAAACACATAGTTATGTGTTGTATTTAACCACCGTGGCTTATAGCCCTCAACCTAAACCTGATGGGAATATACAGTGATTAGAGACACCTGCAGGTTAATAATTGGAGGCATCTAAGCACAGAGGCAATTAATATAGGAGAACTCTCCTGAGGCTGGAAAGGCAGCACAGTTTAAATAAATAAATAAATGCATACATGCATGCATAAAGGTGAATACTTCCAATTCCTCTCAATAGACCAGCTTTCTAGAGGTGCCAACCAAGTCATCACTGACGCATCCTTCAATGTCTATTAAGTCTTGTCCCAGAAAAAAAAAAAAATGTCTGGAATAAAACTAAATCTATTTATTTATTTATTTATTTATCTGTTTTCAAAACCTTATTAGCCTTAGAGGTTAAAGTGTTTGATTTTGATACATATTTTGGGATGGTTTGGAATTTGTTTTTGGAATGGACTCCTGCCTCTGGAAACTTAAATTAATTTTAGAGGAATTTATATGGCTTGTTACACAGTGTAATAAATATATCCAAAATTCAGATCTGGGAGAGACTATTGAAGAACAGCTTTACTAGCCTGAATCCCCAGAAATATGAAGGATCTGAGATGTCTCACTAAAAGGATGAGGCATGGGTTAAGCTTTATAGAAGAACAGTAAGGAGCTTGAGTGGTCCTATTTTGTGGGTACTGTAACGCTATGCTGTCCTGCTATATGATGAAATCTACAACTTCCTTTCTAGTAGCTTGAACACAGTCAGGGAAGAAAAAAAGAAAAAAAAGGGGGGGGGGGGGTGATATCTGAATCTTTAGAAGAAGCTAGAACTCTGTTTTTAATATCTAAAGCTAACATAGCTGGCATTTAAAAAAAAAAAAAAAGATATCAGGTAAGCCAGAAGAGACAATATTTTTCCTGGACATTTTCAATATTTCAGGTAAAATTTCTCCCCCAGCTATGTATGATGCAACAAGTATTTCACTATTCATTTTCTCTTCAAAACTAAAGTCTCTTCAAAATTAAAGTAGATGTTTCAAGGGTAAATAGTAAAGGCTAATGTATTCCTCAGCAAAATGGAAAAATGATAAAGTGAAAAAATACATTAAATGACATTAAAGGATAACTCTGACCATGTGACCTGATCATTTAACATTTTTTTTTTTTTTTCAGAGAAAGAAATCAAAAACATTATAGAAATAGAAGGTCATGAATTATTTATAGACCCAAAGGTCCCTGGGAAACACAAAAAATTTGTCTGTAAATGATTCAGTTTAAGAACTATGCCTGTTGTTTTTCTTGACTTCTAATGAGTAAATAACTTGATTCAATCTTCCTGTGTATTCATATCCTTCATCTAATTTTTACCTGAAAACAGGCATCCAAACTATCAAATGCTTCTCCTACATTCCAGTCAGATGTGCACACGTTTTGAGGAGCTAAGACTATTCTTTGGTTGAATTCATGAGCCTTACAACAAATCCCAAACAAACCAAAACACAACATAACCATTGTTAACTTCTACTAACCTGAAGCATTTCTCCCCCATTCCTCATTAGTGGAAATGGGTGAGGAGACCTCCTTCTCTTCTGTCTCCTTCCCTTTCCACATGCAGTCTTAGGGCAGCAAAATTACAACCTTAGGTACACTGTCTACCTAGCCACACACTGGCCAGTACTTCTCTTGAAGTACATCAGAATTAAGGCATGGAGAGGATGCCTATGCAAATACACTTTTCCAGAACAGTAAGAAGCCCTGCCAGGTACATGATGTCCCTGAACTGCCAGGCCATACCCCGTTCATCTTGTTTCTTACAAACAATGCCACGCCAATTTGCTGTCACCCTACTCAATGTGTATTTTCTTGATTAAGATTAAAGCGAATTGAATTAGGAACATATTCTAAAACACTGGAAGGAAGAAAACTTGTTTCTAGCTTTCACTTTAATCCTGTTAGCATACAGTAAACCCATCCTTGCTTTCTTGTACTGAATTTCCAGGACATTTTAGCCAACAGTTTCTAGCATGATGACATGTTTAAATGCTATCAGAACATGGCAGAAAGGTCTTTCTGAAAAGAAAGCCAAGTCATTTTTCGCATTACTTGCTCTTTTTTCCCTTCACATTGTCATCTTAAGTGGGCCACACTGAATTTAACAGAGAAGATAAGCTATTATTACATTGTGTTCCAAAATTTTCAGAGAAATACCAGAGATAATTGCCTTTAATGTTAATGTAATAAGCAACATTCTTGTGTGCAATGCATCTACATTGTGTATTCCGGAGTGGAACTACTAGCTCTAGGAGTAATTTCTGTGTTTACAAAAAGCCAATATATAAGCAGCAGAATTTAAATTTAAATGTCCCCCAGTGTAAGCAATTTCTATCAAAAATAAATTTGTAAACCAAGAGAAAATGGACTTACAAATTCAGAGATGAGAGATGCATAACAGAGATGGCATATAAGACTTGTTTCTATTTTTCCCTAAACTTTATCTTAACAAAGTACTTTTTTCTCAATAAATTTAGTCATATTACTAATTAGTAAACAAAATAAATCTTATTTGAAAGGGTGTACAATCTAAATCAAGGTAAAATCAAAAGAACTTCAAGAGCTTTCAGTAGGTGTTTAAAAGGTGTTAGGTAATTGTTTTGTAAAAAGGATTTGGCTTGTTTTTCATCTAATTTATAAGCTTTTAGGTTTTTTTTTGTTATTTGTTTGCTGTTTATTTTTTTAAACAATCATATAGGTAAATGTTACCCTCATTAAAATGTAGATTCTACTAAGAAACCACTACAGATCCTTACCTACCTAATAATGCTGTATGAAGAATATGACACAGATGGAAGGAATAATTAATTCAAAAGTCTGACCTGTATTAGGGTCACGATGTCACACACACAGAATCACACACAGAATTTCTAGGTTGGAAGAGACCTCAAGATCATTGAGTGCAACCTCTGACCTAACACTAACAGTCCCCACTAAACCATATCCCTAAGCGCTACATCTAAACGTCTTTTAAAGACTTCCAGGGATGGTGACTCAACCGCTTCCCTGGGCAGCCCGCTCCCATGTCTAACAACCCTTTCGGTAAAGAAGTTCTTCCTAACATCCAACCTAAAACTCCCCTGGCGCAACTTCAGCCCATTCCCCCTCGTCCTGTCACCAGGCATGTGGGAGAATAGACCAACCCCCACCTCACTACAGCTTCCTTTGAGGTACCTGTAGAGAGTGATAAGGTCACCTCTGAGCCTCCTTTTCTCCAGGCTGAACAATCCCAGCTCCCTCAGCCGCTCCTCGTAGGACTTGTTCTCCAGACCCCTCACCAGCTTCATCACCCTTCTCTGGACTCGCTCAAGCACCTCGATGTCCTTCTTGTAGCCAGGGGCCAAAAACTGAACACAGTATTCGAGGTGTGGCCTCACCAGAGCCGAGTACAGGGGGACGATCACCTCCCTAGCCCTGCTGGCCACACTGCTTCTTATACAAGCCAGGATGCTGTTGGCCTTCTTGGCCACCTGAGCACACTGCTGGCTCATATTCAGCTGACTATCAACCATCACTCCCAGGTCCTTCTCTGCCTGGCAGCTTTCCAACCACTCATCTCCCAGCCTGTAGCTCTGCTTGGGGTTATTGTACCCCAGGTGGAGGACCCGGCACTTGGCCTTGTTGAACTTCATGCAGTTGACCTCAGCCAATCGGTGCAGCCTATCCAGATCCTCCTGCAGAGCCTTCCTACCCTCAAGCAGATCGACACATGCACCTAACTTGGTGTCATCTGCAAGCTTACTGAGGGTGCACTCAATGCCCTCATCCAGATCATCGATGAAGATATTAAAGAGGACCGGCCCCAGCACCGAGCTTGTCGAGACAAACCAGGCTAGTGGCCTACTTAAATGCTTTCTCATACCCAAATTGTAGAAGTGGCTAAAGGACAGAAAATATGGTGGCATTCATGGGGTTAACACTGGCCAGCAGTGTTAATCACAATATACATGCACCTCTGAGATCACTGTCCCTAGACCAGAAACATTTTCTTGCTCCTGCCCTTGCTCAGGCTCAATCACATAGATGACAACGAAAAGTATGGAAAAAGTGCAGAGCTTCTGCCCTGTCAGCAGCAATACAAATCCAGAAGAAAGCTACCCCTGTCGTACAAATCTCTCACTAGCAGAATCTTTGAAACAGGATGTAAAAACACTAGGTGAGCTTTCAGACATGATACAACATAGCTGTCCACCAACAGGCAGAAACTGTATTTTGAGGGCTACCTGAGACTAGCCAAAACTTAATTAAATCGCAACTATTAGGCAAAGGCTACCATCTGGTGTTCTGCCTAACAGAAGCTCACACAACATTTTACAATGGCTCTGCTCTAGGTATTTTTCACTAATGTGCAATACATGTTAACAGAGGAAACACTAAAACAAATCTCTCTTACTCCATACAAAGAACATACAGACATCTGCCTTAGTGTTTTAACTTGACTGCATGGCTTTGTTTTGGTAACCCACAAGTCCAACTCCAACAAACAAATAAAAAACACAAATTCTGAAAGTAATCTTAACATGACTGATTATCTAACAATATAATACCAATGGCAGATTTTTTTTTTCAAGAAAGCACAATCTGTAAAGAGATTACAAACTACACATCTTAAACTTGAAAGAATTATTCCTACTTATTCCTATTAGCATTATCTGGGGTTAAAGCTTTACGAATTAAAATTTATAGAGCCCAAGAAACTAATATTGGCAAGAAAAATGATTCTAGAGCACAAAAATCTCTTTGGATAACCTGTATATTTCCCAGTAAACCAGTATTCTAGGTCTGTAGAGAATGCAACCAAATTATAGAGTTAACTTTATTACACATTTTCTCTTCCAGCATTGAAAACTGCAGGAAGCTCTAGTAAAGTAAAAACACTTCATTTTTTTTTAATATATTTTTATTTATTATTTTTATTTATTTATTTATTTAGTCCAGCTGCATCCTTTTGGTTCAGCACTGAACATTTTTTAGCTTGGAGCAAGGCTTTAAGAAAACTGAAATAGTTCTCAAGTGTTTTTCATTGCCCAGGAACACACTATTTTATTCACGGTGGAGGTTTGACTTTTCTTAAGTGACCAGTCAACAATGGACATTAATTACTTTTTATAATGCTTAATGTGAACTACAAGATATCTCTGCCCAATACTGCATTCCTGTAAGCACTGCCTGGATGTTTGTGATGCCTCTAAAGCTTATCAGGTCTAAAATACAGAAGAATGATTATGGCACAGTAATAATATAAAGTGATGTAGATCATATGGTGATGTTGAGTACACATTGCTGCTTATTTAACACTAAAGCGAACACACTCCTGAAACTTCACAGAGATCAAACACTTTGTTTGTGTTGTTGCAATTACTGTAAGGCATAAAGAAAGCATGCTTTGGTAAATGGACAAGTAAAAAAAAAAAAAAAAAAAAGGAAAGACAAAGTTATATATTTTTAATAAATATTTTTTGTAACTTTTTATGATCTAGAATTTTGAATGTCATGACATTTTTGCAGCCAAAAATGATATGATGTTGAACACTGGAAACAATACCAGATTGGAGCCATAAAATAGATGTGTACATTTATGACATGAATTTACTGTAGTGTATTATTTACATGGAGTTCTTGGAGCTCTGCAGATAGAAATGTTGGTCATTTATACACTCATGAAACTACCCCAAGTGATAATTTTGAAAGCAACTTTCTAAATATATATTCGTAATCTGCTGAGAAAAATTATAATGCATCTTTTGCTTTGTGAAATGATGAGTAGGCTGTGATCCCTATGATAAAAATAGCCTTGCACCCCTTTGTGAAACTGAAAGGCTAGAGTAGCAATCTTAAAGTTGAATACATGAAAAAAAAAAAAAAATGAATAGACATACTTTGCATACTTAGACATGATAACCCTCTGCCCAGTCCAAAAGATCAAAATAAAACAAGGTACCACAAAGACTGGAAGGAAAAAAAAAAAAAGTTTCTGAACTGTAACTGACTTGGCTAATTAGTTATTGAAAACAGCTGAAATCCATTCTGGTAACCTAATACATACTGATTAGAGAGAAATAAAAAAAAAATTTGAAGCTTGAAAAAATAATATACCATATTAGCTTGTGAAACATCCTAGCTGTCACAGACCCTAACTTTAATTACATTCTAAGATTCTTTGGATGTGAGGTAAGTTATTACTAGTGTAGGTTAGATTGTTTGGACCTAAAAATGGGATGAGCAGCAGATGTGCAGGCTCAGTGGATGCATATAGTCTCATAGTAAAGGTGGAGCAGATAGTTAAATAATTTATTATTTAACTTATTAACTAATTAATTTATTATTTAACTTGTGCAGCAGATAGTTAAATAATTTATTGATTTGTTTGAAAAAATTGACATACAAAATATGTGCTATAAACCTTTGTAATTCTCTGGTCCAACAAGTTTTCTGAGTTCCTAGACTCAGCCCATTAGAGAAAGTCTGAGAGACTATGAACAAATGCTCATAGAAACTACCAAAGATCCTGCTGACCTTCCTGATCTTTAGATCAGACCACAAGAGTACATCTGCTTTCATTTAACATTAGACTGAAGTGTGATAAAGAGAGATATTACCTTTCACACGTGTGTTTTGGAAATCCAATATTATCTTTTTGTGTGTGTGGTTCTTTTAACCTTTAAAGCTTTTCATATATGGTTACTTTAGTAAAGGCAGGCTGCCATAAAACATATCCAGCTGGCAAAACTGTTGGAAAACAGAGGTCAAGAACGGTGTCCTGGATACTTTCCAAAAAAAAAAAAAAAAAAATTAGATTTTTTTCCGTGTTCATATTTTGGGTGAGATAGTGGTAGAAACAAATTACTTAGTCTATTGTGGAAAAAAAAACATCCTGTAGCATTTTATGTTACGTCTTCAAATAATGAATTCTGAAGTTCAACTCATTAGCTCCTAAACTTTTAACACCTCAAAGTAAGCAAGAAGTATCTAGGAAAACAAATAAACAAAACCCCAAAAACTTTCTGCTTTGAAGTTCAGATGAGGACATCCATTAACTTTTAAAACCTGAACATCGGATATAGAGCTTTAACATTTGGTTACAAACTTTATGGGGGCATTTTATAATATATAAAATTTCAGCAAATGCAAAACATTCATTTAAAAAAGTGTTATAAGTGGATATGTCCACTAATAACAAGAGTTATTTAAAGAAAAATAAAGCTGAGCATACATGAAATAAGCAAAATACAGGGGACAACTTTATCTGAATGCCATGCTTGTATTACAGAAATCTTTTATACAAATTACATGTATGTTTTTTTTTTAAGATAATTTTATTTACTTGTTTTTGTTTTTATGATTGTCCAGCAGAAATTTCTAATTCCCACAGAATTCAGTGTTGCAATGCAGAATTAAAAGGAAGCAATGGAACATAGTTTACAAAGAAACAACTTGTTAATAAGATGTTGCTCTAGCTACCTCACTGAGGTCATTTAAGTCATTCTCTCTTGTAAAACCAGTAGGAATGGCTGAGTGATTAACTCATTTACTAAATGACTGAACTAGATCAGACTCTTGAGAAATCCATGGGATGAAGAGTAGTTGTTCAGATGTGCAGGTGCTACTACTCAGTTTCTGAAAATTATCCTCTTCTGGCAGCTAATTCAATCTAATTACATATGCAAAATTCTGTTACTTTTCCCATACATGACTCATTTTTAAAAGTATACTGTTGTAAGGGTTATACTACATATCTCCTCAAAATACCTGTTGAAAAGAAATATGTTAAACCTATAAAGGAAATGAAGCACACAGCACAGAGATGCACTTTTGCAAAAAAATAATTTTTAAAAAAAGAAAAAAAAGAAAAAAAAAGTCAGCATCTATTTCAAATTTATATGACTGAAAGCCTACTGACATCTACAACACTATATTAATATTTTCTTGATCTCTCTGATCAAGACCTATTGGATGTTTATTTTCCTGAAAGCTACTGGTCAGTTCTGAATATTTAGCTGTTTAATCAGCTAAAGAGTAAGGCATGATATAGTGACTGTAAAAGGTCAAATGAATGTACTCAAAGACGAAGAGCAGTATCATGTTGGAATAAGAGATATATAACAACATCATCCAGGTCATATTTCAGCCAAAGTAGGGTTGGTTCCTGGAGTGTAATTTCTAATGATTTGTTAATTTTTTTAAAGGACTTTCTAAGGGAGTTATCTGAACATTCATTTTAACCCAGAATTTACAAACAATATTGTTGGTTGAACTTTTCTGTAGACTGTTATAGTTGAATATTACTATGGCTGCTTTCCACTGGAGATTCACCTATTAAATTTTAAAATTAGTTGGAAAGTTGGATTAAAATACATTTATGTTGTTTTCTTGCATTCTTTTTGCATCTTAGGGCTCCTTCAAAAAAGGGATATCAAGTTTAAAAGGCATCTTTTCTTTCAGATTCAAATTTGATTCAATGCTCCTAGACATTTGCACAGTACAGCTGTTAGAGCTTTCCCAAACATAATTTCTAAAGATATGTATAGACATTAGAAGAAGAAGGATAATTACTGCTACTTTCACTGCTGTTGCAAAACAGTGTTTCATGATAATATCCAAGTTGTACTTTAACTGGATTCAAAATTCCATCTGAGTGTCTTAACAGCATCAGGAAGAGAGCACATGAATACAACTCACACTCATTGACGTACATTTTTTTACTAGGAAAACTTTGTGTATAAAACCAGGATGTAATTAAAAGCAAAACTGTTTGAACCTACATTTATATGAAACTTGTTAAACATCTGAAGAGCGTAACAGTGAACTGTCTGTGACAAACTTATAACTGTGCTAAATTGGAAAAAATTATTCACTATTAAATAGAATAGGCTTCAGTGACTAATGGGGTTCATACTAAATCCATGCTGCTTGTTCTGGATGGCTGAAATCAAAAGAACACTTTTCACCACTTGGAGTCTGGACGTGCTTTGAACACCCTAGACTTCCCTCTCTTTGATCCAATGAAATGAAGTGAAACATGTAGCCTCTAGGCAGTTTTTAGGTATTGAAAGATCAAATAGAGGCTATTACAGTGCAATTTGCTTGGTGAAGCCTAACAGAAAGGATCTGCTTAAAAGTAACTGTATTTTGCAGACCACATAGAAGAATAAAAGTAACAAAGCTGAAATTATAGTACATTTAGAGTGTAGACAATTATTACTGAAAAATACATTATTTCCTAGCATCAATGAGGTTAAAGATCTATACATTCAGCTAATAAGCTACACTGGGACTAGATTTAGCCCTGCAGTGTGCATAACATGACCTTGGGTTTGACTTGAATTTTTATTTATTTATTATTTTTTTTAAGGAGTAGATATGTTCAAATGGTTAATCAGAATTGAGTTATATATTGAACCTATTTTTGGTTATAAATAAATAAATAATCCTTTTTTTTTTTTTTTTTTTTTTTTTTTTTTTCTGTGCATGCATTCCTTATGAATTAAATATTTTCTTGACTTTGCTAACTCTCCTCAAATTTCATTTGTGTTTCATCTCAAATTTCCTGAAGGTTTGTTGCTTTGGATGGATAATCATTCAATAAGGTTGTAGGTTTCCCAAACATTTTATTGAATGAAATGGCAGTTTCAAATAGCAACAGAAGACAAAAACTCTAGAAACGTACTCATACAAATATTCCCTCATCATGCTCTAATCATGCTCTAATTACTTTGTAACAGAAAAACTGAACATAACTAACAGTAATTATTCAAATCAAGAGTGGCATCCCAACTTTTAAAGTAAGAATTTGACACACAACAAAGGATGTGTATTTAAGAATTCACTGGAATTTGGTGCTTTGTACAAGTTTGAATTTGGGATTATAGTATTTTTATCTGTTCTCCTGTAGACATTCTTTTTTTTTCCACTGCACATGAGAATTTGAATATTTCTAAGAAACCACACAAGTAAATGTAGATACCATTGTGATTTTTTTTCTTTCATTCTTTTTTTTTTTTTTTTTTTCCTTTGGTTCTTTAAACTCATAGCCCACTCCTTGTCTACAGTAGAACAACTTGTATGGTTGATACAAGTCAAGACTTACAGTCTTACACTTTTGATTTTAACTGTTTCCTGACTTTCCTTTAGAAAAGAGTACAAATAACTATCAAGTATAGTGCAGGGAAATTTAATAAGATTAAAAGTTCTATGTTTGTACTAAGGAATGTATTTTGTAAAGGAGTTCAAATCATTCATTCAATTGTGATATAGAAAGCATTAATTTGGTCCACTGCTCCTGGAAAATTAATAAATTATCAAATAATCAGTACAGTTCTGTTTACACAAGGTTAATGAGAGGATCAAAATGTGCTTTAATTTTAGTATCACTTAGTTTCCAGTTATCATATATTTCCAGTTATGTAAGCCAAATTTCACCACATTGTGCATAAATAGAAATACCTATTTTGCATTCATTCATAAACCTGGTTCTAGAAAACAGTGATATTCTTCATGATTGAAGAATACACAGGCATATGAGTGTTCACAGTTAGATTGTGCAAAGATGCTATTAAGCATTAATGTAATGTCAGCTGGACAGAATTGTTTCTTTATAGAGATAGAAGCTTTGGGATCCCATTTTCTTTCTTCTTGAATGTAGATTTGATTTTAAAGACCTAATTTTAGATGTAATTTTCAGTTATGATTAAGTGACGCAGTACCTGGAATCCTGTTTTTAAAACTGACATAGCCTTCCAAACAGCTAATGAATAACACTAATTTCATTCACTAACTGCCAGGTCCTTAACACTGATGAGAACAGCCAGAAAGTAAACTTTTTTTTTTTTTTTTTTTTTTTTTTTAAATTGCACATTTATTTAAAGATATAGTAAGTGTTGTTTTATCTTACTGTTATTGAGTTAAAACCAATAAATAATTTTGTAATATCTATGTTGCCTGTGACTGCTAAATTCTGGGATTTGGCAGTGGTACTTGAATATTCAAGGTGTAAGTCATGTCACACCTCTTTAATGAAGGCTAGCAAATCCTGTGAAACAGTTAGAAGACTTTATTGAAAGATACAATTGTTTCTTCAATGGTACTGTCTCCAGAGTTGAAGGTATTTCATGGTTTTGCAATAATATCTCACAACTGAAGGTTTCATTAGGTTGTCAAACCATTTCTACTGTTACTATTAAAAGATAATCACAGAATCATAGAGTATCCTGAGTTGGAAGGGACCCACAAGGATCCTCAAGTCCAGGTCCTGGCTCCACTGGTTCTACCCAAAAATTCAGACCATATGACTAAGATATATTGGACATATGATAGTCCAAACACTTCCTAAACTCTGACAGGCTTGGTGCCATGACTATGTTTCTGGGGAGTTTGTTCCAAAGTGTGACCACCCTCTTGGTGAAAAATCTCTTCCTGATGTCCAGCCTGCACCTCCTCTGTTGCAGCTTGACACCATTCCCTCGGGTCCCTGGTCACTAAAGAGAATAGATCGGCGCCTGCCCCTCGTGAGGAAGCTGTAGACCGCGATGCGGTCTCCCCTCAGCCTCTTTTCCAGGCTGAACAGGCCAAATGACCTCAGCTGCCATACATCTAAACAAATGGCACATACATTTGTAAATCCTATGCCTGGGCTACGCTTTGTTTTCTCTGTAAGGAACATAAACCATACTTAGAACCTTTGACTTTCATTCATATTTTTAAGCTTATATTTTGATCTTATCTCTCCATAAATTTCATATTTTTCTGCCTATTTTACATGACTGCTTAAAGAAAAACAGCACTAGCATATGTTTCTTGCCTATCATTAGAGTAACTTTTTTTTTCTCCTTAATTAAGAGAAGTAATGAAGCTTAGGTTTCCAAAGACTAACCAGAGAATAAAGACTACAAAATTAAGATTCTTGGTTTTAGGTAAGCATAGATTGAAAATTGTTGTCAAAACAAACAAACAAACAAAAAAAACCAAGCACACAAAAAAATTGCACACACTTTTCATGTTATACTTGGCTGAGCTCATAGAAAGAAGAACATTAGCCATAGAAAGCTGTCGGAATGGGAGTGACCCAGAGTAACGATGCAACCTCGATGCGAGTATAATCGTTCTCCGTTTAATGAGTGTTCTAGCAAGGTATATATATGCTACCATTACAGCATGCGCAGACAATAACTTATAATTGGTCTAACTTCTATGCACACATCTCTAGCACTAATATAATTGGTACAACGGTGCCGTCGCTCCTCCGAACATAGTTCCGCATATTTTAGCTATAACATCACTCAAGGTTATCAGCCCTGGGCCTACACTATCTTCACAGTACTTCAAGGCCTGAGTTGCGCACTTTAATTAAATCATGCCCCTTCTCATTTAAACATACCTCCACAGAAAGCAAAAAAGGAGAAAAAAAATATTGTGACTGACCTAGTATGTTAAGGACAAAAGTGCTACTACCTAAATACAGCAGCCAAAACGATAAGGAGCTACTTCACGCCTCTCACTTAATCTGATGATTAAATAGCAAAGCCAATACAGAATAGAAAAATACTGCAAAGAGAGGCAAACTGAAGCAAATGGAATAATACTCTTTAGTTAGCTGTTCCCCACCTCCCTCCTGCCAAGAGGTTTAAATAAACATGTGAATATTGTGACTGAACAGTAGGAAATTTTATCTTCAAAAGGTTATAGTCATTAGCAAAATTTAGAAATAACATACAAGTTTGTAGCCTCTCTTCATCATGTTGTTGAACATTTTACTTTAGTTTTTAAATGGTCTTTTCATGTATGCTTATATTCTAAATTAATAGTTTGATGTTGTCAGTTACATTAACTTACTCAGCAGAACAATACTGAGGTATCAATTAGAATACTTTAGGAAATAAGAAGCATGTCTAAGTTTGTTCTCCTGCTAGAATCAAATAAAAATGTCAAAGTACTGCAATCAGACAGTTCAGATATGAATATTCATTGGCAACTGTTCGTGACAGATTTATGAATGCTTTCACCTGCTGGTGGAAAAACATTAAGTTGCAAAATAAAGCTATTAAAGTAAGCGAAAAGGGGGGAAAAGAAGATATACACAGATGGATGATGATCTTGGAATTATGCAATCTTGTGAGAAAAGAATGGTTTTATTTTTCATATTATGAAAACATTTGTTTTATATATGCAGATTGCCAAGGTCTTAGCATTTAACTCGCTAACATCACACAACCCTCTCCAAACACTATTCCCAGTTTATGTGAAATGATGCACACAGCTAATCTAATCACTACCTTGTGGCAGAAGCACATGCAAGGGTAATTCCTTGAGGATTTTGACTGCTATGCTGACTGCAATTTTCCTATACTGTTATAACAGAAGATGAAATCTCCATTAAGAGAAGAGCATTTTGTTGTGTAGGATAAAGGGTTTGATTATAAATACATAGCACTTCTGGAGTGTTTTCATCCTGAGGATTTGAGATTGCTTTAAACATATTGTCTCATGATTTTTAAGAGGAAAGCATTACCCACACTTTGTAGATGGGGAAACAGATGAATACAGAGAACAACTGATTAGTCCAATTCAAAGAAAAACAAAACAAAAACAAAAAACCCCACAGATTAGAGGCAAATAAACTATTTCATTGTTTTACTTATGGATTAAACAACTTCTGTGAGTTGAAGCACTGTTTTAATGATTTATGATGGAGAACACTCATGATTTGAAGTTAAAAGATATGTAAAAAAGTATTGACTTGCATTACCCTTTGCATCATAGGAGACTTCCTTTTGTATTCTATGGAGTAATCTAAATTTTGAAAAGTTGTCTTCATTTCAATTGTTTGTTGCAAACGTAAGTGAAACATGCTTAAATTCAGGTTATTCTAATAATCTAATGCAGGCACTTAAACTTTTCTATCACTATATATAAATACCACTCTCACCTCAGTGGACTTGTTTAATACTGTCTCACAGAGCTCCATAAAGATAAAAGGAAATGAAGCAGAATAAGAAATAAAGGACCATAACAACAGTTTTTGATGAAACAACAATGGGGAGCTACTAAATGGGGAATCACCTACCTAACCTTGCTGTGCTGGCAGGATTTATCTGTCCCTGAAATAGAAATAAATGTAATAATAAAAAATGAATTAGTTTAAGCAAGAAAGACTTTTGATGTTAGCAAAAACCATATTCAAGACTTGGGGCAGGGAGGAGGGAGGGGAAGCCATACAAGCAGGTACTAAATAGTGGAGCAATGATTAAAGGAATGCAAGGTTCACAGAAGATTCAATTTTTCTTGAGGGTATATTTTGAGGGAAGTTTTTCTTGCTTCAAGTATTTATCCATATCTGTGGGTGAAAGAAAAGACTGTACCATCTTGAAGAAGCTCATTCTATTAGGATGTATTAAGCCTGCTGATCTCATGTTCTCTGGTAAGGAGTGGGTAGAAGGGGGACAGTGGTAGAACCTGTCAAAAACAGTTAGACCAGACAAGTTATCCTGCCTGGATAGCAGCGAAAAGATGGTAAAAGTACACTTCCTCTCCCACTGAATGATCTATTATTCACTGGAAGAAAAGTAAGACAGAAGTAAGTCTGCAAAAATGAACTCAGAGAGACAAAAAGGGACCAATATGTGCTGCCTAGCTTTTACACTGTGTAAACTACATTTGATCTTGTGTAGTGTTTACAAATTCTGAATGTGGTGTGATCTTTGTACTCTTTGTATTTCTGGCAATCAGAAATTCTAGATGGATCTTAAGGCTCTACCTTCTAAGATTTTTTTTTTTTTTTTGGTAACATTTTTTGAGCCTATTCATGCATTCAGCCTCAACAGCATAATTCAACAGTAATGTACCCAATTCAAGTAAGAATTCAGTCAACAAAAGAACTACCTTCTATTTTAAGCCTGTTACTCTGTAATTTAACCATGTGTCTACAAGATTTTGTGTTCTGAGAAGAAGCAAATTACTGTTCTGTACGTTGTCTCTACTAACTTTTCAAGCCACTTTCTAGGAGTGAGCCTTACTCCCAGGTAGCTTCCCACCAAAGTCAGACAGGTTTAGAATGGCCTCTTCAAACCTGTAACGTACAGTTGGTTAAAGGATTTGGCCCCAGCAAATATACATCTTTGTAAGCACTACTTTTTGTTGTGAGAAAGCCAGAAAACATTGTCTGTAGTTATGTTCTTCAGCTACAGAATTAGAAATTACAGAAGTCAGAAAACACATACCTGAAATTTGTCAAATATTTGTAACAAAAAATAAAATATATATATATTTATAAAAAAGCCTGGGTGACAATTCTTATTTCACTTGCCATTACTGAAACAATGCATTCAGATTTTTTCCTATCCTACAGGTATATTAGCAAGTCTCTGTAACGTATTTTTAGTTTATTCATATCCTCCATAAGTGTTTCCTGCCAGCAATATGAACAGAGGCTTTCAGAAAGCAGTCACAGAAACAAAGAGAGTTCCTTTCTAATTAGAAATTCATGTAAGAATTACTATACTTCATACAAAAAGAGCACCATATGAGAGCACCATCATAACTAAAATTATTCAGGATATGTAAACTGCACCTAAACATTCTCAATAGTGTACCACTATTAAAACTTTATCAGAGAATGCATAAACATTTCTCTTTCTTACTCATTTATGAATGATTGCTTTGCGATATTCTATGCTTTTTGGATTGAGGTCACTCACTTTCACTCATTTATGCTGTCCTGAAACCAATCAAATTCCATTTGATTGAATTCAGTGTGACTGTATTCTCCAATCTACTATTTAATTTCAAACATTTCATCCCAGATGTTACAGTTTTTTCACCCCAAAAGAAGGCTGCTGTGGCAATAAATAAATAAATAAAATCATGTTAATGTTTTGTTTCTCCAAATTAACAACTTCAATGTTTTCTTTCCCCTTTCATAATAATTTATGACAGAGGGACAGTATTTAATCTGGGCCATGATCTCAGTTTTTGTCTTTTGAGTTTTAATCAAAAAACCTTGTAAAGAGTTCATATTTTCTTAACACCTTATATACAGGATTTTTAGCAGTGTGCATGGAAAAGAAAGATTTATATATATTACTTAAGAGCACTAAAGGAATGCCAGTTTTGAAGGAGGAAGAAAAATATTTTTTCCTTGACTTTCATGACTACCAAAAAGTCACATTTACAATGTGATTTTGTAATAGTGACACTTTCTGTTGTTACTATGTTTAGAACCTGAATGAGAACCTATTTTCAACAATATTGTAATTATATTTTGAGCAGAAAACAGATTGTCACCATCTCATATGTGGAAAAAGATTTTTATAACCTGATCTGATCATTGAATCTATGAGTCTTAACTGGGTACCTATTATATATTATCTTAGTAATAAGTTGACCCACATTATTTTTACTGTAATGTTTTCATTCTTAGGACTCCCATGTGAGACTGGTAATCACTATTATCTTCATTTTATGAAAGGGAAACAGACTCATGGAAGTTTAAAGATAGAATTCTGATTCCATTATAATCAATAGCAATACTTTCATTGACTCATTCTAATTAGCTTTCCCATTATTATTCAAGACTGTCAAAAAGTCAGAAATTAAACTCAGTTCTTGCACATCCCAGCCTGTCCTCTATCCCTCTTAAAAATAATTAAATAAAAACCTCATATAATCTGCAGAATACTTTCTCACACACAGTATTACATTTAATAAGAGTTTATTCAAATAGCCAACATCTCCTAGTATGAAATATATTCACTAAGTAATAGCATAGAAGTTTGTATATGTTTAGGTCTTTTTGTTTAATACACAACTAAATAGACTTGATTCAAAATCTCACTTTCAAGTTTTTTTTTTTTTTTTTTTTTTTCTTTAATCTTTACGCTCTCCTCCCTTCTTCCAAAATACACCAAACATCCACTTGATAGATTTTGATAGATTTAAAAAAGGAATGGGATACTGTGCCTGGAAATATTTTTCACATCCAAAACACTGAAACACTGTTATGCAGAGACACGTGGATGAAGCTTTACCACAGAACAATATGGTGTGTAATTGTATGTATGCTGAATGTGCTCATTTTCAAAACAAGCTACGTGATAACAGCTCTGACACATCTCATTAAAGGTCCATTTTCCATACCATTCACAGTGTTGATGATTTTCAGATGTATTGTGTTATAGATGAATCTGTAAATTAAACAAATATGCTTGAAACACTGCTGATTCAAAATATGATAAATCACCCACCTTTCCCAAGTTAGTTGTCTAATGATGAATAGTGTTGCAAACAAACAAACAAAATCATACTTATGTCTATTATGTAGAACTAATCTGGTATGACAGCTATAAGAACTCAGAAATTTCAAACATTTTTCACTGTTTTCTATAGTGGTTCTCAAAACGATTTTTTTTGATGCTTTAGTGAACCATGATTTTTGTTTCTCAAAAATTTCTCTTCCTTTTCATCATGATATGTGATAAAAAGTAACAGTCCACGGTAACAGTCAGCTAGACTGCTTTAATTGTACACACATTAGTGCCATGAAAACAATGAAGGGACTGGAGCATCTCTCCTGTAAGGAAAGGCTGAGAGAGCTAGGATTGTTTAGCCTAAAAGCTCTGATGGGGAATCTCATCAATGTCCATAAATACCCGAAGGGAAGGTGCAAAGAGGTCACAGCCAGGCTCTTCAGTGGTTCCCAGGGACAGGCAATGGGCACAGACAGAAATGCAGGTTTCCTCTGAACATTTACTGTGAGGGTGACTGAGCATTGACACAGGTTGTCCAGATAGGTTGTGGAGATACTGCATCCTTGCAGATACACAAAAGCTGTCTGGCCATGGACCTGGGCAGCCTGCACTAGGTGGCGCTTTTTTAACAAGGAGGTAGGACCAGATGACCCCCAGAAGTCTCTTCCAACCTCAACTACTTTGTGATTCTGTAAGGGCACAATAACTACTCAGGCACTGAACCGTATTGCTGCTGTAAGGCTGCTGAGGGGGTTGCGTGTGCATGCTGTTCTTTTTTCTCTTTCCATAAGCATATGGGCACTTCCACCAAAAAACAAAAACAGGACAGTTATCAGATGCAAAGAAATCACCCAACTTTCAATACTTTACACTGGAGAAGTGGTTGCTAAAAAGGGAGAAGGCAATGGGTTTGGATGAAAGTTTGCTAAACATGTCAGCAAACAAATCAAATGGCAAGTTGGCCTTTACAAAGGGAAATGAATATTGACATAAGCTGTTTAAAGTGCTGTTGGAAATGAGCAAGATCATTGTCATTGAATTAAGTCTGAGGAAAAACAGTAAACCAAACAGAATACAAAATCTGTAGCAACTAAAACACAGCAGAAGTAGTATTGAAATTGCCTTTAACAGGCTGCTGAACCAAGGAACACAATGGAACTGCTGCTGAATGAGGTTCTGCAGCAAACATAAATCCCAGTTATTCAGTACCAATGTGAACTGCTTATTTATACAGTGAAATAAATTCTTATGAAGGTTTTAAACCTGCCATTTATTTTCCATTTTTCTATTAATTGCTCTGAAAAATATTTTGTCATTCTTTTACTTCATATCCTTTCCCAAACCCACAAATGTCCACAGTCTAAAAAGAAAATATCAATCAAATATTCTACCAATTCTTTCATTAAAAGCCTAGACAAACTCACCCTCATCCTTCTATTCAAAGTAATAATTCTACCTCATTATTTATTAGTTCCTATATCATTCATATGGATAGATAGATTGAAAGAGAATAAAATTCCTTTCCTTGACCTGAGCAAAGCGGATCTATATGGGAGGTTGAGTTTAAGGCTATTCAGAGGAAGTGGCAAAGCTACAGTTTTAAGGACTATAATAGAAACCAAATTTAATTGTATTTTCATGGCTCCTTTATAAGAGTGAATAGCAATAGCTTTTTGTCGCTACATTTTGATGGTCACACATATATCAGAGAAGTGAAAACAGAACTACAGTGTCAGCTCCTGTTTCCTATCTTGAAACTCAGTCTTAACTTCAGTCATTTACTGTAAGCACAGTCTTAGGGCTTGCAGAACAGTCAGGAAGCTTTGCTTCCAATGTGAGGCTTAATGAGGAATCCCAAGTGAATCTAGAGCTGCCAGTAGGTACTTGATCATTAGTTGTGACAACTAATGCCACAAAACTGATGTGATACAGCTTCTTCATGCTGCTGTGCAAATATATCAGCTCTGATCTGGAGGAACCATGACAGAGAAAGCAAAGGTCAGTTTTTATAGTCATTCACAGTCCAGATATTCTAGTTCCAATGCACATGTGTGCAATCTCACTTCAAAACTGAAAATTTCTTCTCAGGTGAACATGAAAACGTCTTTAACTGAGAGCAGATCCTATCCTTGTCCCTGCAGCAGGCTATGACCAACTCCAATGCAATTCAATAGGACCTGAGAATGGTCCAGATTACAGGGCTTTCTTATTCCAGTGGTAAACCTACAATCCCAATTTCTGTCTGATCAGTTCTTAAATTTAACAAAAAAGAAGATATCATTTAATGGGCAAGTATCTTCTGCTTCAAGAGACTTGATCTTAAAAGTAGCCCCTGACCTCCAGACTACTGTACTTCAACTTACTTTTTGTTAGTGTTACGCGTGAGTAACCTAGGTACACACACTCTTATCCAGCATTTTGTTAACCTTCCCAAATACTGTAATAGAGGTTTTTAATCTCAAAACCTCCATTCATAACCATTTAAAATGTAACATTAGTAAAAGCATGAAAGACAGAAAACTATTTTGCATCTCCAAAACTCAGAAGTTATCTCCTACCCTATTATGCTCTTGGTGATTGTTGTTAGAAAGAGTAAGTATGCTACTTGAATCTGAAACAAAGTTATTACAATCTAGATATAGTAATCGTAGATCGTATAGATAATCGTAGATATAAGAAAACAAAGCTCTTATTTCATTGGACTGAAATTTCTCCCTTCTTTTCTCTCCAGTCTGGATGCTTCTGTGCTTTCTTTCATCCAGGCCACATGAATTTTTTTTACAGTATGCCTGGAAAATAGGAGGAAATAACTGCTGGAGTCTGCATCCTTCAGGAAAATATTGCTGCTGCTGGGCGTTTTTTTACCCATCAAGTCAAATATTTATATTGGTTCAGCATAGCATCTAGGAAAAATTACATTGGCTGACTGTTTCATATTTGCCACTCATATTCCTTTGACAAGTCTTGGCTTTTTGGCCTAATTTCATCCATCTTGCTATTCTTCATTTGTTGTCTACATGAATCTAAAACTAAGTCTGGAGCATCTTGAGGTCATTAAAGATTGTAAATCACTATGACAAATTTACATAGTGTCAGTCTGTATCTGGCATGCTATCATGGAAAAAGGCATGCTAGAAAGCTCTAACATCATCCACACATTCTACAGAGTTACTTCAAAAACTTAAGTGCATATTATTCTTTAAAGTTTCTGTGGCTGTATAGCTTTCAGAAATCTTGAATTGTTTTATTAATAATACAATTGATCCATACATACATGGTTAAATTTATATAGTCTATTTCAGGATTTTAACATTATGAGATAATGTTACCCCGATAATGAAAAATGACTAAACTTGCACCTTAGCTCAATAAAATTCATGCATTAAAGGACCTCACAGACATTACGGTTACAGGAAAATACAAAAGCAGAACAGTCATTGAATAATGAGAACTATGTTCTCTCTGTCTAGCTATAGCAGTTGATTCCAATATGCTGTTTCCATGAGAAACATAGGTGGAAAATTGTCTTTATATTTCTTGAAAGCAAAAGCAAACATTTTTTTTTCTTCTTTTTTTTTTTTTCTCCAATTTTCATGTATTCACCCCAAAAGTGCCTTAGTTTCCTGTCTTTCTTAACAAAGCCTTTTAACTAGTGATTTTTTCTCCACAAGAAATCTACATTTTTAATAACATTTATTTAGAAAAGTAGAAAGTTCCTTGCAGGTTCAGAGCTACTCAAAAAGAACCAAGATAGGGAAAAGGAATAGTTATTTGTACTGAATGATGACTTACTTCGTTACACAAAGGAAGAAAAATTACAGTGAAGGCAAGAATGCATGCAGAGATATGTTGGTCATCAAGGAAAGTACTTGCAGATGGAGGTAAAGTCAGAGAATATAAAGCATAGAACATAAGACTCAAGGGAAGCTTTTCTAAATGAAAATGTTTAGTTTCACTGCTATTTCTATAGCAGCTAATCAGTGAAAAATAAATATATAAGCAATGAAGAGCATTATTCTCCTCCCAAGGGTAATGAAAGTATCTGAGTGCAATGTTATACACCCCTAGAAATCCTCATGTTACAGACAAGGGGAAACTTTCCCCTTGTGTCTCCTCCACAATTCAGTTGAATAACTCATGTAGTAATGTTTAATATTTTCCATTATAAATGTGTGGTTAGTTCTGGTCTATTGAGGGGTGAATATCTAATGAGGGAGGAATAAACTAAATTTTTGCTATTGGTTTTTAAAATTAATAATTCTTCTGTTTTCATGTAAAATGCTTCACTTCCATGTCAGATGTAGAATGGTAATGCCAAAGCAATCACTACACAATATAACTTCTCTCAAGGTGTTTGTCAGTCCAAGTGTTAATCTCAAGCAAATGACCATATTACTTTCTTAAGAATTCCACAGCAATGTTTCACTATGAGATGAAAATGTTAAAATCTATATCCAGTCAAGAACCACGTGGGATGAGCAACTAGTATGTGTGAATACTTCTGCAGGGATAGTGATAATGAATGCACTGCTGTTGAAGCAGGATAGTCTTGTAAATAAAGCATATCTACCATACTCAGAAGGTCCAGGATTTACTCTTGTCTCTCGTATAACACTGTTGTGTCTTACAGCTTCTTTTCTGTGAAATGGAGAATGCTGCCAAAATCCTGTACCTAGCAGAGATGCATTCTAGGAGAGGTCTAGCAGAGCACTCTGTTCATCTATTCAGAGTGTTAGTCCCATTACTTTTGAAATCACAATACATTGTTAAGATGCTTTAAAGGACTCTTTTACAATTAAATTTACAGATAGAAAAAAAGAAGATAAAGAATTAATTGTGGAGTCTAAATGACTTAAAACAACAACAATTTAGTTCAAGCACATCTCTGTTCCATTCCCAACCATCTCATAAATAATAAACTATGTTTTTAAAATTTCTAAGGAGAATACTAGCCCTATTTTGACATAATAAAAATACTCTTATCTTGTTTACAAAACATGTAAAGTTATAATAATAGTATATATTTGAAATAGCACTTTCTTTAAAGCTATATTATTATATGCCTTAAAATGTATGCATACATCTTGCCTGCATTTAATTTAATTCTTAGAGCAATTTTAAAATGATAAAAGAATGTTAACTGCCAGAAAGCTGCTGTGAAGTGCTAGTCCTAAAATGTACAGATTCTCTACAGACTCAGTAATATTTAAGAGGGATGTGGATAGCCATAGTGATGACATATTTGGAAAAGTCAGGGGTCATGCAAACAAGCTGTTCGTAGTGATAGCAATCTTGATGCACACTAGTTCTCTCAGCTGTTGCCACAGGATTAATTTGGAGGATTCAAGAGATTATCCACCTACAGGAACAGAATTGATATCTGTAGTCCAAGAATAACAGTGAGATATATATATATAAATACTTGCAATGTAACTGAGCTTTGTGCCAAAGAGAGCATGTTGCTGTAAGGGTGATGGATTTGAACTGCTGCTTTGTTACCTTAATATGCCAAATATACAGCTTCCTGTTTCTCCACAAAAAGTAATATTAGTCTTATACTGTTCTGCCTGCATCAGTATTGAAATTTGCAGCATGCATCACATGCATCAGCTATGCTCATGGTAGTACAGGTGACAGCACAGCATACAGGTGATTTTTGCCTGACCACTAGGCTGCAGGAATTGATCAGGAAAAGACCTTGAAATCTCCCACCCCTGGTCACGTTTGCTGATTCTCTTCCACGGAGTCTGCTCCTGTCTTCAGTGCTTACTTCAGTGATCCTCAAAGTTAACATTGCAATTAAAATTAGAAGCTGTTTCTCTCCTAAAAGTTAGATCCTAATTGTCACTACTAATTAATGCAGAAATGCAGCAGAGACAGCAGGGATAAAAATCTAAGAAGAAGGGAAAAGAGGCAAGGGCTGTTCTCATTGTTCCAAGAATTGGCCATTGGCCAAAGATGCCTGACGTAGCTGCATGTAGGAGCTAGCAACTCCTTATTTATTTATTTATTCTAATGGCTAGGGGGAAATGTGTGTGCACAGTCCACTTGAAAACCCATAGCTGTCTTTTTCTAATTAATAATTTCTTTCAGAGGTATATCCCGCCATAAACCTTAGATGTTATATATAATATATATATTTTTTGACACCATAGTGCCTCTTGAGCAGGCCAGTAGACAGTGGTCAAAAATCCTCATACTTGTACCAGGGCAATTCAAATTGGATGAGACCTTCTCTGCACTGCAAGGATTTGAGGATTCACTCAAATTTAAATCCGCACTTGTTGGGGGTGATCCGTGTTGTCCATGACAGGGCCCCAGTACTTCCCTGTACTTCCCCAGCTTTGAATTAAGTATTATTGCCAGTACTTGCAAGTCATTCAGCCTCTTAGCAGTGCAAGGCAGGGTGATTGCTTGGCTGTGCTTAGGAGCAGATATGATCCCTTGCAACATATTCACGTGGATGGGTGGGCTGCTGGGGTCTCATCTGCCTGTGGCAAGGCTGCTGCAGGGAGGTCAGGAGAAGGCTGCCCCAAGTCCACACCCAGCACAAACCCTGGCCCATCCCATTGAACATGCAGGGCTGAACTTTCAGAGCGGAAACACAGCTGCTGGGAAGTATGGTTTAGGAATTCTCTTTGGCAAGATTGCAAGTGGGTAAAGGTTATAGCAAGAAACGTCTGAATAAGTGCCGTTTTCAGCCACAACTATCACAGGGAAATACCATTAGATGCTTGTAAAACAAAAGCAGCAACCATAGACACAGATTTGCTTTTAGCACTTACACCCTACAAGAGCATGCCCAAATAGCAAACTAGAATGGCTTATGAAGCACAGATAATCCCCTAAGAAACAGTTTCTTTCAAGAGCATTTTCCTGTGCCCTCATCCCCCAGGCCTTGAGGTCACTTTGTGATGATTTGCATCATGTCAGTGCAAAAAGGCTTCAGGCTCACAAAATGAGCCCCTGCTGCTGCCACTGCAGCAGGTGCTGGGGAGCATACAACAGGTAGGTGCTTCTGTTGTGGTGCTTTCATGTCAGGCCTGCATTGATCATAGAATTGTTTGGGTTGGAAGAGACCATAAAGATTATCTGATTTCAAGCCCCCCACCATGGGCAGGGACACTTCCCACCAGATCAAGTTGCCCCATCCAGCCTGGCCTTGAACACTTCCAGGGAGGGGACATTCACAGCTTCTCTGGGCAACCTGTTCCGGTGCCTCACCACTCTCATAGTAAATATTTTTTTTTCCATATGTCTTATCTAAACCTACCCTCTATTAGTTGAAAACCATTACTTCTTGTCCTATCACTACACTCCCTGATGAAGAGTCCCTCCCCATCTTTCCTGTAAGCCCCTTTTAGGTACTGGAAGGCTGCAATGAAGTCTCTTCTCCAGGCTGACAACCAACACTCAGCCTGTCTTCATAGGAGAGGTGCTGCAGCACTTAGATGATCTTTGTGGCCCTCCTCTTGACTCATTCTAATGTCTACCCTACATCCTTAGCCACGCAACAGAAATCCATCTCAAAAGAATAACAAAGCTTTTTGTCAAATTTATGCAGAAAGAATCCAACTGTTACCTACAGGTAACAATTGCTCCAGCAATCTGAATAAATACACAGGAATTAGACTTATTTGATTAGCCTTATTTTATCAAAGTCTTCATATATTTGAATAAACACTGTTTATTATTTATTATAACTTTCTCTAAACTTCTAGATTAAGTTTTGACCATCATTGAACCTACATAAAGTTTTTGATACAGATAACTGAAAATCATAAAGATATCTATACTTCAGGCTATTTCTACATCATTAGAGGCTTACTTTAATTGTGTTTTAACTGAGCAGTAACTATATCCTAAACCATTTGCCTGTTTGCATTAGTTTTTGAGGCTCAGTGCACTGATGTTTTTGGGTTCTTTAGTGCTAGATAAAATTTGACAGGTTTGATATTTCTCCTGGAGTTCTTGAAAAGGCTGAAGCAATCCTCATATTATTAAAGAATTTGCCAAGTTCACCAGAAGTCATTTTCACCTGGTTTTATAGCTTGAATAAGACTTCATTAAGCAAAGCAATCTAGCTCAGGGAAAAAATATTCTTTTGTTCACAGGTCATGTGCCTATTTGACTCTGCTAGGAAATGATTTACTGTATTTATCCACCTGAGAAGCTGAGGTACAGTCTTTGTTGCTGCTACATCTGACAGCTGTCTTCCAGTTTCATCAGATGACATCATCTATTTGAGTAAGAATGCATTTTTGTTTGTTGTTTCACTGTATTATTCTGGCACAGAAGTCTTAGGCAGCTTTAGGGCTTTCTAAAATCCCCTCATTTACTACCTAAGAAATGGCTTTATATGCCATTTATACAGTGCAACTTGTACTTCTAGTTTCTTTCCCCTTTGGCAGCCATTTTCCAACTTATCACTTGTGGATATGTTCTCAATAAATACAACAGGATAGGTGGAGCAAGTCTGTCTAACTGTCCATAATCACAATAAACTAAAATAAAGATAGATAACATGAAACTGAAATATTTAGCTCTGGGTATGTATTAGTATTAGTGTATTAGTAACACTGATAAAAATAACCACTATAAGCGCCTAATAAAAGTGCACTTTTTGGGTTAAACTCTTTTGTCCTGTCTCTAAACTGAACTTGTGCTGGCAACTCTGCAAACTGATGACGGAGCTGAAGTGAAACTACCCACAGGTGGAAAGTTGTTACTCCAAGAAATATAGTGTCCTGGTTTCAGTTGGGACAGAGTTGTTTTTCCTCCTAATGGCTGGTGAGGTACTATGTTTTGGATTGGGATGAGAAGAGTGCTGATAACATGCTGGTGTTTTAATTGCTGCAGAGCAGTGCTTACACTAAGCCAAGGACTTTTCAGCTCCTCGCTCTGTCCTGCCAGCGGGCAGGCTGGGGGGGCAGCAAGAGCTGGGAGGGGACAGCCCCAGGACAGCTGACCCAAACTGGCCAAAGGGGTATTCCATACCATCTGACGTCATGCTGAACAATATATAAGGGTGGCTAGCCAGGGTGGGGGGCCGGCTGCTCGGGGTTGGGCTGGGCATCGGTCAGCGGGTGGTGAGCAATTGCATTGTGCATCACTTGTTTGTACATATTACTATTATTATTATTATTATTATTATTATTTTCTCTCTTAAATAAACTGTCTTTATCTCAACCCACAGGCTTCAATTTTCCGTTTCTCTCCCCCATCCCAGAGAGGGAGGGGGGAGGGTGAGCGAACGGCTGTGTGGTGTTTAGCTGCCGGCCGGGTTAAACCACAACATATAGTTAACTCAAAAACACTGCTGTATGGTATATAGTTAGATAGAGTTGGATTTTTATTATTAATTCTTTTAAGACAAAACCAGGAATGAAAGCCAAGAGACACTCATTTTAAAAGATGCCCTTTTTCAGCGGTGACAGCTAACCTTCCAATGGTGAACATGAAAATATTTTCAGCTAACATTTATACACATACAAACATACATGTATTCACAGAAAAAAAAAATACATTAAGCAGTAATTTTGAGCATAACTGCAGTAATCTCAGGGATGCAACAGGGATACTGACTTAATATTTCAGAAATCTCTAGAATGCAGAAACACAAAAAATATGAAGCAAAAGACAGCATACTTGCAATGAGTGATGATAAAGATGATTTTGATTTTTATGGCACATTATACAAGAAAGAAAGGCAATGAAGAGTTGACACTTTTAAGTGTCATTTCACTTGTGCTCACAAACATCCAAATAGAAACAAAGAAACACATTGACACAAGCTCACAACTAAGGCACTGCAAACAGGACATAACTGTAATTTGTATATTGGCCAAAATTAAAAATAATTTAAGCAACCTTTCCCTTTGGCTATTCTCTTGACTTGCTCATTTTTCTTTCTATTTTATACAATGCAACCTCAATTTCTCATTTACTAGATAGGTATAGTGATTCATCAGAAGAGATGTGGTGCAAAAATAATTATGAGCTGAGCTGCTGCTGTGAGCTGGGAAGAGATAAACCAGCCTACGAAGGCCTTGAAGAGACCAAAAACTGGCTACAAATGGGCCTGAGGCTCCTCACTGTTTCTTTTCTCACCAGCCCCTGCCAGTCTGGCTCCAACTCCAGGCCCATGGGAGCTTACTGAACTGACAACAGAGCAACGAACAGAGTGAAACCACCTGAGCTATGTGGTGGGGCCAAAGAGTTTTTTTACTTTGACTAGGAGATAAGAACTACATAGAAATACCTAAGAAAACTTGCTTGCAAACAATTCAGCAAGCATTGTTAAATTCAACCTTTTTTCAGTTTTTCTAGATCCTAAACGTATATACCTCACTTGTTAAAAAGAAACTTGAAGTCCATAAATCATGGAGAAGAAAAAAGTCACCAATTTAATTAAGCTTGCCAAACAAATTTGTGATTACTATTGTCTCCATCATCTGGTAAAGCTTTGATGTTGCAGCACTTGCCAGAAAGTGATTATTGTTCCCAAGAGGTTGTATTTGAAATCTGTCAAAAATTAAACAACGTGTATGGTAGGTCCAAAACATTCATCTCATAAAGGATGCCTGTAACATCTGCATGAACCAATATCCTGGCTCCCAGCATATATGAGGAAGAAGAAGTCTGCAACTAAGTCAAATTGAGTTTAATAGAAGCAGTGAATAGTGCAGGGATAGGAAAGATGAAATTGTTAGAATTGATCACAAACACCTTTATAGAGAGTATCCAGACCCTGTCATTAGGTGTATTTGCTTCCTAGGCTTCAAAGAGGCACCTGTCACAGCTGCCACCACTCCTGAGTGCAGTTGCAATAGGGCTGGAACCTGAACACAGACAAAAATTATAATTATAAGGGAAGCAAGGAAAGGAAAAGATTCCCTTGTGATTAAGTGAACAAAGCCTGAAAGAATAAGTTGTCTAGCTGGAGAAAGGACAGAGAAGTGGATTGATGTTATGAAAATATTTATTAGTGGTGAACTTGTCTCTCTGACCTTTTTTGTTTGCTTGTTATTAAAGACTCGATTATTGTATAACAAAATATTTCAGTTTTCAAAGTAAAATTTATAGGATGCATCAGATAAATACAAAGAAAATGATGGAAAGATACAAGGGACAAGAGAACATGACCACAGACTAACACAAAACATATAGAAAGACATCTCTCACATTACTTCCATAAATTATACCTTGATTTAGCTTTCTATAGAAAGTATTATGAAAGGCTATATTTTGATAGTCTTAACATTCCTATTTGTAAAGGAAATAGGAATGCCCAAAAGGCATTCCCAAAGGAAAAGAAAGGAAAAAGAAAGTGTCCCATTTTGGCTTGTTCAATTGCAAAAACATTTTAGATACTGATACAGTATCTATGCCAGTGCTATATGCAGGTACAAAATGTTTTCTTCATAAACAGTGGAAAACAAAATATCTATTAAATATTAAAAGTGATAAAAAATTTAAAAGCTTTGAAGGCATAATTATAAGACCAGCTACTAGTCTTTGAATGTATTCTTTAGTGTAAATGACCACATGAACAAATGAGAGGAGAATGTGAATCCTTGTGTAAGATAATGTATTGTATCTCCTGTAACAACAAGAAATACAAATACCAAAGCTACTCATATATATTAACCAATGGTTTCTCCTTTAAAAAAAGGTAAGAAAGATCTAGTCAGTAATTGCAGCTGAGCTTTACCAAGAAAGGTCTTGGTAGGAATTAGTAAGTAAAAATACCTCAGTGTAAAGCATTTTAACTTAGAGTGAATGAAAGAAAACAAAACAGACAAAACAACAATGAAATAACTAAACAAAAACCATTAAAAAAGGAAGAAAACCACAATCTTACCAGCTTCAGATTATCTCCACTGGGCCTCAGGTAAAATATCCTTGTAGTAATCCAAATAAAGACCATACATAAGAAACATACTACAATAATACTCACAAAATTGTCACTCTAATTCCCCAAAAGTGTTGTATCTCTTACTGCTTCCTTTCACTGCCAGGATATCAGATACACATGTGCAGAGAAGCTCTGAGAAGTGTACAGAAATGAAGAGGAGGAGGAGTAGCAAAATGTGTGTGTGTATATGTACATACATGCGTGCTGCCTTCCTGCTGTTTTTGGAGTTGCTTCTCCAGACCTCTTCTCCAGCTTTGAGGGACATTTCCAGGTACAAGATATAGAATGAAGAATGACCACTGGGTCAAAGTTGGGTGGTTAGGGAGGAAATTCAGTCAAATGGCATTACTTCAGAACAATTCTATGACAGAGAAATACACCTCTCATTACTATGCACACATCTCTTATTCATAGATGAGTGGTAGTCAGAGAGGAATCTAAGAGAAAAAAGCAGCAACTGAATGGCATGAAAGCTATTCTGATCTAACAAAGAACAATCACATCAACATTTGTGATGATTTTGGATGAGGTTATCCCACTTTATTCTCTACTGTAGCACATGTAATGCACCAGGACTGGGAGTGGTAAGAGAAGTAAAAAGAATTAAAAAGGAAAATGATCATTTTTCAGTGTTAACTGCATTCATTCCTTCCTTTGTATGAATGTCTCAAGATACATTTACACAGTTCAGCAATAAAACTCTTGTATCTTCTGAAAACATGCAGTTTTACACAGATTTACATCCAGTTTCAGTGCATAATCAGACTCTCCATTTGATTCCAGCAGTGATGGCTTGTTCATCTGTGAATGCCTAAGCAGTAAAAGTTCATGTCCACTTTCCTGCCCAGTTTCATGCTCCATGGCCTTGAGTTGGCCTTGAGTCCTTGCCAACTCATAAATGCTACTTTTTGAATACTAGTTTTTGACCTAACATAAAAGAAAGACTGATATTTGCAGGCAAAGTGTGTTAGGCAGTAGTTTAGTTTTGGCAATACTCAATTAAATAGGTAGAGAGCTATAATGTCATTTGCTTGTGGGGGAGAGAAAAGCACTGCTGGATTTCCCTGTTGTTCGGTTTTACCAGTAAAACAAATAAATTATTTCTTTGAAGGCAAAGAGATTTTGTGCAGAATTTCACATAAAACATAGGTAGCACAACAACACTGAAGGAAGGATCATTTTCTCTTGTGGGTGAGTGAAAGAATGAAGTGACTGCACCAGCTGCATAAATTAATGAAAGAGCTGGTGTGTCCTTTATTATTTTCATGCTGAATTTCCCAAGTGTACTGGGTCACTATTGCTCCAATGCATTAAACAACAGAATAAATTCAGACTCCATCTGTCTTTGCCCCTTGACCTTACTCCCTATTACTTGATTTAGATACAGATCCATACTTTATGGCTGAAGACCTACCTGTAAGAATTTTATCCAAATCTTTACAAAGAAATTATTCACAAGAGGTGGTATTGCAATAAATCATGCTATCCAAATAAAATCTTCAAAATATACTGTGCATAACCACCCTCCCCAAAAGAACAAACAAACAAACACACTTTTCTAGATTTTACGTGCTCCAGAATGATGTCATCCACTTAACTGGTATCACAATTTTCAGTTCTATAAGAAGGAAGGAGAGATAAAGAACCTGTTGTCTAAGCAAAGGAAGCCTGGGACAGTCACACTGCCCTTCCATTTTGGACTGGATTAGAAATATTTGTGTAAACAGAGTACATTCTTAGTAGTCACCAAAAAGGATCTTTAACAAAGTACCTTACACAAAAATTAGGCCAGATCTCCTACAGAAGCTACAAGTTTGCATTTTTCATTGATCCTTGCTCATGGCTTCCAACCAATCAGATTTCCTAGAAAAAATGATATTTTCAGAATCTATCAACAACAAAAATGAATCTGCTGTTATGAAAAGCAGACCAGAGATTCTGACCAACTCAGCCCAGAATCAAGGATTCTAGAAGTCTTTTATAGGGGAGGAAATAAATAACTGAAGAGGGACAGATTCCTGGTAGACTTACATTGAACAAAGCATGTGTTTAAAATGATTCCAGGAGATGGCCAATATAAACAACCCCTGACTGAACCCAGCATACCTAGGATGGAACTTTTGAGTCCAAATGAACAACATCTGGCACATAGACTGAAAATGGCTCAACTTCACTGTTAACTATACTTTTTAAATGGCATTTTGAGTTTGCCTTCAACTCTGGGATTACCATTATTGTGTATGTCATTCTGGACATTAAGCCACCTTTTAAACAATGAAATGTAATTTATATCTATTTACATTACTTGAGAAAAATCTTGCAAATTAAGAGAAGGAATTAGGTGGGCTAGAGCCAACAGGTATTTGTCAGCACTACGTCAAAGACAATCCCTTTTCCCTTTACAACAATATAATGTGCTGCTCTTCAAAGCAGTCAACACCATAGTCCTTGAATTTAATAAAGCAGTCTTACATGGTCTTACATTTATGAAAGGGTCTTACATGACCATTTCATGAACCAGTTACAGAATTCAGTCTAAATGAATCCACTATGAAATTGTTGTAGTGTCTACAGACAATGCGAGCTAGTCAACTTTCTGGTAACGATCTACTAAACTGAGTAATTTTTAAGGTTTAATTGTAAATTGGAAAGAAGTAGTATCAAGCTGGGTCTCATCAGAGCCCAGCCCAATCTCACACTCTTTAATATTTCACAGAAGTCTAGAATGATAGAAAACTGTCTCTAAATTTGTGTCAGGCTGCAAGGGGTTAACAAGCTCTTTGAAAACCAGGCTTAAAATTCAAGAGGATGTTTATGCTGCATTTAAGATTTATAGCAGGAAACTTAAGAAGTGGTAGAGTTAAACTGAAATGTGGTAAATTTAAGGTAAGAAAACCTTTTTAGTTGAAAGAACAGTTAAGCACTGGAATAAATTGCTCAGAGAAGTTTAAGAAGGGATTTAACAAATATTCATGACTGTTTTGGGACAGGAGAAGGACAGCAACTTCCTTTCTCTTGAGGTTCTCTTTTCTATGTATCCTAAAATATAACTAAATATAATTTCAAAATAAACTTTGTATTACAGTGATAGAAATAGTCTAAAAACAAGAAATGGAAATGCTTCCTACATCATAATAAACCTGAGTTTGATTCAGACAAGAAAAGATAGTGGAAAACTTCTTTCCTTATTCCACTGTTTCTGATCAGGAAAAAAAATATATATCTTTTTGAAGATAAATCTGCAAGGATAGATGTTACTAACACAAGCATATGTCATCTGTTCATAATAGTGATTTTTACTGAAGTTTCTTCTCCTATTATGCCAAGAATCATTTCATTTGCAGATTGCATAAACAACAATAAACTTGGACTAAAGTCTCCTGCACATCCTGGATTTAATTGTTAAACAATTTACTTCTCTGACAAGATGTTTATAGAGCTCAATGCAAAGAGAAATTATATTCTACTTGCAGATACTGCATGGCATCTATTATTACTTGGAAAAAAAGATCTTTAAACTTTGGTCAAAAAAAAGTTTCTGAGACTGAAAGTTGAGAATTCGATTCACGTAAAACAATCAAGGCATCCCTTTGTTTTTATGTATCCACCATTCAAACCACTTACTAGCCCACATTACAGTTGTTTGCTCCTGCTATGATACTCCTTTGTATTTGTCTTGTATTGATATGAATCAACATAGACTTAAAGCAATTCAGAAATTAAAAAGCATTAATATAAACTTAAAGCAATTTATTTTTTTTTTTTAAATAATCCCTCTCACCCAAACTGAACTTTGTGTTTCTCCCCAACCTGCAAATAGACCGTGGAACTCCACAGTGCAGCGTATTTAAATATACATAAAAAAAATAAAAATAAAAATAAACTTATGGTTTGGATATGAAGTGCCCAAATTTATAATGCTGATATTAAAAATTTAAATTAAATTACAGAAGCTGGCATAAGACCTAGTGAGATAGAGAAAGAAAAAGACCAAAATGGGAAGCAAACACACCTCGCGCCAGCCTGGAGATCTTACATATTTCTCTGAACCGTCAAATACTGGTCAATTAACAGTCGATTAAGCTAGGATACTAGAGGAAACAGGTGGCAGATTGGCCTTGACCAGTGCTGCTGGTGCCGGCACTGGTAGCTCTGCCCTAGCTGGTAGTCCTGAACAGAAGCACTGATCCCGGAGCAGGAAATGCCAATATCCGATAAATAAACCCTTAACAACATAGGAAAAGTTGCTTAAACTCAAATTCTCATTCTTTGAAGTCTAAATTAAACCCTTGACATTTAATAATGTCAGTGTAGACCACTAACTTGTGGTGGTTTTATTTTTGTTTCTTTTCTTAGCCTCTCTCTTCAATTAAAGATATGCTATCTGGAAAATAAAGATGAAAACACCAACTTAGCTCCCAGTAGGTTTATAAAGCATGATTATTTTTTTCAAAAGGCTGACTGAAAACCCATGCTGAAGCCAGGAAAAAGTATGTTCCTCCCCCAGTGACAAGAAAGAAAAACAAATACTTCTGACAGAAATATATACTTCTAAGCTCTGTTCCTATCTTTATCAATTTGTTTAATATTTCAAAGGAACTGTCCCATTTGGATGCAGGTTGAGGTCTTACTCTTATGATCATTTCAACATCCCCTTTTATAACCTTAAGAGGAAATAAGAAATTCTAAAGAGACTGGAAGACCTTTTTTTTTTAAAAAAAAAAAAAAAATCAGCATCATGAGTACTGTAACAGGACAATTGTGATAGGAAAAATCAAAAATTCATCAACAGCTGAAAGTGGCACATAGTGACAAAGGCATGTGTACATAAAAGCGGAAATCTGTGTGCTTGTAAGAAAGTCTGAAAGGTAGGATGTTGGACTGAAGATAAAATTACTTTAGAAATAGTAACTGAATCAGTCGTTCTTGGATATCTGCTCTGTCAAAAAGACCTTATATTCTAATTTATTATTTTTTCCTACCCACAAAGAAAATACTCAGCATGTAGATTACTATTGATATTCAGGTTCTTTAGAGAAAAGCTATAATTAAGGTTGATCTGGAGAGAATGAAAAAGCTACAAAACAGTTTGCAAAGCTTTGTGTTGTTAGCAACTAAAACTTCACAGTGAACAGAAGAGGAATTATTTTTGTATTCAGGGAGACATGACTCTAGACAAATTCACACTCCTAAAAATTCAACAAGATATTTCACAATAATCCATATGGTCTTTGTGTTAATGTCACTTCTCAAGCTGGCTTATAGATCTCTTATGATTATTAAAATGTGTTACTAAGCTCCTGAAATTGTGAAGACAAAAAGATCAGTTACTGAACTCCATGCACTATAAAGGCACATCATTTTAATTCCCTTACCCTAACTTTTCAATTTTCAACTTTGTCATGTAACTTAAGCAAGCAAAAGATGCTACTTTGCAGTTTGAAAAACAACCTTGTGCCACAAAGGAAGAGCTTTGTGTGGCCTCCTTAAATAAGGAAAATAGCTTTTTAAGTGTTCACCAAACTGGGAAGTGAGAGGGACTGAATCAAAACCAACCTAAAGTGTTAAAAGTAGGCAAATAACACATCACTTTCAACTAGAGACTGAGATGGAGGTTATGGCATGGCCATTCCATTGACACTAGGAAAACATCAGGAGGTAAATCACAAAGTGGCCACAATCTTAATGGGGTTTATGAATCCCAGTCCAAACCAAGAGCTTTGCTTTTCGTATCTCAGGAATTACATACACCTCATGGATAAGAGGTGAAGTCTGCAGCCATGCACAGCCCTAGGGATTAATGTGGCAACCTGTGAGGTTCAAGGTGATTCGATCCTTCCCTACCACTTATCTTGCAGTAGCTGCAGCAGGTCACAGCAAACACCATTAGATAGACTTTCTCTACTGGCGTTAAGTTCTTATAAAGATTATAAGGTTCCATTAAATTGCTTGCAGGTTTCCTAGCTAATTAGTGTATAGATATATTTTGGATGTAATGGAACAGAGAAAACCAGAAGGGTAGAGCTTAAGTTACTTCTAAATGGAATTTAGAAATGCTGCTTGTATATGGAATATGATTTGGAGTTGTGTAAGCACATTTATTGGTAACTCTCACCAAAGTGAAACTCAGATGGTCAGACTGCCATGCAACACAGTAAAAGTACCACTCATTCCCACACAGTGGATTTCTTCAGCTTGCGGCAGTTTGAAGCACAAGCTTCTTGAATCACACTTAATATCAACTATTTAATACAGGATGCCAGTGTAACATATTGCATATGCTATATGTATTCCATATATACTGTAAAAGATTTTTTTTGTACTGCAAAACAGATCCCCACAACTGTGATGTCAATCAATTTGAAAAGACCAAAGCAAGGACAGGTCAGCACAATGCAATTCAGTCTTCTAAGAAGCATTCAAATAGGCAGCAGTAGGGAGGGCAGAAGAAGGAAGGAAGGAATGGGAAGCAAAATGGTATTAACAACAGACATGAGCATTCTGAAGAATATTTTCACCATTCACTCAGCCAGCTTCGTATATTTACGAAGGCAAAGTAAGCACAATCCAGGGGAGCCTAAGAAACCCAGAAGAAAGTTCTCTCTTAGATCAAGGAAGGTAACACTGTGGCTAGGTGACATAGGCTCTGCCCTTGCTTGTTTTCTGGGATATGCACTCATTCTCCCTGTCAGCATCACTAGCTGTTGTCTCAGTGATTTCTGCAGTACAACACTTATATTGATAGTCTGATTGAACCATGCTTCCATCCTGAGTGACAGAGGTGAAGCAGAAGGAGATGTAGTTGAAAATACAGTCACAATTCTATCTACCATTTTATGGCTTCTCATTAAAAAAACAACTATGATTTCAAAAAACTTATTTATATTTGTTCCTTGTCAAAATCCAAAGAAAAATCAACAACACAACAGAATCAAAGCAATGCAAGTAAGACAAAGAATTTGGGAAGGAGGAGAGAAGGTTTTAAAGGATTTTACACACAAATGTTGTACAGATGTTGAGTAAATGAAACCACAAAGTCTAATCAAACAAACATTTTCAGGCAGTTTATAGCCATGGGAAGAAAGTGGAAGGAGATGGGAATTCTAGCTTTGATCATACAGCTAGTATCAAGGAAACAGCTATTTTCAATTTCACTGGATGTTTTGAAAGAGCTGTTTAATAGATGTATCACCACCCTTCACTGCCTCCACCCTTTGTGTGAAGGCAGGCTGTAGTGCACTCACACAGAGATCAGGCTTCACAAGACTTTGGATCCCAGAAGTAAGTGTTTAGTTTGCTTTTGTTTGAGAAGTATCCTAAAATCAGGTTTGAAAAGCCTTCCAAAAAACCTACAGAGTAGCATACAAAATAAATAAATAAAAAATAAAAATATTGTTTCACTTTATTCTCTTTTACCTCAGTTAAAATGTATATACAAAATAATCAGATGCAACATTGACAGCAACATCCAATCAATCCTCTCTACATTTTTTTTAGCATAAGAGAGCACTTAAGCTTAATTTCTTTATATAATTATTCATCATTTACATCTCATTTTCTTTTTTTTCTTTTTTTTTTTTCTGAAAACAAAGACTTTTTGTCAGAAATAAGTGATACAGATTACAGGAAAAATCTTCAAAATCTCCTGTATGTAACTTTAATCAGAAGGATTTTGCTTTGGTAAAGATTTGTGCATATGCATTTAATGTTAAGTATAAAGGTTTTAGCATTAAGTTCTACCATGCAGTTATGTCTCTTTCCACCCACCCCCCACCCCCCACCCCCCACCACTCCACTTACTGATCAACATGTAATAGAAGTCATTGGAAGAGCAGATTCATAACCTTTCCTCTACCATTACCTCTCTGAGCAGCCTAGCATCCCAGTTTAACTGGAGGCCCCATCCTTCATACCGTTTCCAGGATGCAGGAATCATATTGTTAAGACAGAATACAAGCCATGGAGGAAAACAGATGTCTGTTGTGAATAAATATGCAACAATCCCGTTTCTTGATCAGGCTTCAATGTTCAAGCTGGACGTGAAAAACTTAAGCAAATCCAGAACCCTTTCAGACCTTTAACTGCATCACACAGCACAACTCTTTCGTGTATTCCGATCACTGCTAAAAAATCTTGAACGTTGGATTTATCTGTCTACACCTGTATACACATTGCCCCAGACCTGCTTCTTTGATATGCTGAAGGATATGATGAAGGAAGCTTCACAGAAGCCAAAAGAAAAGTCCATTTTACTGAGCTGCAGAGATATTCCAAGCCTTGGCTGCAGCAGCAACATACACTTCTGCCACAAGCTGTCCCATCAGCAAACAGTGTCTCTGTTATTTGAGAGGTCTCTGCCTCTGCTCTCTCACCTCCACCCCTCAAGGACTGTAAACCATAAAGGATGTAAGGACAGTTTTCCATGGCTTCCTCATCCATCTATGTATCATAGGAAATTGCAAGAGGTGGTAACACAGCAAGCTTATTAGTGATAAAGTCCATCATCTATCAGAATTATATACTGCACTAGCAAAATTTCAGAAACTTAAAAAATATATAAATTCAAAATGCATCTTGCTAATTGAACAAAAATTAAAGCTAAAGACAGAATTCCAGGTTTACAACTGATATTAAACTTGATTTTTCAGAGTGGCTTCTGAATCTTATGTTCCAAACACAACATAGCTGAAGATAACACATGGTTTCAGATCAAAGTGAGAACCATACTGTATATCAAACATCTGAGGCAAAATAAATCTCCAAATAATATTTTCTGTAAAACTAGTGTTTTCTCAATATTCTAGAGATTTTGGCTTCATCCCCCACCCCCATTTGCAACCCAGATGAGTTCCTTATAAATATCTTCCAAATTAATTGATGCATTTTTATGCCAGGTACTGACAAGAAAAGTGAAATATAATTCATCACTCAAAATGGGTGAAAATCTTATTTAGCATCTCCTAATTTTCAGTCCACAGGGAACAGGATGAAGTAAGATCAAGAAAGGATACGGCTCTCTCATGGGCCAGTGCCACATCAGTAGAACAATTATCCTACCCAATTATTTGCAAGATTGGTAGTCCAGAAAATAAAAATAAAAAATTAGTTTTTAGGTGATGAACGTCAAGTTATCATAAAGAATTATATTAAACAGTGTTTCTTTGCCAGCAGAAGCACTTTAGGGTGACCAGAAGTCCAACTATCCTAGCACCACTGTGGAAGACCAAAGCTCATGACCATGAAACTCTTTAAACAGTCACCAAGAGGACTGTCATTGTACAGTTCAGAAATCTTTCTTTTTGAAAGTCTTACACAGAGAAAAGTATTTATTATATATAGAATAGAATATATATAGAATATATATATATATTCTATATAGAATATATATATTCTATATATTCTATATAGAATATAGAATATATATATATATTCTATATATAGAACAGTGTTTCACTTCCATCAAATCAACGTGTCAGTCTGTAAGCATTTGATCAGAAGACTTCTAACCAATTGATCAAAACCAGTATGTTAAATGGAAATTGAAATGTTATATGGATTACTACATTCTTTTGCATTGCACCTACAACCTTTAAGTGTGTATTTATTACACACTTAAACATTTTTACACACTTAAACTAACATTTATTATGTTAGTCTTATTTTAAAAAGTTTTCATTTGACTTTCTAAATCTGAGATGACTTGCAAGACCTTAGCTACCATAGCTAAGGACGCAAAATGTGCAATGTAGTTGCAGTTACTGAGCTAAATATTTAAGTCATGTCTAAAATACTAAGTATTGCACTTCTATTTCCTCAAAATTCTTAGCTATGCAATACTTTGAGTTTGTAAATACACAGTTTGAAATGAAAAGACTGCTCACATAATCAAGCATGTGCATAAATTGACACTAAGAGCCCCACAACAGAACTGAAGACATTTGCCCTCTACCTTAATGGGAGCCTTCTGTCCCTTCCTCAGAGATTCTAAGCATGTCTGTTTGCATTTAGACCATTCTAAAAATGGAAAGAAATAATCCACAGCTAACTGTTTTAACAAAATGAGTATGTTTTCTAAGCAGTATATAATTTGTGCATTCAGAAATAGTAATGTAACAGTGCTTTTTGTTATTTTCCACCAAATAACAGGAATTTTCAAACCATATTCTAGGAAGTTTGTGCAAATTTATTCTGCTGATGCTATCAAGTGCAAAACAAGTTTGCTTTCATTTGAGATGAAATGACTTTCATTTTTATTTCCTTATTCGTGATACTCTGAAAGGCAATCCCATATATGAGCAAATGATATTCAAATTACTTTTTTTTTTTTTTTTGCTAAATATATAGGCAGCGGAGTCATCATATACCTTAAAGACTTGCTCATTACAGTGGGGAGTTCTACTGAGCACAAGTAATGAGGATTTTTATATATGTAAGCTTTTGAATTTTTTTCAGTTCAGAGCAAAGACAAATTTAGGGCTGACTTAGGAAATCTTTTATGCATATCAGTCATAACTATGCAGCTGATCAGTAAGAGAATCCTAAATGGAAAGGTGAGCGGGAGTTCACACATCAGATTTTTGCACACTACACAGAAAATAATCTCAGAAGAATAATGTCTCTGACTAAGGTTGTTTGCATCTCTTCTCTAACACTTTTCTTCCTAATGTCACACATGTGCAGGCTTGAGATTGGAATCAGCTCTAGGACTCTAAATTGCTACTTCAAATACTAGAAAATACTGAAAAAGACAGTGATTGCTTGAGCCTAAAGGCATATTTTAGTTTTCCTTGTCTAATCAACTTTTCCGGCTTCGCAGTACACAGAGGGTTTTTTTTTGCTTTTTAAAATATAATAAAATAAAATCCAATAGCTTGCAAGAATATTAACAAGAAGACAGAAATGTGTGGTAGAAACTCTTTGTAAGAGTAAAAGAAATAAATTTTCCTAACTTAGATAGTTTGAGGAACACACGGTTGAAATACAGCCCATATGCATGGTGATTATTTATAGGCATACAAATTATATTCAAAGAAGAGCCAGATGGCTTTAGCAACACATCTGCTGTCTTCAAGGCAGAACTTCTGAAGTAAACTTGGGACATTAACTCCTATTATAGAGCAGTCAAGAACAGTAGGACTACATTCTGCTTTGTAGTCTGTAAGAGTTCCATCTTCCTACACAGAAGTAGAATTTAACCTGAGGTCAAGACCAAAGACGGGCTGCAATATTCTCCATTTTAACAGGGTTATCGTGCTGTTACTAACTAAATGCAGGGCTAGGAAGGTAGATCACTGCTAAGGCAAACATCAAACTAAACCAAGCTTCTCACATGCTAAGTAGCAGTTACAGAAGTCTTTGTGCCAGCAAATAGTTCTGCATGTTTTGCAATATTTTGCACTAATTTTCAAAGTTGCAGTCCCTGAAAATCATTAAAATTTGCAAAGATTCACATTATGCATTATATTTTCTCCTGAGAAGGTTCTCATTTAGCAAATATTCAGAGATGATTGAAAGATGTCTTAGACATCAAAGCTACAAATGAGAGATTTTTATGAACAGAGGCAGAAGTATGGGAAGAAATTGGACAACTATTAGCTACTGAAGTTGTTTGCATGTAAAATATGCATTTGAAAATACCTTTAACTGAGAAGATACATTGGGAAAGAACACTGGGAGAATTGCCTATGCTGCCCAGTTTCTAATCTCCACCTGGCTAGCCAATAAGTTGTCACAAGTACTTGAATTTAGTATCTGCATGTACTACTACTTTTATTATTGTGTGCTACTCCGAGTAGCACTATTGCTCATTTTTATTTTTATTCAGCTTTTCATAAAGTTCTTCAGGAACAGCTCCCCTCTCCCCCCTTCCTTAACCTACTTGTTACAAAAAGAAGCCTTGAAACAAACAAACAAAAATCTTAAAAAAAAAAAAAAATGAACATGTTGTTCTTGCTAAAATAGATTCACTCTTCAAAATCCAGCTCTGCCCACTTTGAGATGACACTTTTGGATCCTCTCTTCTATATCTGATGGAGTAGATAAAACTGGAAGCTAGTTCTGCTGCAATATGTGGGAGTCCCTGCACTGGTGGTTTCAAGCCTATATTTTGCTAGAAGGAGGGGAGCTGACTTCTGAACGCTTTGGGGATCCCAGCTGTGAGTTTAGAGGGCAGATGACAGCAGTGGAAGTTGTGAAACACCTGTCAGCTTTTATTAGGGGATGTTCAGCTGCATCTGCATCTCTCCAGGACAGACACCTGCATCAGCACCCTGTTTTACTGGTCTCCCAACCAGCCTACATCCTTGTATCAACAGAGTGGTTGAAAGCCACATATGTCTTTGGACTGGAACACATAGCAGAACCATGCTGCTCCTTTGTGCAGGGCAGGTCAAGCTTCTCAAAAGCACAGCAGCTCTTCAGATTACCTATTGTACTGCTGTTTCTCTCACCTCCTTTTACTTCTTCAAAAATACCACCAAGAATAACTGAAATTAACCAGGACTCAAAAAATCTTCTCATAGACCATGCCATATTTGAAACAGAATAAGCTCATTTTTGGGGGAAACTAAACTCTCTTGCAAGACATCAATACAATGCAAATGAAATTCTAATTAGAAGCATAAAAGTTGAAACATATACAGATATGTACATAAACTTTTCCAAGCTTTGAAGATGTTATAAAACTTGACAATTCTAACTATCAATGCATTCTTTGCTGTTAGCTAACATACAATGGCTAATATTTATAAATACTTTGTTCCTCCAAATTTTTGAAAGCTTCTGGGATGATTTCTAGCACAGCCTTTTGTATTGTATCAAAATAAAACATTAGTCTCTCTTTTCCTATGTTCCTTAATTTTGTTAGGCTATCTAATTTCATCAGGACTCCCAATCATCCCAAATAAGTTAATAAGAACTTGCTTTGAGAAGGAGTGAATTAGACCCCTTTGAAATGCTAATTGAATTCCTTATCTGCAAAACCAATATTTGTATTGTACAGATCAACGATGAAGAAAATAATCCATAAGCTTGATGAAAAGATAAAATGCATTTGTTTAACTAAGTCATTAAAATTAAACAGTGCTTATTCTAGGTTCTTATTTCAATTCACATGAGGTAAGAAAAAAAATGCTAGAGATCACAGGTCCCTAAAAAAATTCCACAGCAATACCCTTTAAGTTTACCCAAATCAGCCTAAAACTTAGGTCTTCAACTCATATATGGTTATTATTCTCAAGGGTGATATTATAAGTATGACTCAGACTATTCCAAATGAGTTACTCTGGCAGACCTTTGTTCTTTAAACAGTGCTTTCTATTGGCCTTTAACATTAAAATGCTTTATCACACACAGACAACAGTAAGTTGTGCTGCTTCTTGCTGCTCCCAGGAAGGAGAAGGACATTTTGGTAAAACATTTTTGGATAATAGCACTTCGAAAGCAAACAGAAGTTTCAGAACTGCTGGGATTTTTGTATATGGTGTGTCATGCCTGTTCCTCTATAGCCTTGAGTAAGGGAAGTGCTATACAAGTATTGGCTGTTTGCTACAGCTTCAGCTGCACAGTCATAGCTAGGGAAGGGATTAACTTTGGTTAAACATTGGACTGCATTTCCTTTGGGAAACTAGAGAAACATGCCAGAAAGAGTGACTCTTCAGAGTAACACTTAACACTAATCTCTAGACTTTCCTCCATCATGGCAAGTGCCATATTTCTTCATTCCTCTGGGAGAGGAGTTTCCATAGGACTGATGTTTCTCTTTTAAGATATAAGATTGGGGCTTAATAGTGTTGGCTTCTTCCACCACCCATAAAAGCAAAGATCAGAATATCAAGATCACTTTGTCTTAAATCAACAAAAGCACATGGCAACAGTGCAGCTTTATAAAGCTATTAGCAGAAGTGAGCAGTGCACACCCTTTGCTTCTTAATATAACTACTATTATAAATCATACATGCTCAGTCATTCCATCACTTTCACCTAACTATATGTGGAAGAGGAAAACTAGCATTAAAATGGATTCATCCTCAATGAACATTTCTACTTTGAAATTGCCTGCTATAGACACTATCTGGTTAGATTAAATCATTGTTCTGCACAACTTAGGTGGCAATATAGAAAATTATTTCTGTTTTACATGCATGTGGCAAACTCCCAATGAAGTAGTTAAAAAGTAAGAACAATATGCTTATCAATGCTACAATTAGAGAAAAGTTATTTCCTCAGAAAATTACTGTGTTATATTTGGATGACACAATACATATTTGGGGAAGAAATAAAGATGACTCAGATACTTTTAAAGTTTCCTGTTTAAAAAATACCTAGTAAATCATGTGAAATAGTATTTTTTTTTTTTCTGTGAAAATAATGCACTAAATAGAAGTCAGTAGGAAATCTTGCTGCTAAAGCCATCTGTTTCACTTACTAATCCTCAGAGAAACTGTACATGCATGTTCATGGATGAAAAGAATGGATTAGACACAGATAAGCATTGTGACCTAGAGGACTGGTTGAATTTATAATACTTTTAGGTAGAGTGAGATGGTGTCAGCCAGGACCACGTCTTTGAAAGTCTCACAGTGAATGACATTATGTGTGGAAGAATATTACCGTGTTTTCCTTTTGACTGAAGCCTGAGGTTAGTAAACTCCTGAAAAAAATATTTAAATCTCTTAAAAAAAATAATTGCTGTAAAGTCTAAAATCTCATTGTGAAGTAATTATTACTGCTAAATAAGTATATAATGTGGACTGGCAAAATACATGCTTCAGACTCCCTGCATTAAAGTGTAAAAGTGAATTGTAAGGTTGCTGAGGTCATATTTAAGACTATTTTAAAACTAATGAGCTCTTAAACAGAGAGGGGAGAATGATATATACAGAATCACCTGAATCATAGAATCATTAAGGTTAGAAAAGATTTCCAAGATCTGGTCCAACCATCCCCCTACCACCCATGTCACCCACTAAACCATGTCCCTAAGCACCATATCCAACCTTTCCTTAAACACCCCCAGTGATGGTGACTCCACCACCTTCCTGGGCAACCTGTTCCAATGCCAAACCACTCTTTCCGAGAAGAAATGTCTCCTCATTTCCAACCTGAACCTCCCCTGGCACAACCTGAGGCCATTCCTTCTTGTCCTATCACTAGTTATCTGTGAGAAGAGGTCAACCCCCAGCTCCCCACACATTCCTTTCAGGTAGTTGTAGAGAGCAATAAGGTCTCTGCCGAACCTCCTCTTCTCCAGACTAAACAACCCCAGTTCCCTCAGCTGCGCCTCACAGGACTTGTGTTCCAGGTCCTTCACCAGTTTTGTAGCCCTTCTCTGGGCATGCTCCAGGGCCTCAATGTCCTTCTTGTACTGAGGGGCACAAAACTGAACACAGTACTTGAGGTGAGGTCTCACCAGAGCTGGATACACGGGGACTATCACCTCCCTGGCCCTGCTGGCCACACTATTCCTGATACAAGCCAAGATGCCATTGGCCTTCTTGGCCACATTCAGATATAGATATAGGAATCAGCTGTGGGCATTAAATGCCCACATTTCATTAAAGCATTTAATGCTTTCATTAAAGCATTAAATGATGGATCTTTTAGCGCATTGTGCTAAGTCTAGAAATATATTTTGTATATTTGCTGTTTTTTGATTGTTTTGTTTGATATAAATGCAACTCTTACCTGGCAAAATTAATTATATAAACATTTAATTGATAGGTTGCAAGACCAGAAAGAGAAAAAAATGCTGTTTCTCTAGTCCCTGTTGAATTGTTATGAAATCTATTATTTTTTATTTATTGGGTACAAAAGTGCCTCAAAGTAAGAATTAACACTGACTTTTTAGCACCTAAATTTTCTTGAAATCTTGTGCTGTTGGTCATCAGTCTGGATTTTGAAGAATGAAGTAGTCACATTAAATTTAAAATTCATGACAAATTTGGGATATTTCTGTTTCAAAGATAAAGTCTAACCAACTGTGCTCGCAGAGAAGCCCCACAGACAAAGAGAGACTTGTTTTATTTTAAAACCAGCATTTACTGAGAGCCTCTGAGCAAGCTTCATCCATCTCAGAAAGATCTCAACTCAACGTGCTCAATTGAGCACAAGTCTCCAGGTGAAATTTAAGGTGTTACAGAGGCACTTTTCCCAAAGCACTCAGAAAATTAGCACGAACCCCTGCTAGGCAAAACCACGGAAGAGTAACCCCACTTGACTTCAGGTCAAGTCAAACAGGGTCAAGTGTAATATTTTGGAAGTTGGTGTAATTTGAATAAGATGGGTTACAGATGTGAGGAGGTTTGATGGAGGAACAGAGGGATATTGGAGCAGAAGCTCTTTGGTTCCCCCTAGAGACAACACAACACCCAAGGGTATTTTCCTACCTCCTGCTGAAGGTCTGCCAGTTTGCTCCTACTCTGTGCAAATGAAAAAAAAAAAAATCTTTGTACACACGGGCAAATACATTTTTCATATATTAAATTGACAGGTTTTTTTTTTTTTTCGAAATATGCTTGATGTTTCACACTCCCAAATTAGTACATATTTATATTGTTGTGAAATTTGTTGTGTGTTTTAATGTATTAAAAGTTATGAAATGAAGCAGGTTTTGTCCAGATAGATTTTATTAATGAAAAAACACCGGGTTAAAACAGATATCACACAATTGCTACTGTTCTGAAATCTAATTTGTAGTATTGTTTAGCCTGTACAATACTACTTAAGCTTCATCACCATATAAAATCCAATTAAATAATTCCAGAAGGGGTAATATTTCATTCAAAGAATTTGTACAGGAAAGAAGATGAATATTGAGGATGGTTTGCCAGCCCCAAAGATGGAGTAAGTATGAACTGTTCAATGCTAATAAATGGTAGTTAAACTAATCTATAGTACAGATCTCCAGAGAAAATAAGCTGAAAGTTTAATGTTCTTTCATGAATATGTAAAGCTGATACAATGTTGTGACAGTTTTATTTTTTTTATTTTTTATTTTTTTCAGTCCTCCTTAAAATGAATTAATTGTATAGCAAGTACAAGAAAACCTATTGATTTTAATAAGTTTTGGAGAAGGTCCAAGGCAAGAGAAAGAAAAAGTAATGTTGAGGTTCTTGGGCAAGAAAAAAAAGGGATCTGATAAAACAGGTAAAATATTGGCCTCAGATAAAGTCGAAAGTAATAGTTCTACTGACACACAAAACTAGCAATGAAGCTAAACAAAACTTCAGTATGCACTGTAACACATTCTCATGATGTGGAAAATGGAACAGTGGTGGAACAGGAAGATCATATGCCTCTATAAACTTATTAAGACACCCAATTATTTCTGTGTTGAGACCATAACCGTGTTTCCACAGAAAGCCTTTTATCCATACTTCAACATTCAAAGCTGCAAGACAGATGTACTTAGTTTGGTGTTTTCATTGCTGAGCAAAGTTGAAAGCCTTAGATCTCACCATCTTCCAGTTCTGCAAGCTAACTACTACTAACACAGCATTGTTATTACACCCTTCTTTTAATTACAATGAATCCAGGATGAACCCTTATAAACTGTTTGACAACCTCCAACAACAAATCTGCATCTAATAATCTACAGCATTTTACCTGAACATATATTTTAACAAGCAGACCACAAGTTACATCCCTTGTGCAGTTCACCTCAAGAAGCTTTGATTCACATACAAGAAGCTATGTTGCAGTTTTATTTATGCCAGTCTTCAGGCTGCCTCTCCTGAGTACATTATTTCTAAGGCAAGGTTTTCTTGTGTCTTTTTTTTTTTTTTCTTTCCACTGTCATTGCTTAAACATAGCTGAACTAACCTGGTAAAATATAATATATTCCAGATGGATTACTTCTGTTTTCTGAGAAAATGCACTGATTTTAAGTAAAGTCCTTCATCTTTTAACATTTTACAGTGTGTTGGCCTCATACATCTCCAACAGGAAGAGGTTATGGAGGTTAAAACATAACAGTAATAATCCCTCAGGAGGTTCAGCATCTTTCCAGAAAGCTTTTCAACTTCCATGATTACATCCCCATAAAACAAACAAACAAACAAACAAACACAAAAAACACCACCATCAGAAACCACACAGGAACAGGAGGAGCTCTATCAGTACATATTTGAAAAATATACCTCATGCCATTGGGGCCAATCCCCCACATTTCCTGGAAGTAACACTCCACGTCTGTCTATGTGGGCAGAATTTGGGATTTGAGATCCTGCAGGCTGATTGTGCTTGAGAATGTCCTGCACAATGGACAGAGCAGAATTCTTACAAATCAGAGGTGTTTTGTCCCTAATTGTGTTTTAGCAGATGCAGCTATGGATTGATGAGATTTAAATAAAGATTTCCCTTTGCTCCACCCCCATAAGCTTTTTGAATTAGTTTGTTTAACTAGTGAGTAGTAAGATCCTGCTTTACTTTCAGTTTGAGGAAAATTTTGATTAAAACATTCTGAAAAGAAGCTGGGATACTATTTTCATATACAATACAGCTTTATTAATAAAACATCAGACCTTTTTATCTCACCATCATGAAAAGGAAATTGTCTGCAGCATGATTCTATTTTGTAACAGATAGTGTATGTCTATACACTTAGGGTAAGCATGCAGGCAGACTGTAGCCTAGAGCTTGGGCTCAGATAATCTTCCTTCTAGAAAAACTCTGTAATGGCAAAGGAAAAGGCATGGAGAAGGAGAAGAAAAAGGTATTGGCTTACACCAGAACTTAGAAAAGCATCAGGGCCAACAGCTACTTCTCAGCAGTTTTCTGATTCTTTCTAGTCTCTTAATTTGAGAGTCTACTGTTCTCAAATTATAAGAAATATACTAAATAGAAAATAAATTATTTCAAGTAAACATTCCATTTTTTCCTCTCCCTCTATAGTAGGCTGCGCCCATCTAGTCATGTGGGTAGATCTCAAGGAGGAGGAATTACTAGCATCACTAGAAGAGAATGGAGACTTGTACCTTGATTACAAAGGGGAAAAAATATTTCTGCATTTCCACTGAGGAAAGGAATCTTAATATCAGTATTTCTTTCAAATCAAAGCTGACGTTTTCACGGTAATGATTTTATAAAGAACCATCAAATAAGGAAGCAAAAAGGAGAAGAAAAAAAAAAAAAAAGTAATCTTACTCCTTGCTCAAGAAACCAAAAGAAAAAAAAAATGAAATTTTTGTAGACTCAGTCACTAAGAAAACTCATTAACTTATAATTTAATTGTACCCAGCTGAAGTGGTAAGTACCATGATAGATTTTTTTCCTATGGGCCATTACCTGTGTGCTTAAATGATTACAAAAAGAGATATGAAGCCTGTGGTCGTATTTAGCTTTTAAATATTGACTTCTTTGCACCTACAATGTAAAGTGGAAAAATCTGATGCAAATTGGTTTTTGGCTTGCAATGCAACACAGTTAAAGTACCGCTTGCAGATCTTTCCCAGACACAGTTCTGCAACATGAGCATATAATAAATATGTTTTCCTGGAGGATTTATTACCCACTGAGCATCATTTTTTCTCTTTTGGTTTTCCTCAACAGATTGTAAAACTCTTCTGCAAGAGGAGTGGTAGGTTATTTTGACAGCAAAGGACAAAATACAATGCTGGATTTGAAGAAGGACGATATATGTATAAAGGAGATATTACTGATAATTGAAAGATTTCTTGCTTTCTATGGTCAGTGATTTAATTGAAGTCTTGATTGAAGTCTTATAGAAATAAAACTACAGAAATACTCAGTCTTTATCCATCTATTAAGAATACACATTCAAAAAATAGATATGGTTATATGAGAGAGAAAGTACAGAAATTTAAGTTAGTTAAAAAATCTGTACTTTTTCCTTCCACCTTATTTTTCCTTATTTTATAGGCTATCTGTTTAGATAGAAGAGGTAAATGAGCCTTCCTGAAAAGTCACATTTGTCTTAGATTGGGAAAGTTACTTCATCATGTTATCTTCAATAACAAAATATCCTGAATCGTTGCTTCCATTGCGGTTTCTAGGGGTGACTTATTCTCAGTGTCTCCACTAACACTGGTGTTGAGAACATTTGTCCTCTGAGACATAATGCTGCTAGGAAGCATTACGAGGGTGTTCCACGTACATTGAAGCAGCAACTACAACTTAGGAAATGCAGTCCTGCTAATGCTGTAATAAATACTCATGATAAAAAATATTATCCAGCATCCAAAAAGCCCTGGTGATTTTGCAGAAAAATATATATATACTCGTACAGAGAAAACAGTGTCTTTCTGCAAGGAAAATAAATAAATAAATGAGAGAGAGGGAAACAAAGAAAATGAAAAAAAGAAAAAAAAAAGAAAAAGAAAAAAAAAATGTAGCTCTTCAGTGTTACACCAGAACCTTGAAGCAGTAACAACTGAAAAATTAAGAAACTGGACACCAATATGATTTGCTCCCCTCCCCTCTTCCCCCCCTTTATTTTTTTAGCTGCTTTGGTGTATTCATAAGACTACTTCTAAATGTTGTGAATTCAGTGGGAACAAAAATTCTATGGGAAAATGAAGATAGAAATTACCTAAACTGTAACTCCCATACTTGGTCAAAGACCTAACTTCATTTATTTTTTAAATACGTTTTCATTTTATTTTCAGTTCTACACATTCAGTTGCTCAAAACAACATGTCTAGCAGATGATTCCCAGAAGAGTATCAATGGAATTAAAAATTAACTGGTCTTCTAAGAGACAGTCCCTAAACAAATTTTTGTGACCTACTTCTAACACTAGGTAGACAGTAAACTGACAATAAGCTGTACCATACAATTTGCATGAACTCTTCAACACAGCCAGAAATGTTGCTTATAATTAACCACAATTCCCCCCCCACACCACTTTTTTTTTCCCTTTTTAAACTGATGGTAGATTTTTCCCATTCTTTAAATACTAATCTTTTCCATATATATGAACCCTTTTGCCTAGTTTCAAACTCTTAGTACAGTTTAAATTAAATTTATTTTTTTTAATCCCCTATGAGTTGCCAATAATACCCAGTTAAAACAAAATAATTAAGTTAAAGCAATAGTATTCTCTTGCTGCTGTATCACATTCCACCATCAAGAGTATATGAAGTGTTTTATGTTCCCTGGTCTTGTCAACACTCTTGGGTTGAGATAGAAGGTTAAAGGGAGATGACAAGGTTAAATGATTTGACTAACACCCAAAACAAGGCTGAGGATCATTATAAGCCTGACTCAGCTTTCTAATAACATATGTAATGAGGGAGAATTGGAAACTTCTCATACCAACAGCTCATGCAGAAGTGATTTGTTTCTCTCCATACCCTTGCTACAATGGGTACCCATATATTTCTTTTAAGAATATTGTCATGGCGCACTAAATTACCCTTGGGCAGTGCTATCAGTAGTGTTCCACTTTGCCCCTTTATTTCTTTCTGTGACATTATTCCACACAAGGGTTACTAGAAAGACAGATGAAGCAGTAGTAGATGGGTCTCTAAGGAGTGATATATAGTAGGTACATAATAGAAAAAAGTGAGGATGGTGTTGTAAAAGGAATTTTCATTTCTTTCTCTCGTTTTCTGAAGAAATTTTAGACACTGTAAATTTATTGTCCTATGATTACCAGGTTTGTTTTTCTTAGACTCCAACTTCTTTTCATGGAACTTGACTCCTAAAGGCACAATACTTCTCCTCCTCCATTTGCTTTTCTCTTTCACAATCTCAAATATAACTTTTCTGTAGCTTAGAGAACTCCTGATGAATTCTTTCATCATCCATCATATTGGACAATATTTTTACTGAAATCAAAGTCATACAATGAAGAATATGTCAAAAATTGAGCAAAAGCATAGTTTCTGAATGTTGCAGTTCAACAAGCGACAAAAGCAATTGTTCTGGCAGCAAGGATGGTGGAGTAATATCAGTTTTTAATGTAGGTGTAAAATTTGTCATATTAAGTTACTTTTGACCTGATGGATTTAATAGTTCCTCAGAGCCATTATGGTCTATCACCCCTACGAGTAATAAGGGACTCCTAAATCCATGGACAGATAAATTGGCTGCCACATGTGCACAGTAAATTCACATCCTCAAAGCTCTCATTAAATTTGCACAGTCCATTTCTTAAGTGCAATTAATAGTGCATTTCTTAAAAAAAAAAAAAAAAAAAAAAAAAAAAAAAAAAAGTAGTCAATTTGTTTCCTTCTCCTATAGACCCCCATTATTTCCTACTGTCCTTGCAGAGATGAGGATGGATCCCCAGAGTTTTGTTTTAAAGCACATTCAATTATTGGCAATTGGAAATTATTTGTTTATAACTTTTGCGCTCAATCTGTATCACTACTGAGCATCAAATGAAGAAGTTTTCCATAGCTGGATACTAGATATTAGTTTGGCCTATGCTTTATGAACTACTTACTAACTCAGTTGCTGGATGCGTCAGTTTATGGACAGAATTGTCATGTGATTTATTAAATCTTTGCTAGATTAATTTGTTTCAACTGTGACAGCATAATCAATTCACTTTTTTTCTCTATTAATGCTAGGGCAGTCAAATTAAAATCTCTAAAAACCTACTAAACTGGAAGTCTGTGTATTTCAATTCATCACACTGTATCATCAAAGTTAAGCAGACCAGTCAAAATCATTATTCATGCGTTACTATATAATCACTTGAGAAATATTACTTAATTTCTGCTTCTGCAATAAAAATGCTCATTTAAAGTTACTCTGTCAGTTAAATCCCAGTGATATATCTTTTCAGCCTGGTTTAAATCTGTACACAACATAAATTCACAATTAAAACAGCAGTAACAAGATATTCATTGCTTTATAACATAAACCAGTGTTTTCAAGAAAACATTATTTGCACAAATACTTTTCATTAAAGTGGTATAAGCTTGCATAACTTGCAATACCTAATGAAATGAACATTACATTAAATACATTAAATTCTCACTGCTTGGGAAACACTGTTCACCTTCCAGAATCAAGTACTTACACAGCATGTACAACTATTTCATGTTGGTTTTGTGGCAGGAAGTTAATTTTACTGCATGAATAAAATAACTTACTTTCTTAATTAGACATTTTAATCAGAGATCCATTAGCTAATCAGAGCTAATCAGCATTTCATCAAGACCATAAATAGGCAACATAAGAGAAGATGGTCAGGACTCACAGGTTTGCATGCATAATAGGAAGTTGTGATACTCTCTTTGAAGTTTTATCATTTAAAAAAGGCCCTAAAAGATTCTAATCATTTTGATATATAGGAGAAAGAAAAATAAACAAACAAATAAAAACAAGAGCAGTTATTCCTTGTTGACAGAGGCTCATTACAATGATTTCTGAAATGAGTAGATGTGAAAATTGGGGTTCCTTTCACAGTAATTCCTGGCCACCTAAAAGTGAGCTTTAAAATTCAAACTAATCTAGAGTTAAGAGGGCAGTCACCAATATTGCGTTGGCATTTACATTTAATCTGTGCTTTTCAAAGTTTCAGCCCTAACTGAATCTGAGTAAATGCCAATAGAGCATTCACAATGGTTTTTTTTTTTGTTTGTTTGTTTTTTAGCTGGGTGTCTTTCAATTAGCATCTTGGATTTCTAATGTAAGTGATTTCTAATATTTGAGAAATTTGTAAAAATCAAAGAAAATCTAGGCTAATATAAGAAAATTTTACTAATTTGCTTAACAAATTGCTGGATTAGGTATTTACAACTACTTAAGCACCAAACTGATGTTGAACAAAGCACAACTGTAAACTTTTGAGCATGAGTTTTATCCTTAAGAGTGCTACTGGAAAGAAAAACTACTGCAATTGTAGTCAGATGGTGCTGAAATAATTATGTATTGAGTTATTCCATATAGTAGTTTTTAAATTTTTCACACCTTACTAAGAGCGGTAATAACTGTGCAATTGGCTAGTAAATACAGTTCTCTCTTTCTCCGATACCTTAGGTTGTCCAGGAATATAAAATAAAATTTCCTAAGAGTTAGGTGATCAACCATATATATGAAGAGATCCACTGCAATTATTTCATGTTCAACTATGACTTATAAACTGGCCTAAAATCAGGATTCCCCCTTGACTATTCCCCTATCCCATTTAATTTTAAAATATCAATTAAAATTAATGCAAGGTCAAATCAATTAGAAAACCTTTCTATAAATGCATTTCTAGGAGACTTGAAGTACTTTCAAAGGGAACAAGGAAAGGGAAGGCCAGATGAATCTGTTCTCCAGAATTGGGAAACGAATCAAAGCTACAGTTTTATCCATTTACCAGTCTGATTGGGGGATCGAAAGTAAACCTGTAATGCAGAAGGGAGAATTTTATTTCCACCCCTCTCCCCAAGGCCCAAAGTACAGTTGTATCAGAAAAGATGCTGGCATTTAATACTCAAGTTAGTATTTGCAAACTAAAATAAATCTAGTTACTTCAACAAGATGCTATATGGTCTGTGTAGTTGCTATATGTCAATTTGGATGAGTACATTTTTCTGACTTCAGTGTATGTCAAATACTGAGTGGTTCCATGCCTGTGTTGCTAAAAACCATCTCAGAAGTTCTGATTCACCAGAAAGTCAATGGAAAACAATGGAACTGATACAGAAGTTAAAAGGAAGGGGAAATGGCCAGAGTATATGATCCTTGACAGTTAAACCTCTGACACCAACAGAAAATTGATCTGTCAGACTGGTTGGGATGGTGGGAGCAACACCTATTTCATTCACTGCACAGTACAGACATGCTACCATAAAAATCAAAACTGCCTAAACTGCCTATTCTTCACTCCAGATTCTCAACAATTTCACCCTTAAAATTAGAATGATAATTTCTGATAATCTTAAGGCCGTTTTTTTAAAATTTATTTTTCTCTAACATTCCTACCTATACTTACTGAAATGTAAAGCCGTTTATCATCACAAGTCATTTCAGCACCACAACTTTATTGTGCAATGTTCTGGAAAAAAAGAGAGAGAACAGCAGGAAAACAGCTCAAATAGCAACAAGGAGACTGTCAGAGGGAGGAAGAAAGGGAGAGAGGGAGGAAGGAGAGGGAAAGTTGAGGCCTGAGCTTAAAGGTTCATAGAAGTTTCCTCAAGTAGTATTGGACATATTTGGTTTGTTTGTTGTTGTGTTTTGTTTGTTGTTGGTAATATGAGAAGTTTTTTTTTTTTTTTTTTCCCCAGTAGGAGCTAGATGGACTACTACTTCATTTAATCTAACACAGGGAAAAAGTGTTAAGTGGATAACATGAATCAGATTTGAAAAAGTGACCTAGATAAATCTTGCATATCCATTACTAATAGTTGGAGCTACCTAGTTTCAGCAGCCTTTCTAAGAAGAATCTACTCATCCTCTTGTCTGAGAACCTTCCTGGACAGCTGCAAAGCATCAAGCTTTATCTGCAAGTTTCAAAAATTGTACTGCATGGTTGTTTTTAAAGTACATCAGTATTGCTGTTCATTGGCCTTTGTAACTGCTTTGTGAAAAAATCCCTGAAACCACTCCTGGTCTCTTTTCCTTTCACATGAGCAATATTTCCTTTGTTAAGGTGGGATGAGATATAACACAAAGAATAGGGAAAAAAAAAGAAAAAAGAAAAAAAAAAAAAAAAAAAAAAAAAAGAGCAGCAATTTCTATCTATTCAAATAGTCTTTGCTAATTCACAGGGACAGAGGCACAGAAATAGTACAGATTTGATAACTTATTGAATATTCATACCCAACACATGAAGCAAGAGTCTACAGAGAAGTAAAATTAACCACAGGACCTCTCACACACAGAGATTCCTCTTCCAGAACTTCTTTTCAATGATCATGATTTCATATATGAAATTCTCTACTCAATTCCAGCTCAAATATCAGCAGTATTTTTATGCTACTTTAAATCTTCCAGATTTTCTAGTGAATAAGCAAGAGCACTACCCACCTGGGGAGAACCCTTTTGATCCTAAGAGATGATCATAGATCAGGCAAAGAGGATATGTAAGATGGACAACACTAAATACTTCATACACATTATCTAATGTTCTTCCACTCACTAGTGACTGAGGGAATATACACTTCTCCAATGACTGTGGACCCTGTCAATCTAATCTATTTACTTATCCTCTTTGTACTTGGGCATTATAACACATGAGAAGATGAAAGGAAACTTAGAAAGAGCTCAGGTTTGTTACAGCTCATTACTTAGAGCACACAGACTTTCCATCTCAGCACCCGATGACAACGGATGTGATACTGCCTCCCCAATAAGCACTAAATCAATAAAGGCTCACTGGAGCTCCCTATTCTACCTTAAAAATCATCTGACTGAGATCCCTGCTTCCTAAGATGCAATCCCCAGAAATAAAATTATCAAAAAATAACCAGAGATGTATGAACAAGATGCAGAAATTCCTTGGCAGCAAGGACTGCTGTGAGATCTGCTGGTATTTTATGGTTCCAAACCCACAAAAGCCTGAGCATATTCCAGCATCCGTGTTTCAGCAGGACTCCTCCAGGCTCGGGGCAGTGCCATTATGCAATCAATTTCATGGCTGGAATCTCAATACATATAATTTAAACAAAATAAAATTAAATTGATGGGTCACTGAGTCATTTGGAAAGAATGCTTTTCTGACAATCAGTCCAGTTTGCTCTTTTTTTGGCTGCTATAATCTTCACCCTGTAAAGCAGTGGAGTCAAACAAAGTCATCATTTGTGTTTGTATTTTATTATGTATGGTCACAAGTTAACAGTGAATTCTCTTTATGGGTTATCATAATAAAATATTACAGAAGTGTCTAGTTGTATTACTTCAGTTAAGCGCCTTATCATTTTCATTCCATTTCCCTGATTTCATGGGTTTATAGGCTAAACATAAAAATGTCCTCCAGGTTAGAAGTTAGGAAACCAAACCTAAGCCTAAGAGCAATATTTTATTTAAACAGAATTGGTAAAATATGGTTTTCTCCTTTATATCTCCAGCCATATTGTATATGTATATACAATATTATGTAGATGAGATTATTTAATTTTTTTCCACAGACCCTTTTTGTCATATTTTTGGAAAGCATTTTGTTTTTGAAAACAAACTGGAAGGGAGATTAGTTCAAACAATGGTAACTAGTTTCAGAAGAAAAACAAAGGCAGACAGAGGAGATCTCAAGGATGTTTTAACAAAATTCTATTCTACATATCCACGGTATCTGAATTCACGTCCCTCAGACTCCATAAAAAAAGTTTAGAGATTAAAGATTTTTATATCCAAGCCTTTTAAACCCTGCTCAAAGATGAAAAAGACTATTTCAAAGAAGTTTGAGAATACATAGCACATTGACAAGTGCTCTGTACATTAGTGTGCAGCACCTACTGCACAATGACAATTCATGTCATTGTTTTCTAAATAACACAAGATACCTTCTTGTGTTCCACACTGGTTTAATCTCACTTATTCTATGATATTTTAGCAGCAATTTATTTGAAGCTTGATTTCCTCACCTTTCAAAGAAATACTACAGAGGACATTTTAAGGAAATAATTTTTAGAAAAAACATGTTGTGATTAGGTATGAGAGATGTTTGGCACGATGTAATTGTGACTAGAACTTTGCAGAAAAAGCCAAATAATAAATATCTATATTTATAACAGATATGTATTACTATGTATCTAATAAGTAAAGATCAGATAATAGACAATTCACTCATTTTAGCGTGATACTAGTATATATTTCTCCTGTTGTAAAACATTTGTTCCAAAAAGTAGTGACAAAGTTTAAGGTTACTTCCCGTAACATTTTTATTTGTAATCACACATAACCTAAGGAGATGAAAGTAAACCTTCCTGTTTGATGGGATTGATGGGATAAATCAGAACAGATTGGTCCTGGATTCAATGTATTTACAACAACTATTCAATCCTAGCTCCTTCAGACCCAAAAATACATCCTGAGAGCAAGTTCAGTACTTGTCTTCCCCAGAAGAGATCAGTGAAATGACGTATATTTGTAGCAATGCAGCCAAGCCACTAATACAAGTTTAATAAATATATAAAATAAGAAGCATTCAAGATAATGACCGCTTTGCGGTCCTGGTCATTCATAAAAATAAATGGATCTGGGTTTAGGTTCAAATTAATGGCATTTATTTTGCTTATTTTTTGCGTGTGCAGGGGAAATTAAAAATTAGGTTAGAACATGGGACAAACATAGAATTTCTCTTTGAGTAGTGAGTGCTTTCTAGGCTTTCATGAATCAATTATGTCTTTAAGAGAAGTAAACAAAACTAATGGCTAGTATAAGACTATTTTCAGAAGGCTAAGTGTTCAGAACCTAAGAAACAGTCTGTAACAGCAGACTTGAACACTACTACCCATGAAATAATCACTAAAAGCAGCAGTGAAATCAGCACCAGCAGGAACTAAGAGAACAGTTTAAAATACACATTTTTATAACCTTTTGTAATATAACTATTTTAATTATTTAATAAGAATTCAAAGTGGGAGGTTAATAAAATTTATCAGTAGGTGTTCTTATCAATGAGCAGGACTGTGAAGTCTGCATGATGGTCTATCAATAAACAAAGAGGGCTGAAATTTTTCATTAAGTTTAAAGACGAAATATGTATTTCAATCCAAGACACTTATATACAGTAGGCTGATTTCAAGGGTGAACATGGTTGGGGCTGAAAACATTACAAGTGAGAATTAATTTTCAGCAGAATCCTGTGGTGCAAAGAGAACCCAAAGTAGAAATCAATCAGTTTTCATAGCAGATAAGATTTGTCTGCCCAGTCTTCACTGGAGAAATAAGCTAGATGACTAAGTATAAAACTGCAATATATTGTCCAAATTTAATTTGAACAGCATCATTAATTGTTTCAAATAACTGAAAAGCTATCGTATCTGAACAGCCTTTTTAAACCTGAATTATGAAGTTTCAGGTCATCTTGGGAAGTTTGAATGTAGAAAATTAAAACTTTACAGAGGTCAGTGACAAAAATTCAGTCCACCTTGCTCTTGGTTTAAGGTTCTTCTTACCTCCAAGGGGGTGAAGAGCAAGATGATAACTGCCAACTGCATGAAGATGTTATTGCTCTTCACACTATGCAGTCAGCTGCTCAATCAAGAATTGCCTGAGTTGTCTCAGTCATTATGAGCCAACAGTAACAAGCCTTAGTATCTTATCTAAGCCAGACTAGTTTAAAAACCATAGGGAATGGTAACATGGGTAGCTGAGAAGTTCCACTGAAGGGGACAATGAGAGTTTTTGAGGAAATATTATATGTAGTCATTTCAGTCAACCTAGGCATGAAGGGAAGACAATATGCAAAATGCCCATATCAGAAATATCTTTAAGCTGATGGTGTAGATATTTAGATTCTGCCCCATTGAAAAGAAAGTCAAAACAGTTTTAAGGAGACAGATGTGTGCTGGCGCTTCAAACTTTCTCAAATAGTTCTAACTGAACAACTGAACTTAAAGTTGTGAGGGAAAGAAACAAGTCTTATAATCTAATTTTATTAATTTATTTAAATGACGTTTCCTTAGATTTCCATTTGGCTTTATCCATCATCTCTTCTGGTAGCTTAGATCTAAAATATTTGTAGGTGATGTGAAAAAAGTGTTCTTAACACTAAGATAGGCTTAACTGCATAACTTAACTGCATATTTTCTCATGGTCAGCAAACAATTGGATGGACCATTTTATAAGCATGATTGTCAACTTACATATGAAATCATTCAAGACTTTGATTTTATTGTTATTTTCAAGTTGGAAATAAACTCAAAAGTAGAATTAAAGTGTACAGAGTCACAGTAGACGAAAACATAGTAAGAATCATATACTTTCAGCCTTTAGACCTTTTATACTACATTAATAACTCACCATTATTAAAACACAATTTGAAGGATGTTAAATGCTTGTGGGAAACTAAGAAAAACATAGTATGTGTTCTCAGGACTCAAAGACACTGCTAAACAGTGTACTGATAGTTCTCATTTATGCATGGAAATCTCAACACGTGAGAAATTAATTAAAAACATTCAAGAAACAAAGCTGAAATTAGTACTATGAGAAAGAACAAACATTCTTTATTGTTCTCTCACACTTATTGATTTCTTTAGGACTGTTATTGCTTGAGCCTGTAACTAAGAGTTAACATATAAGCCATGAGAGAGATATATCAAAATATTGCATTAGGATGACATTTAAGATTGCTGTATAGCTCTTCTAAAATGATGAAGGCTAATTCTAAGAAATCAGAGTAATAGCTGCTATTAAAAACCAAACCGAACTTCTGGGCTTCCTGGAAAGTTTGACATGACATATCTGCAATATATTAATAAAACAGAACCAAAATTAAGAGATCTTGGATCTGTTCCTTGCTGTGATATAAATTATTTGTACTATCTTGGGAGAGGGTCTAAACTTATGTGTATTTGAGATGCACTTGTGTTGACTTCTATGAAAGCCTGTAGTGTGGGCAAGTCAAACATATGACCACCTCCCCTGCTACGGTAGATGGCCTCTAGTTCTCATCTGTAGAAGTGAGAAAAAGGACTTCCACATAACTTCCACAACCAAAGCTTAAAATTACATATGTTTGTGCACACATTCAGGTTCATGACTATATGCACTGAAGTGAATACTGTAGTAGAGCTCACTGCACCAGTCTGGGAAGGCAGCCAGACCTAGTGTAAATCTGCACAGTTCAGTGCTGAAGCATTGAGCATGACTGTGTTCATCTCATCCACAGTTAAAAAGTGTTGATTGGCCTTCACAGATATCTCCAAGAACACAGGAATAAGGCAGGTCAGTTTCTAGAATAACACATCTATGCCTGCATTTTGTCCTCTGTTGAAATAATTACTGCTTGCAAAATACATTCATTCTTCTTTTTCTAATGAAAAAAGTCATTGCTAATGAATTTTTGAGCCATTAACAAACATTCTTATAACATCTACCTACCCTTATGCTATTGCCTACATAGAGCATTGATTCAGCATATCCTTGAAAATATTTTATTAATATTCCAGCAAAAAAAGAGATACATCTCACTCATTCCCTGACAAATAATCAAATATATACCAAAAGTATACACATTTAAAACATCACTTATCTTTCTTTAGCAGTCCTTCATGATCTCTTCCACCTTGGTGGAACAGAATAAATCCCTAGACCCTTACTCATTCTTTCTCTGTTATCACTGGTGTGTAGAGAGAATAGAGTATTTCTAATAGTGCAAAGGTTTTCAGTATAGAACACAAAGGTAACAGAGATCCAATGGCTGCAAGCTGAAAAAAATAGATAAGCTCAATTTCTGAAACAATTCAAATCACAGTAAACGATTTCCTAGGGCTGCAATGGCAACTGAAATCCTTAGAGCTGTATCTTCTTATGGATACACTTGAATACACAGGAAATCATTGGCCTGATGAAAAAAATCTTCTGTGAAATTATTCTTCTCTGCATTGCAGGAAGTTATGAACATTATCAAATTGCTTGGTCTGACATGAATAATAAATCTATGATTCCACAAAAACAACTCAGCTAAGTTGCTTATATTTTTCTAAATTTTATGGGGAACAGATTTTCTTCTACCATTTGCTGTGGTGTAAAACACTCCATTCAAAAGTTCTGTTAATCCAAAACCAAGAGTTTTCATTACCATGTTGAAAGTTGTATTGTAAACAAGGAAAACAGCCAACAGACAGATTGCACAAACTATTTCCTGAGAAGGCAGAGAACATAATTCCTGCTGTTGCCATCATTTTGTGATAAGAATTCTTCTATATCTGCAGTATGGTGTGTCAGAATGAAGCTACCCACAAAAACTTGTCTTTATGAACTTTCCAATTTTTCCCATGACAAAGAAGTCCATGGGAATCCAACAAAGCAACCAATTCAAAGCAAAATGCATACTAAGTCTTGGGAGCTGTACTGAACAGGGTAATTTTTAGTCAATTAATGTAGTAAATACTTTTATAAAAATGGTGAAGGAAACAGATTGCAAACATGAAAATTAAATCTATCAAATTTCTTGCAGGAAGTTGAGGTGGAAAAGGAGGAAGGACAAAAGGTAGGAGGGAACTGATTGCATGGTGCTGACTACGTTCTTTTCTTAAATAATTATTTTCCTGAATTTTATATTCATAAAATACTTATGGTAAAAATTATTCTGCATGTAAGTGTTCCACTAGTTGGGAGAAATATTGAGAAGAAATTAGTCAGTGGGAACGATTTACTGTGCATATCTACTTGTAATCTTAAAAAACTATTAAATCCCTCAAGGGCCTGATTTTGTGTAGACTTGACTCTGAAAATACAGTGTTTATAATTATTCCAATAAGAAGGATTTCTGAAGGAGAATAAGCAGGCTTTGAGTTTTTCCTGAAAACAGAAAGCAGGTCTAAAAACCATTATCACCAAGGAATCCAAAATTTCCAATGAACCAAGAATCTACACTTACAGGTATGACAGGTATTTATTTACAATAAATATCAGAGGTAGGGCACTAGGCAGGTGGTCAAAGACCAGTATCGCTTTTGTAGGTGCAGGCAGGAGGGTTCAAAAGAGCATCTTTACCTCTCTTGTCACCTGTGCAATTTAATTCAAGCACAACCCAAACTGAAATTAATTTATTAGTATTTCTACACCCTTTATTTTCTTTCTGTAAATCTACTGCCAAATTCTGACTCTCTTCCAAATTGCCACATTCCGAAGTAATTCGGAGCTGGAATCTCATTTGGAAAACCATGTTTCTTCTCAACAGCTCCACATCTCCACATAAGTTTAGTGAGTACACAAATAAGTTTTAAAAAAAAAAAAGTTTAGTAAGTACACAATTCAAAGACTAACCAGATTCTTTATCAGCATATTGTATCTGCTAATCCTACTCCTTAATCAAAAAGTGATCCCAAAGGCAGTCACTAACACACCTGCATATCACATGTCATCAGTTTGCAGGTTGGGGAATAAAACTGTAAACCTTGCCTGAAAGTTAAAAACAGTCATAATGAAAATCTTTGTGAAACCTTAATCCACCAAGCAAACTGCTCCATTTCCAACAAAAAGTGGCACCAAATTCTACTACTGCCCTATTTTTTGTTACTTAAAAAAGAACAACAAATAGTAAGATCTGTGTACATCACAGTTTCAAGTTAGATTCAAGAACTGCGAGATGGCCTCTTTGGATGTTCTGCATTATTTATGCTGAAGCCAAAAACAAATCACTCATCTAGCTAAGAGCAGATAATAGAAAACGATAACATGTTACTAGATACCCATCAGTCTTTAGCATTTCTGACATTGACGGTTATTGGCCCATTTTCAATATTTTACTCTCTATGTGAACATACTAGAAAAGGAGAGAAACCAAAGTGGGCTTCTTGATTATTGTATTATCACTGGGAAGGTCTGATTAACAGCTAGTCACCTTTAGGTGAGAGACTGCTCTGTCACAGTCCTGTGAAGCAAGCTGAAGGTTTCTCTTCCAGTGGCACAGACACCTTCACTTTCAATATATATGTGTATATATATACATATATATATACACACACACGTATATACACACACACACACACACACACATATATATATATATAAAGAACTGGGATAATAAAGCCACAGAAGTCACTATTGACTAAAAAATAGGCTTGGTTCACCACCCCAACATATCCCACAATTCTCATTTATCCTCAAAACTGTGAGTGCTTCCCCATTGCGTGAATAAACCACTTCTCCACCTCAATATCTATATCAAGAAAGGAAATTCAAGTCAAGCATTTCAGCCACTGTGCTGTTCTTTAAAGGCTGAATCTAGAACAGAGGCGTATTGGCATGAAATAGCTGGAAACCATAGAATGATTTGGGTTGGAAGGGACTTCAAAGACCACCCAGTTCCAACCACCCTGCCATGGGCAGGGACACCTCCCACTAGACCTGGGGCTCAAAGCCCCATCCAGCCTGGCCTTGAACACTTCCAGGGATGGGGCATCCACAGCTTCTCTGGGCAACCTGTTCCAGTGCCTCACCACTGTCTAAGAATTTATGCTGAATATCTAACCTAAATCTCCTCTCCTTTATTTAAAAGCCTTCTCTCTTGTTTTATCACTACCTGCCCAAGAAAAACACTTTCTTCACTTTTTTATTTATTTATTTATTTATTAAATAAGTCCCCTTCATGTATGGCCACAGTGAGATTTCCCTGAAGCCTTCTCTTCTCCAGGCTGAACAACCCCAGCTGTCTCAGCCTTTCTTCATAGGAGAAGTGCTCCAGCCTTTTGATCATCTTGGTGGCCCTCCTCTGGACCTGCTCTAACTGATCCACATCCTTCTTGTGCTGGGGGCTCCAAACCTGGATGCAGTACTCCCAGTGGTGTCTCACAAGGGCAGAGCTGAGGGGGACAATCACCTCTGTCCACCTGCTGGCCACATCTCTGAGGGAGCCCAGGATGCAGTTGGCCTTCTGGGCTGCAAGCATGCACTGCTGGCTCATGTTGAGCTTTTGGTCCACCAGAAACCCCAAGTCCTTCTCTGCAGTGCTGGTCTCAGTGAGTTCCTCTCCCAGTCTGTACTCATGTCTGGGATTGTCCCAACCCAGGTGCAGCACCTTCCACTTGGACTTGCTGAACCTCATTCAATTCATATGGGCCCAATTCTCAATCTTGTAAAAATGACAGACTCCTCCAAGGCTTAATTCAGACTAGCTTCTTTGAATGGATGTTAGCTATTGGGAATATCTATCAGAATATTCTTGATGTCTAGGAACCTAATGGGTCACAGAGCTCGATTCTATTTTATTTTTTAGCAACAATTACTCTTAAAAGTAAAATGTGACAAACTATATTCCAACACATAAATGTTTGAGATCCAGATAATAGCTTTGTCGAATGTGTTCTAAAAATAAATAAATAAATAATCATGAAGTCATGCTCATTCTCAGCTTCAAAGTCTGAAATGATGTTTCCAATAACTTCATCAAAAAGTACCTATATGAAGACCAGTATTTTAAGATTAATCCAGTTCATACAGGTATTAAGGATTAGAGTTATTACTCACCTCAAAATATTTCTAATAGCCCTAGTTAGCAATTATTGTACTCTGCAAGATCCTTTAAGAAGTCATAGTCTTAATGACATTGAAGAGATTTCAGTTCCTGTATAACAACTAGACATTAGGAGGAGGTTCTCTAGACATCAGGATGAGGTTCTTCACTGAGAGGGTGGTTGTGCACTAGAACAGGCTCCCCAGTGAAGTACAGCACCAAACCTGTCTGAATTTAAGAGGAGATTGGACTGTACACTTAGTCATATGGTCTAAACTTTTGGGTAGACTTGTGCAGTGCCAGGAGTTGGACTTGCTGATCCTTATGGGTCCCTTCCAACTCAGGATATTCTACGATTCTATGAACTACTATGTCCTTTATAAAAAGTGTTATTTCATACTTATTGAAACTAGCATGGCAACAGATAAACACCTATTAGAATTCTGTTCGTATGCTTAGTTATGTAGTTATTTCATGCCAAAAACGCCATTAATTTCCATTACAAGTACCAACACCATACTACCATTTCTTGCACTTACATCAAAATAGAATACGGTTATAATACATCTTTCCAATTAAAACTTTTTTGTAAGGCTAAAAGATTCTTAATTACAGCAGAAAACTGAGGGGATGGTTTACCTGAATAAGAAAAACAGTATTCTGAACTAAGGAATTTTCATGCCCTGCACTTGGGGTATGACAACCCCATGCAACTCTACAGGCCAGGGGAAGAGTGGCTGAGGAAAGTGGGGTTATTTAGCCTAGAGAAAAGAAGGCTCAGGGGAGACCGTATTGCTCTGTACAATTACCTTAAGTGAGGCAACAGTGAGGTGTGAGTCGGTCTCTTCTCCCAAGCACCAACTGATAAAACGAGAAAAAATGGCCTCAGGTTGCACCAGGGGAGGTTTAGTTTGGATATTAGGAGAAATTTATTTACTGAAAGGGCTGTGTGGCATTGGAATAGGCTGCCCATGGAAGTGGTTGAGTCACTGTCCCTAGAGGTCTTCAAGAAACACATTGATTTTGAACTTAGTAGCATGGTTTAGTGGTGGACTTCAGTACTAGGTTGAAGGTTGGACCAGATGATCTTAGATGTCTTTTCCAACCTGTATGATTCTATTCCAATCCTGTAAACTTAGGCAGCTGATAGCCTATTATCAGTCATGAACATACATGCTAAACACATGATACTACCAGATCAGATACTTAACATTCTGATGTTAAAATACATAGACATGAACTTAATAGATTTTTCCGATTTCTTTACTACACACATTTCTTTATGTCTATGCAGGCATCCTTATACGAGTTTCAACCTCAGATTAGACTATTAAAACAACATCAACCACTCTTCAATGCTCATGCAAAGTATTTAAGAGCTACTTTTATACTATGCAGCCAGTCTTCTCAAATACTTGCTAGCTTTCATATAGACTAGCTATAAAATTAAGCCTCAACCTTTAATTACTCATTTGCAGTACTCCTTAAGTCTGGAATATCTGAAATAGGAAAGCCATGCATACAATGAAAAACATTTCAGTTTAACAAATTACATTTTCAATTTAGAAAGATTTTCATCTTTCTAGGGTATCACAAGTGACCTTTCAGGTAAAGAAGGCAAAAGAACTTGAAGACATCATACCTGCTTCTAACAGTGAAAGTTAGTATCATTTATTTCTGACCCACCCCCCACCCCCCCAAAAAAAAAAAAAAGAATAAAAAGTTAATACCAGAATTAAGCAATAGGTATTGCTATATTATGACATTATGCACTCTATTTGACTTAAGGATCATCAATAATTGAGTTTCTGAGAACTGGGACCTTCAACATGGCTCACTGATTTTTAAATATCCCTGTTGCAAAATAGAATGAGGAAGCCTATATTATTATTTTTTTTTTTTACTCTACCTATTTTGCGATAGGAATCTTCAAGCAACATGGCTCTTGATGTAACCTTTAGAAGTTTCACTACATTCTCTCAATAGAAGTATCTGAGATATGTAGCTATCAATCTCCTGAATATATTTGTCCAAAGTCAGAAAATATAAAGCAAAATTTTTAGTGGACTGTGTAGGACCCTTAAGGCATGAATGATACTCTAATTTGCTATGGCATAGACATTACAATCTCTGCATTAGCTACCTAACAATGTTACTGTATCCCTTTGGGGCACTGTGCAGTGTTGCACATCTCTAAAAGTGGGATTTCACTTTTCTCATGCTTACATAAAATTATGTATTCAGGAAACTTAATAGATACATTTGCAAATGCAGCTGCCCCATTGCCAGCACATAGCAAGGAGGACAGAAAAAGAACTGTTTTATCAGGTAGGAATAGGAAGGACCAGTCTTCACAGTGTAAAAGGAACTACTGTAAAGCTGCTGTGAAAAAGGCCAACTCTGCAATACCTTTCCATCCATAGCCCAGGTGATGTGTGGAGGCTGTCAGGAGAAAGGCTCTCCTTTTCTCTAAGGCCTCTCAGGTCGAGTTGTACCAGAGAGGGGAGACAGGGACATCTTACTCTTCCCCCCCCATTCCATCCCTCCAAAACATCTTCTGCCACTGTGGCTCCTATATCCTGGCTTTGCAGTGGAGAAATTTAATTTAGGCTGGAAAGGACAGACAGAAAAAGAAGCGGAAGGAGAATCATGCCTCATGTGCTGCCAGTTCCAAAACCTCAGGAGGAGAGAAGGACTCATACAGAGGTAAAAACCCTAGCTGCCCAAATGCCTGCCAATGCAGAGCTGCTACCATTTATTATTATTATTATTATTATTTTGCAATAGGAGACACTTAGTGTGTCTTCTATAGCAAAATAGGCATAGAAGATAGCCCTAGTGGTGCCTACGGAGATTGGCAACCCATTTCCTGAAGCCTGGTCTTTTAAAATCCATTCCTGGGTTGGGTTTCATTCCCTAATATCTCAATCAACAATTACTTGGGTTTGGCCATGTTGAACTCTGTAGACTACATCAAACAATCATTGCGGCTAATGCACAATCAAATAATTGCGAGCCTTCAGCACAACAGATACAATGGTTTCTGCAAGAGGGATCAATAACTTCCATCAATATTATTTCTACAAAATGTTAATGATATGAATGACATTAAGCCAAATTGATCCAAACAAAAATAAACACTTGGTATTAATATGGACTATATTCATCCCATGCTGTTGCTATAGTAAAGGGAAAAGATCAATTCAAGCATTGCCAAATAATAAGCTACTAACAATCAAAAAACCAAAGATAGATAAATGTGAGTAAGATCTTCTTTATCAAATGTTTTGTTCTGGTAAAATACAATGCATCAATATTAGTTTTTCTAAATGTAAGAAAAAGGTAGGTGACATTCATTGAACACATGTAGGAAGAGTCATTAAAAAAGGAAAAAACAAAAACAAACAAACAAAAAAACCCACAACCAACCAAATAATACCACCACCACACGGTGAAAGGTTGTTAAGTTTTCCGTTTTCTGCCTTAGAAGTTGTGTATCATTTCTCCCAGTTTGGTTTCAGCATAAGCATGACTTATGGCAACGGTTAAGGGTCCTTGAAAGATTTTAATTGTCTCAAATTATTTTTCTAAACTTAACCTCTAAGACATTTTAGTAAGTTTTCAATAGTAAGAATATATTTTAGGCTCATTCACCCCACAATCTTTCCTGGTTAGCTGATTTTGGTCATTACCAAGACTTTCAGAAACCCTACATATGGTTGAAAATCAATGTGACATGCAGATTAGTGACCTGCACACTCCAAAATAAATAATAATAATAAAAATCTGACTGGGGCATCCACAGAGGTCCAGAGTAAGGTGGACTTGGAAATGATGAGTCAAAAGTAGTAGTCAAGAGAACTTGGGGCTGGTTTTGCTGAAAAACACACCTTGATTTGCAGGGAAGTGTCTCAGTTATTTTCTCTATAAAATGATGAAGATAAACTGACAGACTATCTGCTTAATGTTCAAAATTAACTTCAGCCTTTTGAGATAAGAAGGCCCATAAGCATTATCATCAGAAGACATTAAAAAAGACATTAAAAAAAGACATTAAAAATCATTTTTACTGTCATAACACAAAATCTCTATAATGAAAAATAAATATCTCATTTTATTATGCTAAAGTAAATATTGCAACAAAGTAAACGACAACTAGCATGCAACAGTATATAATTTATCCACATTTATTAATGACTGGAGTCATTATTACGTTACCCAAGTGACTGAACAAACATTTTCTATACATGACACCTGCTGTAATCAAGTCACAATTCTATGTTGAAAAGTATCAAATTTGGGAGGCAAGAGGGGTGGAAGATGGCAAATTATATTTTGAATACCTAAAAATTCCAAGAAAATGCTGTCTTCATGTACCACGTTTTCCTAGGCTTCTGCCTAGTATTGTGTTGTTACATGTTCAACTGCCAAAGAAAGGCTGCAAGAAGTATTACAACATTACATTAGCATAACTAATCTGAACTTCAAAGAGAAATACTTAGAGGAAAAAAAAGAAGGAAAGCATAACACAGGGAAAGAATAGAAAGGAGAAGACATATTATTATGGTCTGAATAATGTCACATTCCATTATTGATTAAAATGATTTTACCATGACATTTCATTCATCAGATTCCATTTCTCATTACACACAAACCCTGAATATTTATCAAGCTTACATGACGTTTTTCTTCTCATCAAGCAATGCATTTCCACTCTCCATTTTAAAGCTATGTTACATTATGTTGAAGGGTCTACACTGTCTTTGAACTCTATCCTTCTCACACTTGACCTTACAGACATCCCTTTTATCTCATTATAATGGATGCTATTAAGTATTTATATCTAACAAGGTAATTTCAATGGTTCATCCTTTTTAAACAATCCTGCGATCATTTTCAGTTAGCAGGAAATAAAGACATTTTATTAAATCAAGACCTATCTGCTACTACTCAGTATTAATATTCTTTCTGGTCAGGACATTTAAAACCTTCACCATGGACAATTACAATACTTTTCTGATGGCTGGGATTGAATTCTCCAATCCTTGGACACCTAGTATTCACATTATTTTCAAATAATAATTTTAGATTTTTATGGAATGTAGACTTCATTAAAGAGACAAGTTAAACCTGGAATGCGCAACACTGTTATTACAGATGCCTAGGGAAAGCCAAAGGAAACTGCAGGTACATATGAAGACTGTCCTAGACAAAAGAAGTCTTTCTAAGAACCCTTTGAGAAGCTTTTCAATAATTGAGATATACTAAATATTACTGATTATTATTTTATAAAAATAATTTAAAAAATGGTTAACACAACAAAAAGAGATAGCATGTAAAACGTGATTCAACACTGTATACAAAAAAACTTTCCCCAAAACCTCACAGTAAAAGTTTTTATCAATATAGGTAAAAGCATATAAAATCTCATCTCTGATATACTGCACATCATGAAAAAGCATCTATTGATTTCTTCAGCCTGTTGACCAAATTTCATAGGATTAGCAACAATATAATTTTGTGACCAACTCTTAATATTAAACACAATATTGATTTCCACATCACATTTTATACACATCTCCAGACTCCACTATCACTATAAACCAGTTGTGTTGACCGATTTGCAGAATTTCAAAGAAATTTCACTTTTGCTTTTTCTATGTAGACTGACATATTTATGATCCTGTCACTTTATTACTAAATGCAATCCACAGCTCAGAAACGTTCCATTCCTGAAGTCTTCAAACATTATATACCGACAAGAAAATCTCTTAAACAACACTTTCCACTCTAAATCCCTGCAAAGTTTCTGTGTCAACAATTAACCATTTCAACTTTCAGAAACACTTATTTCTTTTTTTAAAATTTTCATTTTCAGAATTTTAAAATGCCAAACAATAAAGGACTTCCCCCCCCCCCCCCCCAGTATACAACCAGGTTTGGCAAAGAACAAAACCAAGTTACAGTATGCTTTAAAAATTGCATTAAAAAAATAAGAACCTAGGTATTTCACTGTGTCTGCTCTTGAGAAATAAATTAACATTTGACCAATATCACAAACTCTTATCGGAACAATTAATTCTAGATCTTAGCCTTGGAAACACAAGGTATTTATATGTCTTATGCATTTCCTATGTAGTCTGAACCTTTAACTTCTAAGTTTCAGTGCAGCTGGCAGGCTTCTAAAATTTCCTAACAAAAATCAAAGTTGGAGCATGATGAAGTATAATACAACATACAGACAGCATATGGCATGTAAGCACACATAAAAGATATTACACAAGAATTTGATACTAACAGCTACATTACTTCTACGTCCAAGAAAGGAAACAATCAGTTGTAGAAAACTAGCCACAGCAAAGCAGTGGTCAATAAAAGCAATCATGCCAGCTAAATTGTAGCTGAAGTTAGTGGCACTATTATTTTTAAAGTAATGACATACCAGTGAAAACATTCCACTGAAGATGAAGAGTCAGGGAAGTGTCTAAAAAGCAGATCCATCTGGAAGAGCAGCTGAAACAGTGAACAGAATGAATTTCCCACTTTTAGGTGTCTTGCATAATTTCTTAACCCTTGCCCTTAGATTTCAACAGATCTCTTCAATCTAAGGCTTTCACTATTTAACCAGCAGCCTCGGACAAATACGTTAAAAAAGGGGGCCTCACTTGTTTGAGCCTCCTTAGCAGTAGAGCTAAGAGAAATAAAAATGAACCATTTTTCCCACATACAGTATTTCTGTTCTGTTTGATCTTTACCTTTCTCTTTGGCTGCCTTTTGGATTTCATCTGTTGATATTTCACTTTCTGTCTTCAAAATAAAAATTATTTGTGTGTTGGTGCATATTTATGACAGACAGCAATGTGCAAGAACTCAAGCTGTGAGGAAGTCTTTACTCTGAGATCCCTGTAGTCCCTCCAAACTCTCCTCAGCTGTTGCAAAACCCCAGGAGACCTATTTGTTTATGGAAGTGTGCCAGGTGTTTCTCTTTCATAAATATTTAATTAATCAATCTTGTGAGAAAAAAAAAAATGCAGCCTGCACAACACTCATGGTAATGAATATGTGTTAGCTGTCTAGATTTTTTCCCCTCAGAGTTTGATTAGTTATGTCATTTTTAAAAGAAAAAAGTTTTATTGTATTTCTAACAGGGAAACAGAGCAGAGTGGTTTGGGGGGTGAAGTTTGCATCAAATAAGAGACAGGAAAAAAAAGGACTATTCAAAGTGGTAGCTGTTTTCTTGGTAGAAATGGATGCCATGAGCCAGTGGATTTGAAGATCATTTTCTTTAATTAATTACAAATAAGAATCAGTTTGAAGGGCTGCCTTTGCACAGAATCTGGTCACCTCACTGAGATGGCATTATGATCTGCCATCCCTTTCTGAGATCTGTAACTCTTTCCCTGCCTTTCACCCAGGAGGACCTACAGATACTTCTTGCTAGGTATATAAGCAGCAGTAAGCCTAAACTCACTTAGAAAGAAGGAAAAAATAAAAAGGATTAAAAAAAAAAAAAGCCTATCTGGGGAAGTATGAGACACATTGATCTTGCAATTAGAATTACTAAGTACGTATGTATTGTCAAAGATTTTAAATTGCTTTACGTTTGATAGAAGTGCAGCTCCAAGTATGTGCCTAGGAATGTAACATCCTGATGCAGGGAATGGGAACACAAAGGTACCTTCAGAACATGACTCTGAGGACCTAACCTTTATGCCTAACTCCACATGATGAAGATTTACTTAAGGGGTAGTGAAGAGCTCTGTCACAGTTTTAACATAGTTGGGCTTTGCCTGGGGTTGTGGAGAATTAAAATCAAAGCTGAGTAAATGTACTCAAGCTTTAACATTCACAGAGGATTTAAAATCATAAATTAATCAAAAAAAAAAAAAAAAAAGTCTGGCCAATATTAAACAATACATTAAAAATAAACTAACCTAAAAACACACAGTAACTATCACAAAACAAATCAGAAATGGTCTTTGACTGTGTTTTACATCCACTATCACACTTGCTTTCCTCCTGGGCAACACAAAATACATTTTTTTCTTTAGATATGGTTACCATATGCCAAAAAAAAAAAAGGAAGTATATAATTTTTCTTTAAGGAAAAGTGTGCAGCAGAGCTATAGTAATATTATATTTTGCTTCCCTGCAAGGTTATTCTCTACAACATCTCCTGATCTCTATCACCTAACAGACATCTAACTCCTGTGACAAATTCAGTCGTTGCATAGTCGAAAGAACAATTGTGCAGAAATACTGTAGCTTTGAAGTGGTTATTAATCTTCCAGTACATGTTGGTACAACATTCAAAGCACAGAGCACAGCTGGTAAAATTCTGCATAGAGTTTATGCTGCTAAATAAAAGGGGGAGAGGGTGAGGCAGAGGTCTGAGCGCCTGATCATTCATGTTGGTTAAGTCACTCAGTAGCTCTCTTTGGGTCACTCAAGTCTTTCTGTCCAAATCAAATCTTTTTTTTTTTTTGCGGGGAAGATACTTTAACAGGGGCCTAGACTGAGACAGTATGAATGGGAACCAGGCACTGGGACCACAGATTTGTTCCTTCTTTAGCAACATACACATAGCCATGGTACCCAGCATCAGATTTAAAACTCAAAATATGCAGCTGAGATCATAGTGCCAGTTATGTTAAAAATAAATAAATAAATAAATAAATAAATAAATAAATAGAACCTTCATATGGGACCAGGCTTTCATATCTATAAACTGTTACTTGGGAATTAATTATATATACATATAAAACAAGTTATTCTTTATTTAACAAATCCATTTCTGTAGCTCAGTTAACAGAAGAAGGTAGAAAAAATCAACTCAAATGCAGAGTATGAATTTTATCCCTCTTGAGCAAATCAAATTAAACCTTAAAGTTCTAACAAAGAGCTTTCCCTTATCAGTTTCAGCTTCTCACTAAGATTTCAGTTTTAAAAGTGTAACATTCCAACCCATGATATATTTATGTATCAGCAATTAGGTGAGCATACTATGTATACATCCATCATGCTCACTTTGTATACAGTATGCCATACCAGGTTTCCTTACTGGCCTCTGCTCTTCTGTTCTTAGAATATCACAAATCAACATTTTTCATTTATGTGGAACGATAAATCCTTGCTCATTACAGGTATGATAAGCACTTCTTGCATAGCTGTTTACTGTAATCGTCTATGAAAACTCAAAGAAGTATGTCTTTATATACAAATTATGACCCAGACAGATGTGTTACTGTACAGCTCCGTGGCATGTGTGGGAGGTCACACGGCAGTAAAAGGATAGAAGAGGTCCCAGCTGCCATCAGAGCATGTCTTCCTACTTGTGCAGGCCACCTTGGCACCCATTCCGCTTATAACCCTTAATTTCTGTGACTACTGTGACTACTGTGGCATTTCTGTGACTTCATTTCTGTGACTACTTCTGTTTTCTGACCACTGTTTAGCAGTGGTCAGAAAAAGATCTAAAAAGATCTGATACTTTATTCAATGACTGTAACATCTTACTAGTTTTGAAGTATCATTTTAAAAAGTCTAAAATAATTAGAACAGCAAAGCATGTTATAAAAGTAATATTACTTCTACAATTATTGTTGCAATAATTAAGCCTCTATCATTTGAAAGGACATTTCCTTGCAATCGTTGTTGACCTTGATAGGTATTTATTGGCATAGAAACTGGGAGAGGCATTCAAAATGGTAGGTGTCATCACCTAGTAGGGCAACATTTTTATATCAATTCTTACAGCTAAGTGAAAGTAATAATGACGATATAGCTCTAAGCTGAGAAAGTTTTAATTACTGTATTTAGATAGAGATTTACTCATAAGCAGAATGTTCATATAGATGATAGTATACACTACTTAACTATGGTTAATATTATTTTAAGATCCATGTTTGGGATTGAACTAGTACTGTCCGACCACATGATAACATATTTCAGCTTTGCTGTATATTTTGCAGAGATTGCTCAACACATAGTATTACTCTGGCTTATATTTAGGCTATTCAGCTTGCAAAAACTTGATTCTGAGTATTGATTTCTGGTTTTGCTTACCTGCATACAAATTACATCAAATCAGGCTAAGATTTACTGCTCACCACATTTCAGTTGCACGAGAACAGAAGAACACAACTTTCACATTTAATTAATAGTGACAAGCCTCATTCTATATCATTTAAGAGTTTACCACTCACCCTTACAATAGCAGAAAGTTCAAAAATCAAGATTTAGTATTCTGTAATATCTGAGATTCATGAACATAATTCTGTAACTTTTACTTAATGTCATTTCTCTTTTCCTGTATTCTTAGCTTTTATACACTTATCTCTTTTCGTATTTCTTTCCTTATGATAAAGCATATTTCTTCATATTTTCTATCAATTCATAGCCCATAAAAGTAATGCGGAGACAAAGTTTGAACTTGAGAAAAAAATCAGTTATCAAAAATATGCTTAATTTTAAACAACAAAGTATAAAAATAAATCCATTATTTCTTAATTCCTTTCCAAGACAGTGTGTGGTACAAAACTCTGCATTATATAACACAGATACCTATTAAAAAGTGCCCTTGGCACTTTAAAGCAAACTGCTCATCAGCTGATTTCACTGTTTACGCAAGTGATTTTTTAAAGGATCATCAAAATTATGATGGCAGAATAACATGAATGAGGATAAAATGCTTACATTACATCAACTGGTGACATCTTTAATGAGAAACACCTGACTGTACAAAATGTCTTAAATTTCCTATAAATGTTCAGTTTCTCTACATAATACAAATATAAATGTAAAATTACAAAAATAAAAATATCTTTGGAATTACCTTTATAATCCTTTTATATTTAAGAGTCTATTCTTCACATGTACATCCCCATTCTTTGTGCAAAATACAAACAAAATTCACGGAGATAACTGTATTATGAAAATTAATGGAGAAACCATAATGGAGATATCATCCTCAAAGCAAAACAACATAAAAAAGGCAATATGCAGAGCTGCACGGCACTGATATTATCTAAACAGAAGTGTTCTCTTTAGGTTGTCATGTTCCTAAGTTTTTGAGAGAGTTTTTGGGTGAGACATTTGTCAAGAACTTCTTCAGAAACCTGAAGCTTCCTTACTATGTATGTATCCGTGCTGCAAACCACCATTCTTTGCCTCATTCTTCTCCCCAGCATCTCATCCAGAATATATCTTGAGCTGAGTTTAGCCTAAACAAAAAGTCTGGCAGGGTTTTTCAATGGGAGACAAAGCAATATTTAGTACTGACTGAGTTCACAGACATCAAAGATAACTGTAGTGTTACAAACTGTTTTATAAGCTGTCAGTTGTACTAGAAAAGCACGGACATATTTATGTTCACATCTGACCATGATCATTTAAAGAAATCACATAAGAATAGGAAAGGTTATTTGATGACATAAAGGATTAGCTTCCTTAATTGTTATTCCCTCTTTGACTTCATGCCTCTTGACCTTTTCATCTATCCCAAGAGAAAAACAATGTGATCTCAAAGAAACATTCAGGGATTGGTATATCTTTACTCTCTAGCTCAGCTACAGATAGATTCAGTTACCATGTTCAGACGTTTGGGGTTTCTTAAGGGAACTTTGGTTTCTGAATCTAACTTCTGCAGAAATTTAAGTTAATATTGTTGACTGAAATAGAGTTTGTAGACAATACCTTCTGGGACAAGACAATAATATCAAACTACTAACATAAATGTTCACAGATAAATATATGCCCAACATTACTTTAACAATAATTATAATCTCAAAGGGTGTGGTTTTATTATCCAGCTCCCAAGAGGATAAATTGCAAGGTCAGTCTTAGTGAGAAAATACATCTGTTATTGAAAAATAACACAGCATTAGTTTTGATGCAGTGTTTCTAGCATTCTTATGCAGTTGAAGTTTTCTTTCAATTTTTATCAATTTAGATAAGAATAAGACTTGACAAAGAAAAACACCATCACTACTAGAGATAACACATTAAAAAATAAATTGAAAACAACAGGAAAGATTGGTAAGAAGGGAGATCATGAATCAGTGGTACATACAGGGCTATAGATTCTGAATCCTGCTTAAGCTTTCATATTCCACACAAACAAAGAAAAAAAAAAAAAAAAGATTTGCATTTTTATTACAGTATCTATATGATGGACTATAATGCATATCTCTCATGTATCACCTAGCAGTTCACACAATCTGTGGTATTCCAGCTCCAGAAAGCCATGTAGCACCATTCAGTAAAGTATCAGTGAACCTGTTATTCATCATCATCAGCAAAACAGCAACCCGGCTGATTCACTGAGTCAGTCCTGGCAGTTCACCTGCTTTGGGTGCTACAAAATGGAACCTGAAGCAGTCATTTCAGCTCCTATGTTATTCTGTTGTCATTTGCCCCTATGGCTTGGTGGAGCTCAGTAGGTGTACTCAGTTGCTTCATGCCTCTAGCAGTTAGTCTAATGCTAAGGTAGAGGCAATTTCACAACCAGTGAAAGTGCTCAACCTAGAAGACTTACAGCTGGAAAACGCTGGTTTCCCAGAAGGCATGAGATTCACTGCTGCATGACAGACCATGTACTCCAAGGAAAGGGTCCCCACCAGCATTCTTAATCTCTCTTTTTTTCCCAGGAGATCACTGAACAAGTTATCCTGCTACAGTGAGTCTCCCACTGGGGTCTGTCCTCTGCTCAGATGCTTTCTTTCAGAAATGCATTTTTTTAAAGATACGTTTTTGACCACACTGGACAAAGACAGAGAGGAGGGACAATATTCTGACAGACAGGCTAAATATAGACCCTTTACTTGGGAAACAGGCTTAACAATATTAAACAAAAGGATGGGGATTATGGGACAGAGAGTATGTCCCACACAGTGGGACAGATGAGCATCTAGAAGGGGCAATGGTTTCTTGGTGAAAAGCTAATGCCAGGCAGAACTGCACAGAGAAAACAGACAAAACCTTGTCTTTGCTGAAATCACAACAGAGAGTAACTATCCCATTAACTGATATGTATTTTTGCATATAAATGTGTCAGCTGTAATTCAACAGCGTGCTCAGGCAGCTGTAAGCAGACTACTGGTAGTAATGTTGCTAAGGCAGGCGACTTCATAGAGCAAGTTTTGCAACCGCTTCAAAATGCTTGCATAATACTGCAATTCAATAGGACTCAATTTAAGTCTGTTGCCATGACTGTCAACACTGCATTCCCTGACATGTAACATAAGAGTGACCCAGAACAGAAAGCAAGACACTGACAGGCTGGAAGGAAAGCAAGCTCCTAGTGATCAGGATATCTATGTTAATGGACTTCATGTGCGTGTCTTTGATTCATACCAACCCATTGTGTTATAGTCACTCTAGGCTCAATCTAGCAAAGAAAAAAAAAACCTCTCCATAGTGGGGAAAGCACAGAAAGAAGGGAAAATTATCAAAAGCAAAGATATGAATTTAGCTGTAAGAGTTGGGGAGCTTAAACACCTTCTCTATATACTATATCCTCTTGCTTCTCAGGGAAAAGCTTTACTCCTAAATAGAGTTTTCATTCACAGGAGACTAGTTTCACTCAGTCTTGAAGCAAACAAAGGCAAAGAAATATGACCTGAAGATCTGAAAATCTTCTTCAAACTGTTGCATTTGATCTATATCCTTAATTTTAAACATTAAGCAAAAAGGAGAGTTCCTATTTCATTCCTAGTCTTAGATAAGAGGCATTATTCAGATGAAAAAAATAGGCAAATATAATCAGTTGTGCTCATGATTTTGTTTCTGGATGTAAGAATAAAGATTTTTGAGCATATTCCATTTGAATACCTATTGTTTGCAGAGAACATATATTATAGCCATATATGCTATTTCAACCATATAAATTATGGTGAACATCTACACGTCTTGTGCAATATTTAAGAAACAGGAAGCAATATAGTCAAGAAATTTTATTCTACTGCACAACTCCTAGGAAGTACCAACTGTTTCAGTTATCCTAGTGCTTATTTAGTGACAATAGCATTATTTTTTCCTCTGTGGGAAAGGCCAGTGTAAGAAAAGTAATACATTTGAGCTTCAAGTATGACTTTTCAGAGTTACAGCTGACCAGGGTCAGACTGAGAATATAACTCAAGCTACTTTATTCTTCCCCTAAGCAAAACAAATTCTTCTGCCTGCCCTCTCCCCCCTCCCCACCAAAAAAAAGGACACCACCAACCACCAGAACCAAAACCAAATGTGAATAATTTATTTTAAAAGAATATTAATTAACTGAATACAGAAGTCTGTATCATCAACACTCTTACTACCTCCCAAATAAATACCACTATTTTCTCATAAGATTGATTTTAGAGTCAATTCTACTTTTTCTTAATAGAGATTTTTCTCTGTAACTGCAACATTATTATTTTTATTTTTATTTATTTATTTATTTATTTATTTTCCCAGAGTTGGTCAATTGTCTCAACTGTCAGTTGTTCACTTTCCTGGCAGGAACACTGGTATGAACACTGAAGCAAGGCTATAGTAACAGAACTGAAACAATGTAACTATAGCATGGGTTTTTTTTTTCTGAATCTTTGTGAAATATTAAAAATAGGTATAACAAGCAAAGCTTACTGATCTGTTACATGACAGGCAGGAGCAAATAATAAAGCATATTCAAGACTATTAACATGTATAATTATATTCACTCATTCCTTTTAAAATTGCTTAAAGCTCAGCTGGATTTAATATTTCCTTCAATCAACAACATGCAGGATGTGCTGAAGAATAAATTATGATTAAAATACAGACAATATGAAGCAACGAGATGTAGACCATTAATTTAATTCATGACATTTTCAACACCACTTTTATGAAACTCATGGATTTTATTCAAATGGACTTTATAGAGCTTTTGATGTAAGCAGTCTTTGAAGTTCCTACTTTATTTGTTGTTACACTTATCATGAAATGTCAAAGAAAAAAATGGTTTATTACTATCAGAGGTGCTTTATTACTCATTTTAGGGGGATTATCAAAATGAGAATCTTCATCCAAGGACAGATTTATCAGGTCATAAATTTTGCACATTATTTTGATAATAAAAATTGGCATTGCAATTATCCGTTTTCCCCAGACACTTCCTCTGGAGGAATAAAAGCTGACAAAAACTCTACCTTCTTATGAAAGTTTGTCTCTGCCTTCCCTCATTTTTCCTGCATGACGAGGCATATAAATTGTTAAAAATAAAAGCCAAGTCTTGAGATTCACATGTTCGTTACCTATGAACCAATCTCTGTTATTATAGGAGCTTGAATAAATTTACAGAAATGTTTTGAATTTAGAAGAATTAGAACTTTTCATACTAACATTATTAGGAGACTTCTGAATTGTTTTCATAGCATGGTAATTAAAAGAGTTGATGAGGGTCAATCATCAGCAATTAAAAAGTGAAATCTAAATAATTATCTGTTTAGGCAACAATGCCCTAGCAGAGGAAATACTGGAAGGAAAAAAGACTCCAATACACCTGAAAGCATGTTTTATACCTCACTTTTGCTTCAGCATCAAATGACAAGTTTTATCAAGTTTTCAGGTTGGAAATTAGGAGAAATTTCTTCTCAGAAAGAGCAGTCTTTCTGAGAAGGAACACGTTGCCCAGGGAGGTGGTGGAGTCACTGTCCCTGGGGTTGTTTAAGGAAAGGTTAGACATGGTGCTTAGGGATGTGGTTTAGTGGGTGATATTGGCGGTAGGGGGATGGTTAGACCAGATGATCTTGGAGGTCTTTTCCAACCTTAATGATTATGTGATTCTATGACAGAAATGTAGGATTCTATCATTTTCAGTCCAAAGTTGATAGACATTATTAGGACAGAAAAATAAGGAAAATGTGGATTAATTTGCATGAGATTCTCATTTAGGATTAAAAATGGAGTACTGAATCAAATTTTACTAGCTCCCTTATAGGAAGGGTATAATAATAAAGACTTTTCAATGTAAACCTAATCAAATTTTGGTTTTGGCTTTGGTCCCATACATAAGGTTTATATGCATGCCTAAGCACAGAAGACAGTACGTGTACTTTAGATGTAGTCATTATACATCTGTACTGAAAGTCCAGTACAGTATAGAATATGATTAAAAAAAATCAACATCCTTTTAACAACCTAAAAATATGTAACTTTTAAGTGGAATGCTGCTACTGTGAAAAAAGTCTGAGCTGTAAAAAATAAATCTGAACTTTACTCAGCTCATACACCACTTTTTTTTTTTTTTTTTTTTTTTTTCCTGAAAAGTTCTATCATTAACTAAAGCATGTCATAACATTGAAAGTGCTATGTCATAATCATGTTAATGTTTGCTGGTTAACAGAATACTTACCTCTTTTTTCCAAAATGAGTGTTTTTGACTTTGCTTTCTTTAGGGAAAAGGGTATATGTCTATGAAATATATACCTTATATATACATTTGCTTGCTTTTTATTTATCAAGACCTCTTAGAACCATGCAGAAAAATAAGATTAACTGAAAATGTACTTCATAAGTATATAAAAAATATATTTTTTCTAGATCTAGTCAGCTAGTTTTTTGTAATCAATGTATAAATTGTGAACATCTTTTTCTGTAATCTAATTTTTGCATATCACCAAAGTCAAAGGATTATTGTTTTGATGGAAACGGCAGGTATTATCACAACCCCAGATGGCATAATAGAAGACAGTAATCTATTTGCCCTAAATCCTTACAACCACAGCAGTGTAAAGAAAAAGATAATTCAGGTGTATACAAACCACATTTAAGTAAATAGAACAATATCAAGGATTAAATTTCCTATTAATTTTTTCCAGAAGTTGATGTAGGGGTCAGAAAACAACATCAAGCATATACTGAAAAGGATGTCATACATTTAAATACATAATAAGAGGATTGGATGTTTCCATTAAACATCTCATATTCCAACAAAAAAATGATTATATAAGCTGTTGTGCAAAAGCTGTTGTTCAGCAACTCCTTACTAAAATGAAAGTTGCTCTCAAGGTGTGGCCCTGCCTTTCAGTCACTTTTCAAAATCAAATATATTGGGCATGGCTTAAGAGATCTCTGCAATCTTTTGCTATCCTTGGGTAGGATAGTTTTGCTTTTCAGAAGTGAGAAGTATGTGCATAGCTTAAAATTTCTTCAAGTTTTTAGACAAGGAAACTCAAAACATTCTTAAATCAAGGCCTCCCAAAGCCTGGCAAAACTTAGATCCAATCCTTAGAAAAATTCCTGGGCAAGTGAAAATGTTGAGATCTCTCCAGTCTTTGGTAACAATATTTTTGAAAAATAGCTGAAGAATGTAAGGGCAGACTCCCAGATTACACATGGAATATATTTGGCTGTTACAGAACACATTTCAAAAAGGATTGCTTGATGCATCACAATGGTATCAGAATGAGAACGCGATCATGATGAGCAAAGAAATATTTGACTTCAGAACACCTCCCTGTGAGACTGGCTATTAAAAATACGCATCTCAGGTGTGCCTGAACTGTTGCCAGTGACATCTCCTGAGGACATAGGCTCCCCAATATCCTCTTACCAAATGCTTAGCTGAAGTCAGTATGTTCTTATAAACTGGTGATGGCTGAAGCTAATCTTTTTAAAATTTTTAGTAATAATAGTAAAAAAGGGCAGGACTGCTCAGTTGTAATTCTCAGGAAAGGGCTTCATAATAGATATCTAAGTCTTTGGTTTGGATTCCATGTGCTCTGGAGCTGCATTGATGCATCCACAGTACAGCAGGAGTACATGGTCCCCTCTTCTGCGGGAAGATGGGGCTCAGTCTCAGCTCTCATTGAAATCCTGTGGAAAATTAGTGCTTACACCAGTCAGATTCTTTATAAATATTTACCATTTATTTCAGTTATTAAAATAAATACTTCATTGCATAAACCAGATTCAGCAAGTAGATATTTCATTCTTCTATGCCAAATGGACGTCAGTCATCATGAACAATAGATCAGAGGCCTCTTTTGGCTCTAAATAAAAGAACCATTCTAGAGTTGTTTTTAATTAGAACACCATAAGTTAAATGCACTGCTGACAGTCAGTCTTCCAGATTTACAGGACCTTCCATACTGAGAGCAACGATGAAGGTGCAGAAAAGTGTATGTTACAGTAAGGACAGTCAATAGTGCTTTTCTCTTTTGTTTGTGTTTAAGGGAAAGAAACTAAGCCCTTTAGCAGCAAAATATTCCATCTAGGCTTACCACGGGTTTGCAAAAGTCCAGTTGAAACCAACAGAAATATTTGTGCTGCAGGGTTCTGTTAAAAAACAAACAAACAAACACTTAATGAAATATATGAAAAATGAGCATATAGATACGCCATGCAGGCGTACATGTATTTTGTGTTGTTAAATCTCAGATCCTGATTTTGATTTATTTATTTTTAACCTCTGAAGCTTCACATTGTCTCATTGCAAATAATAAAATCTGAACAGAGATTCTCCCACCACATCAAGACAAGGTCTGCAATTTGGGTCCAAATCCAGACTTCCCATTTTATTTAGAACTGACCTTCTGACAAGCAACTTTGTATCTTCCCCCTACTGCCTGAAATTTCACTTGGGACAAGGCATAGATAAAAAAGCAAAAGAAAGCATAAAGCACTCAGGAGACTTCCAGTTGAAACTTTGCAAACATCTTGTTTGCAAACATTTACTTTTAGCACTATGCAAAAATAGTAGGTTTTGCTTGATGGATTCTGAAACTAAAAAATGATACGAAAGGTGAGTAAATGGAATTTTAGATCATGTTTGTTATCCACTAAATAATTCATTGTTCTATTTTATACATGCAGCCTTTAATTAACTTACTGACTCAGAGGCATGATACTACTAATCCATTCATTTCCCCAAGCCCACAGAAAAGTATAAAACACGTGTGGGCACAAGCAAAAGACTGGGAGTTTATTAAGAAGGAATTTTTAATCAGAAAACCTCAGACAGCTGGATCCTCTTCTCCTAGCTATGAAGACCAGATTGGGGAGTGATTGGTAACACCTGTTAACTACTGGCTTTTTCCTGAAGCTGTTGAGTCATAAGTCTGTACAACTATTTTTTCCTGAAATACTAGTCACAAAAGCATAAAGCAGATAACTATAACAAGGCTCTTCTCAGCATTGCAATACAGGGCAAAGGGAAATAGAGCAATTAAAAACACATTAGTTTCCAATAGCATCCAACTATATAATAACAGCATATAAATTGATACAGTAAGTGAAGTATTGGAAACAAATAAATAAATATTACAACACCTTTGCAGTAGCTTTTCTCTGTTTCAGTCAGGGTAGGTCGTTTTGGTTAAAGATCTCTTTTCACTATTTTATATAGACCTGATTTTCTCTCATTTCTGTATTGTCTTCTTTCATTAAAGCAAGGCTTTTAATACAACTATATCTAAAGCTGTTTTCTGAGGACGTAGTCTATAGAAGTTAAAGACAGATGCAATTCCTCCATTTTCTTCCTTGATCCTAGTCTACATAATTAAGTATCAGACTAGACAATCCCTTAGGTCCGTTCATTATTCCAGTCTATTTAATACCAGCATATCACTCTGGGACAGGTTACTGTGCTCTTCAACACCTCAAAATGTATAGGCAAAAAGATTTACAAGGTAACTGAAGTTGTGACCTCCTTCTTGGGGGACGGGAAGAGGCACGAAAGAAAGGATAATTCAAAGAAATGGAGCTTAAGTGCAGTACTAGAGCTATAAAGCCTGAAGTTATTTAAGCCTTTGTCTCTTCCCAGCTTCCAAATAGCCCCTGCTGGGTGAAATCTCCAGTTGGCCTAAAAGACTTAATCACCTCTGGCTGGATGAGTATTAGCAGTTCATTTGCATAAGTACTTGTCATTATCATTAAGTGTGTTTGCTTTCAGATATATTTAAGTCCACATTAACTCCTTCTTGCCTGACATTAGGATCTCTCAAATTGGCAGTGGCTGCATTGTCTTTTTTCTGATCTGGAGTTTCCTACTTAAGACATATCTAGGACAGCTGTATTCCTTAAATACTCAAAGGGAAATGATTCCATCTACTGCATGAAAATTTTAAGACACATTATTTCTGTACCAAGTCAAGATGTGGTTATACAAAAATGAAAATACATACTCTAAAGCATAATACAGTAACAGTAAACAGGGTAGTGTAACCTACTAGTCAGAACACCTCTTCAAGTCTCAGAAGACTGTAGTTGTAATCAAAGCTCTACATAGTGTTGATGGATGCTCTTCAATAAAACAGATTTTAGCTAGCTGCAACAAGCAAAATTCTAAGTGCCTGCAACTCAATGTAAAGTCAAATCCTAGGGTTATGTATCCAGAAAATGTATATGAAGTACAAATTTAACAGTAGAACTCAGGAGGCTGTGACATCCTGACAAGTTATATTCATTGGTATGTTCCGCTGTCATACATCAGGGATGACATATTGAGTACTCCTGCTTCTCTCCTTCTTCTCCTTGTGGTTGTCTTTGTGCACCCTATCATGATCACCAGGGTGAGGTGACACCTCAGAAAGATGAATCAAAAAGCTACCAACAGAACCACAGCTCTGGTGCGTAGTGCTGGCAATCCCACACTTCCCCAAAATTTGAGCAGCTCTGTCCCCTGTGATAATCCTGAGCACACATCAGGCATCGAGCATCTCCCTCTTTCTGTTCCATTACTTGAACACTTTGGACTTTCTAAAACAAAGGTAACTGCCCTTGTGAGGCTGAGGCACTAAAGCCAAGAACGGAAGATGCTCCAGAAGATGCGGAGAGACATTATTTACCTGCTGGTTACAGCAAACAACCAAGAGGGGAGACCTACCTCTAGGGTTTATTTTCTGGAATTTTATGCATTTTAAATTGATGAAAACATGAGTCATCTTGAGACCTAGAGATGAAGCCCAGAGTCTCTGGTGAACATGAAATATCTGTCAAGCTAAAGAATCCCTTTCCTTTTGTTTGGCCTCTCTCAGAGGATGAGACTCCAAGAAATCTTTTTTTCTACCTTATTTTGGAGAGCATCCAAATTTGAAAACTTATTACTCAGACTGAAACACACTTTCAGAAGCTGCAGATAAGGATTTTGGCTGACAGAAGAATTAAACCTTGCTGTTCCACTTCCTAGTAAAGTAGCCTAACAATTAAGCTATTAATTTAAGGACTATTAACAGAGCTTTTACTGACTTTACTTAAAAAGAGTTTTATTTTAATACAAAATATCTAAAAATTGTTTTTAAAACAGACATCTTAAGCATTTTGTAAGAAATCAGTTTCATCTGACACAGTCCAGATATGTTCAGAGGTTACAGATCTGACAGGGAATTCAGGCTATTTAGGTATCAGGGTATCTGTGTAGACTTAGATTTGCAGACAGAGACCAGGTCATTTCTAAGCTTGATACATAATATTTACCTTATTAACTGAGAAAACCTTATAAGAAATTTAAAAGAGACCATCCTAGTAATATTAGACAACTCTAAACTTTTGGTCTCATTGTATGAGCAGGGTTTTTGGACCATAATTTTGAGTTCAGATGTCATATCACTAGTTCATCCTTCTAATATAACTGTTTATATTTCCATGCTCTTCTCTGACAATGAACAGAATAGTGCAGTCTTTTTCCTGTACTGTACATAAAGTAATATTTCAGAATATTTCCTTACATCTCTAAGTCAATGGTCAAACTATTCCTGAAAACATGGGTTACAAAAGACTTAACTCAGGGAGTTTTCCTTTCTGTTGCAGTGACAAACCATGTGGTAATGATAGCCTTAGGCTTCCCCTCTTAAAAGTTAGGCAATGAACATCTTGAAAACCTTTATTGCATTTTCATAGCATGAGACTTCAGGCAAAAAGACTAATATCATCTGTTGTTTCATCAAACTAACGTATTATGTATTCAGGTCACATTAATAATTAATATCCTACATATGGTATAAAATACACATTTTTTGCATCTATTATTTTTCTTGAGAATAACATATGTGAGCTGTATTTTGCACACAGCTTTATTTATATTTTTGGTAAACTACATATCAACACATGTTTATGCACTGGGAATGGATGTTTTTAATAAAAATTAGTCACATTCAGGGTTCTTAACTCATTGGTTTCTACCGTTTTACTCTTAGAACTCTATCTGGCATAAACAAGAGGAATCAATCCTCTTAGTGGCCCTTTTATTTTTAAAATAAAGGGGTTATTTTATTTTACTTCCCTTCCTGCTGCAACAGTGATCACAAAAAAAAAAAAAAAAAAAAATTGAGACAAAAAGAAAGACTTGTTTGGAAATCATAAATGTATAAAGTAAATAATGTGAATACAGTTTGGTAGAAAGCTATGAAGTAGTGTTATAACCTTTGGACGAGTTTTATCTGTACCTAAATTGGGTGTAGTATTGATTGGCAAATTTTCACATACTTACTTCCAAAACTGAAGTGTAAAGTCTTCGCCTCCTGCAATATTTTCCTAAAAGTAAGTCTGAATATATCTACCTCTTTACGCTAATGTGCACTAGGTCATGCATGCTTTCAGCAATTCATATTAAATTCCAGTTATCTCTGCGTGTACTTGTGATAAGCTTGTAAACCTGTAAACAACATTCATCAACATACTCATTGCTGAAATTCATTTTGTACCTTTTCCATTAGCCTCCTGTCTCAAGGGTCTTGGCAAAAATAATTTCCTGATAAAGTAGAAATGTCAGTCATATTCCCCAAATTTTAATGTCAGGCATAGTCACCTTTCTTTCTGAAAATATCGCCAAATATTTTTTTAAAACCAAACATGATTTAACATTCATAAATCTGAAATGAATGTAGTGAAAAAATAACACTGAACCTAATAGACTGTCATCACTAACCACTTTTGGTAGCTGAGGTAACTTGAATATTTCTGCTTCTATCATTATTCACAATGCAGACAGACCCGTGAACTAAAGCCTTCACAAAATTGTCAGAAGATCCACTTGAAGTATTTTATACTTACGGACTGAGAACACCCCTTTCAGTAAAACCTTTGTTTCTAAAGGTCTCTCATAGGATGAACAAGGTATGACAGCTCTTTATGTGTGCTACTGCCTATATAATTTAAACTATTGAAATGCATCAAGTACAAACATGAATATGTGATTTAGAAAGATTTCCCATCAAAATATTTTAATTATAAAATATAAAATTAAAATTTGTCTTTCTCTACTGTAAATATCAAGAGCATGATCACTGAATACAAACATGTCTGGAGGACAACAATATATCCTTAGCCATGATTTTCACAATAGAGGGCAGGTAATTGTTTTTTTCTTTTTACTTTTGTTATCATTTTATTTTACAGATAAGAGACTTGGACACATCATTAAAATAGAAACTCCCATTTGGGAGCCACATGCTTTGTTTGCTGGATATAACTCTGCTATTTCTTTCAGGGGAAACTGATAAGGGACAGGGCTAACATTAAAAACTGTACATTACTACACATACCCGTTTTCTTTGAACAAAATGTCATCTGCAGCTCATTCTACGTAGCTAAACCATCTAAAACACCAGACAGAAGACAATGGAAAGTTACAGTACATTTTTTTTTTTGCCTGATTCCTCTGATGCCTATAGTCATTAGGCTGAGTGTCTTGGAAAGAAAAATTCTAGGCTACGAAGTATATTAATTACCAATAGGTTTCTCCCCAGAATGCTTATGCACTTTAGTCTCACTCATGTTAAGCACTTCATGATAATAATTTTAAAAGCTATTTTCTAGACAACAGTACTAAATAAAAATAAAAACAAAGCACCATTAAGTAAATGGGTTTCTACCTAATGGCAGTTAACTCTAGTCATTAGATAAAATATATTAATGCTTATTACTCTTTATGTCAATAATTTAATATGCCCCAAAATAATTTACACAAATACAGATAGGGATTTAAGAAAATAGAAGGATTAATTTAATGCTCCCTTAGTCAATAAAAAAGTCCTGTAAAGGCAGTGCCTGTTGTTACTTATAAACACTGGAGATAGAGGCTAGGGGAGTCAGGCATGGATTTCCATGGAGAGAAGGAGCTTTAGGTCTCCATAATTGGCATCACCAAGTGCCTCAAATCATTGTGACAACTGCCAAGTTTATGAATTAAGAGCTGGAATTAAGTCCCCCAAATTTGGACCTTGCTGCCATTAAACATCACATTTAGACTCCTAAGCACTGATGATATGTGCCATTAGATATCAAGTTTAGATTCCCAAATGATAATGACATACATGGAATAATTAATACTTCTGAAAGACCAGGTTTGTTGTCAGAGAACAGATCTTTCCATGCTGTCTACATAAATTCTCAGAATAAAAAGAAAATAAGTACTATGTTCTCTGTTTCCTGATGCACGGTGTAGCATGCTACTGCTTTTTATTTTGTCTTAAAAAACAGCATAGCAATTGAGGATGGAGTGATCCCACAGCTGTAAATTACCATATTTATTGTCTTTCTAAGCTAACTGATAGCTGCATTACAATGTATTTTAAAAACTGTAATAAATTTATTAAGAGAACAATTAAGAGAGATACCACAACTGCAGCTAGTGCAGAATTGAATAATCTCTAAGGGAACAGAGAAATCTCTTATATATCCCTTACTTTTCTTTAATATAATTCAGATTGCTGGAGCTTAAATTGAAACTTTGGAAGCTTTTTGTAAAGGGACCCATAAGGAAAAGGTGTACACTGATCTTGGCTTGCAAATTCTGACCCTCTTATTCCAATTCATGCCAAAATGTTGCAAATGACCACACCAGGAAAATGCTACTGCAAAACCTGCACTGTTTCCACTTTGAAACTTTTGCAAAGGTGTGCAATTCCTTCAGTTACTTTAATTTAAAAGTTCAATAAATCATACTAATACTGTATACATAATTTGCCAGACTCCCATCTTTTAACAATTAGGTGCAGTTGTTTTTCAGCAGTGTCCCCTTTAGTATGTAGTAGATTCACACAAATTGTCCTATGAAGCAGGAACTTTTCCATTGTGATGACACTAGTTTTTTTTTTTTGTTTGTTTGTTTGTTTGTTTGAACTATTCTTTTAATGTCACTTATTAGTCAGTACAAACAGGAGGTCACTTTACATCATTTATTTGATGTCTCTGCATTATTTATTGCTATACAATAGAGAAATGGTGTATTCCTCCCAAACATGAACTAAATGTTTTTTTCTTATTCTTTCTCTAAAACAATATCTTTCACGTCTTTGTTTTCTACCCTTCAAGAAATCCCAAATACTGCATGTTTTGGCAAACTCCACCTTTGACCTCCACCTTGTAATTAAAGTTTTGTTTTTAGAAGTAACTGAACATGCTGTGCAGGGTCGACACAGAGTGCTATGGACAGCTTTTAGCACAAAAGGGAATATCACTGTATTGATCATAATAGGTGGCTCTAACTCTGCTTTACTGGGAAAAAAAATATATATATATACATATATATATATATAAATATGCTCTTTGCTAACCTACTTTTGGCTTTTCCCGTGGAACTTGTAAATGAAAGGAAATTGAATTTCTCTGATGCAAAACAGATACTGCAATGTTTGAATATGAGGGACTGGAATAATATGTACAGGTGTGTATTAAAATTCAGAGAAACATCCTTGTCTGGGAGTCTACATCTTCCACTTTCTTACTGTTACATCTTGCATTTAGATCTGAATGTCAGATTTTCCACAGCACAATGACACTTCAAAGCAGCACTTGTCTCTGCTCAAGTTATGTGATGGCAGAATTAAAGGGATGATCCACAATCTGGTGTAAAGTAGAGCTCATTAAAAATAAGAACATTCTCCATCATTTTAAGGTGAAAAGATATCTTTTATCAGACTTTAAAATTTGCATTAGTTTTACAGGAAGGCAGCATCTGAGCTGTTAAGTAAGATGGTAGCTGTTTGGACATACATGATAACATTTCTCTGACCCTGTTTCTACTAACAAATGTGGGACCATGTGTACGACTGTGCCTCAGTCTCATGGCAATGTTGAGAAAACCACCCTACAGAAACTGATAATTGTCACAAGAGGTGATGATATAGAACCTAAAATTTTAGACAACGTTATTGCTTCTAATAGTAACTGGTTAAAGAAACTGCAAGGAGAGAAGCAAATCTTCACTTAGTTCTGAGCAAACCACAGTGCCTCCGGATCAAAATAAAGTTATTGATGAAATATTCTGAAAATACTCTAGCTACCACTATCTTTGAAGAAGCAAACAAGTAAAAAATCCACCATAGTGTATTACAATTAAAAGAAGGGAAGAATGTAAGAATGAAGAATCTTGTTAAAAGTAACTTGAAAAGTACCAATTAGACAAGACCCTTATGAAGGGCATGCAGCCTATCTGAAAACACCATACTATAGGTTCAAGGTATACCATATGTTAACTACAACAGTTAGTCTTTAAAAACTCCTTAAACACACACATACAAACGCACACATCAAAACCCAAAGGCCAACCACTAAGAAACCTTGAACAGCTAACCAGAGAGCTTATTAAAAGTAAAAAGACACCCTTGTGAATTAAGACTATGGAAATCAAAAGAAAGGAAAACAGACAAGGCATAACATCTACCAAGTGAGACTTAAAATTACAGGCAGATCACAGATGTCTGGAGGAATAATTTGCTAAATTTTAAAATTGCCTTGAAAAGCCTGTCCATTAGAAGTGGGAACCAGTAATGTTGAGAGACAACAGCAAAATGTTAAACAACAACTTTGTGGTTACCATCACAGAAAACCAGAAAAAATCCCCCAACTGCATTTTTATTTATATAGAAAAATTTGAGGAAACAGTCTTAAATGGAAGAGTCAATATAAGTGGTTTTAGATAAAATGCACAAAACTTGTAACTAGTCACTTAGATTCAATGGTACACATTAACAACTTCTACGGGAACTTTAATATGAGATTTTAAACTGTGATGTGCTGGATTTCACCTATTTTTAAATCACCGACTCACACAGAACAGTGAGACAGGAAGGATCCCTTGGAGGTCATCAGGCATTTATACACATCGATGAGATCCCCTGGGCTTTCTCTGCTCCAGGCTTTATAGTCCCATTTCTCTCTACCTCTCCTCACATGGTAGTCCCTTAATTATCTTTGAGACCCTATGTTGGACTCTCACCAGTATATTCCCTATTTCTCCTGTACTTGGGAGCCCAGCACTGGACCCAGTACTTGAGATGCAACCTCACCAACATGGTCCTTCACCCCCCTCGACCTGCTAGTTATGCCCTACCTAAAGGGAGCATGACTGGTTCATGTTCCACTTGGTGTCCACCAAGAACCCCAGGAGGTCTTTCTCAGAAAAGCTGCTTTCCAGTTGGTCAGCCTCCAGTTTGGGTGCTGAGGTTGTTCCTTCCTAATTGGGGGACTTTGAACTTCCCCTTGTTAACCTTCATGAGGTCCCTGTCAGCCCATTTCTCTAGTCTACCAAATTTACTGTGGAGGGTACCACACTCTGGTCTATCAATAGCTCCTAACAGTTTTACATCATCTGTGAACTTGCTAAAAGTGCACTCTTGTCCATCAACCAGGATGTTAATGAAGCAGTTAAGCAGTATTCGCCCTAGGATCGATTCCTGAGGGACAGCACTAGAGAGTCTCTTCAAGGACTTTGCACCACTGATCATGATATCTTCACCACAACAGTTTGGCCATTTTTCAGTCCACTTCAGTGTCTACTTACCTAGTCCATATTTCATCAATTTGTGTATGAGGATCTTGTGGGAGACAGTGTCAAAAACCTTAGTAAAGTCAAGATCAACATCATCCAGCGCTCTGCCTTCATCTATTAAGTCAGTTACCTCATTGTAGAAGGCTATCAGGTTGGTATGGCATGATTTCCCCTTCATAAATCCATGTTGGTGGCTTCCAAGCGATAGACCGTAAAGTGGGTTCTATGGTCACAAAGGCCAAATCCCTATTATCAAGATCAGCTGCACAGTACATGTTGATCTGCAGGATTCATCTACTTCTCCTCAATCCTTCCCCATCACTGGCATTATCAAGGAGACACCTCTTGGCTCCTGTGCCCTAAATCGTCTCCCCTAGAGCCATACAGTCAAGCTTGATACACCCCAGGTCTCCCTTGGCTGTGTATTTGGTGCTTATGTGGGAAGGCAGCAGAGGAACTGTCTGAGTGCCAGATAAGCTTTGACTTCCTCTCCACAACATCCCATCTCTGAGCTCCCAGCAAAAAGCAAACCTCCCTGGATTATAAATCAGGTCAGCAGGTGGAGGCCTCTGTCCCCTGCATCACAGAATCTCTTCATTCAGGCTCATCCTGTCCCAATACTTCACTGGGTGCAGCTCCCAGCAATCCAGGTGCTGACCAGAGCCATATTTCTGGGCCCAGAGGTTATCTGCCATTCCTGCTAAGGGATCCTCGCTTCCCAACCCCATAAGCACAAATCCTGCCTGCTCTCCCTTGGGTGTACCTGGGGGTTGCGGTTCCCCTTGTAAATGGGTTCTCAGAGATGATCCAGCCCATATTCTCATCACCTCTGGCACTGTGCAGATGCCTGCCCTCCTCCCGCACCCACTCTGTTTAGCCTCTGTACTGGAGTCAAGGAGAACAGGAAAATAATAGCAGATCTTGAGCAGGGCTTCAAAGATGTCTGTGCAAGTACACGTCCCACTTCAATACCAAGGAAATCAATAAAATATATTATAAAAGATTAGACTTACTGAATGAAAAGATAAATTTAATATATTAGGGAAGCAATAACCACCAGCTTTTAAAGAGAGAAATAAATCCTGAAAAATCTACTAGAATTCTTTGGGGAAAGTAACTGGATAAGCAAGGGTGATGAGAGCAATATAGAGAACATGGATTTCCACATTACTCTTGACAAAGTCCCTCACTAAAATTTCCTGAAGAAAATAAGATACAAAACCAAACCAAACCAAAACAAACATGTTATGTAAAAACCTCTTCATGTCCATCATGCCTATAAATAGTCTGGAAAGAACAAACTAATTACTTGATAATGGTGAGCCAAAACTAAATTGGACTATCAAAAGTCACAAAATATTCTCATGACACAGGACATGTAGGTAATAAAATGATAAATGTAATGGACATGCGAAAGTAAACAATCCCAGTTTTCTACCTGCCAGAAAAGAGAATTTAAAGATCATGTGGATAATTGTCCAGTTTAAAGTTCGGTTGTAGTCTCAAGGAAAACATAATACCAAGGAGGGAATTCAGAAAAAATAAGGAAAAGGAATCCTAGAAGTTCCAAAGAAGTTACAAAGTTACAGTCATTTTGACTTTTAGGGAAGTGACAACTTTTGGGAAAAGAGAGAGATGCCTGTACTGGCATAATTTCAGAGAAAATGAAACAATTTATATGGTGAGCAACCAAGAAATATTTTATCTTCCTCAGAATACAGCAGCTAGAGGCAACAAATTGGGAAGGGGAAAAATGGGAAGGGAAGGGAAGGGAAGGGAAGGGAAGGGAAGGGAAGGGAAGGGAAGGGAAGGGAAGGGAAGGGAAGGGAAGGGAAGGGAAGGGAAGGGAAGGGAAGTTTCCATATGATAATTATGCTGTGGAACCTTTTGCCAAAGGATGTATGGGATGTCAAAAACACAAGGTGTTGAAAAGCAGCTAAAGTATTTCACAGAAAATAGGTTTGTGAATAGTATAAAATACAAATATAGATATATCCTCCACTTCAGGAAAGACTATAACTACCAAAGTCAGGTTTATAGTGCAGTAAATAACATTCTGTTTTATATTCTTTCACTGGCCATCTGCTAATGGCCACATGTAAAACAGAAGGCCAGTCTAACTGGACCTTCAGCTGGAGCTAGTGCAGCTGTTCCTTAAAATTAGAAATTCCTTAAAATTAGAAATGAACCATTTCCCTAAAGTTTGAAATCCTGTAACATCTCAAAGTTGTCATTAAGGTACTTTATTATGAATTAGTTTGAAGTCTGCAGAGAACAAAGAACAAAAACAATTCAATGGTATCAAGCACACTTTATGTATTTCTAGAAAAGAAACAAAACCTACAATTAATAGCAGTAGGGGATATTAAATGAAAATTGAAGCCTTTTCTTTCTTTCCTTTTTTTTTCTTTTTTTTTTTTCTCTCAGAAAAACAACTGGGAATCAAAAGAGCCAAACAATAGATTAATTCTGATCTATAGTTCTATTTAGAAACTATGAAACTCTTTTGACAGCTTTCCATCTGTTATTGTGTTCCTAATTATCAAGGTGAACATATTAAATTTGCTGTATCTACTCTTTACCTTTAAAACCAAATTTTCTCACCTGATTTCAGCTAAACACAGCTGGAAACACTAGATAAATGCAGACATTTCTGATGGAGACCAAAGTGTCTCTCAGATGTTCCCTCAAATGTGCTAAAAATGCTACAAACTGAGTCACTTCCACAGTAATGGGATTAGAGATAGCCTGCAGGGAAGCATGTGCCAAACGGTGCCAACTAGCATGGATTATAACAAAAATCTGTGACATTATAAAAAATACCTCAGAGTGAGGCTCTGGGTGGTAGAATGCAACTTGCCTGCTCAAAAGAATTGTGTCTCATTAAAATGACGGGAGTACACTGAAGCAGTGATATGTGCAGGAACATGATCTGCCTGATAGCTGAGTAGCTAATCTTTTTCAAAAACCTTGTCAGCTGACCATCAAATTCATAAATGTCAATTAGGGCTGAAAGGAAAAAAAGGAAGAGATGGTGAGAAGACACAGTAGAGAAGAGGAGAAAAGAAAGGAAATCTGGAAAAAGATGGGAAACTTTTTTTTTTTTTTTTTTTTTTTTTAATCCTCAGACATAAGGAAAAAAAAATGCATCACAAAACCCAGCAAATATTAAGAACAAACAACTTTTTAACCTAGCACTCTATTATAGAAAACTTTTGGAGTTGCTATCTTCAAATTTGCACTTAGGTTTTCATGGAATTTCAAAGGAGCTGAAAGTCCCTGTTCGATGGGGACTGTGTCAAGTGTTGTGGGTGCTCAGTATTTCTGAGTCATTTGTTTCACACATAAAGCTAGAAAACATTGTTTAGGGCACTCTTGCCCTAAACCTCTTTACGAATATAATTGGAACTATGCATGAGTTTAGGCAGATGTGTATCCTTTAAAATGCCATTATTCCCACAACTGAAATCAACTGTATTGCTGAAATTATGAAATCTAAAAATGGTGTTGGGGTATTGATCTCCTTCCATTCTCTTCCTCCATTAGGATATGCCTTCTTGTTGCCCCTCAAGTCTTGCACACCTAAAAACAAAACAAAACAAAACAAAACAAAACAACAACAACAACAAAAAAAAATAAAAAATCTCTGAGCTCAAAACAAGCAGTCAAATTCAAACAAAAAGATGAAACAAACCAAAGAACGAAATGAAGCCATAGTGTTGGCAACATATTCCTAATCTGCATCACAAATTAAAATAAAAGTGACAGTGGACAGGACTTCATTCTTGCAGCTGAAACTGTCAACAGAGCTAAATTCTACTAGTTAATCACAGGATACCGGTGAGAGTAAAAACAGATATACAGATTAGATTTTTTCCCGAACAAAGAGAGAATGGCTTTATTGTTTTAATCTCCATTAGATTTTTGGCATTTTAAACTACAGTACCTACCTGACCCTAATCTTACAAGCTTGGGTCCACCTACTGTTTTTTGTCCTGCCTCTCATCCAACAATAATTTTTTGAATTCTCAAAAAGCCAGATTTTGACTCATATTTATTCAGTTTATCAAATATTTTTTTTATCTTTTCATCTTAGTAGACATGTTTGCTGGCATTCCCCACACCCATGGTATTTGTTTATAAGATTTTATATTTCTATCCTGTTTTGCAACTAGTATTATGCAACAGTATTCAGCAGTTCTGATTACTGTCATACTTTTTGTCATAGATGCAAATCAAAGTTAAAATGTAAGTGAATCAATCCAGAGAGCTTAAAGATAAACCAATCTTGTATTTAAGATCTTAAGAAACAAAATAAAATGTTGAGCCCCAACTGAGGGTTGAACTGTTAAGTATAAAATTGTATAATTCATTTAGCACAGGAATATATCCTAAATATCTCCTTCTTAGGATATATTCATAGAATATTTGTTGTTGTTGTTTTTAAATTATCAAATTCTGTTTATGTTGTTTTTTTGTTTGCTTTTTTTAAATCTTTATTTTCTGGTTTATGTATGTTTCACCATGGACTGATTGTGATTTCTCTGAGCTTCAAGGTTTTCCTCTACATTAATTAATCTTACCAGGGAAGTCAAGCTCAATTAGTAGTTCTAGGAATCCAACTGAAATATTAAGGTGCATTAATTTGTCAAAATGTTATACATCTTGACATATAGACCATGCAATTCAGTTTTTGTTTGTTTGCTTGTCTTTGGTAAAGCTAAACAGTTACTTTCCATAAAAGCTGTTTGGGATTTTTCTGTTTATTTACGTGAAAGTTTCAGCTCAACATATAACATGGAATACTGTAAGTTCCATTAGCTAGCATTTAAGTCCTGTAGTATTAAAGTTAGATACCACTCCTCTATTTGCAGGAAAATATGCAATATTGTATATGCATGTAGTGGAACAGAACTCCTGTGCAATGTAGTTTCTTGTTAGAATATTCTCATTAAATATACTGCACTTAAGGTGGTGAGCTGCACTGATCCCATTCGTTTCAAAGTCACCTGTTCCTTAATGTACTTTTTCTAAATATTTCATGAAATAAATGTCAGGAATCTTAACTGACTTTTGTTCTCTTTGTTGTTCTGTGATTAAATACTTCCATAATAAACTCCAAGGGGAAAGAAGCCTGCGTATTTATGTTTGAGATAAAGAAATAACTTCTGAACATGAGTCACTTGCCGCTCTACCATTCAGGTGCTTCAAGGCATATCCTATGCATTCTTAGTTCAGGAAACATACTTATTTCAGCAGAGCTATGGCAGTTGAGGATATGCTCCCAGAAAGGATGACAACTAGCAATTTCACAAGCATTTTTATTTTGAAATATTCATGGTGTTTAGTAAGGCTACCTAGGCTTTTTCATTCTCATGTTGTAAAGCATCTTAAATGGACTGAGAATTTCTCTACCTTATTTTTAACATAAACAACATAAATAAGTGTTTTTATACTAAAATGAAACATCTTTTAATTTCTTTGGTGTAAAAGAGGTAAGAACATATTAAAAAGCTGTCACTGGCTTTGCAGATTCAGAATGCAAGAGGTGGTTGCTGGGAAGCAACTTACGCCGATGCTCTGATAAAATAGTTTCCCTTATTTTTTAGGGAATCTACTTTTCCACATCAGAATATTAATAACAAAAAATATTACCTAATTTCACCCAAGTCTAAGTCTTCTGGCTTTTAAGTCACCAAATCAGTTATGCTATGGGATGCTTTACAAATTCAGAAGAGGAAAAGATTAGAGGTCAGATGTATTCTGTAACCAGGCATTTAACATGCTCAGTTCAAGGTCCTAAACCTTCCTTATCAGGCCAGTCCTGTTCTGAATGTTTGTACAGCACCAAACAGCTCATCATAACTTTTGACTTTTTTGGGGGCCATTCGAAAACTACTAGTATACTAATTACTAAACTTCTCCATGTAAGCAAAATTTGAAAATAATTCACAATGACCTTTTGAAAAACATATCTAAACCCATTAATGTGACAGACAGCACCAACAAAATCACAATCACAAAATCACAAAATCACTTTGAGGGCACACAGTTTAAGAGGCATGCGTCTTAAAAGCAAGACTTTCAATTGAATGTGCAAAGCAACAGGGCAACATTTCTGTGTTTTGGGTCAAGCCCCCATGAAAAACAATAATAGGTTTTAAGTTTTACTATTTTTAGTTGTTGTTAGGTCCATAAGAATGGATTAATACTGTGCCGTACCCTGTATTCATTAAGACTCTGAAAGTAATTAAAATTCACAAGTGTTAAATTCAGAATTGCCAGTGAGATACTCTAAAATATATTATCTATGCTGTACTGTTTGAACACACTCGGGTTTGAGGGTCTGTCCCCATTCTCTGCTATCACAGAGGTTGCTGAACTCCTCAAAGAAAATGAGCAGTCAGGAAATTGTATTACCAGATTACTATAAAGGTCAAGGCAATACTATATTCTATTTTTGTCTTCTTCATGCTGAACGATGGATTACGAACTTCATTCTCTTTAAAACTTACAGGGAAAGAAAGAATATATGATGGGCCAGATACTACCTGATTTAAAAATGGCACTGCTTCAGTTGCCCATCATGAAGCTAGAGTACTGTATTTCATTTGATGAGACAGCCCTATATATCTGCTATTATTAAATAAGAAAACAATTGCATGACAACTCAAACACTGCTCCTTAGACATAGTAGGCCTTTTTTTTGTGTGTGTGTATAAACCCAATTTAGTTTATAAAATCTGGTTGCAAATATTCCATATATAAAATGAGAATAGTAATTTTAATTAGAACTGTGTGAAATCTTGATATACAGTTATTTATCAGATAAATTGTTGAACTATTATTCCTCAGCAACATTCAGAATCCCACACATATCCAGCAAGTTGGTATATACAGGTCTAGAAAGGCACATAAAGCAAGAATGTAGTGGGTTGTAACTGTGAAATATTACCGCTTGTTTCAGCCTCACAGATTTTAGATTACCCTTTACTGTCTAGAAACACTGTTGAATAATATGTCACCATGAAGTACTAAGGAGTGAATTCTTATCCTACAAATTTACCCTATATGGTAAATAATACATCATCTCATCTCTCTGCTCTCCCTGTCTCTTTAATCTTTCAGAGATTATTTTATCTCTGCTTGCATATAAATATATATATATACCCAGATTCATAAATTAATTGAAGATGCAATCACTATAACGTGGAATGAATAAAAATTTCTCTATGACTTTCAGAATCTGTGAACAAAATAGTTTCTCTGTCACATATAATTTCTACAGCTACAAATGAAAAAAAAAAAAAATTGAAATCTGTTAAAAAACTCTCCACATACAGTCCAAGCCCTGAGTTTTGGGAAAGCTGGAACCTGAGCTGGGTTCTGGAAATTTTATTAATATAGGACACACATCCAGCTCCCAGACAACACTGGCTTCTTAAACACCCTTCTTGCTATGTTTCTCACCCCAATGTGAAGAAGACTCCTCCTGCCTTCCTCAGCTAAGCCTGTGGTGGTGAAAATACAGTCAGAATTGGGCATTAGCAGCACTTTTGGAATAACCTCTGCACACAGGCTGTGTCCTTTCTCTGCTGTAAACACCTTTTAGAGAGAGTCTCAAGCAAGCAGTCAGAGAATATCCCTGGGGAAAACAAGTGTATATCATCTTGTTCCCAGTAAAGTGAGAAGGTTATTCAGCTGTTATTGTAGTCTTGAATCTGCTAAATAGCTCTTAGCATATGAAAGCCAAGTTCATTCAGAATGAAAGATTTCACAGATAATGGAGAGATCAGCTCAATTTTAAAAAGGGAAAACTCTACCCATGTTTGAAATGGAGAAATGACCATATTTAAATAGTAATTGCTGGATAGAAATGTAGTGGCTCCTCTCCCTCACAGATCAGGGACTTTGCACTTTAAAATATGCATAAATTTAAAGCAAACTTGACATAAAAATATATTCATACCTAGCTTAAAATCTTTATCAGAACTGTCAATAGCTCCTCTCTTGAGTACGCAGTCCCAGTAAATCCCATATTCTTTTTTTTCCTTGTGTATAAAACCCAAAGAGAATAATGTAGAAGACATCATACTAGATTTCATTTTCATTTTAAATTTATAGTGGCCTATTAGTAACAACATTACAGTACCATGAGTAGTATAATTGTAAATGAATATAATCATAGCATTGTGTGCTGTGGATGCTCATTCCTCTTTGGTGTAGTCTGTATGTCATAACCTCTTTTTATTGCTTGGCAGAGTTCCTTCATGTCTCTCCACTCTAGTGTGCTGCCTTCTCCAGGTGATAATAAGGCCTCTGAAAGTGGATCCATATCCTGCCTTTCCTCCCTGTCCCCTCAGTGTATTCAAATAAAGCAGAGCTACTCTGTGCGTGTGCATGACTTTGGGGTTTTAGGGGTCCTGAGGGGATGGTAGAGGTGACAGAAATGGGTTTCCAAACTACTCCACTACTCTGCATGACAGCATCTCACACTGAGGGCAAAGTCACAGCCTTGATGAGGGACTCATGTCAGGTCTAGGAAAAGCTGGTATTTGCACCTTTTCCTCTGACCTGTAACAAACTTGTCTACAAGGTTTATAACAAAGAAAAAAATAATAATTTCATGATACTTTTTCATATAACATTGTGAAGGCTTCAAATATTTCTGTCTATCAACTTCATAGTCCTGAGCATGTAAATAAACTCCATATGAGAATACTTGGTTATGTAGCACATGCAGTTGTCCTTATGGGGCTACTGGTTTTGCATACTATGTCTACACAAACTGAACATTCTACCTAATAACTTTTTTAAACTATAAATTAGAACAGATTTTCCTCTGTATTTAAGGACTCATCCTTTTTTACTTTCAGGATGAAGTTACACAAAACCCTCTGAATATCAAGTTCTTTTTTCTTCCCCTTAACTAAAAAAAAAAAAAAAAGTTTTAAAAACAAATCTAGGGAGTGTGATTTTTAAAATGGTGCAAAAACAATCTCTGGTTATTCTTTGATATATTCTCATGATATGCAGAAAGCAAATCAGCAAAGCATGCATTTTTGCAGGTCAGAGAAAAACATATCCTTGGTATCATTGGTATTGATCGATTCTGTAATACTCATAAAGCATTTCAGGAAACCATGTAAAAGACATACCATACATCTATGTGAGAAATTTATATGCATTCCACAAGAATAAATATAATGTACATACTTCTTAACGTAAAATGATCCGGATCAAGATTTTAAAAGATAAATAAATCAAGCAACACATTCTTCTGTGTGAAACTTTTTTTTGTAGTCTTGCTAATGCCTGAATCAACAGAAATCTATGCTAGAGTACTACATTTTCTCTTTTTCTGTCACATATTTTTGCCATAGCATATAATCTACTTTAACACTGCACTCTAAATTTCAGCCTGATTAGACCTGCTGTATGCAATGGATTCTTCAGAGTGAAAATGTCACAGGAGTACATGTGTGTGTTTGTTCTCCTTAAAATAAGTATCATAATATTATTTCTAATTAAGGTACTCTTAAAGGAAAAACAAAACAAAACAAAACAAAAACACAAAACAAGATGTATGATTTTTTTAAAGAAGCTACAAGTTTTTCATGTTTTAAAAAATCATACACAAATAAAGCAAGCCTTTTTTTCTCCCTTCTGTTTTCATCAAGTTATACAAGGACATGACATGGCAAAACTATGCACCTCCAATGTTTCCTGGTAATTTTATTTAGCCTTTTACTATCTTTCCTTGCTTTTTCTGTGGGTAATGTATGCATTCATGTGAGATTTCATGTTTAAATAGATTACAAATAAATTTATAACACAATAAACCTGTATAATCTGACTTCAGCAATACTGATGTTGAATTACACAAAAAGTCCTGTCAAAAAATCATCAAAAGCACTGGCGATGCACAACAAATAGAGCTAAAGAACTCCTGCTCTAGTTTCATGGCAAACATGCACTTCTAGCCTCTTAAATTGTCACTTGATAACTAATCATCTTCTGACCCGAGGACTGTATTTAATTAGAGGACAGCAACTCAAGAACATTTGTAATATATGCATCTAGGCATTGTGTCAGTAGCCATTGTTCCAATGTTACAATGTTCATAATCCTGACAACATCACTTTCTTATGTGCTAATTAGACCATGGTTATGAAGAAAAATTATTTGTCTAGTCTTGTGTACAAAATAATTTATGAAACTCATCATATAGTCAATATATTTTTTCAAATAAACTAGTGCAATAAAACTAGTGTGTGTAGCAGAAAATAGTGGAATATTTGTTAAACAATTTATTTGAAAATATAAACATAGTGAAAATTACCCAACCAGATATTCTGATGTTATGGTTTCTTCTTTGCACACTTCTTCATCTTGAAAAAACAGCAAAAACTGTAGAGTGTTAAAGAGAGCTGGAAAACTGAATGTTTTTGCCCTTTCTGGATTTTACATGTTTTGGGCCAATACTCAGTGGAACCAAATGATGCATTTACATCAGCTGAGATTAGGTTCATGAAATAAAAGTTTGCATCCAGGAGTCTGTCTGGCATGATGAGCTATCTGACAATATCCAGTCAGCATTTGTATGTTTCTAAATTGGACTGCATGCAAATATATATATATATTTGTATTTATATAAATGTGTATGTGTAATAGAGTCATTATGTGTAATGTGTAATAGAGTCATTAGAGCAGCTCAGAGTTCTTGAAATATTATTGAATGTTAGATTTTAATTCATATCTATCATCCTGTTTCAATGGATCCTGTTTCATATCTGTTTCATTCAAATATGGTTCGATGTATCTCCATATTAAGTTCTAGCCCTGCTAGTGGTACTCAGAAGTCATTGGGAACCTGAATTAAAGACTACTCATCTTCAGGGAACCTCCTTCAAAAAGTCCCAATGCACTATAATTTAATTTTTGCTGCAATAAGTAGTATTGGATACCCTGCTCAGTGAAAAGATTTTACTGAAAAGCTTTTAGCATCACTGAAATACTATGGCAAATGCAAGACAGCTCAGTGATTCAAATATGAAAAGTTAAAGGTTAGCTTGATACTATAACATGGAAACATAATAGTAGTTTGGATTTTGTAGGGAACTGGCTTTTAGGATACAAATATGAATGAGGAAAAAAGAACACAAAAACATTTTGGCAAGAAGGGCAGTGTGATCACCACTGTCTATGTCGCAAACTACAGTTGCTTTTGTATTCCCAAGACAGCTATTGAAGTCATGAGATCACTGCCCAGGCTTTATTAGTCTTTATTAGGCAGCCGTATTTTCATTTCTTGAGCCCAGGCATGCTCCTCGGGGGGTGCTGCTGTTCAGAGCATGAAGATGGGGTGCAGCTCCTCCAGTGTGGCTGGTGACTGGGCAGCAGCAGGGAACGGGGCAACAGCGGCTGCCTCACTGCTCCTGCTTCGCTTGCTGGCTGGGCTAGGGACTGTCCTTAAACAGGGCTCCCTCTCCAGAAGCATTACTTCCAGCCTCACTCGACATCTGTATGACTGAAGCCTTTTGCTCACTGAGTGGCTTTGCTTAGCTTACTTCATAATCACTTGATTTTATTTCTGATTAATTCCTAATTGTTCGTAAGTGATATCGGCACTAATACAGTCGGTTTACTTTCTGTGCAAAATGCCATGAATATCTTGAATGGTAACCTGCAGCATTTTACTTCAACTGGTAGATGTTTCTGAATGAAATCCATCTTCTTGTTATCGGGTACATAAATACAGATCTCAAAGCAGACAGCTTTGGTGTTGGAATTAAATTTCTGCACAAACTAAACATTGCTGTTTCTAGGGATTGCCTGCTGAAGAAATACATCTTCCACTTGCCTTTCTTTTAAGGCTAAAGAGTACCACACATATTTTGCATAAAACACCTTCAAAGGTATACACTTGTTCAGTACACTGTACTCAATAAACACTTGTTCCAAATAAATCCCCTTAGAAAAAGGCAGATCTTGCTGGGTTGGTGCAAGATATAAATTAATATCAGCACCCATTTTTCACTCTTCTTATCATCAATCCTGTTCTTAAGTGCAGCCAGAGAACAAAGGAAAATCCAAACCAATCAAAAAACTTCTAAAATGTTGCACATGATAACCTTTAGCTGAAGGTATTGAAAATAAGGTTTCCTATCTGAAATAAATTCTTATAACTTACACTACAATAGTTAAAGTACACCCAGAGATTTGTTTCAAAAAATAAAAGGTAGATGACTGCAAAAGAACAAGCACTATGCTAGGCAAATGGAGATGATATTTAACAGTAAATAATGGAAAAAGGATTTAATCCAATGCAGGAAAACTGAGCATTTAAAAGATTAATAGACAGCAAAGACAGTTCAATGCAGATAAATGTATCATTATGATGACTTTGTTGAGTAGTTATCACACAGCTCTGTGTACCATAAAATATAAGAAATATAAAAGACCAAGGAAATCAAGATTTACCTGTGTGCACTACCTATGATTAATGATGAGTGCTAAGATGAAAGACAGATTGAAATACATTTGATGCATTTTTTCTTCTTTGTCTAGGTGCTATATGGAATATTAGGAATAAGTGCTTCTGAACAGTCAAAAGAAAGAATGATGAGGAAGCACCTTAAAGAAACTAGGAAAAACTTTCCTTTAGAAAAATATCCTTATCATTAGGGAATTTCCAGGACAAAGAAATGAAGAAATGAACCAGGGTTCTATACTGAGCAAACCCAGTGAATTCTGAAAATTAAATTTTGATGTTGAAGTTTAAATGTATCTGCACCTTGACTTGGTTCTCAAAAACAAAATTCTAAAGTAGAAAGCAAGTCACACATTGAAGGCAGAAAATTAGTGCTGAAGTTTTAGAAACCATAATGTTTATAGAGTTGTGTGTTCACAACAAATTTTAATTAAACAAACAAACAAAGAAACAAACATCCAAGCAAACAAACAAACAAAAAAACATGCAGGTGCAAGAAACCAGTCACATACTCCAGAGCTAGGGGTCTCAGACCTCAGTGTGTTATATTTGTCTTCATATCATGTGTCTTCTTGTCTACATTCATACACGCATTAAAGCAAAGTCAGTTTCTCAGAAGTTAGGGAATGTTTCAATTTTAATTTACCTTCTCTTTATACACAGAGATTTTATTTTACAACCAAGTACATTTTATTTTTACTGGATGTAATGGATACCTTGGAAATAAATGATGGATATCTAGCTGTAGTGTTCCTCAGCTACAGTAGTTTTATCCAGTAATTCTTGGAAAGGGTGAGAGATGGCTTAACACATGAAGATGAAATCTATGTTGGAAACAGAGATGAATTATTTTCTGTACAGAATAGGAAAACAGGTGTAATATTCCCCACCTGGAATTGTCATAATAAGACGACTCAGTCTGAGTGGTATAAGTCAATTTTCGGTTTTTCCTCTAAACATGGAAAATGAAGAAAATGAAACATAGTAAGATTCAGGCAACCTTATACTTACTACCTAACTAGTTACAGAAAATTAGACATATCTGAAATTTCAGGAAGAAACTGGGGGTCACAGTGGACGTAATTGTGCCCAAATGACTGGATAAGGAAGGAAGAGAATGGGTGAATAAAGGATTTTTTAGCAGACAGCCTGAGCGTATTCACATCAGAAAATATGTCCAGTAAAGAGACGATTTCCTGAGTCCTCTAACTATTGTTCTATTGTAGACTCATAGACAAGGACCAGAGAAGCATGCCCAGGTATTTGCCATGTTCTAATATGAATTGTGGTTTCATACACAAGGTTTCTCATGAATAATAAAGGGACATGGAATATTTGTAGCATGTGGAGAAAAAGCCTTCACATTTGCTAGAGCAGGTTTGATCTGCTCTAGCAGTTTTGATAAAAGAAAGTGGTCAGAAAAGTTTTCTGTTGTGGGTTAACCCCCTTAGGATGAAGAGGAGAAAAGTTGCAATTCTGAAAATGACCTAGGAAAATCTGATGATAATTATAGGAGCTGTAGCTGAAGATATGGTGTGGGGGGATGTTTACCCCAAGGAGGACATTCCTTGTTGTGACATAACGACAAATTCCGCAGAAATAATGGAAACTACTAGAACCATCATCTTAGCTAGGTAGAAGGAACAATCTGCTGCTTCCTCCTCCAGATTTTCTGAAAGAAGGTATGGAAGTGGCAGCAGAAATACTCTTTTCATTTGGTTTATTTGCATGTGTGCTACAACAGTTTGCAGCAACATGTTTCAAAGTGTGTTCTTGAAAATCTAACCAAGCCTTTGGTCCAGAGCACGTTCAGCAAAAAAAGACTCCTGTATTAATGTATCTTTATATAACACATTTGCTAACCTTAAATTCCCAATGAATTTCTGCTAAGCATATCCAAAACAATACTTTCCAAGCTTTAGGCTGTCAAAGGCCATTATTATTTTTCCCCACAGCAGAAAACAGGATACTGCAACAGTGATATATTTGCAGTCAGAGCCAGTCCTTAACCAGACTTCAGTCACTTGTTTCACAGCATGTATCAAAGTTGCATCAATGCATAACATTTGTGAAATTTTACAGTTTCCTAATTATTTAAGTATGCTTGCTTGAACTCCACCAAACCAATTGCCTGAGGCACATACCTTAGGAAACCTTAGTCTGGGTATTTAAGTTTCACAAAACAATTAAAAACACAAGGAGAGCCTGTCTCCATTAGCGGTGTTCCACAGGATGAACACAAATGAGAAAATTTCATCCCCCCGTCCCAGCTGATAATTACTATCAGATTCCTGTAACTGTCAGATTTGTTTTTATTACAGAACACTGATTTTAAAATCACAGACTCACTCAGGGCAGAAGGCACCTCTCTGGAGGTCACCTACAGCAAGTCGCTCAGGGCTGTGATCAGATGGCCTTTGAATGTCCCCAGGGATGGAAACTCCATAGCCTATATGGGCAACATGGGGGTATTAAATTGCATTCACAGTAAAAAACAGTATTTTCTTAAGTTTCAGTGGGATTTTCTGTATTTCATTTTATGCCTTTTAACTCTTGTCCTGCCTTGCCACTGAGAAGAGTTCATCTCCCTCTTCTTTACTCTGTGCCGTCATGTAGCTATATACATGCAGCTACTGTGCACAGCAACAGGATGAGAGGCAGCAGAATCATGTTAAACCAAGAGAGCATCCAATTAGATACAACTAGAACAAATATTCATTATGAGGGTAGGTGGACATTGGGAATAGTGTCCAGAGCACCTGTGGAGTCTCTGTGCACTAATGAAATTAATGGACATGGCCTTAAGCAACCTGGCCTCAGTCTGCTATAAGCAGGGTTTGGACCAGATAACCTCCAGAAGTCCTGTCCATTCTCATTTATTCTGGTTCCAGATCTATTTTAAGCATAGAAAGTATGAGTTTATAATATATGCCTGCTCGACCAAGTGCACGAGAACAAGAAAATATATTTTCTAACCTTTCATTGAAACACCTGAAAAATCATATTCTGCTATTTCTGGATCATCACTGTAAGATTCAGATTACACCATTTTGTCGGTGTTCTAGCTGTCCAGTCCTTCTAGAATTGGGGACTCCTTTGGGAACACATGAACTACTAGCTTAGTTAGTACTGTCTTCTTTTGTTTCCTTTCTTTTTTTTTTTTTTTTTTTTTCTCTCTCTCCACCCCTTCCTTTCTCTCTTAAAAATTAATGACAATGACATTTTTCATTAGAAGTTCCTGAAAGTACACCGATTCCCCAGGTGGTTATTTCAGACATGCAAAGAATTTTAACCAGACCATTTTATCACAGGATAACATAATCTCTCTTCCTATGTTCCTCATTGGGTATGACTGGGCTTCTTTTCTGAAGTTGTTTATCAGGCACAAAGTAGATAATTGTTCCAGTGAATCAGAAGTATTTTGATGTTTTGACAAGCTATTTTAATGCTACTGTCTTTTACGACTACAAGATCTTTTCAAAGCAAGGAAATTTATTTATTGATTACTTCACTTTTATGTGCTACTGTCAATTTCTGTAATTTATTGTGGCATGTATGCTTCTCCAACTCACTCATATGCACTACAAAATATCTAGAGGGAGTCAAAATTTAGATTTTTTTGTGTGTGTGTGTAAACAGTATTCTGTTTTTATTCCTATGAATTCCTCTTATTCCATACAATGTCATAGTGGTACAAAGCTTTCTTTTAGAGCTTAAATGCAATTTTCCAAGAATGCTTCATTGACTAGAATGTGGCAACAAAAAAAACTAGTCATCAAATCTGAATATAAAATATTAACTTCTCTGTCTCTAAGGAAAGAAAAATATATAAATAAAAGAATCCTGAAAAGCAGAACTCCATATTAAGAACAGGCATGCATCAACGCAGACTACTCCTGTATCTGAGTTTCCATTTGCCATTTTACCAATCTACAGCATTTAACCTGTCAAGTCCTGTCTGGGAGGAAATGCAGCAAGCTTTGCAATTCCATGAAGAATGTGGAAGAAATTGTGGCTGTGTGAGGAACTCTTGTGCCTGAACCCGGTCCTGGAAGTACGAAAATGTTCCTATTTGTACCAGCCATTAACTATGGCAAGCCTTTGTTTTAGATGAGCTCACTAGCCTTGCTCTGCACATGATGTGGAAACAGGACAGAACCACACTTGTGACTACTTCTAGCTCCCTGGTCTAGCTCCCTGGGCTGCCAACGTAAACAGACCATGGGGCAGCTCACATTTACTCATCAAATGACATTGAAGGAGGAGGCAATGATCCACTGCACACCTTTGCCTTTGGTAAATTCAATGACATTTTAACTTCTGTAAGCCATTAATAAGAATTTTTATCTTTTCTAAGTATTTTTTATTGTTTCCTAAGCAAACAGAACACATGAACCTCCACTGCAAAGCCACCTATCCGTCTGAATCTAGTAGCCAAATATGAGGGAGTAATAGAAATTTCAAGAGAAATTAGTGGCTGGGTAGAGGTACTATCAAGGAAATGCAAGACCTCAGTCCTCATATATTCTCTCTTTTTTTTTAATTAAAAAATAAAAAGACACTTGACAACAATGAGAAAATAATAATGGCAGCACCCGTAGACTGTAGGACAGTATTCACAATTCATATGTGGAATGCTGAATACTGTTTCTAACTTCTAATACCCACCACTCATGATAAGCAGCCTATGGCTAATATTTTATCTGAATCTTTGAGTCAATTCTATGCACCACTGCAAAGGTTCTCTTTGTTATATCAGATGTAGACTAATGTGAACAAGGGATATAGAACAAGATTAATATCTAAAAAGAATTCAATGTTTAGAATAGAATATTCTTAACCTTATTCTCCTATTCAAATTCCCCACAATTGGCATATGAATAGGAGAGAAGAGATTATTTTGGTGTTAGTTTGCATGATAAATAATAACATGCATTTACAAACACAACTATCTTTGAGGATCATAAAGCAATTTAAAGCCACATTCAGACTGGACAGATTGTTTTGCAGAGAGAACTAAAAATGATGTTAACCCACTTATATCCAATTACTTTTTCCTTCTTAGTTTCTTAATCATGTTTTTCCTCAGAGTAGCCCTATAATATATTAACAAGTGTACTTCAGTATTTCATTCCTTAACCTTATATATGGCCCCACTCAGTTTAGTAATACTGAGTCTGATCATCAAAATACTGAGTTGAGTCCCAGAAAAAATCAGAAGCTTAACTTTTAAATCTATAACCAAAGCTTACTTTGAATATAATAGATAAATAAATAAGTAAATAAATAAAAAATAAACCTGACCAACCAACCAACAAAAACAACTCACAGAAATCAAACCTCATGCTAAAGTTTTCCTGTTAAGCAGGTGTTTGGGGCAATTGGGACTTAGATACACACTTTCCTGCATAGTCTGTTCAGTGCCTCATATATACATATCCCACCCTTTTTCCTCCAGCAGATGTTCCTTGTCGATGAATCATTATTTTTGGCCTAGAGAGGTGTATATATAGCTATAGGTATATCCAGTCTTTCCCAATCCTTCCTTCAGTTTTCATTAAGCTCTCCAAACATCTTTTTTCTACACATCCTTCAACTGTAAAAGGGAAAATGTTATTCTGATTTGATTGAAGATCAACAGGCTTCGGTGGGGTTTGTTAAACTGGGCATTTTTGCTGGAGGCAATGAATCAGTGATGGATGGGGGTGCCCAGATAGGCACTGAGCATGGTGGTAGAAAAACCTATTGGAAAAAAAATCAGAAACAGACAAAAAACTATTATGGAGCAAAGAGAATATAGAGTGTTAGGACAGTATGTATATGTGCTGGAGGTGGAGGGGAAGTGATAGTGAATGAAATCGACACACTTGAAAAGGTGCTGTTTCAAAAACCACCAGGAGGATCAACTTTTTCAGCTCTGTGTGTGTGCATGTATGAATCAAAATGGCTGCAGCTAATTCCAAAAACTTGTACTGAGAGAGAAAAAAAATATGTCTAACCAACGATCTGCATCTGTAAACTTGAGCTTGACAACTGTGTGCTGAAGTATCAGTACGAATTTGTAACTTTCTATGGATTTGTAACTTTCTATGCACCGGTGATAGAAGGAGAAATTGGATTACTCTTTTAATATCTATTGAAGTAGAAGGAATAACATCTCATGCATTCTGAGAGACACTCTTCAGTTACCTCATTTATTCATTCTTGCTAGTTCACATTGTCCCCCTTCCTGCTTGGCTATCTAGGGACCTGTTCAGATTTCACACTGAAGGATCAATTCACACAGCAATGAAATACCACTGCCTCTTGGGGGGAGAATGACATCTGTTAAATAGCACCCAACAACACTACACAACAGTTTATAGCATCAAATGTAGAACAATTATGAATTTAATTAGAACCAGAGTGGGATTTTAATGAGAAAGAATGCAATTAACACATGATGAAAATTTAGGGCTGGATTCCTTTATACTTACCCTGAGTTCTTTTACTACATAAGTATTTCCAAGAGTTTTATTACAAGCAAGGGAATATAACCTACTCTGAATAGTCAAGGACCTCGCCTCTCATTCCCCCCAAAATAACTGTATCCTCAGCTTCTTTGTGTTAGTAGTATGTTACAGAGAGAGTTTGTTAACAAGCTGGAAACTCAAACACCATCAACTGAACTGGTGTTTCAATTTTTTGTTTGATACTAAAAATATCTATTTACCACATGTTCATCTGAATGGGTTACATCACATTATACAATGGCATGTTGGATTTGGATAAAAAATGGTGTATGACTTAGGCCATGAACCTAACTCGAATGACAAAGAAGGTCTCCAAGTGTCTGTGTAATATTCATACATAAAGTAATAATAACTGGCTGGAAGAGGGGGATAAATTAATTGTTATTTTCTTCTATAGTGCTTTAGGCAATAGCCTGCTTAACTGCTTGTGAATAACTGTCAACCACTGTAATATTCTGACAACTGTTTTCAAAGTCAATAACAGAGAAACTATAGCATTGCTATATTGATAATTAGGATTATTCTTATTGCAAGTTGGCATTAAAATATAATTGGAAACAGTTTGAACCAAAACATAGGATTGATTTTTGTGTGTGACCGAGGTATTTTTGTATCAGGAACTATACAAGCACTTAAAAGAGAAAGAGTCTGTCATGTGTTACCTGCCTTTTCTCACAGAAATAAGGTCTCTGTCCTATCAGATGCCAAGTGTTGGGGAATTTGAGTTACTTTCCTCCTGCTTTGGAAATGTACCCTTATCCTGTAGGACCTACTTGTTAGAACAAAGCTCCCAGGATGAGGAGTAGTAGGAGGAAAGGTTTCTACTAAATATACTGAACTTAGATGAACTATCTGCATTTTTTTCTTTAATTATTAAAACCAAAGCTAAGTAACAGGGCTAGAAAGTTTCTATTGTAGTCCAGCAGTCATTTAGTCTCCTTCATGCTTTTTGGGGCTCAAGCTTGGAATAACTGATATGTTTCCATGTAGAAAAATACAATTGTAGAGTCATCTAGGTTGGAAAAGACCTCTAAGATCAAATCCAGTCGTTCACCTAGCACTGCCAAGGCTGCTACTAAAACATACACCTAAGCACCATACCCATCCATCTTTTGAATACCTTCAGGGATGGTACCTGGTATTCTGGATGGTATTCTGGTTGATACCTTCCTATCCTCAAGCAGAACAACATTCCCACCCAACTTGGTGATGTCTGAAAATTTACTGAGGGTGCACACTATCCCCTTGTTCCCATCATTGATATAAAAAGAACTAACTCCAGTACTGTAGAGGACACCACTTGTGACTGACCTCCAACTGGATTTAACTCCATACACCACAACCATTTGGGCCTGGCCACTCAGCCAGTTTTTACCCAGCAAAGCATATGTCTATCCAATTCTTGAGCAGTTTCTCCAGAAGAATGCTGTTGGAAATGGTGTCTAGAGCTTTACTATAAAGTCTATGTAGTGAACATCCATACTTTTTCCCTCATCCACTAAGCACATCATCTTGTCACAGAAGGAGATCAGTTTAGTCAAGCAGGACCTGCTTTTTGTAAACCCATTCTGAGTGGGCCTGATCACCTGGTTGTCCTGTATGTGCTGCATGATGGCACTCAAGATAATCTTCTTCATAACCTTCCCTTGCACTGAAATCAGACTGACAGGCCTGTGGTTCCCTGCATCCTCCTTCTAGCCCTTCTTGTAGATGGGCATCACATTTGATAGCCGTCAGTCCACTGGGATTATTAGGGGAGCCTAATAGCCAGGACTGCTGATAAACGGTGGAAAGCAGCTTGGCAAGCACTTCTGCCAGCGCCCTCCGTACTCTTGAGTGGATCCCATCTAGCCCCATAGACTTGAGTACAAGTACATGGTGTATCAGGTCACTAATTATTTCCTCATACATTATCACGGCTTTATTCTGCTCCCCATTCCTATCTACCAGCTCAGGGGGCTGGGTACCTAGAGAACAATGGGTCTTACTACTAAAGATGGAGGCAAAATACCCTGCCTTTTCTTCATCTCATAGCAAGGCTGTAATTTCTGAAACAGTATATTTGCACAAATAAAAAAAAAAAAAAAAAAAAAAAAGACCCGAGAAACAACAGCCTAACTATTCTCCCTAGCTGCAGGAACGTTTTTATGAAAGAGAAATGATTATTAGTGTTCCTCCACCTTGGAAGAAAGATAGAACAGGCAAAGGGTAACAAAAGGAATATTTTTAAGTGCTATGAAACACTTTCCCCTCACACTGATGATTTAATCTGTAGTACTCAAACACTCCAGTACAGACTTAAAATATCATTTTATACCAGTGGAAATAGCTAAATGTAATTTAATGCACATTTGTTCAGAGTTGTCATGGATTCTATGTTAAAATTCATACTGGGTATTTGGAAAAAAAATCATAAGCTATAAAAAATGAACACAGACAACTGTTCATCACTATAATATTTGCCTGTCACTAAGCAAAAGTGAAATTTGCATAATGATATCCACAGTTTCCTCTATGATGTTAAGCTTTTGAGTTTCTCTTTCTCAGGCTGTAGGAAGCATTGCCTGGAATGAGTTTTTCCATTTTTTTTTTTTTCCTTAAATTCATTCTGGCTATGGTCAAGGGGCAAATTCCATATTATTACCATCTTATATAGTTGTCATTTTGATAGTTCATGTAAAATGTTAAACAATAAAAAGACAATAAAGAATGCTAGCCTTTTAAGCTACTGGTTGTTTTGAGCCTTATTGCGATAACAAAAATATATAAACAAATGTAGATTGTCTTTTCACATTTCAGCAAATGGTTGTAGAGTTATTTCATCATGTTCCAGGAATTTGATCATGCTTGGCTGAGTCCTCTGGAGTTAAATCAAATTTTCTGTTTAGTATCATATCAAAATAGATACATGTCCAACCAATCTGATGATAGGACATATATGCCCGAAAAAAGGTGAGTAAGATGTGCAAGGCAGTCTCTTTTAGCTCTTATGTAAAGCTGGACTGTTCAGTGTCATTTTTTTTTGTTTTGCTGGTATGCCTGTCAACCTATTTTTTTTTTCAGTCTGACAAGTTTCCCAAAATAGTATCTCTCGTAGCACATTGATCTGGCTTCCTCTCCCTTACCTAAGTGAAATGGTATACTCCTAAATAACAGAAAAGCCATTAACACCATGATCCAATCCAAGGTAAGCAGAAATATACTTGATTCTGTTGTACAATACAGACTCAACTTGGTTGCTGTGTTTTTTTCTTTCTCACCACAACACTGATAGAGATAAAAATTAAGAGAAATTTAACACTAAATATATTTTTAGATTTATTAGTACTAACTATAGATCACCAATTGTAATATGGTAAAAAGAAAAACACTTTTTTTCTAAAAGGGAGAAAACATTCTAAAGAATTTAACACCAAGAAGCTTCTGGCAAAGATGAATTAATGTTAGGCTAGTCTGGCAGACTGCAGACATCAATTGTCTGCGTTAACTTATCCACATGGCTTCAGTTTTTGTCCTGTCTACATGAAAGCTGAGATGAATAATATAAGATCATTCACCCCATTCAAATCACTTCTCACTTTATACACGTGAGAAAGCAAAAGACTATAGTTTTTGCTAAAAATAAGTCTAAATTCTCCTAGCCCTACATTGTTTACGTGAATTTCAGTGTAGTCATCAGGATCTGGAAGAAACATACAGTGAAGCCTCTCCACTTTTTCCTTCCCAACAGTAGCTAGGAGAAGTAGCTCCAGAATGCATGTGCCTAAATGTCACCTTCTGAGATTTCCAAGACAATTTTAGAGAATTTTAGTATATTCAGGAAAGAGTGCTGGCAGATGATCTGAGGCATATACAAGCTTTCAGGCTTCCAAGGTTCATTCATCACTGGTGTCAAAGTGCAGGGAGAGAGCACAGGCAGGGCAGTCAACCCTAAAACTAAGGGAGAGCAGGGGAGAATTGTTTGCAATACTGAAGAAATAATATTTGGTATGTGTTAGGGAAGCAACCAATATATTGCGACAGTGAATTGAGGGTGATGAAAAGGAGGGAAAAAATGTCTTTAGAATTGAAAATATCTAAAGTGATGCCAAAGGTGTAAAATACTTTCCTGGTGGGGAGGAAAAAACAATAATAAAAGAAACTTGCCAACTGTATGTTGGCAAGCTCCCTAAAGTCACTGGCTCCCAAATATTCAATCACTGCGCTCGTTCTTAATAACCGACACCACTCATCTAAAAATAAAGACTAAGAAAAAACAATACTAAAGAATTTTGGCACTAAGATATTCTCCATGTGTGAGAATTGCAGCTAATAAAATGGAACACTCAAACTAAGTTTTTTCATTAAGGCCTCTGTTACTGCTTTTGAATGTGAAGTGAAAAAGCCATAAGATTTGTTATGGGTCAGCAAGAAGGAAGGAAAAGTGGGAGTAGGGCTAATTGCCAAGAACATCTTTAAATGCATGATCCTCTTTCTAAGAACATGGGTTATTAACAAAAGAGAAAGACAGACATGGCTTAAACAACATAACGTTCTTAGAGGAAATCCTACAAACACAGATAATTATATATTTTTATATATATATATATTTATATAATATATATTTTATATATTCTCCAAGCTGCAATTTTAGTGGTTTTATTATTCTAAAGCACAATACATCATCAGATACTTTCCACATTATAGTAATTTAATGTCTCCAAATTACAATCTACAAGCCAGAACTGGGGATTTGGTCTAAGTAGCAGAGTGGTAACTGCAGGAAATGCTGTGATGGATGTCAACTGTTACAAGGTTCACATTGCTGAACTAGACAGCACAAAGAGAGATGCTGTTACATTTCTAAAACTTTAATCTGTCCACCTCCTACTGTTTGGAATTGAACAACCCTTTGAATTTTACAATAATAATATGATCAAGTTGTTTTTTGTTTGTTTGTTTTGTGCATTTTTTTTCTTCCTTTTGCTTTCCTCCCTTCTTCTCCCCTACTCTTTTTTATCTTGCTGTAACGGAGCCCAGGTTACAGCTGGCTGGCAGGTTACTGGCTTTCTTAGAAAAATTGGCCAAAGATTCCTGGTGGAATGCTTTAATAAGTTGCCCAGTTACCTTTTAGACACTTTAGACTCAATGATGACTTCATATGCAAGATAGGGAAGTGCTCTTGATGATGTCATTGAAGGCATGGCAAATACCCATGTCTCTACCAGTGAAAAAAAAGGTTTTTAAAAGAAAGGGTCAAATCTTTGCTAACTTTGCTCTGTAACACAACAAAGTTATTCAGTAAAAAAATTTAACTCCACCTGTTTTCCTAAACTACAGAGAAAAGTCCTCAACTTCACTGAAAATTCAAACAAATAAAAGGCTCAAGTCGAGGGGTGAAAACTAAAACTAAAGAAAAACAAAATTATTTCTAATTGAGGAGGTAAATATTTCTAATTGTTATAGCTCACTGCCTTTTATTAGGGATTTCTTAATATGTCACACTAGTCTTGAAGTTAGCATTCAGCTGCAGGCTGACTCAATCCTGCTTCTAAGTCTCTCAAAGTGATGCATAAATCATGTATTATCAACCCTGAAATGCAACCATATAAGAGGAGAGCAGGAAACACAAGAGTAATTTGGCAGAGAGTAAGGTGTCTTTTGCTGAGAGCCAGGGATAGAGATGCGAGCTCCTGCACACTAACCCAGAATCCAGCAAGCCCTTCATTGAAAAGGTAAAAAACTGGAGTGATTTTACTCTTGTGTGAGAAAAACGCCTCACACAGAAATAATTAATGAGCACAAATACATAAGACAAGAGAACTCTCCAAAAACATACCATGGTTTCTGATAGCAACATTAAAACCAACCAACCAAACTAAACCAACCAACCAAAAACTCACAATGTAGGAAGGAGAAGTTTTCTCTGGCCAGAAGCAGGTGGCTGCAATTTCTGATCCAATTTCCACAAAATCACAAGGATTTAGATGTTGTGCTTCCCTTACCCCTCCTTCATAAAAACTGAATACACATTTCAAAGGTTTCTAACCCAAATGCAAAATTCTTCCCCCAATAAACTTCTGAACCTGATAAAGTGACAGTTAAACAAAGAAGATTTTGAAAAGAAACCTGAACAGGCAAGATGAGGAAAACTGCCCTGAAAATAGGAAGAATCCTAATTCTTACATACTGAGACAAACAGCTTGAACCCCTTCTGCTTGCTGCAATACGGATGTCATAGCAGGCACTAATGACTACTTTGCAGTGCAAGGGAATGTCTCGGGAATCTGGCATTTCAAGTGTCAACTACAGCACTACAGACACCTGAGCTTTGCCCTCAAAATATATCACTAGTACAAGTACTATGTTTGAAATGCTCCCTGTGAATCAAAATGAAAGGCAAACATTTATACCCATGACTTTTCACCAATTAATATCCCATCATACCATTTGTTTCCTCACCACAGGCATGAAAGGGCATGAACTGACTTCAATATATTACCAGTGGAAGACTGAGAATAAGATCAGAGATGGGCCTAGAGACTTACCAACATATCAGATTGGTAAGGATGAGGAGTATCAAATTCTGAAGCAGATTCTCACTGTGGAGCCCCAGGGTGCTCACTGGGATCAGGTGCCCAGGTGCTGGCAGTGGGGTGCTGCATGGCCACTGTGTGAGGTGGTGCCGGGGCTACCCCGTGCTGGCCCCAACAGCCCCACTGCAGGGCACGGCTGGGACCCGCAGCCAAGATGGCGGCGCCTTACCTTGGGGGCAGCCTGGGAAAGGGAGGGCAAAAGACCCCTGACAGAGACAGGAGGTGGGAACAGAAGGAATAACAGAGGGAACAAGGGAATAATAACAAGGCAGAGGAGTAGGAGGTGCCCCAGGTGTGAGCAGGAACACCCTGTGGCACATGAAGGAGCCATGCCAGAGCAGGTGCTTCCCTGTGAGGACCACTGCTCATGGATGAGACCATGCTGGAGCAAGCATTCCCTGAAGGGACTGCAGCCTTTGGAGGAGCCACACCACCACATAGGAAAAGAATGAGAAATGAGGAGTAGCAGAGAAAAAATCACTACAGGCTGACCCAGACCTCTGCTTATAGCCTCAGTGAAGGGTCCAAGAGAAACCAATTGTGATAGCAATGTCAGAGGAGAGATGCTTGGAATGAAGCAGTAAAGTGAAACTAGAAAGGAGGGAGAAAAGGAGTTTGTAGTGAAGTTGAGCCTGTGAAAGTGGGAGGAAAGGTGCTGCAGTGTTTGTCTTTGTTTCCCAATACTGAAATCAGTATTTATTTATGCTAACTGGCAACAAAGTAATCTAGATTTCCCAAGTGTGTTTTGCCTTGTGGAAGTACTTCATAAGTGATTTGCCAGTCTTTATTTTGACTTAAGAGTTTTCCTGCTCTCGTTCTTTCTTCCCTATCCCACTGAGAAGGAAGAGTAAGAAAGAATGAGCGGTTGCATGGGTACTTGGCTGTTAGATGAGGCAAACCCACCACAGAACAAGCAAAGTAACTATGCCACAGCCTGAAACATCATCTGGCAGACTTATCTTTAGTTCAGTTAAACTGACTTCACTGCTCTTGTAACATGATACCTTAACTGCTCTAGCAACTTGCCCTTACTGGAGGAGAAAGCAGCAATATGTTTAATAGTAAGGGAGTTTTTCACAAAGTTGCAGTAAGTCTTTGCTGTAACCTATTAAACCAGTGTCATTAATTTTTACAATCCTCTTATACTATTCCAAATGGAAATCCCAGCTAGCTTTCCTTATCCTGCTGCTGTCATTGCAAGAGATTGTGTTTGAATAATATGGCTTTTTCATTACAGTTGAGCATTTCATTTGGTTTCATCCTGGTAAAAAGCTAAACTGTGTTTCTGAGATCTATCTGGCCATTAAAATGACTGCCACAGATTCAGCATTTCAAGACGGCACGGTGGAAATGAAGCAGAGATAAACAGGAAGACAAGGAGTGAGCACTGTTCAAACCATAATCAGCTTCAAAAGCTAGTGTATATATATATGTGTAAAAGTAACTTCAGACCTAGGTTGAAAGTCTGAAAGCTTTAGAAAGGAGTATGCAAGGAGGAAAGAATCATACGTAAGCTGAACAAAGCAGTAAAAGTAGTAACAACTGCTTTTAGTCTTGGGAGATGTGTATCACTGATGTGTCTTTCAGGTTCCTTGCCATAGTTTACAAACTCTCAAAGCAGTCAGTCTCCTGGCTAAAAAAAAAAAAAAAAATCTTCAAATCTCCCTCTTGTACTGCTCGATAGAAACTTCGGGTAGACACAGTCATTTTTTAAAAAGCAGTCCTTTTTCAATGAAAACAAGAAATGCCAACAGCCATTTTGAGAATATCTGTCATGTTCTGACAAGATCAAGCTATGCACAAAAATATTATGATCTACTTAAATGTATTCTGGAACTTCTGACCTCATTACAGAGAGCATACTTATTCACCAATCACTCTGAAAATTTTCTGTTTTAAACTTGATAGATGGTCTTTTGATTTTAGAATACATTCAAATTGTATAGGCTCTAGCGATAATGTTGACATTGTTCTTTGGTGTTCTATCACAAGTTCTGCTTTTAGGACACCAAATAATCTACATGTGGTTTGTTGACATAAAACAGAATCAGTTTCTGAATCAGGACATTTCACAAACCAGTCCTTTTATTTGCCATATTTTCTTGTTTGAGAAAGTGAAGATACCAAATACGAATTCTTCAGCACTAAGACTACAATGCTCCACATAGCAGAATCAAGTAAAAATGTCAATAATGAAAGACAGAGGAAAAAAGAATAGTTGGCTTTAACCAATAACACCATTCAGCTGCAGGTGAATGCCTAAGCTTTCTAAGGACTGTGTGGGAAGTTACTTTTAAAGTTAATTCAGGCACGTCCAAGTTCACAAGAAGTAAACTAATTTCTTTTGCAGCTTTAGCACAGTAAGCATTTGTCATTACATAGTTGGGTGAGATCTGAATTGTCCAACCTAACAGGGAAAAGATCTATATCTCAACACTAATCTCATGGGCTATGAGGACTAAGAGCTCAATATGTTTGATACAGCAGTGAAAATAATCATCAAACCAGCTCAGATTACCGTCTGTCAAGTTTTCTAAACCAAGAAACTGCATTTGTCCTGCATTAATAATCACACCTACTCTGTAGGCATGGAAGGCAGTGGTATATGAAGTTTAAAAATCTGTTCAAATATTCTCAGTCTTATCTGGGGAAGCAACACAGAAAAAAGCCAAGGAATTTTAACTTACAGAATACAAAAACTTTACACAATTATGTAAAAAAAAAAAAAAAGAAAAAAAAAATGAGGTATCAATCCTTCATTTTAAATATAAAAAACACATTAGTAAGTTCCATATTTTTCATTGTCAAGGATAACAAGTTAGGAAAATATTTGATCTTAGAACTAAAATCCTATTTTGAAAATGGTTTTCATTACTTTATTGTCAAACTGAAAGGAAATTCAACTGAGATTCCACAGATATCTGTCCTGAACCCCTCTCTATTACGTATTTCCATTTACAGTGGCTATCCCTATGTCACAAGCACTCTGGACAAGTGAAGTCAATAAGGTGGAATTCAATAATCACAAATGCATCTTATGAAAGACAGTTTAATGCACAAATACAAAAGGAGTAGAATAGAAGCAGAGAGCACTGCTGCACAAAAAATAATAATAATAATAATAATAATAATAATAATAATAATAATAATAAAAATAAAAAAATCTGGGTGAATGTTAGATCCACTAAAAACCAACAACGTTATGTTTTTCAGAAAAAAAAAAAAATCTATACATAAATATATATAAATTGCTAGGACATACTGATAGGAGTGGTAAGACCTCAACTAGAGAACTGTATTTAGTTTTCAGCATTTCCCCAAGCAAACTGGAGATAGTCCAGAGAACAGCAATAAAAGATGATAAAATGTGTAGAAAACATGACACACAAAAAGGCTGAAAGATTGCTTTTGTTTAGTCTAGGAAACAGTATATTTAGAAGGAAAACATAACAGTCCTGAAATAACTCAAATTATTTTCCACATTCACAAGGAGGAAGTCAGGAAGCAATTGATCTGATCTACAAGAAAAAGAAGAAAAGTCCTTAGCTGTAAAAGACAGTTAAGTCCTGTAAAGAGGCATCAAGAAAAGTTATCAAGGGAGGACTTAGAATCTTTGAAGTGTTCGGGAATAAGTCAGTGGCAGTATCAACATTCTAGATAGGAGTACTGCCACTGACTGGTCTCATTGGTTGTTCAGTCATTGGTCATTGAACCACTGATTGTTGAATGCAGATCATTGTTTGTTTTCCTTAGATTCTCTAATGGCTAACTATATTTTTTTGCACTAGTCCTACTTTTTTTTTTTTTTTTTTTCCCCTGGGGTAGAGGGGAATGATGACCTTCGAATAGCTAAATACCAGGAACAGGTATACCTGAATGCTGGCTTCAGAGTCTACATTGTGTTTGGAGAGTTTGGAGCTGCTGCTTCAGCAGAATCTTTTGGTGGGTTTCAGCCCTGAGCTGAAAAGATTCTGTATTGCTTACAGCTGTAAGCAAGGCTGAAATTCGGCCCTAACAATACAACAGCTTGTTCACAAGGGTCTGATTCTGACAAGACCACCTTCTTCCTGCTTCTCCAGATTTTTTTTTCCTTCTTTTTTTCTTCTCCTCCCCCTGAGAGCAGAGGGGTGTGAATTCATTTAAAAAACTGAAATATTTAAAGACCTCCTGGAAGTGTTTAACTAAAAATCATAAAACCCAAAATAAAAAAAAAAAAAAAAAAAAGGAAAAAAAAAAAGAAGAAGTATATGCTGGAATTCAGGTGTGAATTTCTTTTTTTTTTTTTTTAGAAACACAAAAATGTTGTTGGCATATGTATGCAAAAATCATAAGCAAATTGCTGTTAATAACAAAATGCTCTGCACAAGTACAATGGTTCCAGTAAATGTCAGAACACATCTGCTCTACTTAAAAATTAACCACATCATTAAAGTTATACTACTGGTTAATTTCTAAAATGTTTAATTATTAGCGAGCTATCTTTTCAGCTTCTAGGGAAGAATTAGAAATACTGTTCTTCTGTGTTTACATCTTCTTCTGCCATGTGCTTTACAGTTTTAAGAGGAATATAATTTGGGAGGTATAAATATAATGGCTTTGATTACTGTAATATAAAGCCAATGAACTTTGTGTCATTACAGATTTTACCCAATCTCATCAAGTGTCTTGAAACAGACTCTTTTTTCCCCCCACTTTCTAAGGGAGATGACACTAATGGAAATCTGCCACTTGTGACAGCAGCAAATCTAGCCCACAGTGCTTCTTCAGAATAGTGTTGCATTCGATTTCTTCCTCCTCCACATCATGTGTCTCTCTAGTTTTGGCTCGGAGTCTAACAAGCAACTTTTAAGCTAGAAGACTAAGACACAAGACTAACCTAACTTTAGCCATATTACCTGTTTTTAAATGCTTGAAGATTTAAATTATTTGAGGTTTCAGTTTGTTCTGGCTGCCTGTAGTTTAATTTCAGCAATTCTGAATCTATAACGAGTGAAGCCAGAAACATTAGAGACAAGCACTTAAGGGGATTTCTACAAGCTTTGCTTTATGATTTCCCATAAACATTCCTCTAATAGCTCTTCAATCCACAACACAGTTTTTTTTTTTTTTTTTTCCAAGAGACTTGCTTATCAGCAGATGCAGGATGATGGTAACACAGAGTCAGAGCAACCTTAATTCAAGTATATCAAGCCCTTTTAGAGCTAGCCAGGTATTCTAATAAAATTTTACTTGGCTATCTGCACAAATACATTCAAACAGTTAATTGCCTGATTTAATGCACATAGTAAACAGACATTACTCGCAACTGACAGCACCAGGTGGACTGAACATTTCTCATTCAATCCAGCCATACAGAATGAAACTGAAATGCAGAAATAAATGTATGAGAAGAGATAGCATGGGGAAAAAAAATGTTTCTTAATTATGCGGTGTCCACTTTCTGTAACAGATTGTCCTCCTAATTCACCCTAGCTCAATCAACCTGCCAGTTTGCTTTGGAAACAAACCAGCAGCTGCATACCCAGAGCTCTGCTTATCTGGTGTACAGGTGTTCTTGTTTGCATATTTTAGTTATCCAGTGGTTCATTCCTGTGTCAGAGGGTGTGCACTGGAGGAATAAAAAAAATATCCTTATTTCACAGAAAATATTCTGTCTGTTGTCAAGAGTGACTGCAGCTACAGGTCAAAGGACTAGAGATTGTTTTAAACTATTCACCATAAACTTTGTAAATAATGAAGTAACATTAGAGACAGCTTTGTGAAAGCATCTGACCCAGTTATGCAGCTGGTACTACACTGACTGTGATGTTGCATTTCGAGGTACAGTGAAAGAAGAAATTGCAGGCTCTAAGGCTGTGCTCAGAGGTGAAGGTACCAGCCCTGCTCAGCATCATCATCATGGTTAGAGAGACTGAAACATGCAAGTTAGTATGTATCGCTATTAGTATTGCTAAAGTATTAACCATAACAAAACCATTTGTAGGTTAACGAGGTCCTAGCTAGATAGAAGAGCAGTAACAATTTGCTATAAATGATACTGAAACAAATCCTACCCAAATGTGGAGCTGACTTTTCATGAGATGAAAGATTTTTCATTAGTCAGAACCTCAGTTGGCTGCAGGGGAACATTAGCCTTGCCCTCAGAAACAGCTCAGCCAATGTTTAAATTAAAGCATGGCAGTTGTACTACAGATCTCAAAAATCTCAAATATTCCTTAGAGAAGAAAACAAAGAGCTGATTAATTTTAGTAAAATAAAATAAAATAAAATAAAATAAAATAAAATAAAATAAATCTTAAGTTTACGTGATCTTACCTAGACACCACAACTCTTACTTCAAGATTAGTGACTTAAGCAGTTCACCTCCTGAGATAGAGCTAGAATACAAACTTTCATTTTGTCTTGCTAAAAATGCGTAGCTTGTTTTCCCAGAGCTCCTATGAAGCTGTTTTGTTTTAGTCTGTATGGTTTAATTAAATTTACTCTCCTTTATTTGTCCTAGTTATATTTTGAAAGATGTAGTTAGCTTTATTTTCAGTCCAATAAAATTGTAAGTACTTGAAGAACAAAAATGAGTATTTTCAAAACTAATTATCTTACATATCTTATTATATTCTTATTTAAAATCAATGTTCAGATATTCCTTGAAGGATTATATTTAGTTGCATTCATATATTTCTAAAGCATTAAATTAAAGGTTCATAATCTGATATTCACTCATGTTTGACAGAAGTTGCTAATTTAATTCAGATAAACATCAGTTTAGAAGAAAGTCTCTTACATTTCAATTTCATAATAAATCAGTCTTCTGACAGAAGATTTATTTCAGCACTCTCATATGTAGGTGTACCTTTTCAGAACTTAATTCAGTGCTCTGCTGGGCAAATACAATCTATGGTGGCTGAAGTGACTGTTCAAACCCCAGCCAACTGAAGTGGATGTTAAGGTGCCACCCCACATCCCCTATTCCTTGATGTGTTTCCAGCCCTCTCTGGGAGTTTCTCAGCACTGGCAGAAGCTGGGGCTGCTCTGCACCTCCCCAGCAATGTCTTTGTCATGGGCAGGAACTGCGCACACCAGGAGGGCATTGAGATCTATAGGCACTTTCTGGACTATCTTGAGTAGGATGTACAGAAGATAAGGGGAGGAAAAGTGTTTTTTGTTTAGTCCATATTTTCTTGTAGCAGGGCATTGCCATTAAAATCCAGGCAACTGAGGGCTGGATTTAAACTAAAAGGCTTTCACCAGTAAGTACTATGATTTTCTTATATCTGTGCTTGTGACTTGAACTCTCACTGGGACCATCTCTGCTATTCTACAATACAAATAAAACAATAACATGGATATTTTGAAAACAATTAAAATCAATCATTCAACCTCTCTAACTTGTCAGGTGGCTTGTATGGCTGAAACCTTTACTCCTGGATTCAGTCACCTCATGCTTTGCACAGACATTCTGTATGTGCTGTCCATATCCTGTGGTCCCCAGATTGAGAGCTGTCTCCTATTGTAGCACACTGCTTAAATAAGCACACAGTTCCTGCCCTACATTAGATCTTCTCTCAGTTGTGAAGGAGGTCTCCAAGAGGGACTTAAAGATTGTTACTAAAGATCTCCATGAATGACAAAGAATAGCCATGTATTGAGAACGTAGAAATAAGTATAGCAAAGAATATAGATTGGCAAACAATGTTCCTTCAAGAAGCATCACATTTCTAAAACTACAAACAAGAAACAAAAATGACTTGTGATAGGAAAATGAAAGGAAAATGAATGGAAAGAAGGGCAGGAGAACAATTCTGGGTGGACTTTTCAACTACTTGAAGAAGAATAGTGAAAAATATCTGATCAGCTTGAATCATACAAAGCTGGTATCCTGGAAGGATATAATTCTTCACCCAGATGACAATAAAATCAGGATATTTAAGTTTAAACAGCACAGTACAGAATGAGGTCAGCTTGGCATGTTTAGTAGCAATCTGTCTCGTAGGCAGACTGCAATTTGGATAAAGCTACTTTGGTCCTACTTTAGTATAAGACTCAGTGTTAATCCACTTGTTTCTAAGACGAGAACCAAGCTGTTTCATTTCACATCTAATCCAAACCACAGAGCTGCTCAGCCAATATGAAGAGAACTAGGAAAAATTCTCATTTATATTCATTTTTTTCTCCATACCTGCCAATGTGCTTATAAAATATTCACATGCGCATACACACATGTACAGATATCTACTGTTTATACATGGGCATATGGTCTATGTGCCTGTGCAGCTGTGCACACATATACGCATCTCTCTGGAATACTGCATGTGTCTAAAAATAGCTGTGCAGTTTGGCTTTTTAGTTTGTTATTAAAAAGGAAGCAATTTCTTACCTATTTAAAGTTATACTTGGGATGTAGATATATTACAAAAAGAAAAAAAAAAAAAAGAATTATTATTAAGTGAACATCTGGGAGCTTTTCTTTGTGTTTTCATAACCTTTTTACTTCTACTATTTGCTCAACTTGCAATTTTGTTTTACATGAAATTAAATATTTGCCAAAATCTGAAAATACATATATATAATTGAAATTTGGTCTTGTACATATCCTGTACATTTTCTTCACAAGTTACTTGCTGGAAACCATTAGCATAAAAGGGATCCCATATGAGGCCAAAACTGGAGATAAGGTTGAAATCTATTGTGGTTGATAGCTGAAACTTGGATTCTGGAGGATAAATATTGCTTGGCAGTCCCTTGGTGGGAAGGAAGGTGCAAAAAGGAGGATTGAAACTGTTCCCTTCTATTTGTTCAGGTTATACAATGTTGAATTTTCAGACTGGAAACTACAGAGAGAAAAAGAATGTTTTTAGTGAATTAACTGTTAAAATTAAAATTTTAGGTTTTAGTCATTTAACTGTAGGCAGTATAAAGGGAAAAGGAATGTAGCAAGCAACCTTTTTTTCTTTTTTTTTTTTTTTTTGGTACTAGGGCAAAATGCTATTTAAACAAAACCAATATGCTAAAGGTGGGTTTCTAAGCCCACAGATTGGTTACCTTCTCACACACAAGATTAAACTTAAGATAGAGTACAAGAATGTAAGTACCTTTCTAGTTAAAACCAGTATCTCCTTTGTAAGTATAGATTTGTTTTAAAAAAGTGTTATTTCAATAATATAAATAGTGATAAAAATAATGGAGTCACCAGTGTTCAGCGTTGACTTGGTTCAATATCTGGGACAAGTATCCCCTCAGGTAAAGCTGGTAAGCCTTCTGAAGGCTATTACATTATAAATCTCATCACTCATAAAATGCATTATTCCATTTATTATCAGTGCCAGCATGCAGTCCACCTTCACACCTCAAATTGGTGAGCTAGCATCAAGTATTCTTGAATAGAATTTAAGTGCAAAGGATTTAGTTTGCTTTGCTTAGCCTGTTGGAGTTATCTACATGACTTCCCATCCTCAGTTGCATATATGAATTGAAAAACCTTCCATATGGCTTGGAGAATAAACTGTTATCTTTGTACTTTCCAATATGCTACTTTGGAATATCTTGTTTTAAAGTTGTGGTTTCTAAAGAATTTTCTAAAGAAAACTGATTTATAGAAAGACTTTTCAAAGATTTTTTGAGACTACATCCCTCTTTGCAGTGCTGAGGATACAACATCAAACCAATATTGAATATGGCCTGAGAAAGGGTGATTTTTTTTTCTGAAGTTTCTATCCAGTTAGCTCTTTCTGATACAGACCTGGAGATATTTATTCTCAAAATGGTAAGGAAGATCTGTATTGTGCACTGCTCGTGGGTTCAAGTACAGCTCCATGGTCTTTATAGTAACTAACATAATCAAATTAATTCATTTAGGGGAAGATTTAGTAGGTGAGCCACCCTACAGAGCAACTGCTTCCAGTCTCATAACAGATGAAAATTTGCTTAATTTCCTTCCTTGAAGATCTGTTCTTGGGAGCAAGGGCTAGTACATGAGGCCAGCAAGATCATCAGCAACCTTCTTCCTTGTGATGGCATTGATGAATTGCCATCCAATAGTTTGAGTGGATTTCTTAGAGGAATTTTTATGACAGGGAATCACTGGCAGCAAAAGCAGCCACATGTGCATCTGTTCTCTCTCTTTGTTCTGTTTGACTCCATGCTTGCCACATGACATTTTTTAGATCAGTACTTCAATGGGAAGCACAAATGGGTGGCAACTGACAGTAATTATGTTGTGGTACTCATTAAATTCTTAGCCATAAAGGAAGTGGTGATACATTGAGATGTTTTCAAAGAAAGTATGTTGACATACAGCTCTGCAGAACATTCAGAAAGAAATGCTAGGCCAAACAAGAGTGTGCATAGTCTGGTAAACTCATGAGATTTGCAGGCACAGTTTTTGCTCCCTAAGTCTGCAAGAACAGAAATTCTACAGATGCTATCTTGCTCCAACAAATGAAAGGTTTAAGAAAATGCCAGAAGGGAATGTGCTTATCTTGGTCTTTAATGCAGAATTTTAGTATCCCTAGTATGAATCCTGTGCAGGTTTGAAGTAAAGAATAAATTTATTTAAAATGAGACTTCCTCAAATCTGTGATAGTAGCAAAGACAGTGAAATTAAAATGGGTTTGCAAGTATTTCATTCAGTACTCAAAGTGGAATATTTTATTACAATTTTGATTATGTTTCAAGATTTAAAAGACTGTTAAAACTTGCTAATTGAGATGTTCAGAATAACAGCAGTTTCAATGGTGAAATCTCCTATTTCTTTGAAAACTACTTAGAGTAAAGCAATATTTGGTTTCTCCTGATGTGCTTTTAGATAGTTAATATCAAATGCTAAATTAAACGTCAATAATCCTTAAGGATCCCATCTTAGTCACACTTTTTTTAATCAAGGTTTACAATGTGATCTTAAGGTCCATTTGTTCAGAGAATATAATGAGAACTGGGCAGATCTCATGCATTTCTAGACAGAGTTCATTACCGGGGTTTCAGTTATGCATATTTAAGCCATATTTTAAATGCTTTATATGAAGATTTCAATTCCAAAAAAGTGTACAGAAGAAATAAGGGAGTGTGCAAGCTAAAGGATTTTTCAGTTGTAGCTTTCAGAAAATAAAAAGCCCAACAAACAAAACCCAAACCATACAAGTTAATAAACCATCAGCAGTATATATTATAAAATATTTTCTAGAGGAATGCCAGAAAGGAAAATTCAGGTTTTCACTGTGTAAAATTTGAGTCAGTTAAAGATCCATATTTTGAGTAGAATATCCCTTTTGAATGATGATTCATTAGTGTTATCTCAAAGAATGAGGTTATTGATAATTTGATAGTGCATATCCACTGTCCTAATCATTATTGTCAGAAAGTCTATTAAAGATCACAAGTCATGGATCTAAGATTAAGTATGCTGTAAAAAGAAAAAAAAAAAAAAAAAAAAAAAAAAGGAGGACGGATATTCTTATAGATTAAGGTTCTCACTAAAATGCATTGTATCAATTAATTTTGCTAAGATAGTATTTGGTTAAAGCTACAATCTTCAACGAAACATTTCTTAGTTAAAGGGAAAAAGACATGGGAGTGGGAGTCTGAATACTAAAACCCTCACAACTCTGATTGCTGTTTGTCCTGCTGTAGATGAATTGGCCTGCAAAATGCATTTTGCCTTAAGATCATGCTGAAGTACTCGACAAGGTAATGAGATAAACATAATTTTTCTCTTTTGGCTTGGAAACACTCTATTTTTGGAAAACTCCACTCACTTTTCTTAACATTTCACTAAATAGGAAGTTTAAAACTGCATGGCTAAATGGCATTTCAGAGCCATCACCATGAAAAGAGATGCTGTTTGCTGGTGCGAGGGAAGGGGCTGTACACTGAGTTCCAGGCTGCGTGAAGGAGAACCCGACCCTAAGGACCAGCAAGATGTACCAGATTTTATCTTGGCTGCTACAAGTGCTAGCCAAATTACACTGTCACTTTATGCAATAACCTTAGCCTAGGTCAGCACACTTAGCAGGAATGAAATGTTCCCAGAAGCATCTCAGCAGGAATTAATTCAAAAAACCTACTGTTACTGGGCACTTTCATACATGTCTTTCTTTTAACTTTCAAAACTGGACTGTACAAATTATCACAGAATCACAGAATCACAGAATTTCTAGGTTGGAAGAGACCTCAAGATCATCAAGTCCAACCTCTGACCTAACACTAACAGTCCTCCACTAAACCATATCCCTAAGCTCTACATCTAAACATCTTTTAAAGACCTCCAGGGATGGTGACTCCACCACTTCCCTGGGCAGCCCGCTCCCATGTCTAACAACCCTTTCACTAAAGAAGTTCTTCTTAACATCCAACCTAAAACTCCCCTGGCACAACTTTAGCTCATTCCCCCTCGTCCTGTCACCAGGCACGTGGGAGAACAGACCAACCCCCACCTCGCTACAGCCTCTTTTGAGGTACCTGTAGTGTGCGATAAGGTCACCCCTGAGCCTCCTTTTCTCCAGGCTGAACAATCCCAGCTCCCTCAGCCGCTGCTCATAGGACTTGTTCTCCAGGCCCATCACCAGCTTCGTCGCCCTTCTCTGGACTCGCTCAAGCACCTCCATGTCCTTCTTGTAGCCAGGGGCCAAAAACTGAACACAGGACTCCAGGTGCGGCCTCACCAGAGCTGAGTACAGGGGGATGATCACCTCCCTAGCCCTGCTGGTCACACTGCTTCTTATACAGGCCAGGATGCTGTTGGCCTTCTTGGCCACCTGAGCACACTGCTGGCTATATTCAGCTGGCTATCAACCAATACTCCCAGGTCCTTCTCTGCCTGGCAGCTTTCCAACCATTCCTCTCCCAGCCTGTAGCTCTGCTTGGGGTTATTGTACCCCAGGTGGAGGACCCAGCACTCGGCCTTGTTGAACTTCATGCAGTTGACCTCAGCCCATCGGTCCAGCCTATCCAGATCCTCCTGCAGAGCCTTCTTACCCTCAAGCAGATCGACACATGCACCTAACTTGGTGTCATCTGAGAACTTACTGAGGGTGCACTCAATGCCCTCATCCAGATCATCGATGAAGATATTAAAGAGGACCGGCCCCAGCACCAAGACGTTTTTTTCTGTATTCGGTGAGATAAAGTAGCTCATCAAAGTGCCAAAAGCCAGCAGGAAAGGTAGGAAGAGTAGAGGGCACTGGAGACAAAGAAACCCAGTGGAGGCTCAAAGACATTCTGAAGGGCTGGAGAGGTAGAAGCAATGGGGAAACCACACCTTTTCTTTTTAGCAGCAGCACCCTATTACATCAGCCTACCTACAATCACATCTTAAGGGGGCTGAAAGGAGATTGCATAATGTATAATTGTGTATTGCACTCATCAAATGTTACTGTTTGGGGAGCTATTAGTATTGTCCACTTGGATACATGTTATGACATTATTAGGAAATTTCCATTTGAGCCCTACTGGGACTGTAGGGAGACTTGCAAAGGTCTGACATGCTACAAGGTGCCAGTGACAGGAGCCATGCTGAACCCCACAGATATTTTGGATCCAGGGGGTTCTTAAACGACCATAGAGCATTATGTTCAAGTGAGGCTGGACCTAGATGCATAGATCATGCAAAGTTAAGAAGTTTTTTTTCTCCTACTAATGAGTTTTAGAAGTATTTTGGAAACTAGTCTGGGGTCCCTGCTGCTGATTTCTCCATCTTAAGTGTCACAAAGATTATTGTTCTTCACTGGAGATGGATGCCTCCAGCACTAGACTCGGGAATGCCAACTGTAATTAAAGACTTGGAAAAACAATGCCTTTAATGGCTTATTCAGGGTGACAAGTGTTGTCTTACCTTGCAAAGTCTATCAGCCTCATAGGCGTAGTTTTCCATTTTGCTTCCCCTTGCTGCATCATTTGATATTAGCTCTCTTTTGCGGGTTTTTGAAACCAACATTTAAGATATGCATTTGGTAATCTTCTTTTAAATCATAATAAAATGTCACTCTGATTTATTCTCTGGGAATATTTTGCTAGCTTCTTGTATTAATTCCCCTCAAAGCTAATTTAGATGCTTGTTGTCTATGTATTCTGCTTGTCTGTATTAATAATTATGCAAGCATCTGAACAAATTAAGACATTTTACAGCATTTAAACATCTCAGAGATCTTACATTTTCTGTGAAAACAGAGAGGTTGTACAATAATTTATGGATGTTTTCCCATTAATCTCTGAATTGTTTTGGCAGCTAATGCCTAAAAGCAGCAGCTACCTGGCAAGGACAGAATATCTGTCAGACCATGAAGGGTGCCTGCACTCACTGGAGAGATAAATGGGAATGCTAAAATAGAGTTAAGCCCAGAGAAGGAAGCTCATCCTCAGACAGACTTGCCAAGCCTGTTTCATTATAGTTTATAGCTTTCATTGTGGCTTAGTGAATACTGTTAAGTATTCTGTCAAAATAAACGTACTTTTCCAGACAAGTAGCACTGCAAAACCCTAAGGTGCCACCACTAATACTGGCACTTGTTTACTGTTTTTTCACATAAGAAATACAGGTATAACAACAAAAAAGAAAAGGTCCAAGTTTTATCAAAATGTATTTTTTAATCCCAAAAGTTTAGGGATTTTCTTTTTTGTTGTTCTGTGCATTTTCTGTCCAGACATAAAGAAAAAAAGAGATCATTTCTTAAGGCGTATCATTTATAAAGCATTTTATTTTCTTCTCTTTTGAGGACTGAAACATATAGATACTTTAAGTTTCTGTGATTCTGATGTTATAAAATCATAATTCATACTTACAACTAAGGACACATAACCTAGAAGGTCTTCCTGATTATAATTTTAATTTCAAAAGCATCTTAATCAACAACCATTTTATTTCTAGAACAAGTAATTATAGTGTCTGAGTTTATTTCAGAAGAAAAAATGAAAATCTAAATCAGAAGACTTTCTTAAAAATACAATTTCAAGTTATTTTCTTACCTTCTTACTTAAAACTTATTGTTTTAGTTTCTTACCTATTTACTTAAAATATATATCTGGTCTGTTCAAATCAACAGACCAGATCAAGTTTATAAAATAATTGGAAAAAAGAAAAATCATTACCTGAATTTAAGAAGATTAATACCTAAAGGAAGGTATTACAAATATTTTCTTAGAGGAAAAGGAGAAAAATAGAAAACAAAACCATGACAGAGTTTTAAATTGTGTATTATCATATATTTTTCTTTTTTTTTTTTTTAAAGTAATATTAACATTAAAAAAGGAAACCTTCCATGTCTACATATTATACTTTGATGAGAACTGACAAAAACTGACTTCAGTTTTTGCTCTATCAAAAACAACCTAACACCTCCAAAACATCAGACTGTTTCTATGCAGATTTAGTATCATGCTGGGTAGGTTTATTTTGCCTGAACTTTATTCAGGCCTAATTGAAACTGGGGAAGTATGTTTTCTGGTACCACTGTTATTTTTTGTCTGATCTTACCATAATGATTTATACTTGAGGGAAAATAAAACCACAGATTCTACTCATATGCATCTTTGAGCATGCCACTGTGCACATTTGCAATCATATTTTTCCAGTCATAGTTAACTGATCTTTAGCTGTAATGCAATACACCAAGAACAGCTGCCCTGAGAGATTTCATTCCCATACTCATGTATTTACAATCCATATGCTTAATTGGATTTCACTTAACAACTTTATTAATGGACTTAGTTACTAAACATTTGTGGATCATGTAACTGTTATTTCATTATATGCTAAATGAAGCTTAGTTGTAAACCTTAGATCTTTAATCCAAGATCAACTCTTCCAGCTTTACAAAAGTATTAGTTGCATTATCTTCTGTAAGGATCATCCTGAGATCTAACTAGAGACAACAGTTCTTTGTCTTTGCTTATTCTCCCTCCTCACTACCAAGGAACTTCAGATGATTTTTCTTTTTTTCTTTTTCCTTTTTTTTTTTTTTTTTTTTTTTTTCACCAGAATTCAGTGAAAGTTTTATTGCTCACCTTGCATTCATTAGAAAGCCTTTTCATAGGCAAGTCCAGTACTGCCTTTTCCCTAGTGCAGATTTGCAACAGTAAAGTGGCCTTTTGAACTGATGAATAGGCATAATAAAATCACCAGAAGAGAATGAACTGGTTGACCTAAGAGATCTTTTTCATCTCTAATTTTTATGAGAAACAATACAAAAAGTACATTAACCTCATCTACAAAGTTCTCTGTCAAATAATGATCCTGTTATAAGGTCATTACAGAAAATATTGAGACACATTGCAGCACTGCTTGCAAAATTACACAATAAGCTCTTTGCATTTGCCCATTATATTGAACAGTACATTGTATGGAAGTATTTGTATTTAAACAGTTCACTCAAGAAGGCTCTATGAACACACTAAGTGCTCTGAAAGCCATTATGAAAATCACTCTCATTATATACCATGTAGTAACCTCAGATCTATCAAGATCAAGCATAGACTTTTTCCAAAAGAGATTATAAACAAAAATGAAGAATACCACTGAAGCTTATTTTAGTCAATATTTTGGAGATTAAAATAGAGAACCCTATATGGATCAAATGATGGTCCTTAAAAGAAAAATAGAAAGCAATCATTGAATTGCATCCTGTGAGTGGAAATTGGGCCAAAATTGATCTGGATAGTCAAATTTGTTATTACATGCACTGAATGTACAATGAAATGTGATTAGAGCAAGTGTGCCATCAGTCCCTCTTGCAAGATCAAGCACAGAACAGCACAGCCTTGATGAAAGGAATCAATAGCATTGAAAGCAAAATTGGAGGGCTGTCAAATCATCTTAATTCCTATTTTCTGAATGAGTGGAGTGGGATCGCTTCATGCACATGCTAATAACCAAATTAGTGTGCTTTTGACTCTGTACAGAGTCAAGCTTCTATAAAACTTAAATAGTATTGCTAAAAAGAAGAAAGAAAAAATAACCCACAGAAAACTAGGAAATACCACAAAAAAAATCTACTCTGAATTCTTAATTTACACAGCTGCATTTCTCTTATATTTGTAGTCATTAGGATATGCAAAATAAAAAATCATCTCTCTTAATATACTTGTTGGCTAGCAATCTTTCTTTTCCCCACAATTGGAAGGACAATCTACTCAACAGGCACACATGCATACATGCAAAGCGCATAGCAAGGCTTGATCTACGTGTCTCTTCAAAATCCATTACTCCAAGTAGTAAAGATTTCCTTTGTTATATTTCTCTCAATATCTCCTCAGAAAGGAGTGATGGTGGTTTCTGGGTCAGCTTAAGTTCACCTTAAACTGATTTGCCCTCTCATACTGTCCCCCACATCACAATGCACAACTTCCTTCATGCACAGCAAATCAGTAGAGCTTGGTGATGTGGCTGAAGACTGTGGTTGTTAAGGTTATGTGGCCATGTGCCTCTACAGCTAGAGAAAAATTCAAGGCAGAGTGATAAATATACAGCTACTTCAGCAATTCTCTAAGTCCTTTTCTGGTTGTCTGTATCCCTTTTAGAAGCTTTTTGGTGCCACCTTGAGTGGCTGTTCAGTTTTGTATGGTGTGCATGCAGGACCCTGCTGAATGTTTCAATAGGGAAGTTCTGAGGAAAGGGGATTCTCAGCAGTTACAGGTTCTTCCCTCTGCCATTTTTTTAAAAAGGCAAATGTAAAGTAACATAGTCAAACCTTTCCAGGTTTGACTAGTGCTGTATTTTAAGACATACAGGCTTTGAGAAATGTATTCTTTTTGTATAAGAAATTAGCCACAGTTGCAGCACAGGCAAGTTTCAGGTCAAAACACAAAGAGCAGCTCAGGTAAAGGGTCTCTTCCCATTTATCACCAATACTACATAGTCCCCCATTTTAAAAATAAACAAATAAATAATTAAAATCACAACAAAGAAATAATTAAATCACCCTGTTAAAAGGCATAGCAGCAAGAGAATAGATTTGTGCTTTCTCGGTACTCTATTTCTCTAATTGGTAGAAAGGTGCACTAATGTTTCAACATTAGTTGAAACAACTAATCAGCCCCAATAGTTGATCAACCCCAACTTTAAACACTACCAATGATGGGGCATCCAAAACTTCTCTGGGCAACTTGTTCCAGTGTTTCACTGCCCATCATAAAAAAAATCTTCCATATTAGAAGAAATTGCTTGATAAGATGTTTCAAAATGAGGCATTTTACAGTAGTCCATAAGATAACAAAAGGACCTTAAGTGCACAAAGTAACGATTACAGAAGACAATACAGACTCTTGATTCTCCTTTTTGGAAAATTATAGGCTTAGTTTCTACTTTAAAGTGTGTCAAATTTAAACCTATTATTAACATACATTAACCACCTTTGGTTTATATTTCTGCTGTTTCTTTACATCAGGAAATTGACTTTCTTAGAGTTTGAAAAAAATTCCTGAATGCCATTTCTGTGCCTATGGTACAGGAATTAATGTGTCAGAGCACTGAGCACAATTACAATCTAGCAGAGGGGGTCAGTGCTGTCAATGCTAAGCTTTTCTCATGCTGAACCAAGCAAATGGATCAACTGTATTGCAATTTCTGAGACAATGTTGCTCTACTGCAAACATGGAAACTTATAAAAAATGCCTGGAGTACCTTTAGATTTACCTTTAAGTCTTGGCCACCACCATGATGTCCCTGATGTTTTCTGTGAACCAGGTGCTTGTTTTTTATTTGTTGTTCCTCTGTAATAACGGGTTGCTGGGTATAGCTAATAATATATGACACTGTTATCTGTCTGAATATGGTGTCTGAATTTTTAGGCTGTCAGGAAGCACAGTGATTTATTTATTTATTTGAAAATAAGATATAGAAGCAAATAGCCTTACATTTGTTGCATTTACAGTATACCAGTGCACTTCTGACCCATTCAGCTGTCTCCACGTTGGTGTTTAGTGAGAATGCCAACTTGTCAACTACCATGCTTTCAGGGCTCACTTTGTACTCTTTTTCATAACTAAAAGATTAGCATTAAACATGTGCGTTATCTCTTGTGAAAGTCCTTCCTTAATAGTGTTCTCAAATGGTGGTGATCTGTATATAAACCTTCAAAAAAGGTCCTCCATTCCAGCTACAGTTTATACAGAAGCAAAGATTTCTTTTTCTCTTAGTTTCTATAAATATTATCAATTCCAGTACAGTGTAAATATTTTCTCCAAAGACTTTAGCTGATAGGAGTATATGGGAAAGCTCTAACTGGCTTCCAGCTGCCAGTATCTGGGGTTTCACAGTCTCACATAGACAAATAAATCATTCTAGAAGATACAGAGATCATGCTTAGCTAGGAGAACATTTTCTGCATCATGACAAGAAAAATGTCCTGCATAATTCTAACAATTCCTTGGGTAAAGATTTTTGGTAACTGAATTGACCCAATGGATCAGACCTTAAACCAAGTACTCTTGACAAAAAAAAATAATATATTTCTCTTTTTCTGCAGGCTGTATCATATATATCAGGTGAGTTATCTAAAACACAGCATCCTTATTTGAATAATCCCTGGTTATTGAAGAACTATCGACACTGTTCCTCCAAAACAGTAACCATCCTTGAATCACAACTTCAAAAGTAAGAGCCTATCATGATCATTAACAGACATTTGTTAAGCTTCCATGTCCCTTAATAGTATTATTTTAATTTAATGTGTCAATTTTCAGTAGAAAAATCTTTTTACTATAATGTTCTACAATATTTAGACTTGTAAGCAGATAGCTTTTAACTGCTTTGATGTTCTTTTCCTTCCTTAAGTCTGGTTAAAAATTTCTGGTTTTAGTATTACCATTACTTGCCATTCAATGGTAATATTGAATATAATTATATTTTGATATTTAAATTATTGAAATATAATAATTCAATTGAATATTATTCAATTACTGAATAATATCTTAATATCATCAAGCCATTAATTCTCTTCACTAATTTAATTATAAAGTGCTTCTCTAAACCATAGTTTTAAAGCATTAAAAATAAGCATAATAAAAGTGACAGGTGAAGTAGTTTCTCTTGTCCAAAGTTAAATAATCAAAAAAACAATGAATAAAAAGAATAACCTTTGTGGTAAAATCTTTCTACTGAATCAAATAACTCCTTGACTGCATTTCTTGCAATAGTTGAAATGAAATGCTGCCCTTCAGTAATTACTGGTGGTACTGAGGTAGTGTACCCTTTAACTATATGCATGCTGATTGCTGCAGACTGATACTGATGTCTGCAGAAGCAATGCTATTCACAACATAAATTTAAATCCATATGCAAGATAATCATATTCATATTTCCATTTAGACACTGACAAATACATGTGTTTCCTCTACCTAGTTCACTAGATGTAACTTGGGCTCAGTAAACATAAAATCTCTAGAATACTGAAAATCAACAGATACAGATAATATGGAGGCTGTAGAACCCCTGCCCAATTTAACAGTAATTGGCTATTCTGCTAGTGTATCAGAGAGAAAAATAATACAAAATTTTGCAGGCTTCCTGTGTTCTCACCTACAGGCTAAAGAGTTTTGCTCTAGGAACGTAACTTCAGGTTCCAATTGTTTACACAGATCATTGCTAGAGCCATGGGGAAAATGCTCATTTCCCTCAGCTAGCTTGTAAAAGAATTTCAGTAAAGACTGTAGTAATTTGCATCAGGTTGACCTCATGGCCCTCTGTTTGCAATATTATAGTTTTTCACTGGTTGTGGACTAAAAATTGTTTGTATTGCTTAAGTGGTTTCAGCAATGCCAACAGTACTATGATTTATCTTTTATTTATTTATTTATTTATTTATTTATTTATTTATTCATTCATTCTGCATTGCAAACTCAGTCCTCTTTGACTAGCCATGGTTATAACCTCCTGTAATACTATGAATACTAACTGAAGCAGTAAATGCTCTCTGATGATGGAAAAAAAATATTACATGTGCATTCTGATATCTAATAATTTCCTCTGCTATATTTTCAGACACACTGATACTTTTAAAGCAGCTACCTATCATTATGTTGTTTCACAGTTTTTGTTGTCAAGTTTTGTTGTCACAGTTTTTGTTGTCAAGCTTTTCCCTACAGATTAAACTGGTAACATTCAGTTACTGCATTTATGTTAGGCCCCCAGAATTTCTGAGCCACGAACTAAGCACCATATTACATATCAGCATGGGAAGTGCTAGTCTTCAGTTACAGAGAGTCTTTCGTTCTCTCATAAAGCTCACTGTAATTAACTATGTGCCTATACTTGTCAGTCAAGTGTACAGGTAGTGAATGAGCACTCAGAACTTCTAAGTACAAAGGAGTAGGAAGGGCAGTGGAAGACAGTGGCTGTAACTGCAGTGAAAAACACCAAAATCAATGCCTAGACAAGGATTTCTAATTCCCCTTTTATTTCAGAACATCTGAACATTCCAGTTATCTAGAGTCAATAATACACTACAGCACATGTTGCATTAAGAAAAAAACAAACAAACAAAAAGATCACCTTTTAAAACATTTAAGGCCTTTTAAGAGTCAAGATCTTCCAATATTTCCAACAAATTTTAAATTATTATACTATTACTTTGCCCTGGTCCTTATGTATGGCTGAAAAAACACAGTTTATTAAAGTATCACTTTATTAAACTACCCCACTTTGCATATAAGGAAAGTAATGCACAGCATGTCATACAAGTTGCCTCACTGACTTGTTCAGAAATGATCAGTAGCAGAACTGATTATGCTATTTACTCATGTCTTCGACATCTTAGTTCCCAAGTCAGTACTTTACTGACTGAAAACAATTTCATTACCTGAAAGCACTGACTTCTTAATGTATCCTATGACTTTTCCTTTTAAGTGGCCAGAAACTGTCTGCTTTGACCCACTTGCCTTACTGCTAAATCTACTGAATACTCCAGAAACTGATGCATGCATCCAAAGTTGTATTTATGCTAAAGCATGAGCATGATGAAAACAGCTACAATAACCATAAACCAGAATATTGGTATGAAACAAGTCACAGTGGCTACATTTAAGGTTTTAACTTTTCAAAATGAAGAGATGACAACAAAAATATACAAATCCAAATATTTGTGTAAAAATACAGAAATACATAAAATAATTTTAGAAGATTTACTAGTCAATTTTTTTGCTATTTCAGTTCCTATTACTTAGCTATGCCTCAAATCACTCTACTTAATAATTTTTTTTAAAAAAAGCCTTTGGGAGCACCACTTGTCTGTTCTCACCAAACCTGTCCACCAACCTGCACATTAAACAAGCCAGTATCAGCAAAAACAGGCTTACTTTGTTAAAATTGTTAATCCAATTGACCCACAGAATTCTCAACAAGACAAGAAAAAAACAAACATGTATATATTCTTCACTCTTTCAGTCAATATTCTGAATTGCTCTAAGTACCAAGCCTGTGTCATGTCTTGCCAAGCTTTACTCTACCTTGGGGCTTCATTGCTAAACATATTTTATATAGGAATTACATTGGCAACACAAAAACTTAAAATGACCATTTAATTCTAAGAGGCAGCTAATATGATGTTCTGATAAAAATAGCTGTGTGTGTTTAAAAGACCTGTACATGAAAGAAAAAGAAACTACACTAGGAATCCAGATTTTCTTTTGTACTTATTTTTCATATTTTTCAGTATCTTGCTCCTGAAAGCATTATACTGCTTTAACTGATTAAACTAGATAATTGGTAATAATACATCTGTGAGTATCATCATTATCATAAAATCATATAATGGCTTTTGTTGGTTTTACCTTAAAGATCATCTAATTCCACCCCCCCCTGCCATGGGCAAGGACACCTCCCACTAGATCAGGTTGGCCAAAGCCTCATCCAGCCTGGCCTTGAACTCCTCCAGGGATGGGGTACCCACAGCTCCTCTGGACATCCTCTTCCAGTGCCTTGCTACCCTTTCATTAATCCAAGACAATAATTATTGGAGCTTCCTTAGTTTCACCAACAGGAAAAAGATCCAGAATCAGCCAGACTGCTATTCCTTAGTAAGTTTATGAAAATTTGAGTTACACTAAGTACACCGGTAGAGGAAAACTAATTTGAAGCAAATGAAGAAATAGACATGGCTTTCATAGTAAAGAAAAGATCTAACTTCATAAAATGAGACCATGAAAAATACCATGTCATGGTTTTCATTCTTGTAGTTACTTAAACATATACTATAGAAATCTTTAGAGACATGGTAATTTCCTTATCTATAGTCTCATGTATGTGAGCCAGCTTCTTGCTATTTAGGTTAGGCTTACATACCTCGGAATGTAGCTATTCACATATAATAATATTTATTTTCACTCTTCTACTTCCTTGTATTTATCATCATATTATTTTTCATTGCTGCCTGCTCTTAGCCTCACTGGTTGCACTTGGGATTAAAAAGTAAGGGATTCCTTAGGACAGAGATTTTTCTCATATCCAGTGTGTTGGATTAAAAGTAAATCCCACAGTTTAGTAATGATGTAACCCAGTTTAGGATCTTTTCTATGGTTTTCCTGTATTAGCCAAAACAAACAAGCTGAGATTAGAAGTTCTTCACAAAAACAATGACTCTGTCTCCACTAGCACCCTCACCTAAACTAGCTGATAATTTAATGCTACTGTTAAGTGGTGAACATTCCAAAATATTTCAGTACAAGTTTAAATAGGAGGCATTATTGGGATTTGTCCCATATGGGAGTTGTCTCAGGCCCACAAGAAGAGAGAGATGAATGAAAAGGCCTCTCTTCCATTCAAAATATGACCTTTCTTGGCTTATTTGGGCTCTTGATGTAGCAGACACTGAACTAGCTAATTATCTTGGCACTGTTTCAGACACTGGATTACAGTCAGTGTTAAAGTGCAACAGAAGGCACCTCTTGGCACTAGTCCCTATAACTCATCATTTTCCACCCACAACTCCAGTGGAGGGAAATTTTCAGTGAGGTTTGAACTGGAGAATTGCTTCAGAGTCAAGGGAAACTATTTCATTTATCAAAGCCACATTTAACTATGTGCTTATACAGCAAGCATAGAACAATATATCTAATATAAATAAATCACAGGACTGGGACATGCTACTGTTAGTTACTCCCCCAGAAGTAAATATTTTTCCACTACTTGTAGAAAAGAAAGTTTCACAAGAGTCCACAGATATAGTTTCAATTCATATTCTTTTAACTAGGACTTTCAAGAGCTTCCTTTACTTTATGCCACAGAACATGAATTTCATATGGACGTGTTTTAAACTAACTAGGAAACACACTTATGCTCCTAAAGTGACATTAGTAGCCAAGGTGAATGGAAGTGTTTCAAAACAAAGAGAATAGAGTACTCAGGTAAAACACCAACATGAAAAGTCTCTATATCTGATAAGGATAAATAATAGTGATGTTCACAAAATGGTTTGGTTATTAAAAGAAAAGTTACAACTGTATTCTCTTTGCTGACTTCATTGTAATATGTTTCCTTGCAGAGACAAAATTTTAGAGTATTTTTAAACTGCTTTAAATTTAACAACAGCAAGCCCTTTAGCTAAGCAGCAGTTACATGTGGTATCCCTGTATGCTTTACAAGACTTGAATTTATTTAAAATAGTAATGAATGTTATCAATATAATCAAAACAACAACAGAGCAATGGAGTTTATTTAGTTATTTCATAGGGTTGAGTCTACTTTAACATTCTCAGGTTCATATATATATTCCTTCTAAATTGCCTGAGCAGCATTCTATCCCCCAACTTTTTTTTTTTCACAGCCCTCTCACTCTAAATCCTCCTTTGAAAAACGTTATCAGCATTAATGTAATTTACTTATTTGCAGATTTTGTGCATACAACAAGAACATTGAAGAGAGTATTCCCACATTTGGGGGCATGCTTTTCAACCTAACTTTGTAGTTATATGGTCCCTGAAATATATAAAGAGATTTAAAATGTTCATATTGGAATACAACTGTTGCAGGCTTGCATCATTTCCTGTCCACAGTACTTTTTGTATGATGTGAATGGATTTGCAGAGTTTTCTTTTCTGGTCTCATTACAGTCTTAGTCACTAAGAATGAGGTATCCATATTTTAATGCCTCATATATTTTGGCAGCTGTAGTGATGTGCTATACTACTTTGACCTTTTTGATTGGCTTGCCATTTCAGTTCTTCCTATTTACAGCTTCATTAACCTGTGGGGGAGAGGTGGACTGGCTACCCAATCAATGGATGGTATATTGAAAAGGTCAACGTGGTCCAGTTTATTTATAATACTTTCACAAACCACGGGCACATCAAAGATATAGAGTTCCCCATTTGGGATGGCAAAGTTGCAGCAGTAGAAAAAAGTGAAGTGACATGAATTCATTCTGAATCCCAGACATTAGGAAAATGAAAGGAAGCAGAAAAAATCCAACTCAATTTCAGCGAAATACCACATTTGTCTACTTCTTAGCAGAAAACATTTGATCTCAACAACATGACATTACCCAGATGAGATCTACAATTATTACCATTTTGAATTAGTCATGAAGTCAACTCTAAGAACATTTCATTGCCTGTTTAATATTATCCTGGGAAGAAAGAATGAAAACTGAACGAACAGGGAACTTTTGTACAGGGAACTGTTAAACAGGAAATTTCTAAAGATTGCCAACATTCTTTTCTATAGACTTCATGAAACTTCATCTTCTATATGAGAAAACATTAGTAATAGGTATGTAATTAGCACCACTTTAAGATAAATAATTCAAAACTGGTTCAAACAAATTTCTATTTAGAGCACAAAGAGATAGGACAAAATTTAGACTAAACATCAAGTTTGATAACAGCAGGCATTGTGCTGTAGGAGGTTCTGTCTTTCAGATAAAAAGAAAAACTAAACTAAAGGCCACTTATGATCACTGAGTTTGTTTAGCCATGTTAATCTGAGTGACCTGGCTAGATTCCAGCTTCTGTAATTACAGGTCTCAGAAGTACCTAATTTTCCCTAAAATAATTTTCCTTGTTTTGGGGCAGTGGCAGGCTGGGGGAAAAGATAACCTCTTTGCTTAGTGCCTGAGCACTCTTACTTGAGGTGGAATAGCATTTTTGTGGTGAAAAGATGAGGAAATTTTTTTACATGTGGAATTTTGAACACTAGTTATAAAGCTACCTGGGAAAGTAACATACAGCAGAGAAATTTTACAAAGCATGATTATTCCAGCTTTCATGTGAATGAATAAATAAGCCAGGTCCAACTCATATCTTGTCTGCCTTTCTTGCAAGAGACTACTTCTCTGTCCAGAACTAGAAAAAAAAGAGTTAATTCAATAAATAAATGAATAAAAAGAGTTAACTCAATAAATAAATGAAATAGGAAATGTTTCATTTAGCTACTTAAGTTTATTAAGTTGCCATTGTGTACATTTATTTCCCCTGCTATCCATTATAGAACTTTTTGCACACCTTCTCCAGTCTTCTCCACTGCCCATAGTCACTATTGGTAAATGTCCAATGTCTGTTGTTATTTATTTATTTACCTTATTCATTTATTTATTTGAATTAAAGTAGCATTTAGGAAACAATTAATTTCCATGTTGTAGCATACATGTGATCTCCTGCACCTGAAGAACTCAGTGAAAGAATCCCAATGTTTATATTTCTCTTTCTATTAAACAAATTGAGAATAAAGTCTAGGTCTTAGCCATTTGGATACTGTTTTATGTGCTTATTTTCTTTTCTCAGAGAAACCAAGTCATCCTTTCATAAGAAAGTTCCACATTTGACGATGGAAAAAGACCACGTGTGCTGTGGAGGAGCAGAGCACAATAAAAAACAACTAATCTTACGAGAGTGAGATTATCAGTGCAAACTATAAATAAAATATTAGGTTGTGTTTGCATATCCTTTATATATACACACACCTGGATTTGAACACAAATCTCGTCATTGCATGAATTCTTTTAGATGTGTTCCTAACATAAAATAGTTTTGAGAAATGTTACACTAGGTGGTCATTTTCACCTTGTTTACCACAAAATCAAACTGCAAACTTAATTAGATCTTATTGCTAATCAGAAGGATTTCCTCCAAAGAAATACTCCGAAATATTGGTAAGTTGGTAATATGTTAAATTTCTGTAGGCCAGTAATTTTTCTTGCCTTTCTCTACATAAATATCTAATACGTGAATCAACACAGCTTTATTGAAGTCTGTGTTGATTTAAACCATCTGAATTTCTTGCTCAGTACTGAGAAGAGATTATTTGTTACTGCGAGCAAAGCATATGCAAAATGTAGGATTTTTTATCGTTAGAGGTTTGGCTGGAAATGTTTTTCTTGGGGGCATGAAGAAAACTGAAAATGAACATTTTGAAGATGAAAAAAAAATCCTCAGGTTTTATCACTTCTGAAGAAAAAAAAAAGTTGATTGATTTATATAATTTTATTTAATTGTACACCCACAGTTTTATTTGTGCTGCTGCATATCAAACATACTCTCTTCCATTATAAACTAAGTCAAATAATTGTTTTTATTAATTTCTACAATGTATTAGATAATGTCAAAAAACTAAGATTATTATTATTATTTAATATCATATTCTTCACTAGAAATGAATGGGATAGACCAGAAACTCACAAGCCTACTCAGGTGTCCAGACTCCAAATAGTAGCCAGTAGCAGTGGATTCAAAACAAAAGGCAAGAAAAAACATTAACAAAACAAATCCACAATAATTATAATTGGCAATAACAACTATATGTTTTCTTCAGCTCTGCACAGAGGAGGTGGCCAGTTGCAAAGGACACCAAAGCGGTCTTTGTTTTTTATTCTTATAACTGCTTTGTCTAGCCATACAGATGTTCAATATTTTTTGCAGGATAAGGATCAAATTAAAAAGAAAACACCAAAACATTTCCAGGAAAATAAATCAAATGCATACAGCAAACAATCACTCAGGAATTCAGCAATACCCTTGTGCATTTTACCTACTTGTTACAAGAACAGATTTTCGAAGTATGAAAATTGCATTTTATTCTTGATTAGATAAATTTCTAAACTCTAATGATCTATAAATAAATGTAGATTTTATATAGCATATAAAATATATTTTATATATTTATTAAACATAAACATATGTAGTTGAAGTGACACTTTTTTTGCCCAAGACTTATCTTTATGATTATAAAGATAGTAGAAATATCGCTTCATTTAACTTAATATTGTAGTAACTACTGTTGTCAAAATACCTGTTTTGACTGTTTCAACAAAGATGTACAAATCTGATGAGATCAGGGATAATGTTTGTAGGGATAACTGTATCCCAACAATATAACCTGTTCAGTCCAAGGAACCATAACAACAACAACAACAACAACAAAAGAACCTGCAAATTCAAATCCTTGGAAGAGGAGTCCATTGCCATTAATTTACTCCCATTCCCGGGCCAGTGAGGCCCACGTACATTTGTATCATAGAATCATAGAATGGTTTGGGTTGGAAGGGGCCTTAAAGATCATCTAGTTCCAATTCCCCTGACATGGCAGGGACACCTCCCATCTGACCAGGTTGCTCAATGCTCCATCCAACCTGGCCTTGAATGCTTCCAAGGATGGAACATTCACAGCTTCTCTGGGCAACCTGTTCCAGTGCCTCACCACTCTCTGAGTGAACAATTTCTTCTGAATATCTAATCTAAACCTTTTAGTTTAAAAGCATCATTACGCTCCTTGACAAAGAATCCCTCCCCAGCTTTCCTGTAGGCCCACTTTAGGTACTGGCAGGATGCTCTAAGGTCTCCGCGGAGCCTTCTCTTCTCCAGGCTGAACAACCCCAGCTCCCTCAGCCTGTCTTCACAGGAGAGGTGATCCAGCCCCTTGTGGCCCTCCTCTGGACTTGCTCCAACAGCTCCATTTCCTTTTAGTGCTTGGGACCCCAGAGCTGAATGCAGTGCTCCAGGTGGGGTCTCGCAAGGGCAGAGCAGATGGGGAGAATCACTTTCCTCACCCTGCTGGCCACGTTGCTTTTGATGAAGCCCAGGATATGGCTAGTTTTCTGGGCTACAAGTGCATATATATAAAAGCATCTATTGCCATATTGATAAACACTCTTTGGAACAACTCTGCTTTTCAGAATGGGAAAACGCTGCCTGTGGTATCTCAGCACTTCGGTTTCCAAGCAATTTTAAACAACCAAAACTGAAACAAACAAACAAGCAAACAAAAAACCCACAAGACAGTTTCATGGGACATAGAATTCACTTGTTAATATTCATATTATCAGGAAGATAGGCTGTAAATTATATTTCCCTACAGATACAAGTAGAGTTAATCACATTTTTATATATGCATACAGTTAGTTATACATTATGTATATATATTTTAGTTAATTATATATTTGTATGTAAATAAATGTATCTAAGTACAAGCACACATTTTTTCTAAAGTTATTCTGAAAGAGTTAGAGACTCATAAGTGAAACAGACAGATATAATTATTTCACTTAATTTCATATAACATTTTTTTCTTAAAGTTCCAGTTTATTAGGTAGGATTTTAAGGTCTAAGATGTACTTTAAAATAAAAAGAATACAAAATATGTCCACTGCTGTTCCTCCTTCTCTCCCATTCCCCAGTTCCAGATTAGTTGAAGAAGATCTGAGATGTAGAATGTGAGTTATATAAATTAAAATATTTGCTTGATATGCCACAGATGTAGGAAACCAAAGGTTAAGCTCCCTTGTCCCTCCTTTTTCTTTAAGTTATGTGCCTCCACAATACAGACAGAGTCAGTAAATTTATTCCACTTGCCATCCACTACAAAGGGCACAATCCCAATCTGCAATATAGAAGATGAGATTCGCATTCATACTTCAAGTTAGGCACATGTAGGGACCTGAATGTGATTTACACATCCCACGTACCTGACAACTCTTTCTTGCTCTGTCCTATTCTTCCTTACACTATACCTTAAAGATGCCAAGACAATTAATGCTAAATATTAGTGTATCTAGATGATTTAAAGAGGCCAAAATTTTTAGAAAATTAATCAAAATTTAGGTAAATCATAGCTGTTGAGGGGAGAGATGTTTGCCACAATTTGCAGTGCATCCAAGGATGTCAGGAAGCATATGAGAGCCAGAGAGAAGGCAGAAGACACCTCTTAGTGGCACCTCAATTGCAACTTCTGAAACAAGAATAACCAGGACAAGGAAAATACTCTGTGTCAGTCAACTTAAGCTTACTCAGGTACCCCAGAAAGACAAGTCATGGTATCATTTGTTCATTCTGTTGAAAGATCACTTCTACCTGATTTGAACATTTCTGTAGAAATGAAAATAGTATACAAAGAGACAGTTACTTACTAAGGGTAAAAAGATTTCTTCCTGGCCCATGTAGGTGACTGAAAGTAGCCATGACACATTAGTTCCACTAAACCAATACACTTTTTGATGTGAAGTTTCCTTCATGTTTTATGAACACCCCAAAAGCAAGGCCAGGAATACTGTTCTCTCAGTGGCCCATGAATAAAGAAAATTAACATGGCCATTCAGATTTTGAAGTTGGGGAGAACACATGGAAACCTTTACCATATAAATGCACTTTTTTTTTTTTGTACACTATCTCACATTTTGATGTGAGAGAGTCATCAAAAGATACAGTATTAAAACTGACTTTATAAATCACAGAATCACAGAATTTCTAGGTTGGAAGAGACCTCAAGATCATCGAGTCCAACCTCTGACCTAACACTAACAGTCCTCCACTAAACCATATCCCTAAGCTCTACATCTAAACATCTTTTAAAGACCTCCAGGGATGGTGACTCCACCACTTCCCTGGGCAGCCCGCTCCCATGTCTAACAACCCTTTCTCTAAAGAAGTTCTTCTTAACATCCAACCTAAAACTCCCCTGGCGCAACTTAAACCCATTCCCCCTCGTTCTGTCACCAGGCACGTGGGAGAACAGACCAACCCCCACCTCGCTACAGCCTCTTTTGAGGTACCTGTAGTGTGCGATAAGGTCACCCCTGAGCCTCCTCTTCTCCAGGGTGAACAAGCCCAGCTCCCTCAGCCGCTGCTCATAGGACTTGTTCTCCAGGCCCATCACCAGCTTCGTCGCCCTTCTCTGGACTCGCTCAAGCACCTCCATGTCCTTCTTGTAGCCAGGGGCCAAAAACTGAACACAGGACTCCAGGTGCGGCCTCACCAGAGCTGAGTACAGGGGGATGATCACCTCCCTAGCCCTGCTGGCCACACTGCTTCTTATACAAGCCAGGATGCTGTTGGCCTTCTTGGCCACCTGAGCACACTGCTGGCTCATATTCAGCCGGCTATCAACCAATATTCCCAGGTCCTTCTCTGCCTGGCAGCTTTCCAACCATTCCTCTCCCAGCCTGTAGCTCTGCTTGGGGTTATTGTACCCCAGGTGGAGGACCCAGCACTTGGCCTTGTTGAACTTCATGCAGTTGACCTCAGCCCATCGGTGCAGCCTATTCAGATCCTCCTGCAGAGCCTTCCTACCCTCGAGCAGATGGACACACACACCTAACTTGGTGTCATCTGCAAACTTACTGAGGGTGCACTCAATGCCCTCATCCAGATCATCGATGAAGATATTAAAGAGGACCGGCCCCAGACCGAGCCCTGGGGAACGCCATTAGTGACTTGCCTCCAACTGGATTTGACTCCATTTACCACAAGTCTTTGGGCCCGGCTATCCAGCCAGTTTCTAACCCAACAAAGCGTGCGCCAGTCCAAGCCAAGAGCAGCCAGTTTCTTGAGGAGAATGCTGTGGGAAATGGTGTCAAAAGCCTTGCTGAAGTCAAGGTAGACCACATCCACAGCCTTTCCCTCATCCACCCAGTGCGGCACTTTGTCATACAAGGAGATCAGGTTTGTCAAGCAGGACCTGCCTTTCAGAAACCCATGCTGACTGGGCCTGATCGCCTGCTTGCTCTGCAAGTGCTGTGTGATGACTCTCAAGATAATCTGCTCCATGAGCTTCCCTGGCACTGAGGTCAAACTGACAGGCCTGTAGTTTCCCGGGTCAGTCCTCTGGCCCTTCTTGTAGATGGGCCAGTCTTTTCAGCATATGAGTCAGATCAGAACTTAGAAGCAATTTTACTTGCATAATTGTTAAGTTCCCCATCCCTGATGTATTGTTATTTTTTAAAAAAGAAAACATACAAGTATTTTTCCATAATGATAACCTTCATTGTGTTGTCTGCAAATGCATATAGTTTCATAAATCCTCTGACATCAACATGAAATTTTTCCCATAGAGAAGAATAAAGTAAGAATTATTAGAGGAATCAACTGAAAATCAGATAAAAATAATCATTCAAAGTGAAAAATCCAATTAAGTTTAAGCAAAAACAAAACAAAACTAAAAACACCACCACCAAAAAAAAAATAATTGTTAAAAGAGCAAATGTTTCCTTTAAGTATGTCTATATGTTTCCAGGGCAATTTTAATAGTTATTGTTTATAGGAGATGAAGGATGAGACAGAGCTCAGATGATATAAGGTAGGGTGGCCAGCAGGAAGGGATTTGTGAAATAAAGCATTGTGCCTAAGGCCTTAAAGTGCACACCATAAGCATTTCAGGGCATTTTTCTGAGAAGGGCTCTAGTCTAGTCCCATCGATCTTGTGGCACTTGTGGCCCAGTTCATCTGCTTCAAGACTGCTTTGGAAAGGGAGCTGAAACACAGGAAGGGAGGAAACAGGGATTGTACATGGATGAGAAATGCCACATGCTCGTCTCTCTTCCACAGTGATGATGAAGTTAGTTGACAGGTTTGTCCAACAGCCATTGCCATGTTCCTTCAATTTCAATCATGTATATTTAATTGCTTCTAAAAGACAACTTCTAAAATGATTCATTGTAGTTATACCACACTGTTTCTTTTTCCTTTGCTGAAGAGTTGAGTGCAACCTGAGGATAGTGGTTCAGTATATGAGCTTTTGGACACGTGACAGAAGCAGAATGCATTTCATACAATCCACAGCAAAGTAAAATACTGTGTCTGTTTGTCTTAACTGAAACATTTCACCAGTTCATTCATTGGAAGAGGATTTTACTTGAAAGAATGAAATGTAATCAACGCTTCAATAGTTGTCTCTAGGCCAAAGAATGATCTCCGCGGTGAGTGGGCACAGCACTTCACATAGTTTATGATTAAATGATAATGGCAGCATTTCAACAAAAGCAATGTTAGCTGCTTATAGAAAAAGCAGAATCATAAAAGAGGTGGAAATTGTGCCGGATCATGCTATGATTCCCAAAAGATGAAAAGCATTTTGCTTATTCTGCTTCTCTATCACAGAGATGAAGTAAGAGAGTACTCAGCCTGTGTCTTACAACTTCTATGCTAACTTCTATTTGTATCTCTTATTGATTTTGCTGTTTTGTGCTTGCTCTTTCTATAAACATCATCTGGAAAGGGCAGGTGTTGTTTGGAATTTGTTAAAATATGGATGTTCCCAACATTAATAATAGCATGCCTGAAGCAGACAAGAGAGTTAAAGAATATTTTTACATCAGGCTATAATAAAAAGTGCATCTTTGCAGGATTTCAGTTGGAGATCATACTGTTTGCTGTTTCTGTTCTATTTCACTTTCTATTTGCATGAACATGAACATGAAAATCAAATCCAATTTTAAAGAAATAGGAGAATAAATATCTGCCTAAAACTGCAGAAATGCTGCTTGTGAAAGACAGCATGAATTTGCATTACCCATATTTGCAAGTAGATTCAGGAGTTTTGTACAACTCTACAAATGCTAATAATACTAAAAAGTAAGAAAGTCATGCCACAGATTTCACTCAAAAAGTGCACTTCATTTCATTTTAGAACCTTTTCAGGCTTAAAAAAAACAAATCCAACCGAACAAACAAAAACAAAAATTAAAAAATAATAAAAAAAAACAAGCACAGGTATTTTTCTGAATAATGCTCCACAGATAAATTTTCGAGTCTACCCACAATATAAGAGGCATTTACAAAAAAAAAAAAAAAAGGGGGGGGGGGGAGAGAAAGAAGCAAAGAAGCAAAGAGCATCAAAAAATCTCTCCACAGATCTATCACTCTTCAAGCAAAAATGGTCTAATTGTGAGACATTTACCGCTACTTCACAGTCAGCAAATTTTGTTTCTCAAGCAAAGAACCAAACCCAGGAGTCAGCAGCAGAACTCACTTTCATATTCATATTAATAGTATCTTAGAAAAAACTCAATTGCAACATCAAATTTCTCTCCTTTACTCTTTGGTAGCTGAATAAAGACATGCTGAGATCTCGTCTTCATACACAATTTTATGAAAGGCAAGGAAATAAAGATAATCATCTGAGAATTAATAGACATCCCCAGTGATGCCTTACAAAGGCAAATAATGACTAAACCACTTATTTATGTGCAGTTTGTGATTTTACAATGTAAACAAATGTGAACTTATAGAAAAAAGATTGCAATGGAGCAATAAACTGACAAGAAGATTTTTTTTTTTTCAGTGTAATCATGCTGTACACAACAGGGAGATATTATTTGCCCAAATTACATAGTTAGTTCTAGTGCCTCCTGCCCCACCAAGTGGACTAATAGTGTTATTTTTTATCATATATTTGTATATTCTTTTTTTTTAAGGACTAAATGAAGTATATGTTCCCATAGCAACAAAAACTAATTCTTTCCAAGTTTAGGTTTGAGCCTTTAACACTGAATTCCATGGAAGCTTACTCTTATGTGAATCTTTGAAATGTGTTGTTACAGAAGCACAGTTTTAATCTACAATGCTCAAAGATAGAGGAGAAATAATGAGTATTCTACACATGGCATAATATGCACATCCATAAATGTATTGTAAACTTCAATGTCTTAATACTTCACATCTTCTGAAAAATCCGTTCAATATGTTTACTGCTGCTTATTTTAACATTTTTGTTCCAGAACAAAATGTATGTTAGTATATAGTTTCCTAACAGAGAGCCTTGTAAAATGTAATAATTCCATCTTGTTACATGGACAAATATTAGGAAAATTTAATTTAGACAATAATTAACTACAATCTCATTGCATGAAATTCATTAGAGAAGACTTCCCAGGGAAAGAGCAACAGGGCAAAACAAACACCAACTCAGGTCCAAAACATTAAAGAAGCCAAACTACAGGATGTCTAGGACTGGGTAAGTTCTAGGTGTAGAAAAACTGCCATCAATTCATCAAGCATTATTCATCAACTATTAACTCATGGCTTCCTTTTAAAAATGTACAGTCCACACACTCCCTCTCTCCCAAAGTGAGTCAGATTTCTTTCTCTTGTGGGTGCATGTTTGCATTCATTCTTCTCATAGGAAGACTATCTCATGGCTTGTCATCTCCCACCCACATATTTAGACCAAGTTTACAAAGACTAAGGTACCTCTTTAAAACTAATTACTGAATGCTTGTCTGCATTTACAATGTTTTATTATAAAATTTTAAAATAGCTCAGAAAAAGACTAAAGAATATGCTCAAAGAGAGCCTTAATTTAGAACTACACAAGTAAAAAAAAAAAAAAATATCATTGTAGAAGCTGAAAGGAAGGTTAAACCAGACTAAGCCCCCATTCTTTGGCACGGGGTTCTCATTAATTTTCCATAACCAATCAATTTTCATTACATTCGTAACAGATAATGTCCTCCTATCTCCCTCTTGTATTATGGTGAATTTCATAATACATCAGTTTAACACAGCATCTGTATTAAAGTTTCATGATCTCTCAGAAGAAACATCTATCTCCTATATGCCATTTACACTGTAATGCCCATCCTTTCCAGGGGCACACAAAATCACTACACTTCTATCTAATGACCCCTGTCCACTGATATTTAAAATATTAATGTCACTACAAAGCATCATAATATTTTGAAGATTATACATTCAAATTATAGATGAAAGTAACTTAAATATTCTGGTAAGGTGCTATGCCGTTATGCCTCAGAGTTTCTGGACATTAACGTATTAATAACCAGTAACTTGAAAACTACTTTATTTTACTTTCATTGGGACTTTAGTCTGTTTTTGCTTAGTTTGGCTTAACCCAGGAAGTGACAGATCTGGTAACAACACAAAAGCTATAGAACAGCAGTAGATATAGTGGTGACAGATGTAGCTTCACGCAACAATGAAAAGACAAAATAGCACAGTCCACAGGAAAAAGAAAAAAAAAAATCTAACAGCAGGCTGCTTCACATATTTCTCTGAAATAACAGAAATATATATTTTTTTCCTTATTAAGAGGAGGAACGAGTAGAAGCATAGCCTAGTAAGCATAAAATATGGAGCAGAATTCCCATTGTGATGCATTCTGTCTACAGAGATGGTATTTTTCCAGCAAAGCATCTAACCAAATTTACTGAACTGCAGACCAAATGGCCATGTCATTTATGCGGTCCTGAGATTTTCCACAGCCATGAAAAAGGAGTGTAATACAAATTGTGTGTATTGCTGTTCTGTAGAAGCAAAAAAATCCTACCACCTTCAAGATGATTTCATATTCTATATCTCACACCTGAAAAAAGAAGACAGTTTGAAAGCTCACAATTCTCCTATTAAAAATAATTATTGAGACATATAAAAAAGTAACTTCAGAAAGACTCTTTAAAAAATATTTTCTCCTCTTTAAGACATGAAAGTCTTCAGCCTTCTGATTATAAGACATTCTAATGTCTTATATATAAGCATTCTAATCTTAGCTGATAAAAAATGCACATTATTCTAGCTATTCTGTTCATATAGCTCTTATAAGATCTGAAATACTAGGGATGATGGGCCCAGTACTAATGTCAAGCATCTAGGTAAAACCCACTATTAATCACGTAGCAAGGCTCCAGTGGTTTTTTACAAGGTTTTCCTCAATATATGCTTGCATTTCAGAGACCAGTATGGATATATATGCAACATAAGCCTTGAAGACAACCAGGATGTCTTCCAGCGTCATTTGATTTTTAAATTCCTACAATAAGTTAGGCTCCTGGAACTATGTATTAAAACCACGAATGGCCATTTCATAGCATCAGCTGCTATAGCTGACAGCACTCAAATTTTTCTTACATATCACAGGGTAGCAAATCATGAAATAGGGGCTGTTATATACTGAAAGCATTTTTGAAGAGTTAGCAATTCCTTAAGACCTGAAAATCAGTATAGTACAAAATATTTACTTAGTTACATTTCAGGTCTTCTGTGCCAATTAAACTTTCCAGACAAATCATATAGAATTGCAAAGATATATTGCAGAGGCCTTTTATACTTTTATTCCCTTTTCAACATTCAGTCCTGAATTATGCATTTAATGCAAACTCTGAAAATCTTTAAGTATCTCATCATCTTTTATTTAGAGATAGCTTAACTTGAAAAGTCCTGTTAGGATTTGTTTTACATTTTTAAAGAGCAATATTTCCTTTACAGCCAAGCCTTAAGTGGTCTTACTTAAAAGCAGTCTTAGATTCTTTCAGGGGATTTTATTGGATTTGCACTAGTGGTAGTAAAAGCAATTTATAAATGCCTAAATAGTAATAATACATTTTGTTCATCAGTGTTTGCCTCAGTATTAATAATTCTTCAAGCTAAAAAACATATAAAGCCCTCCAAACTTCAACAACCCACCATAAACATTTTTTTTTCTATGGATTTTTTTTTTCCTTTCCATATACAATATTTCCAGAGATGATCGATATGGCAATTTCCTGCCAACCCAGAAGGCTAATTACCACTCATTTTCAGAGACTGTCAAGGCATAAGTATTAAAATGTTCTGAAAGTAAGTTACACAGACTCATTAAAGAGCCATGGAACATGTTTCTTTGCCTTTTTATTGGTAAAACAGGCACATCATTATATTTTATATGAAGAAGCTGGGTGGCAGCATTAGTGAAATCCAAGTAGCTGTGGTGTAAAGGAGGTGAATATAAGAGTATATGGCCAAAAGCAGCCATCATGAATATATTTTGTTTTGTGTATTTCTAACTAATTGTTCAGCTTGAAACAAGATCTGCAGTGGATCTCTGTAGCAGGACACATGCCTCTGCAATGCACGTATTAAGGATATCCCTTCCCACACTACTTAGAGTTTAAGAGTTTACCTGTGGGACTATTTCTTAGTGCCTCATAAGCATGAATAAAACAAAACTGTTCCTTCTGCAGTAAAATCATATGGAATGCACATGTTCATCACTTTATCGTCCCAAATCAGATGGTCTGTGCTAAATCTGTGGATTTTTATTAGAAATCTCTGCCACCTGTGCAATCTTGCATGTGTTAGAACCACTCCTCACAGGGGTAGCAGAAGATTTTTCTTCCCTTTACTGCAGTAGTTTCCTTAATAGAAAGGCTCATCTTCTGATAGCAACTGCTTAGCATTTGTGTGTTAGATATCCCATCATTGAAAGAAAAAGGCAGATAGTCCCATGGAAGAGAGATGTGTTACAGAAAGGATTTGGCTAGGAGGAGGTTGACAAGGCAAGGAAAGAACTTGTGTTGTGAATACCCAATGAAGGTCTTTTTTATGTTTCCTTTGAGGATTGGAAATGAGAAATAGGAGATGATTTAGCAGTTCACTCCTGGCAGCTAAGCACTTTGGTGCATCTTAGATTCTTGTGGAGTTTCTTCTGGTACACAAGTTTTCTTTGTGTCATGTATGCAGTTATCATGAACGAATATGATTGGCTGGATTAAGTGCATTACGTGCTTTTATCCTAAAATCTCAGATGCTGATAGCTCTGACATGGCAGATATTCAGAATACACTCAGGCACAGTCTAAATCCACTAGGTATATTTTAGAAAGCAAACTTGAAATTGCATTTCCAAAAGAAAATACAACTTCCAATGTCAGATATCTTGCATAGATTTCCTACAGAACTCCTTTATATCACTCATATGTGTAGCCCATTACAAAGCAGTAAAATGAAAGGCAATGTTTGCCAAGATTAAAGAGATGGCAGATTTCTGGTTTGACACTAACAGTTTGGGTCACTGAGAGAAAATATTTGATGAACTAGCAAGAGAAAAGTTTGAAGGAATGTTTATTTGGACTGATGAGAAGAACACATATTTTCTCAGATGAGTATTAAATCAAATTTTGCATTTAATTCTTGTTTTAATCCAGAATAGACCCTGACACTTCAGAAGCTCCTCAGTGTAGTGGGAACAGACCACATAAATAAAATGGAAGTTCCATGTAACATTAACTGTTTAAGCCTGTATTATTGCTGTCAAAACACATATTTATTAGAAATGGATAAGTGGAAAGGAAATCCTTCTATTATTCTCATTTTATCCATCTCAAAATTTCTAATTAAACAGAGCCTGTATCTCAATTGCCCTGGCTTTAGAAATTAAAGAACTGCAGCTCCTATGATAAGCTCTTCCCTCACGTCAAAATCTAAGCCATTTAATTTGCTTAATATACTGAAGTTACAATACTTAAAACTGTAATTTAAAAATAGCAACAGAGCCCTTTCTTTTATAATGTGGTTTGAAAATAAATAAAAAACACCAATGAAAATTACATTTTCCCCTAAACTGCTTACAGCTTTCAATATCAATCCTGTATATAATCTCAAGTTCATCTATATCAAAAAAAGAGCTAGATTTATGGTGAGGTATCACTGTTATGTAAATTATAAGGTAGATTTTACTGAAAAATAAGGAATAACTCTGTATATTAAATACACAGATACAGCAGCGGAGAACAGTGAGAGATCAGCAAGTATTTAACCATCACAGTATTATAGAAAATTTCTTCTGTCCTGATATCAAAGGAATGCCACATACTCCACATCCTCACACAAAGCAGGTTAAAAAGCAAATATCTAAAAATAGCTCCATCCTCCCCAAGTGACCTCAAATCACCTTCAAACAGAATTTTTCTGTAAGATTGCCATAAGACTCTCTTCCTGGAGAGCTTTTAAAAAATATGTTCTCAGCAGCTTCAACAGCTTCCTTTGTAAAATGAGCCTATGTACAGCACTTGAATTCAAAGGATTTGCAGTTATATTGATATTTAACAGAGTTCAACAGAATACGTACAGTCCAAAATACAAGATTTTACTGTAGTGTTTTGACTAAAAAGCTTTCATTAAAGACAATAGAGTTCATATTTCTTGGAAAATTTAAGATTTACAAACACACTGATGTCTTTGAAAACAAACTAAGAAAGTTTTCTGTAAGACTTTTTAAGTTGCCACTTAAATGTAAACTAACCAGGTGGTGATCTAAAGAGGTGAAACACTGAATATTCTGAGTGATTTTGTTCTTATTAATTAAGGAGTAAACATAACAAAGAATCAAACTGTGTATCCAGTGCTTAAAGGAAATTTGAGGGCCTCTGAAATGTACAGCAAGTGACAGCATGTTGGAAGAAAATAGAAAATATATGTAAACTTGCATTCTAATTATTTTATGGTGATGTTCATCTGTCAAAAAAGATATGTTCATTTTTTACAAGTAACTGTTACTTTGTCTAGAAAAGAGATGAAGGTAAATTTAAATCCCTATTAAAAAAATACCATGGGAGCATCCCAGCACAAACGAACAAACAATAAACTTTTATTTTTCTTTATTATTTATACTTCTAATCAGAAGTTCAGTAGTTTTCTGAGTCTCTGTGATGCATCCTAAACCGCTTTCAGCAAAGGGCCTCCTAAAGAGCTCCTCCAAGAGGAGTTGCAAACCTTGTTCACCTCACAATAGCTACTTTACTGTCCTTAGGGTCACAGTTTACTGAATATCTGGGAGCTGCTTAACTTGTACTTTAGGTGTTGAGAAAATTTTAAAATTAAGAAATATGCCACTCCCTTTTGCAACGATAAACAAACTAAGCCCATCTTCACTAAATCAAGCGTGATCATGTACACTAATGTGAATCTTGCACATCCATTTGTATCCAGGAAAAAAAAAAAAAAAAAAAAAAAAAAAAAAAAGCAGAGGAAGAATTAGTGTGAGATGCTGTTGCTATACCTGTATATACCTGTAATATTGGCATAGATGTCAACAGCAGCCTGACACCTCAGACCTTCATTTCCAACAAAGTACCATACAATTTAAGGTGTAGGGTTGACAACATCAAGACTTTCAAAATTCTAACAGCAGTAACATTTTGACAGTAGGAGATATTTCACTATGTGAGGAGGGGTCATTTTTTTGTTGTTTGTGAAGTGAAATCCAGTTCAATACACACTACTGATCCAAGTCAGTGCACCTGAGTTTGGATATTGTGAACCACCTCTCAGTGGTGGTTCAAAATCACTGAGAACATCAAAATGCCCTTCAGATCAGAGGAAACATGGCTAGAACTGACATCTACTGAACCCTGATGAACTTGTCACATTGTACTTGCTTAAAAAGGGGAGATATTCCAAAGATGACAGCATGTTCAGTGTGGTCTGTGAAACATTTCTGGAAAAGATGGGAGAAAAATAATAAAAAAAAAGAACTTCATGAAAAAGATCTCCAGTCATTTGAAGCATGTGTGTGTGTATTCCTACATACATCAGTATAAAAATATGAGCCAATGATATCTATGGAAAGGTAAAGCTTAGAGCCAGTACCTTCTGTCATGACAGTTCATCAGGTGATGAGCAATTCAGCTAGCCTAAACCCAGTCCCATGAGCTCAGGAGGACAGGATTTTAGGTTACACTTATTCCCAGTTGGTAGCTGACCATCTGCTGCGGTCAAGATAAACCTCTGAGCCTCTGAGTTTCTGCTGGGAAGAGCCCTCAGATCACTGCTCCTCAGCTTGCCAGCCAAGGATGTGACCCTTGTTGTGAGCCCCTTGTTGCCTAACTATTGTAGTGACCCTTGGCAAGCAGCAAGTCTCTCTGAATAAGGTTTGTTATTCTGAAGTGCTAAACTCCCATGGATGAGTTAATTCTGAAAATTAATCTGCCTGATTACCTGAAAAACTTTTCTACACTTTCCTATTCTTTTTTTCTAGCTGGAAAGCAAAAAAGAAAAAAAAAAGGGGGGGGGGGGGGGGGGGGGAAGGAAAAAAAAAAAAAAAAAAAGGAGGGGGGGGGGGGGAGTGGAAAAGTTTAGAGAGCTCTGCCTCCTTGCCTTTTTTTTTTTTTTTGTGTGTGTGTGTGTATGGAATTAAATACCCAAAGGGGAGGATTTGAAATACAAAACCAAATGGTTGTTTTCTCCATCCTAAAGAATACTAAGTTTGGATTCAAACTCCAACAGTTAAGTTTGAAGTAAACTGATTTTTGTGTGTACTTTGCAGTAAATTTTGCTGTAAGATACAAAAGATTTTTCCTAAAAGATTACAGTAGAAAGAAAAACAAAATCAGGAAACTATTACTGTCATCAGAAGTCTAGTCAAAAATTAGTGTTATCAGTTTATTCTTGCTAATTTAGCACAAAAAGAAATCACCTTAGTAACAATACCTTTTCCTAGTTAAAAAAAAAAAAAAAAAAAAAAAAGAGACATTATTTTAAGCCATACTTTTAAAACATGTAACACATTTCTGGCAAGCATATGGGCTTTGATTGTCAAACATATGCCATAAATTCATAGGCAGAGTCAGGGCAAATCATTTGACCTTCTTGTGGCTCAGACAATCCAGCTGTAAAATTAGATGAAAGCAGAACAGAAAAACAGATGCTGCTGCATCCAATTTGAGCTTTCTTGAACAAACAACATCTTAAGAGAGCAGAATTAATGTCTTGTATAAACTGAAATGTTTTATTTGATGCTTATTTGCAATCTGTAAATTAAAATAAAAACATGAAAAATTGTGTAAGTCTACTGCAAGTATTATATTCAATTTCCAATTTTGTAAATTCATCACATTTGCAGAGCCAGGCAGTAGCTACCTGAGAACTGAGCCTACTGGCCTCTGGCAAGGAAGGTTTGCCTAGCGTGAGTTGGGTACCACCATCTAAACCATCTGTCAAATCCAGTCTGGGCCTGAGAGAGCTTATAGGGGCATTCAGAGAGAAGGCCAGGCCAAAGCATATGACATATGCACTGATTTAGTTCATTTTTCTAGGCAGCCAGCCGCCCTAGAAGCTGGCATTTGAAAATCCACTTTCCTCTCATCAAGGCATACAGAAATCTACTTTTGCTCGTATCAACCAGCTTATGTTGGGCTTCAGAGTGCTGGCACCTGATAATAACTAACATACTGTAATGCCTTATCCATCAGGCTCCACCTTCCTAGGAGGCATCAGTCACACCTATGCCATCCTGGGCGTGCGTTACTTGCACTAGGTCTGCAGGTGGTGGAGCCCTTACAAAACTGAGAACCAGAGTTTGCTCTAAGCCAGGCAGGTAGAATGTGAGCAGTGGTAGTTGTAGGAATCCATGTGGAAACATGACTTTCCACCTTGCTCTTTTTGGATTTGTTATGAAGTTCTATCTAGGAAAGTATCTAAAAATCCTGAGGTAAGTTACATGCACAAATACATATACACACAGAAAAGCAGAATGCACACCCACAGCTAATGGCTGCTTACTTCCTGACCTTGGGAACATACACTACTCCTAAAATTACTGCACCAAGATTTTATTTCAAAAACAAGTGATACAAGCATATCTGTGTTTGTACCTTTTCTGCTGACCTCACTTTTAGGAGGGGGAAATTTTATTTTTATTATTTTCAAGACCATAATTTGAAACAAGCAGACAAACAAACAAACAAAAAACACTACGTGTTTCATTTAAGGAAGAATGAAATTAACTCTGTTACCTGATTTTGTTTGTTTGTTTGTTTTCTATCCTATTCAGCTACTGACTACATAAAGTAGTCAATGAATTTAGCCAGAGCTGGAAGCCATTTTTGTCTCCCTTGTGTTTCTAAACCAGAAACTATTCCTTGTTTAGTAAATGAATTGCCTTTCTCTGCCCCAGTGGTAGAGGATGCCACGGAGCCATAAGCCAGGCTCTGATGTTGCTGTAGCTATTTTAGAGCACTCATTACATTTGGTTCTCGTGGATGACTCTGGGTCTAGGACATAAAATAATTAAATATAACTGAGCCAGTACAGTAATACAAGCTTCAACTCTATTTTTGAATGATGGCCACCTATGTCAACAGGTGTATTTCTCATTACAAACCGTAAGGGAATGCTATTATTTAGTGTACTATATTTCTGATGGCAGCAAGGAAAACAAATTCTAAATACATTACCTCTGTTTTTCCCCTACAGAACTAAAGCTGATGGAAATACGTTTCTCCTATAAACATCTCCTCATACCTTTGGAGCTGTTTATGAGGAAGGAGTTATTATATTAATTATCCTGTCATTCCAAAATTTAATTCATGTAGCAATATCCAATATCATGTCCTAGGGCATATTATATTTCCAGATAAAGGCTTTTTATTATTATTTTTTTTAAAAAAAAATCCTTTATATTTAACAAATTTGCATGAGTTCTTGTCATTTTATCTGATTTGGTTCTTTCATGGAACTAATCCATCATTGGTTACTGAGATAGCTTTTTCAATTGAACACTGCTTTGTGAGGGAATGTATGCGTATTTTATATCTTCTTGAAAACAGAGTTTACAGAATAGTGTGAATTCCCTAGAAAGCAGGCTCTAGAGAGACAAAGCCAAATCCTTTGTTAATAAATGTCACAGTTTAATCAAAAAATAAAATAAAGGAAGGAAAATTACAAGCTATATAACAGTAACCAATTCCACTAGAAGGGCAAGGAACATATTATGTTTCACTGATGAGAAAAAATATTATGTGTTTGTTCTTGCCTGTTAGTATTACACAAAACCTTACAAAACAACTTTATCTACATCCATGTATGATGTTACAAAATTAGTTTTGAAAAAAAAAATATGATCTAATACTAGATATACAAGGATACCTTTTACAGAATCAATAAACAAAAAGACGGCATTACTTATTTTTCATAAAAAGGAAACTGCAGAAGGTTCAAACAGGATTAAATTCAGCTTTAATTCCCTACCACTTTGAGCATTATGGAGAGTTAATACTTGCATGTTTCTAGCTATCTATCTGTGAATTTTAATTAAACATGAATGTTTCTGTTAAATGGAGTGGAACTTATTTGATATTCTAGTACAAACCTAAACTCTTAAACATCAGGTTAAATGTCTCAAGTAGTTCAAGGGTTCTCTAAGTAGAGGACAATAGAATTTAAAATCTTTGTAGCAATATTTTAGTAACAGGGACAGGTTGTTCAAATGGCAGAGAGGCTAGACTAATGAAATTCTACTTCACGTAACGTAGCTATCATTTTAGTGGGAATTCTTGGATACCTTATTCTAGCTCAGCCATTACAGCCTTAGTATCTTAGTTCAAATATTTATCTGAATACTGTGTGTTTGTGTAAGAGTTATTTCTGAGGCACTACTGTAAAGTCCTTTCCCACAAGCCTTCAATGTTCTCATCAAAACATCTTCAGGCCCAAAAGATGTCACACAAGTCATCTCTTTGGAGGGGCAAGTAACAGCTTATAGCTAAGAAGCCTAACTAAGTCTAAAAAGAGGTCTTCCATGGCAAAACATGGATGAGCTTCACAGCGTATAAGGCCACAAGGAACCAAGTGGAGAGTTTGCCTGCGTCTTTCTCCAGAATAGACATTACAAAATACTATTAGCTGTACTAATACTAATTGTACTAATAGCTGTACCAATAGCAGGGATTGGTACAAGGCAGGGATTGCTCCTTTTACTTGTATCTCCTGGGGTAGCATAGAAGACAAGCTAAACAGATGAAGTGAGAAAACAACATGCTTCTGAAAGTTTTATCCATTAGGAAGTGGTGGTCATCTATAGAAAGCATATCCAGGTACTCCATTCTGCTAGAGGAGGTAGAAAGGAGCTACATAGCCCTTCAATAGTAGAAAAGCCATGAGTTTGTAGCAAAATGAGTTGCATGGAAGAGAACCAGGACAAGCCTTTTCTATCATCTCTATTTTAGAGCAAAACAAAAAGTGATTGCCATTAATGTATTTTTTTTATTCCTGAAAAAAAGTCAATAAAAATTAGAAAAAAAATACAAAATTCAGGAAGTAATAATACAAATAAACTACTGATTTCATAGATTATGGTGGGGACCTTCAGCAAGCCTTGGATGCCCATATGAGAGAAAAGAACACAGAGGAAAAGATGGAGAGTGACGAAGACCTCAGAAGAATCATTTTTGATATTGTATGCAAGGTTCATTTAGGAACCTCCAAAAATTTCCATCTGAGGAGCTTTACTTTCTCAGACTCTTTACTTCCTTACAATTAAGCTGTTGTTTTGCACATTCCCAGTTGTCTTTCAGGACAAAATGTTTCTGTTTTTTCTCCTAACTTTCAACACAACTTTTATTATTAATTAGCAAAGTTATTCTCAGAATATGTTACTGTACAATATTATAATAAATTTTCAGCCACCAAAGAAAATGAAAAAAGAAGCAGACTGACTTTAATCACTAACAGCTCATGTTGCTTAGGTTTTCCTTTTAATCAAAAGCGAAGTTTTGGCAAAAGTAAATACAAATAAAAAGTCCTAAACCCTTAATTTGAACTTATGATTGATTCCCATTAGATGAATAATTAATAAAATCAGACACAATCAGTATCAGTTCCTGGAGAACACGTAGATCAAAGCCTTCCTACTTTTATAAAACATTGAGCTAGATAATACTCCTGAACTGAGCAGTTTTTGTCAGGAAGATAAGTTAATTGCTATGCTGACCTTTCACTTTTAGTGCTGACCTGAGGCAAATAGAAAGGACGATGGTTCTGGAAATAAGTGTGCAACAAGATCTTAAAAATTTTATCATCTCCACTAGTCACCTTCATTTTTAGTCAAATAGCCTGTGACAGAATTAAGACTGTCTTTGGCTATCAAGTGTACTGAGACAATGTCAAAGGCCTGTTTTATTATTTATACATTTTTGTTCAATTTTGTGGATGTTTGTTTTGCTAAGACCTAACTGATCTCACTAGAAACTGTTCCATTTATCCAGATGCTGCAAAGTTCAAAGACCACACACATGCGAGGGGTGGCAATCAGCCGGCTGAGGAGAGTTTTGTGCCCAATCGATACCCTTGGCCCTGTCCAGCACGCTCCGACAAGCAGGATAAGCGTCATCTCCCCTTCCTCCAACCCCATTAAACGTACTTGCAAAATGTCACATACTGCGTACTCCAGAGATGGAAATGTTATCACAGCACAGGTCAGTAAACTATTGATGGGACTAAGCTATATCTAGTGATGTTCAGGGAAAGACATGTGGCAGTTTGATCTAGCAAGGGGGCTATTTTGTATGCCAAACACATAAGAAAGTTCCAAACACATTCCCTGTGTTGTCTTTCTGGTTCACTTTACAATGCTTCAATGTCAAAGTTTCAGCAAACATGGGATTATCCTATAGGGATGTCTGGAGTAGAAGTTAAAAAAAAAAAAAAAAAAAAAAAGGAAATAGAATATTTTTTGTATGCTGTAATGTTCTAAAAAATAACTTGGAGTTTGTCACTCCTTAAAGTGCAGGAGCCTTCATGTTGCTGCAACTTCATCACATACACAAAACAATGACTTGCAATGACTAGATAGCTAAGTTTACTAATGTTCTAATTGTGTCACCGTGAATTAGATGTACAGTAGTTTAAATTGCTTTGATAATGCCTGTAGGGTGACTACCAGCAATGAAAGCAATATCAGGCCAGATATTTGGGTCACAGTGAGTCAACCTTTCCTAACAAAGTTGGACTTCTCTCATCTGATTTTAGCTTTGTCATAACATAAGTTTTAGATCAGAAGCTAGATATGTTTGGAGGAAAATCCCAAAAGCATTGAGCATGCCCATATAGTATAGCTTTATATAGTGTACGATATATTTATTTATTTTTTCCTTACCTATGTATGTCTCATTCTGCTTGCGTATTCAGTGTACTGCTCAACTACGGATAGAAACTACTCGACACTGCAGACTTAGAGAATACACCCCACCAATGCAACATAATATAGGCTTGCAAGAAGATCCCCTTATCTCCTCACAGATGGACAAGGGTTAGTTAAAACGAAAGCTCATATTCTTGCTCATGTTACTTTAATAGAGTAAGCAAAAACAATTCTGACATATTTCTGAGAAATGGGTCAACACTGAATATCTGCTGCACAAAAATTAATAATGCAGCATGGGTAGTCATGGGACAATCTGTGTTATTCTTATAGACATTAAAAAGTCTATCCACCACATACCACAAGGAATTCTCTTCCTTCCAAAACTCACTCTTCAGGGCAAATCAATTTTGCCACCCTCCTCATCAAATAAGATTTCTGCAAATGCTACAGTCACAACTTCTAAAACATGTACCATCTATACTATATGTATCTTACACTTTTATGCACGTGTTAGTATGCATGTATATGCATTTGCATGTATATGCATATGCACTGTATGTAAGCATTTCTACTGTATATTTATGGTAAAGACTAGAGAAAAATACGCTCTTTACGACATTTCCACTGGGTAGTGAAACTCAGCCTCCAAGGCTCGTTCACCTGTACTGGCATGACACTGATCAGGCACTCCAGAAATAGGGCCTTGGGGTGCGTATTCAGTCCATGTAAAACCATACAGATGTAATATTACCAGATCTGCTAATGAAAAGATAGCAGCAGATGGTATACTCCAGGCAGATGCAAGAGAGCTATACCTTCTCAGCTTATAGAACATAAGTCAACTTGAAAACAGAAGTCCTGTGAATATATAAGTGCAATTCTGACCCTGAAATAATAAGCCTTCTGGATATTCAGAATGTATCAATTTTGGCTGCACCAGGATTGCCACATAGTTTTTGTAGTGTTCTGCAGCTTAGTCTGTAACTAGAACTGATGTTGTGTCTATATTGTAGTCACATATTTGGAAATATAGATGTACATCATAAAGCCTATGACAGCAAAACAAACAGGGCAGTACTACGACATGATGATACATTCTACTATATTATTGGTATTCTCTTCTATGGGTGACACATTTCACCTGTAGCAACTATTTTTTTTTTTTTTTTCCCCAGAAGATACTCAGGGAGAATCTCAGTAAGGGGACTCTCATGGGTCAAGAACCACTCTCAAGAGGCCAAGAGAACAGGCCACTCTGCTCCGGGGGGAAGGGAGCATGGGAGGAAAGGAAGGAGATTAACCATATGGAAAAAGCTATGCTCTGCCTTTTATCTGTAGGGGCAGATGTAAGGATCATCTCCATCTATTTGCTATAATAAACATAGACTGATGTCTACCTTTCAGACTCCAACAGAGCACTTATAGTGAAAGTACGAAGAATATGAAGATTCAGCAGTATGACAGTTTGCTTCCTTAAAAATGCCATATTTGAAGTAGCTACTGAAGTGAGTACTCATGTAATTGTGCCAAATGAAATAAATGCAAAACAGTTATTTAAGAGAGCTACAGGTTCAGGTCATTATTCTGCTCTTGGATCCCAACTGTACATTATTTTGCTGCTCTGATTCTGAACCACAGATGTCTCAGCTACAATCCTATATGAGACAAAGCTTACAAAATGACCCATAGAGAAAGAAACTAGTGAGTTGTTTTATTGAATTTGAACAGATGGGCAAAAAGGGACATAATAAAAACATTTAAATGCTCAAAATGATATTGATTAAATATGAACCACATACTTCTGAAGTCTTTGGGTAACACAGGCTCATTTATTTATTTATTTTTATATATAGTTAAGAGAAAACAGAGAAAATAAATTCAATCAGAATCTATCCGATAGAAAGAGTGGAAAACATTAAACTTAACTCAGATAGAGACAGGTAGAAATAGCTTGCATGATATTGGAAATATGCTGACTCAATGAAATTTAATAGTAGTAAATTTGCCTGCTGCCAGACACCACACTTGGAAATCAAGTACTGTGATCCAGAACATAAATCCCTCTGTATGTGCAATCAAATGGCAATGGTAAGAAATGTCCTAGACAGTAGTAAGAAAATTGGACAGATGTTTTACTGCAAAGAAAACCTCAGGATTTTGTGGGTAAGTAGAGAAGTGGCATTTTCTGTGGCTCAGAAGATTTTTCACAATTATGTTCTTTCTGTTCTCAACCTTTTCCCCATCTATTTCATTGGAATATCTAAATATACGTCAATGTTTCAAATATCTAACTGACATTTTGGAGTAGGTATGTGTCTAACTCAGAATAACCGCATAATTCTTTCTTGTAACTTAAAGCCTGCTCCCCACTTACTTAAACTAAAATCTCAGCAAGAGCATGTTATCAAAATAATTCTAGCTCAAATACATAACTCTGTTCAGATACCTTGGCTGATACAGAGAATATGTTACCTTTTGATGGAGAAGAGAAGACAGATCTAAATGTGGTTTACAAAGAAAAAAAATATTGCAAAATCTGCAAAGTTAAAATGCCAACATTAAATCCTGAACCACAAATAATCTGAGAGCTGTTTATACATGAATTATGCTGGATTTGTACATTTGAACTACTTAGTATATGATGACTGTAGGCTGTTACATACATAAGGGAACGCTTATGATAAACAAGATAATTTATCAAACTCTATCTTCAAGCTACAACTTTGATATGCTTCTTTAAATAATTGCGAAGTAGACCTAGGCAATGAGGTTATGCACAACTCTTTGTGGGCTTGTAGGAAAGGGTCTCAGAGGCAGAGGAGGGAAGAATCACAACAATATACAGTAAAAGCTACATGATCAATACACTGCAAGCAGTTCTGAACTTCCTAATTGTCCATCACTTGGTACAATGCAATTATGATTTCTAAGAAGATTTCACTGGCAATTTTTGGTCCAACTGGTGCAAATTTGCATCTTCCATAGGGATTATCTCTAACTTCAGTATTTGGTATCACACTGCTCTGTGCTTCTTCTCTCATATCAGAGGCCTGCACAGGGCTGCAAAAACCAGGATACAATTTATACACTTGCCATCTGTGCAGGGTATGACTATCATAAAAAATGCACAAACACCTTCTGGGGTGAGATTTCTTGGTGGATATGATATAAGCGATACATGTTTAAATGTACACTTTAGTCTACATGGGTCTAATCCAGAACTGCAGGAAGTCAGTTATGGAGTAATCATATTTTGCCAAGCCCTTACATTAAGCTAAAATTTTGCCCAGTCCAGTGATTTGGAGACTCTATTCCTAGCCAGCCCCTTCTGTTCACTCCCTGCCTTTGATCAGCAATTGTTAGGACAAGTGTCTAAAACAGAAGATTACAAAACTGAAAATAAAATTAAAACATCCCAGCAACCAGTAACAAAAACAACAGAAACCCACATCATAAGAGTATGCTACAGAGTATATTTCCATTCCAGTGTTATTTACATGAATATTGATCATGTTCCACTTCAAGGGGAAAAGGAGAAAGAAAGAACTCACTGTTCTGAATACCTGGTCTTCTGCTTGATCTTAATGTGGAGCTAACCAGAAATTAAAAAAAAAAAAAAAAAAAAAAAAAAAAAAAAAAGACAGACACTCGAATACACTCGAATCTGCAGCATCTGGGGATATGTCACAGGCTCACTATTTGCATTTTTTTTGGAGAAATTGTGAAGAGATCTGCTGAGACAGTTTACCTTGCTCATCTTCCCTGAAACATCCATATACCAGTGTTTACCACCCAGCCAGAATGTGTGCTGTATGACTACTGCAGGACTGCTCCAGTGTCAGAAAGTGGAGTGTCTTCTGTAATTACCAGATAACTTTTCTTTAATAGCATGCCAAGAAAATAATAACTTTGATATGGTGAAATGTAAAACTCTGACAAAAGGAGGCATCTATCTGTTTCCACAAGTTCCATGATTATTACTTTGGCCATAATTAACAGTAGCTTTCTAAAGTGAGAGATAATTGCTGGCACACATAATGTAGACTTCAGTAACTAAAATGAGCAATAACGAATATTCACTTTGAAGCTTGCCTGACAGAGTTCTTAGACTACAAAAAAGTTATAGAAGTACCCCGAATATAACTGATAGATGGGATTCCTTTGCTGTCCTCTACTTTGCATCAGTATTTAAGCACTATCACCTTTAAAGCTTCAGGTCTGGAGCTTTGTCTCTTAAAGTCAGAGATTTATAGCAAGTGAGAAATATCCATATTAAAAAAGGTAAAAGGAGATTCTGATTATATCCTTTTCTGACCATTATAATTAATAGCTGGATCTTCAGTTGTAACTAATTGAATGGAGGTCAGTGTGTTGCCATGGTAATGTCCTAGCCAAGAAATGTTACCCATTTTCCAGTCTACTGCCCCTTTGCCTAACTGCAAGTTATAAAATGTTTTAATTGCAAGATTTGCAAATGGTGCAACATCTGGGCTGCAGATTTACATATAAAGGAAGAAGATTAATGGGATTATTAATGCATCTGTGCAAACCCTTGAAGTGCTGAGTATAATTACTGTAGACCAACATTTTCACTGATCGTCTGTGTGACGTGTTGGAAATCCATGCAATTCATGAAGAAAATTGCAGATGTGTATTTTTCTTCCTCTATACCACTAATAAGTAGAAGAGCCATTCTGCAGATGCCTTGGAATAATGAAGAAATAATTTTAGTTACTGCAACAAACCAACGCAATAATATAACTTTTTTAGGTGTATTATTTTTTCATTTGATTAGGTTAGAAAATATGAATGTTAGTCACATTAGTGAATTCTTAAAATTCTGGTTAGCTTTTCTGACCTCCTTTTCCCAAAAACAGATACCAATAAACAGCAAGCAAACAGCCCTCCACTCTATGTATATACAAATTCAGCCTGTATATACATATTCAGCCTGGAGAAGAGGAGGCTCAGGGGTGACCTTATCGCTCTTTTTAGGTACCTCAAGGGAGGCTGTAGCGAGGTGGGGGTTGGCCTGTTCTCCCACGTGCCTGGTGACAGGACGAGGGGGAATGGGTTTAAGTTGAGCCAGGGGAGTTTTAGGTTAGATGTTAGGAAGAACTTCTTCACTGAAGGGGTTGTGAGGCACTGGAACAGGCTGCCCAGGGAAGTGGTGGAGTCACCATCCCTGGAAGTCTTCAAAAGACGCTTAGATGTAGAGCTTAGGGATATGGTTTAGTGGTGGGCTGTTAGCGTTAGGTTGGAGGTTGGACTCGATGACCTTGAGGTCTCTTCCAACCTGGAAATTCTGTGATTCTGTGAAATGTACTAAAAATGAAACAGTTTGCTTCTTACTAATCAAAATCTAAGGATTCCCTGAAAAACTCACCAATATATACAAGTGCTCAACTCCTACAGGAGCTGCATAACATAGCTCAAGTCCTACAGGAGATGCATGAGTAAAACAAAATTCTTTAAAAACAAAACACTTCTTTTTCAATAGTCAATTTAAAAAGTGTAAAAATTCAAGGTTCAATTTTGCAACAGCTTCAGTTTTGGGATACTATGCTCTCAGATCTACTTAAAGGATAGCTGGAGGAGATCTTGTGCTGATACACAAAATTTATAATTGTCTGTAATAGATTTGTTTGGGAATTACCATATACTTTGGGAAGACTTTTTCCACATTTACTGACACCAAAACTATAGGGCTCAGAGCAATATTTCTATCCAATGTAAAGAACATTTAAAAGATATTTTTCACTCATATGACTTTGCCTTCTAGTACAAACTCTTCTAAATGCAAGAGCTAGTCATTTATATTGAAGTAAATTAAGAGTCACTTTTGAGAAGTTTGAGGTGGCCTCAGATCTGATAAGTTATCATAAACTACTTTTGTCTTGGCAAAGCTTCTTTGTGAGAAAAAGTCTCACACATAATTACTCTGTTCCAGCATCTTCAAAAGAGATGCTTTCACCCTCCTGAGTAGAGAAGTCTCTCACATATTTCTTTGATAAATTTTCAGGGTATAGTAAACTCAAAATAACATTTTTTTCCCTGTATTTTCAACAGAGATCCTTAATAACATCTAGACCCAATAAAATAGTAGAACGATTTCACATTTTATGAAATGTCCCACTGATGTAGATTTTAGTCACTCCTTTTGTAGATTTCCACCGATTTCAATATATTGATACCATACTTGCTTTAATTAAATCCATGAAATGCATTTTCTTTCACACAGTCCTTGGCAACATAGCGAAACTATTCTCTTCAAAATCAGTTGAAAATTATGTGTATAGGTACAAAGTTCAGGAAAAGAAATTGGGTGAAATTGGGTGAAACAAAAGAGAGTGAGATCATTAAATTAATAAAGATGGTATGATTAGAGTGACTGTTTGTAAAAAATAGTATTAAAAATAATTGCCAGAAGATGTAGGAATTGTCTAACGTGATGTAAATAATCCTGTGCATAGGTAGTTATGCTCACAGTCTTGAAAAAACTTATGAGAGAAGAAACTTATGCCTAAGTAGTCTCCAATTAATCTGCATGCCTTTTTTCCAGCTAAATTCCTTTACGTGTTGTGCAATACAACACAAAGTCTAAATGCTGTTGCTACAAATAGATTGTATGAGTCTTATTTATAATTTATATCTAAAGACATAAACGTTTTTAATTGTCTACAAAAAAAAAAAAAAAAAAAAAAAAAAGTAAAGATGTGGTATCTGTCTCAAAAACCACAAAACCCACTTTGAATATGGCCAGATAAGACACATCCTCTTCAACCTCAAAGGGCCAGCCACGATATATCATAGCAGATAGGACAAATATGGCAGATAAAAAAAATAAATAAAATTAAAATAAAACACCAAAAGAAACCCAACCCTGAGGCATGCTTTTGTCTCCTGTGCATCTCTCAGTGCGTATTGCTTTTTACATAGAACTCAAAGCAAAATACAGAACATAATTATAAATTATTTATTATTTTGCTAGACTTTTAAATGAGAAAATAGAAGCCTACTCAGAAACAAGAGCTCAGACCCCATGCTGATTTGTCTGTACTAAAAACTGAATCTTATTACTGAGAATGTGATGGACTGAGTAGCTTCTACCTACCTCAATGTGGAGGATTATGACAGGTTCCCTATACTGCTAATTATCAAGTCAGAAATCATTATGGAATTAATAAGCTCTAATTATAATCAAAACAGCTCTAAAATTAAACTAAACTAAACTTAAAAAAAAAAAAAAAAAAAAAAAAGAGAAGGAAACCAGGAAAAAACAGTGTAGAAATCTGCAGTAAACAGTCCTAGAGAATCTAGTCCTCTACTATTGTATTTTAAGTTTCTAATGCTTGTTAAGATTATTTTTTAAGATTATTTATTTGTTGGTTGAAATACCAACATAAAGAACCAACCTTGGAAGAAGTATGGCATAAATATCTTTATCTAATAGTTTCCACAAACAAAACTTCTCACCAAAAAATGCTCTCTTCTCCCGCTAAATTTGAAGTTTGATTGTTATCTATAAGTAAATGCAGTGTAGATTGTTTCTGTTAAATGAAACAGCTTAAAGGACAGGGGGAGGTTTGTGTGCAGGGGGAGGGAGAAAGAAATCAGGTATGCACAACACTGATAAGTTTTATATGGTATTTAGGTACTCAAGCTTTTTGATTTATCATACTATTTTTGAAACCACTTTAAATTATATATCATAAATGAATCTTAATCTTATGGACCCAAGGTTTTCTAGATAAGAAATAAATAATGTTTCATAGATGATTTTTTTCATATTCTCTTACAATGTTTTTGTTATTATTTTTAACGAGAACAATTACAAAAGAGAATGACTAATAAAATGCCACTGTTCTTCCACTGGCATTTCTGGCCCCATCAGAAGTGTCTTTTTTTTTTTTTTTTTTTTTTTTTCATAATAGATTGACTCACACTTCAAGTGTGAAGCAACACTTGAAATTATCCATGCACATACTGATACATGTCCATATGTTTTTCCATCATTCTTCGAACAATAAACCAAGCGCAAAAAAATTATAGACTACGAAAACTTCTAGAGTAATCCTAATGTGTATATTCCAACAAGTTTTTGTTTCATGTCATTTGACATCACTAGATAACATGCAGCATATAAAATGTATTTCAGGAATCATATTCAGCAGCACACAGTGATATTTTAAAAAATGCATGAAATGCAGTGAAAGATGCAAGAAAGTTTATCATATTGCTCCCTGTTTGGTTGAGCCTTCAGATTCTTTCATATCTATTAATAACTGCTTACTTCACATTGCCTAGCATGAATTGAAAGTGACAGGATGAAGAAGTCCAACACAAAAAAAGGATAAAAACCTCTACCCTATCACATATTACGGCAAGGATTTTGAAAGCAACCTCAGGTAAGCAATAGATGCAGACTGGCTTTAGGGTCTAATGGGAATGGAAAATAAACTTGTCTGCTTACATTTATCCATCATTGTATTTACCAGATAGATAAAGTGTGATATTTAATGATTTAGTAGTAAAGTTATCAAAAAATGAACTCTAACATTCATTTACTACAAGAACAGCTGGCAGTACAGTATCACAAACAATATACTCATAATGCATTTCATTTTTAATTAGGCTATTTAATTTCAAGAGAACAGAAACAACCCAAGACTAAAATTAAATAGTAAATTAAAAGTTGAGAACATGGTCCATACATCAGTGTCCTGTGTATTAATTAGGAAAATGCATTTACTCTTAAGAGGCCTCACAACAGATTACAATACTTCTTTAATCTCATTTCTCATCCTGGTTTTCTGGAAGAGCATTTCCTAATTATAGTTCACAGTTCAGCAGCTTGGCTGATTTACCAGGAGGCCACAAGCACTGGTTTTCATGGGCATGCAAGCAAACTCATCAGTGAGGCATTTGAGGCACACACTTCCACCCTCCACAGGTTAGAGAAATCTTGTCCTTTGGCCATGAACGTGTTTGGAGGCAGCAGCGCTGCCCCAGCCCTATGGCCTTGGCCTCCTTTTTCCCCCTTTCCTCCTGCTTCTCCCTTCTGATTTTGTGCAGGCCCAGCACAGCTGTCATCAGGGCTGCAGCACCAAAATGAGGGAGAGGAAAGGAGGGGCAGGACCCTGTATGGCTGTGTGGCTGACCCCCAGCCTGGCTTCCAGCAGCTCACACTGAATTAGCTAGGAACCATTGTTCAGCATATTCACAGTCTGGCCACTGAGATGTGGAGAGCAAGTTCAGCTACAAGACTTTTGGGAAGGTTCATCATTAATTCTGTCTTTCAGTTCCTCCCTGCAGAGCTACTTTATCTTTGTCCCAGAGTAAAACAGAAAGGTAGGACTCCAGGTGTCTAGGTTTCTAAAGGTTAGGAGATTTCTGTTGTGTTAAACATATAGAATTCATTTTCTTTCTGTGACCCTTTAGTATGTTTTAAGCTCCTCCTGTGGCCTTTCCCACAGTGTCCTAATTAAGCTTCTGGTTGTGCTGCATCTCCTGTGATGAGTTCATTCTCTAGGGTGCTGATCCCAGCAAATTTTACCTGTGCTGGCATATATATATACATAAAGCAGCATGTGCTTCCTATTCTACCTGACTGTACATTGTGTAAAAGAAAAGTTGTTGCAGGAGCTAATAGCCCTCCTGTAAAAATTGGATTCTTTGAAAAATCAGAAAAAAATACCCATCAGTGTTTTAAGGGTAGTATAGTCTAGGTCAGGAGTTAGGAAGAATTGAGGTGAGAAGGAATCACAGTGCTTGAAGACTAGAAACAGAAATAGCTGGAAAAAAATCCAAATAGATTGTTTAAAGCAAGAACGATGATTCGGGACAATTTCTATTTTTTCCATCACTTTGTTCATTTCTGTCCAGTTATTTCACAAGGAAAGAACAAGCTACTCCCAAAGATCTAAGTGAAAAGGCTCTTAGCTAGCCGCTAAAAAAATTGTCATGGCTTGCACATAAGAGAATCTGCTGTTGTATGAAGTTGTGAACATTAACTGACAAAAAAATAAAGAGAATAAAATACACATAAGACTTCTGTAGTCACACTAGGATAGGCAGCAGCAATATCTTCTGAACGACTGACTGAAAAGAATGGGAATTATGAAATCTTTCTGAAAAATGTTAGCTCTTTATATTTAAGACGGACTATATCTCATCTGAATAGTCATTTACTGGCAAGCTGTCAGCCTTGATTCAAGAGTTTCCAGAACAGGTCATGTAGAATACAAGCAGAAAAAAAGACACAAAGGAAACTCAAAACAGATCTCCTGCTTCTCAGCAAGGCCACTTGAAGCAGTTCTTTACTGAGAAATACTGCAGCAAAGAACAGATTTGAAATATCTTAATCTTTAGTTTATTAGATTCTGTTTCTATGCTTCACAGTGTTACCCTTATCCTCTGCAACTGGTCTATATGCAGCAATCACTTTAAAGTAAACAACAGAAATGCATGCTCAACAAATCAGAACAAGAAATAACATGATCTCCCCATAGCAGCTAACAAAAGACTTGAGAACTCTCACACAGGCCACAAAATACTGGCCTTTCCACAACCTAAGCCAGAGACATTCAAAACTCACATTGCTACAAAAGCACATGAAGGGAAAAAGGACAGAGTAGTTTTGCAAGTTAAGGATTATATGCAGAGAGTGTTTCTATTATATTCTATTCTGGAAAGAAAAATAATTTTTATAAACCTTTAGGGAGAACTGTTCAAGACAAGAAAGTACATTCTGGATTTTCATAAAAAACAAGCAAGCAAGCAAACAAACAAGCAAAAAAGTAGTTGTCCTGGTTTTGCCTGGGATAGGGTTAGCTTTCTTCCTAGTATCTGGTATGGTGCTGTGTTTTGGATTTAGGATGAGAATAATGCTGATAACACACCGATGTTTAGTTATTACAGAGCAGTGCTCACACAGAGCCAAGGACATTTCTGCTCCTGGTGCTGCCCTGCCAGCAAGAAGGCTGGGGGTGTACCAGGAGCTGGGAAGGGACACAGCCAGGACAGCTGGCCTGGGCTGGCCAATTATTATTTTTTTATTATATTATTTTTATTATTATCTGTAGAGGAATGGTTAGCTGAGAAAGGTCACGTAGACATAAGGCAGCTGGACAAATATCGGACACAACTTGTCTGAGCTAATCAGACACAAGGATACAATGTCTGTTGGCGGCTTGGGAAAGTACTGTCTATGTTACTTTGGTCAAAAGGAATGTGAAAGAAGCTGATAAGTAGGGGAACCAATCATGAGCTTAACTTTTGCAATATGTATGAGCTAGTTATATGTTAGAGAATAAAAGGTGTCTGAGCTATCCAATAAATCGGAGCTTGCTGATCACTCATATTGAGCGACCTTGTCTTCCTTCTGTCACCAACAAATGGCGCCCAACGTGGGGCACTGCTAGAACAGGGATCCTGCTGGTACGGGAACCCTGCTAGAGTGGAACCTGCGAAGCCACGGTTGGACGGAATACGGGAACCGGTCCTGCAATGCAGCTCAGGAGGTGAAAGGGACAAAAACGTTTAATCCCCGCACCGTGAAAGGGAGGATAACGCTGAATCCCCGCACCCGGGAGCACCTATAGAGGGTCCCGCCGGCCACGCGTCGCTGAGGTCTCGCAAAGGCTGCAACAGTAGATAGAGGTATGGAGAGACAAGCGACGTATAATTTGCTCAAATGCTTTTTAGAAAAGCGGAGCACTCAGGGTATAGACTGCAAAAGGGAGTTACCAGGCTTACTAGCATATGGGTTAGCCAAGGGTACTCGCCAGATAGTCAAGCTCGATTGTGTCTCCGAGACTGTGGTAAGCAGCAAGAGGAGGGGAATGGGAAACAAGACGGCTGGAAGGAGTGCTGCCTGTGTGCAAACTGGGGGCAGACACGGACCTCTCCTCCCAGTGGAAGGCGCAGCTTTGGAGGTGGAAGCTGCAGAAATGTTGCTCACTGGAATACTCTCTAAGAGAGGTATCGAGACAACAGGAAAGCAATTGATCAAATTGATCAAGTTAGGACAACGATGGGGATATTTTAGAGAGACGACCCTGCTGTTCTCTGTTACGGAATGGCAAGAGTTTGGGAATACCATGTGGGAAAAGACTATAATGGGAGATTCAAAAGATGAAGAGGAAATGAAAACTGTCTGTGAGTTGTGGCGCACAGTATTAGAGACATTAAAGACCATGATGGCAGAAAGGGAAGTAGCCTGTGCTGCTGCTCAAATGCTAATCCCGGGGATGGCCCCTATAAAATCTGGGGACTCTGAAAGAAAACCCAGGACTCTTGCGCGTATCTTTGGGCTCCCTGCGGTTAAAGGAATGACTGGGGTTCCATGCTCGACGGTCTCCGAACTCCTATCGCGCATTGACGACGAAGGGCCAGGTAACGGGCCGCCCCCACGTTATGCGGAGTCCCGCCGGACCCACCATCGAGCGCGGAAAAAGCGGAAGTAGACGGGGCCAGACCAAAGCAAAGATCTGAGCCGACAGCGGAAACAACACGCCAGGCCGCCCAGGGGGGATGTCCTGCACTGCCCACAGGTGAGGGAGGAGAGGCGTGCCGACCTCCGCCCTCGGCTCCTCCTCCCCCCCGCGAGCTGAGCGCACGGTGCAGCCCGGCGGTGCAGGCGGTGCAGCCCCGCCGGCCGCTCGCCCTGCCCGGCCCTCGGCTCCCCACTCCCCGGTCCCCCGGGCCAGCCCCTTCTCATCACGCCACCCCCTCTGCGGGCGCTGCCGCCGGCAGCTCGGCCAAGGATGTGGGTGGATCCCCTGAAAAGCCGGCCACAGACCTCAGCAGAGAACACAAGAAACTCAATAAATCCCAGCAGCTGAAAAAAGTTTTCAAAGAATATGCTGCTGTAAGGGTGTCATGTCATGTTGAAATTTCATTAGTATCTCTAGGAATTTTCTACCTGGCTGTATCAAGTAGTGTGGACATGACTGCAGTTCCCTTCAAACTTGATTTCAGTGAGTTATTGCTGCAATCTAAACGGGCTGCTGGTACAGGCATATTTGGGTTGGCATATGCTATTAACAAATTGTTTGTTCCAGTACAATTCAGTACTATAATCACAGTACTATAGTTTCTGTGCCATTTACTGTCCGATACTGCTGGAAGATTGGTTTCTTCAAACCTCCTACCCCAAATCCATGATAGCTTACTGTTTTTTTACTCACCCAATGTGGGGCTCAAGGAATTTGAGATAAGGATGACAGTCGAGAGAAGTAACGGGCAAAACATGGACTGGACATTTTTATGAATGTAAAAATTGTGAAGAATTCAAGAAAGTTGTAATTGTGAAGGAGTATGTTTCATATTAGTGTGGTGAAGGGACGAGGGGTGGTGTCTATAAGTTGTCCACCTCGTCGGTGTTGTGATGATGTTATGTTTATTTTGGTGTGGGGAATTATTTTTATTTTGATGGAAGTGGAGTTTGTGAAGATTGTGATAATTGTAAAGGGTATATTGTGATTATTCTTAAATATGCTTTTCACAGAGGTGAGGGGTGGAATGTAGTGGGTTTACGTGGCAAACTTTTGGTAGCAGGGGGCCACAGGGGTGGCTTCTGTGAGAAGGATCTAGAAGCTGTCCCATATTAGGTAAGGGTCCCACTGCTGACCAGAACTGAGCCAATAAGTGATATTGTTCTGCACCTGTGTGAGAGCAGATTTAAGACAGGAGAAAAAAAAAAAAAAAAAAAAAAAAAAAAAAAA
>CM021731.1:102274424-102331866 GCA_011075105.1 Heteronetta atricapilla
AAAAAAAAAAAAAAAAAAAAAAAAAAAAAAAAGTGAAACAAAATGTTTCAATGTTACACACGCTCCTTATCCCAATGCATCTTTTTGGTGTAATTATACAAAACTAGAATAGCATTATTTCTTGCACCAGGAACTGCTCTGCTTGGCTGTGGGATCGACTGTGGAATGGACGCCTCTAGGTGCACCCCGAGCATTTTCCTCGGAGGGGTCTCCACTCTCAGTCGCTCACCACGGGAGTAGACAAGGACCTCCTGAAGCCGCATACAAATTATTTTAAGTGATATTTTCTTGTGGTATGAATGAAAAGTACAAGAGGCCTCTTTGCGTGATTGTGTGATTGTGCTGTGTGAGTGAGGAGCAGCATCGCTGCGAAGCACTATTCTATCTTTACCCTGTTACCTGTAGTGCCTTGCTTATTACAATGTTTGCAGTGTTAAAGGTAGTAGACCAGGCCTGGGTTGCTCAAAAATAAAAACGGGGGAGAAGCTGGGAGAGACTGTGATACTGGAATGGTTAGCTCCTCCGTTACAGCCACGATGAACAATTCTACCACCATTCTGCGGGGCTCAAGATGCTCACTCCGTATTTCACCAGAACGCGAAAGGAATTGCTCGAGCCTACAACTTGTCTACAACTGATGCTCAAGCGATTGTGAAGGCTTGTCCTATATGTAGTCATCATAATTCAGGAATAGGACTCGGATGTGGGGTTAATCCGAGAGGGTTGAAAGCTAATGAAGTATGGCAAATGGATGTCACTCATGTTACAGCACTTGGACAGTTAAACTATTTGCATGTAACAATAGATACCTATAGCCACATGATATGGGCTACTGCGCAGCCAGGGGAAAAGGTTCGGGACGTGTGGCGTCACCTTACCAGTTGTTTTGCGGTGTTAGGGGTACCTAGCACCATCAAGACTGACAATGGTCCAGCTTATAATAGTGGGCCACTAAAACGGTTTATGCAGCTATGGAACATTAACCACATTAAATAGTAGTGAAAATTGGACACAAACATGTTTTATGTTGGGTACTTATCAGCAAGGACTGAATGTTTTCCGGAATCCTAATTGCACGGGTTGGACTAATGTATCTCCCGCAACACAAGGATTTGGATACCGAAATAAAGGGGACTACTGTGGCACCAATGCCAGGAAGCAAGGACTGGGGGCTTTGGGAACTGAGGAAAGCCCCAAATCAATCTGGAATAATAACACTGCAAAGGCTCTGCCATCTGGCATGTTTTTGATCTGCGGGGACCGTGCATGGCAAGGAATACCTGCCAACACATTTGGGGATCCGTGTTATCTGGGACAACTCACATTGTTCGCTCCGGACCTACACAGTCTCCGGAACCAGAGCTTGTCTCGGAGATAAAAACGAACTCTTAAGAGTTGGGGTTCTGATTGTGATGATGGTGTGGAACTATGGGGCGCTGCTGAAAGAATATCTGCCTCGATCGTTCCAGGGATTGGAACTGCACACGCGTTAGCTAGCATTAATAAGCTTGCTTGTTGGGCTGTTAAACAATCAAATGTAACTACTGAAATTCTTGCAGAAATGGGACAAGATATGGATAGCCTTTGGCATGCAGTTTTACAAAATAGGGCAGTGATTGATTTTTTGCTTTTGGCACAAGGGCATGGATGTGAAGATTTCAAAGGGATGTGTTGTTTTAATCTTTCGGATCATGGTCAATCGATTCATTACCAGTTGAAATGGTTGAAGGAGCATACAAAGAAAATTACTGTGCAAACTAGTTGGTTTGATGATTGGCTAAAATCTATCTTTGGGGGGTATGTCTAATTGGTTAGTGAATCTAATCAAAGAGGGGCTTCGCTTTTTGCTTATGGTTATATTGATACTAATAACTGTGCGAGTAATTTTTAGTTGTTTAACTAAGAAGCTTGAACAAGTCACAAAAAAGGTGTTAGTAGTCCAAAATAAAAACGGGGGAATTGTAGAGGAATGGTTAGCTGAGAAAGGTCACGTAGACATAAGGCAGCTGGACAAATATCGGACACAACTTGTCTGAGCTAATCAGACACAAGGATACAATGTCTGTTGGCGGTTTGGGAAAGTACTGTCTATGTTACTTTGGTCAAAAGGAATGTGAAAGAAGCTGATAAGTAGGGGAACCAATCATGAGCTTAACTTTTGCAATATGTATGAGCTAGTTATATGTTAGAGAATAAAAGGTGTCTGAGCTATCCAATAAATCGAAGCTTGCTGATCACTCATATTGAGCGACCTTGTCTTCCTTCCGTCACCAACAATTATCCCTTCCTTTTTCTGTCCTATTAAACTGTCTCATCTTAGCCCATGAGTTTTTACTTTTTTTTTTTTTTTCTTCCCCATCTCATTGGAGTGGGGGGTTCACTTTTATATTCTAAAAATTTGTTGTTGTTGTTGTTGTTTCATAAAATGGCAGACGTGACGAAACCAGAGAGTGTATGTGCATGGTGTTCCACATACAAAATGAGATCATACAAAACCAGTATGATCTCATTTATCATTGGGTGTACCAGTACACATGTATCTGTGCATGCATGCGCATATGCCCTTATTTCCATGTATGCCAGGTAAATTACCATTTTTAAAGGATGTCCTCTATACAAGTAGTTTGTTATGTTTGTAAAGGATGTATTTGTATATATTCCACATTTGCATTTAACAAGCAATGTATAGAGACAATGGACAGAGAATTGCCTCACTGTGTCACTGCGAGACCCAGTGTTGTGGTCACCAACAACAGATGATGGAAAGGATTATGCATTACTACAAAATGCTTGAGCTATGTACATAGTTGTCTAGACTTCTTTTAAAATCAAATAGAGACATTTAAAAGGGGGTAAGCTGATCTTATACTTCTGGAACTGCCTATTAATCCTTGTTGATGAGAAATTAACTATAGTTCACTAGCTCAGACATAGACACACAGATTGTAGACTTCTAAAATTACGTAAGAGGAGTCCTACCCGAGACCCTCAGATATAGTCAGCTCTTACTATATACTTTTTTTACTCCACAGTATGGTTTGGTCATACTCCTTTCCCTAAAGGTAGAAAGCAAAATTAGTTTGTTTTAAATCCCTAGTGAGACTCCAGTTACAAGTAATTAAAGTTCATGTTACAATCTCATAAATGATAATGAATTTTGAAGACAGAAGAAAATTAAGCAATATTGGGAATGCAATAATCAGACGGCTTGTAAAATTTATTACATGGAAAAGAAAAAATAGGCCATAGTGTGACATCAGGTGTCCATAAAATTGAAACATCATGAACTGTTTTTGGGGAGGAGGTAAGAAGAAAGCTGGTTTTTAAGTCTCACACATTCCAGCATGCAGCATATCACAAGCAGCACACAGAAATATGACCTCAACATAAAGACTACACCTGAACAGATAATTTCTTTATTATTAAAAATATCTATGGTGGGATTATTTAATAATAATAAAAAAAAAAATCTAGATTGGGTTTTCTTTCTTCCTTCCTTCCTCCCTCCCTTTTTTAATTGCTTTCTTCTTGTTTACAAAGAAGCACTGTTGAGGAGTCAGCAATATTTCCAGATGGGAGATCTCTAGACTTACCTTTAGTTGAAGATAATTCTGCACTCAAGTGCTGTAATATATTTAATACTTTATTTCTGCAAAGAGCGTATTCTCAAAACATTCTCTTCAGTTACAGCTTCTCTGGTCCTTTTTTTGAATAAGAACTCATTTTCAAAAGGGTTTTTAGTGAATGCAGTTCTAGCAATTATACTTGATATCTGATTAACCACCTCTTCTCTTTCTTAATCTCAAACACAAATTCTAGTTCCTGTCATTTGACAGTTTATCTACATCATTCTTTTCCAGTGAGGATTAAAATATTTCAATTTTAATATATTTTAAATTCCATTAAGAGATCCATTTGAGATGGTGGTGAACATTACTTGTTTACTCTTCATCTAGGTATTATTTAAATATTGTTCTGTGAAAGAAAGCCTCTCTCTCAAGTTTTTTTCTTGCTCCCTGCTTTCGGCCTGACAAGTTAGTCACATACAGTCCTTAATAAGTATTTCCTTATAAAATAAGAACTCAGATCTCTTTCTAACCAGTTTATTACACTGCAGCAGACTTGCTCATTTCACACCTGGAGACACCTGATGGAATAACTGGCTTCATGGCTAAAGGCTTCATTAACTATTACAATTAAAGTTTACTGAGCAGACTTGATCACCAAGAAGAATTAGCTTCTGAGCTGAAAATAAGTAAACTTGCAAGCCTCACAGCTTTTCTTGCCATCTAATTTCTAGCCTTAGAGAGCAGACATTGCCACTTCTATGATAAGATTGAAAAACACCTACCATTGACCTTAATGGAAAAGAAAGAAGAAACATGTTGTTAGCCAAAGGAAAAGTGAATTGTGTCATATGTAGGTTTTAATATTTAATGAATCTATATGGCTGCAATCTATTATGTGACAATTTAATTATATGACAAAAAAGTTTGATAAATAATATTGTGGTACGACATCTAATTCATTATTTAATGAAAAAATCAATACTTCCATAAATCATACTTCTATGCACACACACATTCTCATCCACACCAGCTTTTTCACAGAGGCAGAAATCCAGACTCTGTAGGCCATTTATTTTCTGGTCAGGACAAGTTCAAATTGAAGTTTAATCAGGTCTGGATGGGAATAAATTTAATATATTTTTAAAAGCCCTTAGATCAGAAATGGTTGCTGTTAGACATTTTTCCTCTGATAGCTTCCTGAAAATGTACAAATAGAACAACTATCTTCTGTGTTTAACAGACAAAGATGAAATACCAAATTCCACTATTCTTAATCACACCGATCTGCTGTTAAAGTCAATGGGATCATTGAAGTGAGTACTCAGGCAGTCAACTAAGTGTTTTGAGGATTAGTGCTCAAGTTTAGACATAACATTGCAATCAATAACAGGCAACAAAGGAAGTACCCCTGAATGAAGAACCATGGTAATTAATTAACAGCCAAGGACTGCTTCTTACTCTGCAAACCATTCAGATAAAGGCAAAGTCAGCAGAGTCACTCCTGTGGCTTTGAAAAAATTTGACATGAGAAAATAGAGAGAATGAGGAAGTCAGCCTGGTCAAGCAGAAGTGGGATACCAGGCGCATGGTAAGGGAGAAGTGGATGCACCAGAGGGTGCAGTGAAATTCAAAGTCCTGCATTCAAGAGCAAAGAGTAGGTGGAAGTGAGTGAAGAGGGCATGTGAAAGTAAATCTGGGGATTAGACACATGAAGAAGAATCAGCAATTAGCAGATTTATGAGGTCATGTTGTGTGTTTCACATAATTAGTTAATTAAGAATTAAGACTGAACAACAACATCATAAAAGCCTTTGCTCCAGTCACTCAAACTCTTCCCACACTTCTGTAATGTCTTGTATTGGTATCTGCTGATTTGTCATATTGTACCTGACATTTTGTGACTCCACTCTATACAGCAAGGCTTAAGGGCACAATGCTTTCAAAACAGTCCCAGTTAAAAATGTTAAATTTGGGGAAAATATTGCTTTAAGATTTAGACCCAGTTCCTCTAGAGAGTTCTGTTTGCAGGTGATCTTTGAACTTGGAAACTGATAATTTGCACTCTAGTGTTTTCGGGAAATTTGTTTCTTAAATAAATGTTTAAAAAACAACCACTCTCTTACAGATGTCCAGTCTATTGTTTATATCAAATATATTTAACAAACGCTTTAGGGCTGCCTAGTTTGATGTTAATGTACTGAAACTTTTTGTTTCATTATGACAGTATTGTCATTTTAATGCCTGTTTGTCACAGTGTCTCCCCCTCACCCCCCAACCTCCCCCTTTTTTTTTTTCCTTTTTGTTTTTTGGCAAAAGCACTTGTTAGATATCACTTATATCACTTGCTCTAGGGAGTCCCTTCTCCCCTCATGAACTTCTGCAATTATGTTTTCATTATTTTACATCTTTGTGTAAGTTGCTTGGGATTACAGAATGCTGTTCTTTTTTATTTTTATTTTTTTTTTTAAGTGAGTTCAAAGTATTTGTGGGACTATGTACAAAAAAATTAATGAATGAATGTCTGTTTCTCAAAGGTTTTCTGAAGAAGCTACCCCTGCTGCAAAAATAAATATATTCTCATACACACACACACAAACAAGCCAAATTCACAATACCAGAAGAGAAAAATATAGCAATCAATATTCTTCAGTATGTGACTTCTGAATTTGATCTTTACAAACAATATTCATCTGTAAAATGGAAACTCTGGAAAAAGATAATGTTGTTGTTGAAAGCAAAATTATTCTCAGTCACCTATGTGCAGTCTGATTCATCCTTTCCCCCTTATCCTGAATAATCCATAAAGGCGTCTGCATTTTGATTTAAGTACCTTTTGTAGGATATCACAGCCTAAAAGTAGTCCAACTGGAGTGTTTAGTACTGCAAGGATTTTGAATTATTGAAACAGGAGTTACTGCTTCCTTGATAAGCGTATTAATTGTGCAAAGTGCATGCAGTTTACCACAGGCCTATTGGTGGAAGTGTACACTGAAATGCTACAGTGATGCCTGCTCCCAGCCATCATCACCACTTTATCCCATTCTATCCATGCCTTCAATGCCAGGAACTAAAAGTCAATAATATTTTTAAAATGAAATAACTCTCCTCCAGCTTGTGGTAAGCACTTTAAAACCAAATTATGCTGTTTTCACTGTTTATAAAATGACACATGAAATAATTAAGATTTTTTTTCTTTTTTTTTTTTTTTTTAAAAAAAAAACTTTATTATAAGTAAGAGAGGAAAATAAAAACAAATTTTCTAAACATGGTTAGGTTGCTGGATTTTTTGTGTTTACAGTTAAAACATTTATATTTGGGAATACTAAAACACTTCAGATTTATGTATTGTTTCCTAAATATTTTTAACAAATGATCATTTTTTTCAGAGTTTTTAGGCCTAAGATTTTTGTTTTAGCCTTTTACCTACTTTGAATTTGGTAATAATATTTTTCAGTTTTCTAATGAATTCTCTTTTACAGCTTAGTATGTTGTTCATATGACAATAAAGAAATCATTGAAAATTTATTGCAGTGAAACATTTACTTCAAAAGTTGTCTTTTCATAATCACCATTTTTCTTCTTGTTTATAAACAGTTAGTTTTGATTATTTATTTGTTTATTAATTGATCTTGATCAGCTAAATTGCATGGTTCCAAGTATCTGTCTGCAGCTCTATAGTTTAATTAGAAAAAAAAAAAAGTTACCACAAAGGTGGCATGAGAGTTTGCCACTGAAACTGTTTCTCGCATCCGTAATTGGAAAGTTTTGATCTCTTTGCCATTGAAATAAAAGATGTGGGAAAGCTGCTTTTACATCTAAACAAAATGTTTATGTCATGTATGCAACTAAATGTTTCAATAACATACTCACACTGGTAGAAGCCATTTCCTTTTGCACCATATCTTGTTGAAAGTAATTATCAACAAACACCCTAACACTCTTCTGTGTATATATTATGATGTTTAAAATATCATCTAGATAACAAGTGATGAATTCCCATTCCAGAACAATGGCATAGTTGCACTGTATTGTTTAAGAAGGACAGCATATTGTTTTCCTGCAATCCAGGTGTTAGTGGCTGAGGAAGCACAAGAAAGGGCAGTAATTGTCATCACATTGATTTACTGAATAGTGAATGCCATTATTAACAGCACTAAACTTATTTGTTAGGCTGGAAACATACATCACATGAAAGGAAAAGACGAGGCCAATAGAAATGTTTTTCCATGCACCTCCAGTAATAGCCACATAAGTTATATATCAGAGAGAATAAACTGGAAAATGACCCTGACAGCACAGATTTTTTAAGGAAAAGAACAAAAAGAAGAAAGGCAAAACATTAAACGCACTATCAGATCATTCAGGAAATGAAAAGGCAAATTCAAATTCCAAAGTGTCCTTCTTGTGGAAGAAATTGATCTGTCCACATAAGCTTCTCCAGTCAATCAATATACCCAAAACTAAAAACATTTTCTGAATTGAGCACACTGAACTAGTAGAGCTTTGTACTTGCTTATTTCTGGAGGAGAGTTGAGTCTGGCCCAAGTTCTGATCCCACTGACATACAAAAAGACCCAAGACACAAAGGCCTAGATATGACTCTTAAAAATCAGGGCTGAGGTTAACACTTAGGGTGGGCCCACAGCTCCATTCACATTCAGTGAGGATTAATTCCCCCCTGAACAGTTTATAATTCATCTTAATAGTTTATAATAATTTATAATTCATTTTAATATTATTGCTGACATGGGAAGAAAAGTGTTATTTTAATAACACTTCTACATGAATAATAACACTTATATGTTTAATAACACTTTACATGTAGATTACATGCTATTCCTAAACAGAAATGTATACTTTCCTGACTTTGGCTGTTGGAATAACTGATCTTCACCAATGCCAATCAGTTTAGCTGAATATAGGTAAGAAAGGTTTCCCTTCTCTCTCTCTCAAGAATATTATTGAGACCCTACGCCTATATCCGGTTTAAATAACCTGCGGTAATTGTGCATTATGCTATATACAGACTTCCACAGATCCTTGGTGTCTGGTGAAGATTGATATTAAAAGAACCTTTCCCACACTGCAAAATAAAAATAAAATAATCAAAGCCTCTCTGTTGTATTTGAACAGTACTCCATCGATCATCTAGAACAACTTCAGAATCAATCTACTGACCTGAAACATTCATAAGCACTTGGGGGGGGCGGGGGGTGGGGAGCTGACCCTTAAGATACTGATCTATTTCAAAAGACCCTCATTCTCTGAGAGAGAAAATCAAAAATCTGGGTATACAGCACTAGAGAAAACAACGTGTGCTTGCACTGGAAGGCAAACAAGACCTATATCCAAAGGCTTCCTTTACAAAAGTGCTGAGCATACCTTTCTCCACCTGTGATACCATGTGTGACTGTAACATAGGACAAATTTTTTGAACCACAATTAGTTGTTACATTTTGAGATGATTTGGCCCCAGTACCACATTTTTTACTCGTTTCAATAGAAATGTAAATTTTTGTTCTTTACAGAAAAATGTCTGATTTTTACATTGAAATTTTTTGTTTCTCATTTGTAACCTTTCAAAATATATCCCTTCTTAGTTAAAAGATACCATGAATATCAGCTGCCAGCTCCTTCACATAATGCAGAACTCTAACATGAAACTGTTGATCAATCAGAGACCAATTATTCCAGGTATTCTATCAGATTTATAACTGGTTAAGGAAACAATGTTGTGGAAAATATTCTATTTGTATGCTTAGCATGTGAATATTCATTTATATTCTGAATGGACAGTCTGGATGCATTTCATTATTTCCTAGGCTAAATATTTATTGTGTTTAATTTGTCAAAGAGGCATATTTTGAAAATTCTGTTTCTATTTATCAGCTTTTGAAAACAATATATGATCATAAATAAACTGTACAAATTTGGCATGACAAAATTGCTGTTTTACTCAGCTCTGTGTCTGTGAGATGGGAAGGTGCATTATCTCTCACAAAGAAAAATGACAGAATGTTCTTCAAAGACAAGTATTGGGAAGATTGAGATGTATTTAAATGTACTGTCTACATCTTCACACACTGTGGTAATGAAGAACATATTAGCACCCAATACGAAAATAAAAGCAACAGATACATATTAATGATGTTCAAATGCAGTAACTCAAAACTATAACTCATGTTTGGTACTTCATTTAGCATTGGTCCTCAGCAATTCCATATCATAAACGTGGTAATAAAATGATGTTGGATTTGTTTCTGTTTAGTTTTTAAAGACAGGCAATACAGATATACTTTCCAACAGTTAACACTTTATTTTCTCTTTTATTACTTGTCCCTGAGTGCCTTACTCTTATTCTTCAACCTGCTTTGCCATAAGGAATAGATAGGAAACATTACATGGCAACTTTATTTGTGTCATAAAAATGTAGTAGCAATGAGAAAAAAACATAAAACCAATTAAAATTTTGCTTATGATCACAGGGCACTATTTTGGTAATTTCATTTGGACCATTATAGCAGGATTAGAAATGGTGAAAGCAACAGTGTTTAAATTAACTTTCCTGAGACTGCAAAGGACACTAGATATTTAATTTGGGATTTAAATCTTCAATGTGCAACTGACAAGCTGACCAATATGAAGGACTTTATTGAAAATTAGTGTATGTATCAAAGTTTTAAATTATTCATATGAAGAAATGAAATGATCAACAAAATCACTGGATAATTAATGAAGTTTTCATCTTGGCAAGACTAATAATAAGCTTCTCTTCGATAAATCGTCAGTGATTCCTTGGCACTAATCACAAAAGCAATTCTACTGTATGTTTACAAGCTAGTAGAATAAAAATAACGAAACTTAAAAGCCTTTAGTTGAATTTTACTGATTGCTAAATAATTTTATAGGGTTGTATGAAAGTGGTTACCAAGTCAATATGTAGCTGGCATGGGTGTGAATTTACTAAACAAAAGCTATCACAGAGTGAGGTAATTGGAAAATATTTTTTCCTGATAATATTTTTTAGGAAAAATCCTAAGAATCAGCAGCAGCAGTAAGAAGATGCTTATGCCTACTATATCTGGTACCACTGTAACAAGGTGAAATGAACTATGTATTGCTTATTCTTTAATTAAAGTTTCTGTTATTTTAACCATACAGAATCACAGTAATAATGCTATACTGGATAGATGAAGACAAAGGACATTAGCATAATGCACAGGCAGTCAGAGACTGCAATACAGCCCCATTACAACTCATCTGTACTGCTCTGTCTGAGCCTGTCGCACCCCCCAATTCTACTGATAGCAATATATTAAAGTGCCTTCAGATCTTTTGCAGAATACACTATGAAAAGGAATTTGCACCTTCAGGAGAAATCTTGACAGACACAGGGGCTAAGACTTTGTGTAAAATCTCCATCAGCACCCGGGATAAGCAGAAGTGGCTGAAAAACAACAAAATGTTGGATATCTTTCCAGTTGCGTAACAATGGTTGTAGAAAAGCTTTAAGTTTTCTTCCCATTCTTGGTGTAAGAGCTGCCAATCAAATGGGAGCAAGTGATTTCTGTGTAATACATTCATTTTGAAAGTTATTTAAAAAGTAGAGATTTTCACAGGGATAGAGCAGATCAATAGAAGAAAAAAACTATTGGAAAATTAAGTTAAGAAATCCTCAATAGGCTTTGGGTATTTTTGTTTTTGTGTTAACAAGAGCTGTGCACCTTTACTTTTTAAAGATCTAGTATCTACGTTTCCTTAGAGTTTCTGAAATAAATGCATGCTGAAGATCAAAATTGCCATCAATAAACCCCCTATAATTCAGATTTTGTCTTCTCTATTGCTTCTTCTTGCTTAAAATTATAGAGTGATATCACTATGTCATTTGTGGCTCTGCTTTTCTAACAGTCTAAGAAGCATATAGAACTGGATAAATTCATCCCAAGAACCATCTCTTTGAAAAAGTTAGGCTGGCACCTTATTTCGTTAAAATGCTGAAGCAATAAAGCTCCAGACTGTTTAGGACATCATTTGCACCTGTAACTGTAATTAAGACTCAATATTGGTAGAACATGTGAAATATCCTGTATAGTCCTTCTTCCACATTCGTTGATAAATTTCTCTGCTCACACTCAACCAAGGTTAGGAGCTTCCCACACATGTAGGGAACATCATATATTTCTTAACTGCCTACTTAGTTACTGGTTCAGTGGGGTAATGACCCATTCCCAAGCAGCTGCCTGCCCTTTCGTGACTGCAGGCATACTGGCTGCGGGCAGCGGGGCACCTCCTGACCAGGCACCTCTCGTGTCAAGCATAGCTGGGGCAAGAGGCAGTTTGTGTCCCTTCGCAAAGCCAAATGACCACACAGCATTAACTAGGAGGGAACTGCTCCCTGAAGAGCTGAGTTCTGGTGTCAGCAGAAGCCTCTGAGGCTCAGCACACCCTTCTCCTCCTGCCTGCTGCTGCAGCAGAGCCCAGTGCATGCTTTGTTTGCAGGCTGGTATGGTGCAATGCAGGCACTGGCTGCACTTCTTTGGCTGGTCTCTCTTGTTCTCAGTCACACTGTGCCTCTTTGTGTTCATCACGGGGAACTGGAGAAAGCAGCCACAGCTCAAAGCAGTTTTGATATCAGAGGCCAACATGATATCCACTGATATGTGTGTGGGACTGATTCCTGCTCATATAACCCACAGGTCAGCCTTTTGGTTTCAGCGGAGTGACAATACACAAGATTGAAACAATGACTGAAACAAGCTCTATGTCTTTAAAAAATAAAGGAAAAGAGATAAGAAATGGTACCAATATTCAATCACATGACTGTGGACACCTATAATCATGCAAAATTTGAAAGCCTTAAACCCTGTGCACATTGGTGTTTCCAGTTTGGTAATGGATGCAATAGATAGGAGGGTTTAGAGAGGGGGAAAAAAAAAAAAAAAAAAAAAAAAAAAAAAAAAAAAAGCATACTCTATATATGTCCCAGGGTGAAAACCTAAAACTTTACAACCTTTTATTTAAAGATAGCTTTTTAAAACTGCAGCTTTGTGCTTTTCTCATTGATGAAAGCAGTGCCAAGATTTTAACTCCTTACAATAAAACACCCACAATGGAGTCAGAATAGCAGAACCCATGCTACAATCTCTGTAGACATTCCAGACACTGTGTGTGCTGTCCTAGGAACATCTGCTACTTTCTTCTGGGTAAAAAGGTGTTGTTTGTATCTTGTCTTCCACCTACCCAGAGGCAGTGATGCCTCTCCCTTCCCTTTTAACTCTTAAATGGCAAGTTTCACCATCTTTCCTAGTGCAGTCTAATAACTGCACCATATGCAATCAGTCTAACTGTAGCTAATCATGTGAGCAGTTAGAGACCCCATGAATTTATGTGTGGTTTATTGGTGCTTTGTGCAGCCGAATACTATGCAGACTATTTTAAAGACTCATACAGCAAAACCATAACTTTACAACAAGGAAAATCCCAAACTGTTTCTGGGTGATCTTGGAGACTGAAAGAAAATCAGCTTCCCATCAAGAGGGGCTCTGACTGGAGAGAGAAGCACCACGAAGGCTGCTGCTACATACACATATGAGGAACTCTGTGCCAAGTCCCCAGCAATGCTTTAGGAACAGGTCTGGGATCACACACATATTTAGCATCCTACCTGGGAAGCTGCCATGTACAGATTAACAGCTATGATGCTGCTATACCGAAAATAAATAATGTGGGGAAATTCTGTAGCTGCTTTATGGAGAGGATTCTCTTCCTTGGTATATCTATTCAGTTTCTATTCTTGCTACAGGGGCTGAATTTGGGGCTTTGAAATAAGCCCGTTACCAGATTCTAAAACAACATTTTGTTGTTGTTTTCTTTTTCTTTTTTTTTTTTTCCCTAAGCATAATATAAAAATACTGTTGGCTACATGTATTTATGATGATTATTCTTCTGAAACTGGAATTTGCATACATACTACAATGCATTTACAGTGAGATAAAAGAATCTTAGCAACATCATTGTGTCAGTCCTTCTTTGTGCTATCAGATAGTCTAGCTGCAATTTAGAAATCGAGATGAAGTACCTTTTGCTTGGGTATTTCTTTAGGTTTATTTGTGAAAACATATTCTAAGCATGCATGTTCAATGTGATAACTTGGCATTGCATTGGCAAATCTGGTTCCATATCATTTGGGTCCCAGATTTCACAACACCTTACACTCTGTTCTTACGAGAAGCCAAAGGCAGTGTTTCTGTCAAGTAAGAGGGAATGATACGCTGTGAGACAGACGGTGGAGAATTCATAGCTGGCTAGCTGACTGTTGTTTTTTATTATTATTATTATTTTGGAGATAGATTGTGGGGATGAGGGTATGGGGGTTGATTTTTTTTAAGGAGTGCAGAGGTCTAACAAAACCTGCCATTTCAAGTTTTATTTATTTCTTATATACAATAATAGCTTCCTGATTGCCATGAGACAGCAAGCTAAAGTGTGAAAATACTGTAGCAGCTGTGGTGGCAACACATGTCATTTCTGTGCATACGCTGAGATTTTTCTCATGAGACTCTTAAACATATGCAATGAAGCATTCAATACACGCAGTTAATATCTAACAGTAATTCCTGCATGTGTTTGTGTACTATATTGGCAATGTCTGGAATGACTGCCAACTTTTAAGAATAAAAGATAAGCATGACAACATCCTGCTAAGATTGCTATATCCCAATCAAAGACTGATATGTCCCAATTAAAATAGAGGGACTGATTTTGTTTTTATAGTCATTGTTTGGTGTTCCTTATGGAGGAAGTAATTAATACAACCAGGCAAGACTAGGACTGTCTCATGGGACACACAATCCTTCTAACTTGATTTGATTATTTTATTTTTCTAGCTATAATCCTTCAGTAAATTCCCCACCTTCTCCTCCTTGTATATTTTTCCTTAAAAAAAAATATAAGAAACAAAAGAATGAACTAAAATGCCAATTACATTGTCAGTGTGACTGCAAATTTTATGTTGCAAATTTGTCCTGTGCTTTAAGTCAATTCCTGCTGGAAAAGGGCATCTGATCATAGACATTATTCAGCAAGTGCCAGTGCCATTTGTACGTTTTTTTCCCTCCAATACGTGCTAGTGTGATAGATGATTAAATTCCTTCAAGCCTTGAGCTCTGCCTAGACTCGAATTCTGCTTTTGTTCTTTATTTTCAGGCAATTTAAGAATAAAACCAGGACAGTTGTGGATGAAAGGAATGAAAGCTGAGCTGGGTGTGGAGGGGCACTCTGTTTTTGGCAGGTAAAAGAGAAGATGAGGGATAACAACACAGGTCACAGCACACACAGAACACTTAAATTCTCAGGGAGTGACCATTTCACTGAACTCAGGATGTGGCTCTAGCTTCACGTGTTTTGAATCTCCTTTTAGCAATCTGCTGGTAGCCTCTGTTTTGTGCTAAACTGATTTTTTTTCTTGTCCATGTAAAAAATCAGATCCTGAGTTAAAAAAAAAATAAAATAAAAAATCAAAGCTCTATCACTTAGATTTATCTGCATAAACATAAAGATACAACTCCTGTCTCTGCTCAGAGATTTTGCTGTTTACAAGTACACTCTCATGCCTGCAACTACACAGGTCCCACCCCATCCAGAGTTAAACCAATGCCTGTTAATTTTTTTTTAACTTCAGCTGAGTTTAAAACAGATAGAAAATTATTGCTTGAGTTTATACATGCCATCGTACTTTTCAATTTATTTCACATCTAAGATTTAATCCATTTCATTGTCTTAAATCATTCAGTAATCTCCCCCTCCCCACTCCTTTCTGAAAGTAAGTATTCAAAGTTTGCAATTATAAAAAATCCTGAAATACTTCCCCTGAACCAAAGAGCAGGTGAATAACTGCTAAATCTGAGAATAATGTACTGTAATGGAACTGAACTTTCCTCTTTCTGATTTAAATTTATAAAAATCCACATGTAATATAAATGCTTATCATCTGCATTGAATTGGTTCCAGTCCATTCAAACCACAAAACATACAGACATTTTGCTCACACTTCCAGCATCATCTATAGATATGCATATTTCTTACAAATGAAAAAAAAAAAAAAAAAACATTTGTTACTAAATAACCAAACATGCATGGTCACAATCCAGAAAACAGTAGGTAGGTGTTTTAATAAACATGTATAATATTTGGCCTAAATCTTGGCCCATGTAACAGACCCACATGCATTTGTTTTGAGAGCCACAGAAGTCAGGCAGGCTCAGAGCAAGGTTAAATGCAGAGCTGGTGATTGCTGACTGGTTAAGGGTGTAAGACTTAAGAATTCAGTGCTAATTCACACTGAATACCATTATTATAGCTACTCTTATGCAATAAAAAATACATTTCTCTTATTATGTAGCATGTCTGCCAATCATCTGTGAATCGATGGAGGCTATTTAAGAAGAAAAGAAAAAAAAAGAGTGAAGGGAAATGGAGCTGTCTAAGAATGCTGATATAAAAAAGCCATAAAAATAATAGGCCAAGTTTTCTGTTTCTTTCTGATTTTTGGAGCTCGAAAAGCTCCCCTTGGTTTCAGTGGTGCAACACTGATTTTCATTTGCTGTATATCCATTCCCTAATCATACACAAAGCTTCTGTTATTCATCTGCATGTCTATTTTTTAAAACTGAGTTGGGTTCAAAAAACAAACCAAATCCAATGCAAAGAAATTCTACAGAAGCCACTGAAAGTGCAATTCCCACCTTAATGTTAAATCTGTTTATCATTAAAAATATAAATGCTATTACTAATTTTTACAATAAGGTTGAATTTGTATAACAATACATGTTCTAATATATTTTCTGGTATAATATATCTGCCTAGAATGATGTTTTAACTTTTTTATTATTCATATTTGTAGATGAGTAATAGATGAATAGATAGAAAAGGGTATTCATAAAATCTGTAATTTTACCCATGCAGTTTTGGGGGATTAGTGGGCAGTTACAGAATAAATAATGTTCTTTCTTGGCACTTAAGTATTGGAAGGAAATAAAACATTTCAACATAAGGATGCCAGAACAAACATCACAATCAAAACTGATAGTGGTTGTATAATCATTCTGCATATTTTATTGGCACAATACATTTCTGAGGGGTTTGCGAGGCATGCAGCTCGATGACAAACTGAGTTTTGCCTATGAAAAATCAATTATTTTGATTGGATTTTTAAAAAGCATTTCAATATGGAACCACTGTACATCACTTATGAGGCTTGAAATGCACCAGAGCACAGCATTTCCCATTTAGCAAGCCAAGAATATATCTTATGAACTGTAGAAAGTATTTCACTGCATATGCAACTACAGTTTTCAGCTGGGAGAAAGAGGATCATTGATCTGATTCACAGCCATCTCCTTGGAGCAATTCCATCCTTCGTGAAAGGTTCTTTCCCAAGCCTGCACATCACCTAGAGCTCACAAGTGTTCCAAAATCAGGGTCTTAATTCTGCGTACACATGCATAAGTGCTAATTTTCCTGTCAGCAATCCTATTGAAATAATTGATTAATCATACAAAGATTTTTCTTTGGCTGACACTAGACATGACCCACGTAGGTTTTTGCAGGAATAAGATCAAGGTGTAAATAGTTTGCAGCGGGACACATTTCATTTTCGACTGGGATTTAAGATTAGGGATATGCTGAGTCCACATAAAAAAGTAGGAGAGGGCTAATTAAGGTCAAGCTCTGAAATACCCATCCTGAAGTACATATAGGAATTGAAATAGGAAGATGTCATAGGCAGCATGTGATAGTCAATAAAGTCACAGATTTAGCATTCCGATTCTGCAGCTCACTGTCTTCAACTCCTTGATATTAGTGCAATAAATCTTGCAAGTATTAAATTATATGTAAATGTGGCCCTATTTTCTTCATACACATTACACCCTTGAAGTTCACATTTTCAAGTTCACTGAAATCATTAGAGGTAGGTAGTTACTGAAAGAATAGTTTTTCACATTGTTACAAGCCCTTAGAGATTTTGGAAAAATACCAGGTTCTGAAAGACTCCTGACAAAACCGCTGGAACCTTGCTTGTGAAAGAAAATGGCAGAATGAAGTTCAATCCCCTGTTATTCCAGGTGGCCATATCATGAAATCTGCTCAAAAATAGGATTAATCTCCATCTTAAAACTAATTAACTTTTTGCCCCCATGACTCCCATTGGGAGTCTGTATCTTCCAGCATCTCATGATTCTGCCAGTTAAACACTTCTTCATTTTCAATCTACATTTATCTGCAGACATCTTATACCTAACTATTTCTCTAGTGATAGTTTCCCCTAGCGCTTTTTCCATTTTGTTTTTCCTGCTGCGGCACTTATAGGCAGCAATACTAAAGCCTCAGGTTTTTTCTTTCTGTCTAAGACAATATCCTTTATTTTCATCTCATAGAATACTTGCTATTCCTAGTCACTCTAGTAGCTGTATTCCTATAGTCTGAGTCTCCTTTTCTGAAACTTGGTGAAGAGCACTGTACATTGTATTCCAATAAGAGTCTACCAGTGCCCTGTACAATGGCTTTGTCTCTAACAGTCTGATACTTAGGCACATCCTAGGGTCTATTCCCCGCTCTCACATTGCTATCTCAAATATCCTGATGTTGCTTAGGGGAGCCAGGGACTTCTCTTCCTCACATATTTTCTTTTGATCACTGATCATGCCAGTCTTTCTATGTAATAACTTTGTCAACAGCAAATTTGGCAAGTACATTCCAAATTTTAATACTGAAAATATTAAAATACTAAATATCACTGAACCTAATTCCTGAAGAACTCCACAAATGAATGTGTGACTCTTCTTTCTCATTTCCCCTTTAATATTTGCCTTTCATTCAGTTTCTAACTGCTTTACAATTGCTCTACTAAATCCTTGTCTTCTCATGCTTCACTAATTACGTTTTATCAAATGCCTTAGTGAATCCAAATAAAGGATGCAAGAATGCAATAGAACTTCTCAATTTATAAAATCATTACATACAGTACAGCTGCATAACATTTACTGTATTTCTCTTTAATTCTCTGTATTTTTTAAATCTGTATTTGTTCCGGAACTGATACTATACTGAGATGCAACCAGCAGGCCTGTTTACTTTCATGTCTGTCCTACTGAGGTCTTGGCAATTTGAAGTTCATTTGTTCTCAAAAGGTAATTTCCTTCATTTTTCAAATTTTGCCTCTCTGAAAGTATTTATCTTTCCATTTAATTTTGGCTGAATGAATTAATGACTGCTCAATTAGATACTACAGAGGCAATAGTAATTGGCAGTATTTAAAAAACAAAATCTTTAAAACTGATTGACAATTTAGTGAAGAAATCTGTTGGCTGTCACATGCAAGAATAACTGGGTTATCATTACTTTTAATAGTGGTATGCAATGTATTTCTGGGAAGTCAAGATATTTCACTGACACATTGGAATGAAACAGTTCCTAATATTTATCCTACTAATAACACTACAGATGATTCATGTCTGTACTCAGATCTGTCCTGGGAGAAATACCAAAAAGTTTCCTCCCACTCTGCTTCCACAAAGCAATCAACGTATCAGAGATTCCATTTTGTTCAACCTTCCTAGTACTCTAGAATCAGTAATAATTTGAATTTTTATTCCAATACATTGATTTATTTCAGTCTTCCTTAACACTCATCAGCACATCACACTCCATATCTTTATTTTCCCTGAAGATGTCCCCACCTCCCCACCACACAGCATGACATTGGCAAATCTGACTTTTCCTGCTCCTCAGAGTTTAAATCTGTTCCTAGGTCAGACTAAGACAACTCAGCAACTCAGCTGCACAACAACCCTTGTCTGTTTTTCACAGGAAGGGAAAAAAATAATAATAATAAAAAGTTGCTCTGAGAGTACCAGAATTAATGAAGCCCCATTACCTAAGGATTTTTCCCTTTTTCTTTGCCCCCCCCCCCCCCCCCCCCCCCTTCCCTTACGATCTCCCTGCTGAGAACTGGAAGCTAACTGAAAAAGGACTGTAGCCACAAGGGCACAGACAAACTAACAAGACAATCTCCCACACACAGCGCATCCCATTCTCTAGTTCACTCAGAGTATGGACATAACAGTTCTTCAACACAAAACCGACCTCTCCCTTCTGATCTCATCTAAAATCCAGCATCATAAGTTCAAGTTCTAGCCTTCTGCTTTTCAGGCTTTGATCAGAACATATTTCTGTTGTTTTTCTGACCCAGATTTCTAGAGGAAGTAGGCAGAGCACTTCAGCTCTGTTTTATTTATCCAATTACTGATCTAGTAAATTTAGCACTTTTTTTCTTATAGTCATTTTCTGTTCTTGTATCCTAAGCTAGATGAAGACATTATGCAGCCACTGCTGAATTTCTCAACTCATTCCTTAAATTATCAACAACCTCTTATCAACCTCTTATCAACATAAAAAAAAATTGGCAGCAATGCTAAATCTTTAGACATCCATCAGAAATTACTAGTTTAATTGAAGATTAAGAGAACTATCTTGTAAGAGAATATAGTGCCACTGGGACTTACCTGTGAGAATTAATTATATTACAAATTTGTTAAATGACATCAGGAGTCCTAAATTTTATATTTCTATGTTGAAAAAAATAGTAACATTAAAATACTTGATTCTTATGAATTCTCAAGTGAATAAGAAGAGATAGGAAGCTCAGACGCATGTTAGAAGTGTATCTTCAGGAGAAAACACATAGGAGAAACTGTTTCTGAAAGTTACTTTCTTAATGACCTCTGAAGTATGTTTGCTGCTCAATGCAAAGTTAAGTAAATGCCATCTAGAAAATTGAACTGTTACAGAAAAACATACAGTGAGATAGATGCACACTAGGTATTAATACTACACCCCTATTTATAGCTTTAGAGGTGAGAAGATCTGCCATGTAGGATAAACATGCCTCATCTTTGCAGAGTGCAGCAAAAACTACTCATTTAGCATACGGGCATGGGAAGGGCTCCTGTAAGGATGGTCTCATTGCTTCTACCAGCTTTGCACTGAATTTCTCAGGGGTTCTTAAAAAATTATCTTCTGATAGCAGACATATACTCTGCTAGATATCCATTGAGAAAGAATGAATGAGCTGTTTAAAGACTGTATCATTTGAAGATGCTCATGTTTACAGGCCCCAGGGCTTGTGCAAGGACTGAAGAGTGACACCCTGTGCTGTGCAGCTAATATGAACTTATTTTCATCATTTGTAAAAGGGAAATATGTTCTAACTCTTTAAGAATGGATGACTACCAGCTTGGAAGTGATGGAGTAATTTGAGTACTAAATACTCCACATAATTACACAAAATGTGAAAAGTAGGCTGGAGAAATGAAAAGAAAATATGGAATTTAATGCTGAAATCTGTTTGTTTGACATTTTGAAAATGAACAGGAGCTGTACAGACCATGTTGCTCCCAGAAGGTAAAACTGCAGTCAGGAATAATTGTGTATGTGAAGAGACTTGTCCCTCACTAAGACTGCCATCACACTTTCTCTGTTCAATGTGGCATTTGGGCCTGGTATGAAGATCATGTAGCTTGTATGTCTTCAGAGACTACCCATATCCCAATATATGTTGCAGCATATCTACCACATTCTGATAGCAAATTATCAATTTTGACACTCTAAAGGGGAGGAAAAATGTTACATTATATGTAACACTGACTAAGACACTTGTGGTTTAATCTGCCCACATATTCTTACCAAATGATTCTTGTAAAATTAGGAAGACATTTAATCTGTCCCTTATTCATACATATATGTTCACAGATATTGCAAAGCTTCTAAAGCAATGATATTTTATGAATATTATGCTTGATTATTCAGGCCATGTTATAAGTAGAAGCCATTTAAAATTTCTGGGTGCAAAAGGAATCATAGAATCATAGAACCATACAAAGGCTTGAGTTGGAAGGGACCTTAAAGATCACCTAGTTCCAAAACTCCTGCCATGGGCAGGGCACCTCCCACCAGACCAGGTTGCCCAGGGCCTTGTCCAGCCTCCAGGGACGGGGCATCCACAGCTGCTCTGGGCAACCTGTGCCAGTGCCTCAACCCCCTCTTGAGTGAAGATTTTACTCCTAATATCTAATCTAAATCTCTCCTCTTTTAGTTTAAAACCATTTCCCCTTGTCCTGTCATTACCTGCCCATGTAAAAAGTTGCTCTCTATCTTTGTTACAAGCCCTTTTTAAGTATTGAAAGGCTGCAATGAGGTCTCCCCAGAGCCTTCTCTTCTTCAGGCCGAACATCCCCGAACAGAACTTCCTTCTGCTGTATCAACTGCACCATTCAGCTTGGCATCATCTGCAAACTTGCTGGGGGTGCAGTTATGGAAATATGTTTTCCTGTAACAGACTAATTGAATGTTTTATGTATTAGAATTTCTGTAAGGATGCAAAAAAGGAACAGGTCTGAAAAATATAAGAACATTGTTTCCCTTTCCAGCTGGTCACCCTGGCACATAGGCAACAGGTCTGAACCCTTTGCAGTCAAGCAGTAATTCTACTGAAAGAAGTACTAGAACTCCACTGGGATTATTCCTCTTTAGAGAAGAGCCCTGAGGCATATCCTTGAGGAACTCCTTCCATTTAACAACTGGTAGATAAGAAAGGATGCCATGAGGAATCACTGAGATATAAGTAAGCTAACCCCCGCTGAAATAAATGGCCAGACTGACTTATGCCACTCTAGAGAGCTGTCATGATATGACTGTACCCTCCTCAATGGGCTCTGCAGCTAAAGATACTGTCTAATGATGTGTGTCACCACATAATGATAATGGTCTTCATGGAGTTTCTCTTTAATGATGTGTATTACTTTGTAATGATAATGGTCTTCTTGGAGATAGACTATAACTTTAATATCACAACCCCACTGAGGAGCCTATACTCAAAACATTACGACTCCTGTCCACGACCTCTGTTAGCAGCCCGTTAGTCAGCGGGTAGTCATAAGAAGGCAGAAAAAGCCTTCAAAGAGAAAAATAAAATTAAAGTTAGAGGGCACAAGCCTTCCAAGTTGATGGAGAAAATATTGTACAGAACAAAGATGCATACATATATATAAATTTGTATATAAATAGCATAACCTGTTTTTCCTCCATTTCCCCCATTATGCTTGCTTATTCTTCCTCAAAAAGTATTTGAAGAATTTTATTTTTCTTCACCACAGCAATAAATTGGAGTTTGCAGCTGGGAGATGAAAGCAAATTTATATGTGCCTCCCAGGAAACCTGACCTTTTATTTGTTGGAAAATCATAAAGTGTCACAAGATCTTTTGTGCTGATATCTCTCCTCTTCTGTCACTCATTGAACATTTTGGCCATATGTGAAGCAAGGCTCAATAGTTTCTAGTACTTTTTGTAGATTTCTAGCCTCAAAAAAAATGCACAAAATAATTGTAATTAGCAGAACTCTTAGCCAGTATGATAATAAGATGGATTGCATTGTCCACAAAGACTCCCTAGTGTGTTTAATTTGACATGATTCATCTCCTATCATTATCTTGAAAATAAAAAGGAAAAAAAAAAAAGAAAATTCAATTCAAGGGGACACACACACACACACACACACACACACACAAATAACAACCATTAAAATCAGAACAGATAGCTAGACAAGAGAAAAAGTTTTGCAATTGAGCATTTCCTAAAATTCAACTTCAGATTTGAAATCTGCCCAACTTACCCTTAAATCCCAATATTTATTTTCTGATGTTTGTAGATGTCTGGCCTCTGGTAACAAACTGAACAATTATTATAATACCTGGAAAATTATTTCATAGCACTGGAACTAGTCATCCTCTATTCCTTGATGAAAGAATGAGGAATAGGCAGACATGTATCTGAGATGCCTATCTTAGGACTACACAAGACTTTAAATGAACAATGTGATTTTATTTTATAAATCTTTTATCGTATCTATTTTACTTACGGGAAATTCACTTGACACTTAATTTTCTTTCCTGTTAATACAGAAAATTAACTGAGGGGTTGAAATTTACTTGTACTCTAGTCCTTCCTATGCAACTTCATCTGAAAGTTTCAAACGGAATTGAGAATGAAGCCTCAGCTAGACATAAACTTAAGACTGTGCCTCAAGATTCTAGATATGACAGCTAGAAAAACAGCAGTATTACTTGTAAACTAAGAAAATTCAATAAGGAATTACTGACAAATAGCTTCATATCATTTAATTTTTACATATTAATTCTCCAGAATTTTATAAGGTGATTTCTTTTATGATGGCAAGAATGAAACCATACCATTTTGCACAGCTGGTGCCAATGAAATGTCAACAGAGTGTAACAAATCCAGCATTATTTATTCCAAAAATTCAATGTTGCTGCAATGTAGAAACTTTAACTTAAACAAAGCCAAACCCAAAGCAAATAAAATCTATTGTAACTATTTCTCTTCTGCTTTTGGTTTATCCTTTGTAGGAAGACCAAATGCGTAATCACATCATTCTGTCAGAGATATTCTCAAACATTCACTGTAAACTATTCAGGAAAAGCACTCTAAATAGGATTTCATTATCCAGATAGCTTATTTTCTAAACTTTAACAGAAGCCATAATCAGTGGATGAGATATCAGGTTTCTATACTGCATGTTAATTTTGAAGAACTGTCATGGCTGTGATTGAATGCCAACTAATTTTGATATATTTTGGAGAAGATTTTAAGCAACATTATAAGCAGTTCTACATAAAATACATCATACTTCATGCACTTCCAAATGAGCCTTTATTACTGTAAGCAAAGAACTTCTAAAATAGAGATGGGTAAAGTAAGAATTTTATATTTTATCCTGTTACCTCCTAGCACCTATTTTAATGCACATCACAAGAGGGAGCTATATTTTGTAAAATTCCAGTGTTGCTTTGATGCTCTCTAAAACATAATCAGTGTGTCAAAATACTTTCAGAGTTTCCCAACCAGAACAGAGGTTCAGTCTTATTCTCTGTCAGATCAGAGTCAATATGTGTTCAAGTATATGAAGGGCACAATGCCATTTCATGCTGTTTTCTTAAGATTAGATAGATATCTATATAACTCATAATAGTTATTAACACCTGTGAAAACATCACTGCTTAAAGGATGCCTTTTTCAGGGTGGTGGCAATTAGCTTTTCCAGCAAGCAAGCTGAGTCACTGAGAGGTGCGTATTTTTAATGCCCATGGGATTCACTTGCCCACTTCTACAGAAAAAGCTGTTGGCTAGGGCAGCTGCAGGAAGTCAAAGCAACTCCTTCTCTTCCTGTTTCCACAGTTCTGCCTCTCCTGCCAGGACTCTGCAGGTACATGAAGGTCACTAGCTGATGTTCACCACACCTGGAGAAAGGCAGTCAGCCATGTAGGGAACCAGACAGCAGTTCCTTAACTTCTCTAGGGGGCACACAGTCATAACAAGGGAAGTTGGAACAGAAAGAGCCTATTTGTTTCAGGGTCAATCTACTTCCTCTCCCTGCCTGGGGAATAACAGCTCCCACATTTCATCCTGCTAGTCAGAAGGACTCCAAGAGGACTCCAGTAAAGCACTGCTTAATCCTCCTATTTTTTGGGGACAAAAGACCTTCTGCAACAAGGCAGGTGAGGCAGAGGAACTGCACTGAGCTAAGAAAAGGCAGATTAGACACACTGGACAAGAAAGACATGGCAAAATTAGTTGTTTGGCAGCATAGACGCCTAAATGAAGATTCTGATGTGCTTTTATTTTTGCAGGCCAGCAAGGCTGCTGGAAAGATATCTGATTGTATTAACATAGCTTAAATGGTTACACATATCCTATCTATGTGAAAACTAAACTGAATTTTCAACACCTTTATATGAGTACATATCTGTAATGCATGTTCTCTTCTATCCATGCAATCAGGTAAAATGGTTCATCATTTTTTATTTATTTTTATTATTATTATTATTATTATTATTATTTACCAAGGAATGCCATTACTTGCTTTTCCTTACTTTTATGTATCAGTTCATATTTTGGTGTAATAAATACAACTTATGCCAAAATAACTCCATATGGAAGAGGTTGTCATTACAATTTCACTGTCTACATCCTTAGGCCAATAAGCATCTGCATAACACAGATCAAGGCTTTGGTCAACAATAGTTTTGTCCATATATTGGTCCAATATAAAGCAGGTTCCTGCTCTAAGGAACCTGCATTAGCAGGGGGGTTGGACCTGATGATCTCTTGAGGTCCCTTCCAACCCCTACAATTCTGTGATTCTGTAAATATATTCCCAACCCAGACAATTTCTTCTCAGATCTCAGAAAGCACATCCCTTTCTGGCCTCCACATTCCCATTCCTGGGCTAGGTATTGCAGAAGTGTTTCTTTAAGCTTCTTCCCACTATTAGCCCTTACTGCACTCATTAAAGTGACTAAGAAGTATTATTTATTTGCAGACAGGCTTGTGCTTTTTGTTGGTTTACCCTCATATTTGATTACATCCTGTTAAATTTTGAGAAGAAACAATAAAATCTCTCATGAGTCTCCTTTGGGATTAAGTGTCACTGTACGAACACAGAAAGAACGTACTTACTCCCAAAAATGTGAACCGACCCCTGCTTCACAGCAACTAAAAACCACTTTTCCTCTTTTTTTACTGCTCTATGTGCTACCATTTTATTGAGATTTTTGTTTCACATCATGTGACTGACAGAAAGGAATAAAACATATGGAACTTGCCAGAAATCAGCACAAATACACTAGAATAAAATTGGCATAGAGCACTGAAAAATCAAATCCCATGAACAGACATGAGTTGCCATATGATAGACTAGAAATAGGTTCCAAACTAAATCAACAACTTAAATTATGTTCAAATATGTCTTTCAATGTTAAGGAAGTTCAAAGTTAGAATTCATCCTCTTTATGTTACATCTAGAACAATTGGTTGCATCCTCTACAAAGGAATAGAACATATCTTAAAACTCTAGCATCTGAACAGTTCTGAAAAGTGATCTAAAACAACTTTCTCTCTTTCCATGTTTTCCTTCACTAAAAAACATGGCAGACTACAAGGAAGATACTGCATTTGTGCATGTTACCAGTACTTAATAAAAATAAAATAACATAAAATAACATAAAATAACATAAAATAAAATGAAATAAATAAAATAAAATAAAATACTGAAGACATTATATTTTATGGAAAGTATAATGTGGTTTCTATGAATTTCTACCTTTTCTGAAAGATGAACTCTAGATACTGTTATAGGCATGCATCATAATCAGTATCTACAAGTTAGAATCATAGGATCATAGAATATCCTGAGATGGAAGGGACCCGTAAGGATCATCAAGTCCAACTCCTGGCACCATTCAGGTCTTCCCAAAAGTTTAGACCATGTGACTAAGCGCACAGTCCAATCTCTTCTTAAATTCAGACAGGCTTGGTGCAGTAACTACTTCACTGGGGAGCCTGTTCCAGTGTGTGACCACCCTCTTGGTGAAGAACCTCCTCCTGATATCCAGTTAAACTTGTGCACAGGGTAGAAGTAATTTTTGAAACCCTATGTTCATGATCACATAATATTACCAGCACTATTGCACTATCCTTCAGGTACTCAGTAAGCCACAATCTGTTTTGGAGAAATACATGCTAAAAAGAGCAAAACAGAAAATTATTACTAAGAAAATTAGTAATAATTTATTACAAACCCCTGAGAAAAAAAAAAAATGTTTTCATCTAAAATTTATAGTTCCACAAATATAGATGAAGATTTTTTCCCTCACAGATGGAAAGAATTAAAAGAAGGAAGTCAAACTAAGCCAACAATTAAAACAGCGTTAGCAGTAAATTAACAGTTTGCTCAGTAATGAAAACCATCAATTGCCAACTGTAATGAAATGCATTATTAAAAACATAACAATGCTGCAAAAAAAGACATAATCTAAAGGAGTTATGCAGCGTGGGAAATAATTAAGTCAGATTAACAGCAGCAATACAAAACAAGTGAGACCTACCATTCTCTGCCTATGGGCTGTGGACCACATGGAAAAGGAACACGTGCTGACCTCTTTTTCTACCTGTTGTCTGTATAAATCCAAGATATGCATTTCTGGGGTAGCTTGCAGGGTAGCAGACAATCTAGCCACTGGAGGCAGTGAGAGGATGATGGCTAAACTTTTGCAACCAGAGTCCAAATTGTGGAATTGAGGCCAAGAGACAAACTTTTACCCATCAGTCCTGTGTGCTGTAGACCAGAGTCCTCCACTCTACCAGAGTCCCAAAACTCAGAAATTTCTTTTTCCAAGGGGCTAACTTCTTCCCTACTGAGAAAGTTTCAGATAGAGGGCAGGCGTGGCCTACAGGCTTCTGTTAATCAGAGCTTGTTAAAACACGCATGCACCTTCCTTTCCTAGTCTCCACGGGTTCTAACTAAATCATAGCAACAAAAAGCTATTGAATTAAAGTGGATCATTGAGCAAAGCTATATAAAATGCCATTTGAGCTATGTTGCTATAATCATGATTGTGCTAAGGCTGGTGCCCTTTGCATAGGAGTGGATGTTGAAAGCAGATGTTGGGAAGGAAGTGGTGTAGGAGGTAGCATGAGTCTCGCCTGAACAGAGTACCTGAACAGGTAGCCGTGTTAACAGGATATGGAGTGGAACAGGACACAAAAGAGCGCCAGCTCAAAATTAAAAGGGGGATCAACAGGGGGAATGAAGGAGGACAGAAATCTGAGACACTGGCTGTAGTTTGTCTGAGGAATTATAAGTAAGGAATGAAAGAAAAAGAGAGCAAATGAAAAAAAAAAAAAAATGAAAAGGGAAATGCTGAATTTAACATAGTAAAGTCAATAAGCCCAAATAATGAAGTCTCTAAAAATGTTTGGCTGAATTCTGTACATATGTATAATATGCAATTTGAGACAGTTAGATACCAAGGACTTAAAGAACACAGCTCTGTTAAAGACTGCATATTTTCATCACTGAGGGTAAGTCACAGCCTGGTTTTACTGATCTGTTGTCCTAAGTATGGTCTAGCAAGCCTAACTTTGTAAGACTTTACTGAAAAATCAAACAGTGAAGCGTCACATTGAATCTAGGTGATCAATTCCTCACTAACCACCAAAGGGCAATTTCAGTCTACAACCAAGTTGAGCCTGAAACAAGCAGAGAAATATATGAGGGAAGGAAGATTGGGAAATAAATAAATAAATAAATAAACAAAACAAAAAAGCCTAAAAAATATGCTACCTGATATAGAGATAGGTGGACAGTTTTATAGGCAGATTGCCTATAACAGTTTGAGAGGTGGTAAATAAATAAATAAATAAATAATCGTAATGGTAGTTCACTACTACCATTTTCCCAGGTGTACAGTCTTTCTCAAATACACATTATTAAAGGCATGCTTTGTCTAAATAAATGATATAGTGCCCAAATAACCCTCAGTAAAGCAAGGTATTAACTGCTGGTCTCAGAGGAAGGTATTAACTATAAAGTAAGCCAGCTGATACAATTCTGATTAGCACCCAGCCTCAGGAGCAGCATGGAAGAACAGATCCTGCAATCCCATGCTGAGTGTGCTGGTGGCCAAGTGCTCTGCAGCATGATGAAGGCAAGGCAGTTCAGAGACACCAGAAAGTTCAAAGTCATTGCTACCTGGACAACACTAAGAAAGAGCATATCATCTACATAAATTCAGAACAACATCAGTACAAACACACTGCTCTATTAACTCCCTTACTACACAGACGACCCACCTTAGCCTCAATAATTTCTTTCCAAGAGAGAAGGCAAAGATTCAGTGCATGAAGATATGTACTAATACTGGTTTAAGCTGAAATGGCAACTTGCCCACCACAGAGGAGAAATTAATAATCTATGAAAATAAAGGGGTAATATTGTGCAGTTTCAAAGGGGCATACATCAAAAATGCTTCAGATTATTAATGCACTAATATAAACAAGCCACAAGTTAGTACAGTTAATAATCCATGACAAGTTTGCTTTAAATGAATGGGATATCTAAATTCAACGTTATTTATTAGGCAATATCATTTTTTCTAGGCATTTATCCATCAAACATGGCACCCTTATTGCACATGCATTATGCAATGTGTCAAATTAAACTATTGCTTATAAAAACAAACATCAGTTACTGAAATGATCCAAACGCTACCTTAGAATGTTATTTAGGGAAGCTAATAAATATCTTTTACAAATCTTTTGCATAGAGAAAGTGAGAAAGCATATAATAATAATTTTGGGGGTCTTGCCTCATTGCTAGTCCTTTCTTCAAGTAAACAATGATACAGAGAACTAAAAGTGTAAAGAGAAAGAAGTCTCATGGGAGCTAACAAACCAAAGACCACATTAGTAATTATGGCATCTGTCTTACAATGGGAAAAAGAATGCAGTAACAAGCAAAATGACCTCTGCAGCAATTAGAGTGCAGAAAGCCATGAATGGGGAATGGATTGTTTTTCTGGTTTGATTAGATTCCATATAATTATTTGACTTGTATTTTGCTACTGTTTTCAGCTGGAGCAGGCTCCGTCTCTGTAAATGCCCAGTCATTAAGAATGGAAACCTGTATAATGCTGAAGATGACTCATCCCCACAGGACTCAGAGAGAAATGAAGACGGTCAGTGACCTCATGACTTTTCAGGGAGAGAGAGAGATCAGGATCAAGTCTTTGAAACAGGTTAGAGGAGAGGCAAATTACCGTACATTCACAGCAGCAAATTAATCTTCCTACAAGCTAGGGACCATGGTATGTGTTTTTGGTGGTGGTGGTGTTTGTTTTTTGACTTTTGTGTACAGAGAAGACTCCACAAATACAAAGTTAGTTAAGTAAATTCTTTTAACATGAAATGCTGAGATAATCACCTTGGCAAGGACAATCCATCAGTGTCCACACGCAGCAGGGGAAAAACCAGAAGAGGCTGAAACATGGTGCCCTCCATGAAACAGAAGCCTTCCTGCTTCCTTGACATTGTGGTGCTGCCCAGCGGTGTCAAATAGTGCTGGGCTTGCAGCATTTGTTCAGGAAATGTTAGTTTTCCATCTGTTTGCTTTTACTATCCTCAAGGGATTCAATTACACACTGACTGCCTTTGAAACTAATCCAGAAGCCTAGACGATATTCTAGGTCTGGAGAGCGTTCATGTTTCATGTTGAAGCTGGACAACTGTGCAGAAAAAGATGGGAAATTTCTGCTTCATTTGAGGCCAGATATGGGAGTCAAGCCTGATTTGGTGGTGTTACAGGCATAAAGAGACTTCTGAAACTAGTATCCGGTTCTTGAAATTTCTAGTGTATTTCTTCTTCCCACTGGGGAAAGGAGAAGGAATTTATCATATCACATTAAGCTTAGTGGGGAGTATAAAAAATGAACAAAAATGAAACAGGTATTATGCAGGCAGAAACTGAGAAATGTGCATGGTGAGTTTATTGCATATATGCCAGTTGCTACTAGGATTATTAAATATATTTAACTGTATTAAACAAAAGTATTTATTCTGGGAAATTGTATAGTTTCTGAGCTAGGTAAAATGGTTTTCTTTGAAGTCATATGATTTATAGTAAAAGCACTCACTCACTTCACTTAATATATATATATATTAATATATATGTATTAAGTGAAGTGTTATATATATATATATATATATAAAACAGTGGGGAGACTTTTCTTTTTCGTTAAATTCCATTTTCCCTGAAATGGTTTCAGAATATAGTTGTATCTGGAAAAAAAAAGGGGGGGGGGAGGGGTATGAATGAACAAGCAATGAGTGATATAACTGAAAAAAAAAAAGGAATATTCCATTGCCAGAAGGGTTATAAATATGCTACTTTAAAACAACAAAGTAATAGAGCAAGCACAGTCTGGGTTATGGCACCAGTATAGATAACTAAACATGCAAAGCTTCAACAGTAGCAACTGTAATTTTGTGACTGTTTCCAAGACAGCTGCCAAACTACTGACTAGCAGAATGTCATCCAATATTGCATCAGGACTGAAAACGTATTGGCTTAAATTTTTAGAAATATTTGCACAACTCCATTTTACATTTCTGCTCTTAGTTGTTTTATGTGCAACCAGATTAACTGAAAAAGCAAACAAACAAGCTCTTTAAATGCCGATTGCAATAAGCCTTTAAAATGACTTTTAAAGCCTTTTAAAGGATGTAGTTGCATACACTAAACATGTTGGGATACAAGCTAAGCAAGAGATATAACAAGTATTTCTGGTCTAGTATCTCAAATTCCGGAACAACATCTGGTCTACATAAGATTGCCTGGTAGACTGTTTATTGTGCTGGGCTTTAGATTAAGTAATTGGTTCTTAGATTGAAAATAGAAATAACCTTTGATTTCCTGGCATTTATCCTGCTTTATACATAATCAGGGAGTAGTTAATGAAGATACACATTTCATATTGCAAGAAAGCCATATCAAAAAATCCAGAACACATTGAAAGACTCAGTGGATATGCATATTTGAAACAGAGCATATGGATTTAGCCACAGTTCTCATTAAAATTAGCTGCAGGCAGGCTCCTAAAAATCATAGCATACTGTAGGAAAATCACTGTAAATCACTCAGAGCAAAGTCCTGCAGTCAAATAGGTATTTCCAAGATTACTAAATAAAACTAAATACTATTTTGAAAAAAAAAAGCATAGCTCCATTGACAGTATAACTCTATTGATTTTAGTGAGCTATGTGCATTTACACCATTTGAAGACTTTTCCTTTCCAGGAAAAAATGTGAGCAAGCATATGAGGTTATGAATATTTTATTAATATGAAAGTCAAATCAAATCTCATGTAGATTACTGATGAGGAATATTCTTTACACAAACCAAAGTGACAGAAAACCCTGCCTTGCTATCACTGTTCTTCAAGTTAGAACCGGATTTCTGTGTTAAGTATTTCTCAGGGATTATCTCAAATCCCTGTTTTCTTACATATAGCTGCCAGGAAATCGGTGCTGCACTTTTCTACCCTTACTTATTCAATCTAATGCAATGCAGAACACTACTATGGAGCCAGACTTCATATTTTAGAAAGCTATGGACAGTTCAGTAGGCAATGTACACTCTATGAGAAAGCACATGGCTTTTTACATCTAAAAGATATGTGACCACAAAGAGCACACTGCAAAAGGCAGAAATTACTTCCATCCTTCCTCACAGACTTATTACTTTAAAAGATGTTTTGTAGAGAAAATACTCCAAAATTTTCATCAATGGTACCACACTCTTACGGGCCTTTCTTCCATGTAAAACATTTAGAAAAGTTTAAGAAGGAACATGTTTCACAGAGGCTGAAAACCATCAGGGAGATTCTAGTACCACAATATACTGGGAATATAGTTGATAATAATTCAGAAGTTTGTTTGACTGTTTTAGTGATCATATTCTCAATCCAAGTTCATTTTATCTGAAGGTAGGTTTTCTACATATCATACCACAGAATATGTATTTGTTTCTTACAGTTAAAAAGTAATAGAAATAACAGTTTAAAAATGAGGCAAAACAAGGCTCAGCAATGTTTTCTAATAGTAAATATTTTGCAAATAATGGCAAATAATTACTAATAACAAATACTAATAGCAAATTGCTGAAAAATTAAAAAAAAAAAAAAAAAACAAAAACAAAAACACTTATATCCTGCTAGCAGCAGTAAATAACCTGTCTCCTAGAACACAATCTTTTCCAAAACAAATTAAAAAGAAAAATACAGATACAGTAATTTCCTCCTCCATGTGCATAGCAGGTGCAATTAAAAGTTTGCCCTTTAAACCACATGGCTATTTAGAGTGAGCACTGCACAGAACTGTCTGGCAGAATGTTAATAAATGGAACCTGGCTTCATTTCAAATATGATTTAAAACACTTCCTTTACAGAGAGAAAAATGGGGTCGGATATTTTTATATACTGATGTGGATAGGTGTGAAAACACTTGGCATTCTCAGAATATTTGTTCTGTGTGCTCAGCTCTGCTACTTTGGCTGTCAACTTGAGTGCTGTATGGAAAGATCAATGCAGATACATCCAACTCTGACAAGAGCTTCACTAGCTTACTTTCCTCATAAAGGAAAGCTTACTTTCCTCATAAAACAACAACAAAAGATTCCTTCCTCATTTATCAGTCCACTGACTTCAGTGGCATTGGTTCAGTCTTCCACAAGGTGGTATCTTAGGAGAATCTGATCCTTGTCATTGAGAGGGTTTGCTAATATTCTGGCAGTATGCCTTTATTCTAAATCCATCTCAACTTGTCGTGGGAGCTTCCTCTTCTGGCAAATCTTTAGATGACTGAACAACTCCCTTAGTCATACCAATACCATAGTCATACTATGATTTCTAAATCAGACTTCTAAATTTCTAAATCATACCTTCTAAATCATACCAATACCAGCCAATAAAATACTAGCAGATTCTGATGGTACCATTGTAGCCCACATCTGTGAAAACGATCTTGTTCACTACTCTGCCTGGCCTAGCAGACTAAAGCAGCTTTATCTGCTGCTTCTCTCTCACCAGCAAATATGCCACATTTTGGGCAATATATGCCTTCTGCCTTCTCCATGGCAGAAAGCAAGCTCTGGTTCTCTCCTTGCCACTTCTCTTTCCTAGCCTGGTGTCAGGAGCAGAGGCTTGCATACAAGTGAATTTCCTGAGAGTTTGTAGCTCCTGGAGGATTTTCTAGCCAGGATAAATGCTATCAGAAGAATATGCTGAGAGAAAGGGGTGTTGTGGAAGTGTGTAAATTAGTGCAGCTTGTGTTAAAGATGATTTTGGTAGCCCTAAAATGTTGCAAGATCTTTTCTACTTTCATTTTTTAAATTCTCCAACTATGTCTTATAGAATTTGAATTTCACCCTACAAATAAATTAATCTCTTTTTATTTTTAATTACATGAAAATTCAGCTTTATGTTTTTACTCTATCTAGTCTGTAAGTAGGATTTGGAAGCACTACCAGTTTTCTTCTAGTCTTGCTATACTCATTTTCTCCCTTTATTGTATTTATATTTACTAAACTCATCATTCCAAAAAAGTTTGAGATTCTATCTCATTCATTTTGTTTAATTAGTTGGTTGACATTCAAGATTATATCAATAGATTGATTAAGAATGAAAAACTTTTCCTAGAATATGTGAGTTTATTCCTTGGGAAGGTGGCTTAAACTCAGAGCAACCTTTTTCTCCCTTGAAAGACAGAATACTAAAAATCTATCTTTCACTGGATTATTTAGAATAAGACTTTCAAGTGCATAATACATTGCAAAAATGAAGGGAAGCCTTGAAGGTCTAGCTGCCTTACTATAAATTTTTATTGATATATTTAAAATGTAGTTCAAATTTCAGGATCTCATAGAACTTTTTTACTTCACTGTCACATCTTAACCTTAAAGCTTCTTACTAATATACTTTGCCTTTTACCCTCTACATTTGCTGGTAGACATTTACTGTCAGATTTTTCAAGATCTAAAATTGTAGCTAGGCATTAATTAAAAATGAATGGGGTAACAGCTATGGGAAATATCATTAAGGCCTTTTTTTTTTTTTTTAATGCCTTAATGTGCCTTTAGATTATAAGCATAAAAATATACCAGGTTTCTAACACTACTAAATTTGTGTAGTATTTTTGCATATACTCATTCTAATCATAAACTCGGCATGACTATGCCAGTATTCCTTACAGTGCTGATATAAGACATTCAGACTTCCTGCTTAAGTGTTGGTTATGACCTTAAACACCTTTAGAAAGATAACTGAAAAGGCCTACTAACATATATATAAAAGCTGTTTCATATCTCACCTTAAACCTTTAGAGGGCAGTGCTCCCTTTGGTTAGACACATTCTAAGGAAGAGAGACATTCTAGGAAGAACATTACACTTCCACTACCTGATAGAGATAAAAGAAATAACAGAAAAAAATTCAAAGGACAAGAAAAAATCTTGCTTTGATGATGTGGGTAAGGGAATCAATTCATCATGTGCCATACAGTGGGTGAACCCTTTACACTCTTCAGGTCAATAGGGCTAGAAGTCTTGGTAGCATGGGTTTGAAATTGACACTTTACTGGCTGCTGAGAGAAGGACTCCTACAACCAAAAGGGCAAAGGAAAGTAGTCATAAAAATGTAATGTATTACACTCCTACTCCAGTTCAATCGCATTTTTATGCAAACACTAAAACACTGTCAAGAACAGTGTAACTTCTATTGGAGGTATCAGTATACCTTGGAGAATCAATACTGTCTACAGAGATATGGCTGTTTTTCCTCAAAGATTTACAGATTTTCCAAAGCCTGCCTCAGAGTGCTATGCTGGGGAACAGTGCAAGATTAGAAGTAGAAGAAAGGCCAAGAATTCATCTACTGGAGGGACTGCATTCTCTTCTTTTACATATTTCACCCTCTAGTACTAACAGTAAACATTATGAACAAGTTTTCAGCTATGATCAGATTTATTATTAAACAAACAAACAAAAAAATGGTTAAGAGGCAGAAAACTGTATTGAGCCATGTAGATATTCTGATGACCAAAGAAGCAAAAGAGCTCTGAAAAATATTATAAATACAACCTAAAAATCCAATTTCTGCTCATTCTGGCTGGTGAAGAACTGCATCTGCATGTTCCACATGTTTCTTGTTAAATATTTTCTTGATTAAAACAGCTGACATAGACAGGCAGTCTTACATATGTCAGAGAACTGGCAGTTAGTCTCTCCAAAAAAGGCCTATTTGGATAAAATTTTAACTTATCCTTCAATGTATCTTCCTTTCTCAAGTGAAAGTATTACATCTGAATTACACTGTAGTGCTGAGACTCCACTGGACTCCTGGGTTCAATGCTGGGATGTCTCAGTACAAGAGAAAGAGGAACGTATTGGAACAAGTCCAACGAAGGTCACAGAGATGAAAAGACTGAAGCACCTGTCATATGGGAAGAGACTGAGAGGAGCCTGGAGCAGAGAAGGCTCAGGGAAGTCTGACCCACATGTATAAATACCTGACAGCAGAGCCAGACTCTTGGCAGTGGTGGCCTGCAACAGGACAAGAGGCAATGGGCACAAACTGAAAAACAGGAAATTCCACTTAAAGATACGACAACACTTTTTTTTTACTGGGAGTATGACTGACTATGGAAGAGGTTGCCTGGAGAAGTGGTGGAGTTCCCCCACTTAGAGATACTCAAAGCTGACTGGACAGGGACCTGAGCAATCTCCTTTAGTTTTCCCTGCTTAGAGCTGCAACCTGGACAAGAGGATCTTCAGAGATATCTTCCTGCTTCAGCTGTGGCAACAATGTAAACTGATATGTACTGGCTTCAACCTATCTGATTGTGTCCTGTCTTTAACAGAAATCAGCCATGGATGCCAAAAGAAAAAGTAAAAGCAACAGATCAAACATACTTATTTTGAACCCATTTACATTTTTGTTACCAAAAATGTTCCCTGGAAATAAATAAAAAAAATAAAAATAAAAAATCTGTAATTAGTTACAGGTTATAGTTTTTTTTTTTATATAGTTTTTTTTTTTTTTCTTAAAAAAAAAAAAAAGTATAGAAGTTCATTACATTATACCCCTATTACTGTAAGAGGAGATAGACAGCAATAATTAATGTCATCACCTCCACATCATTCATGATATTTCAGACACCGACAGACTGCTTGCTGGGTGTTGAAGGGCCCTCCTCTATTATTCTGGTTAGCCTCTCCCCATACATGTATAAAGATGCTTCAGATGTTTCACCTGATTTGCAAAAGGAACTTGCAAAAGGAACTTGTGGGAACTTCCCGAAGTTCCTTCATTTGCAGTGAAAACAAATGCAAGGAATTAATTTCATTTATGCTATCAGGACCCCGAGTGCATCTTGCATCCATACAGGGCTGTCTGCCTGCTGGCAGCCCCACTGCCTTAGAGATCACTTGTGTGATCTCTAAGGCAGTGTACATCACATGGCTTCCTTTGCAGTGTGTTACTTATAAATGGCAACTGGACTTTAAATATAACTTTCAACAGGATTCAGCTAGAACAGCACCCATTCTCTTAAAAATAGCTAAGTAGCACAAAAATACTTCCCTTTTCTGTTGTTCATGTGAACTATACGAAATAACTTAGACACACAATAGTCCACAATTTTTGCTGCTAAAATGTTCTTTTGCCATCACATCAGGCAATCATCATTGCCTGGTGATCCAGGCTGAAGGGGGTTCATGGGGTCTAAACTGTTTGTGTCAACATATGAGATGGTCATCTAAAACTCTTTGTATTCAGTGGGGGGAAACAGGCACATCTAGAGTGTCTGTTCCAATAGAGGAGGAAGTGCACGAGCAGGTGGTCAGATACTTGCAAAGAAAGTGACTCTTTCCCTTCTCTAGCTGTATAACCAGGACTAGATGAGTAGTTCAGGTGTAGACAACTGCATTTTTGAGCTCTTAAGTCAGGTGAGATAGACCTCAACAGAAAGCATATGCACTAGTGGATCTCAGGATCATGTACAAAGGTACAAATTACGCTCTTCATATGTTGTAGCATATAACCTTTTCTTTTTGTCAACTGATATGTATCTGTAAACTAAATTTTCAGTGAGGATGACAAGACTTAAGAAACTAGACCTAGTCAGCTTCTGAAAAATACCAGAAATTTCATATGCTAGTCATTACCTACTGCCACTTATAACATACAAACATAACATGTATAGTTTTCAGATTTAGGATCACAGTGGTGGAAGGATCACTCATGGTGGAAGGGACTTTTGGAAGTCATCTAGTCTGACCTCCTGTTCAAATCAGGATGGCACTGGAATTAAATGCAACACATTATCCATATTACTTAGTAGGTAAGTATTATCCTCACCAGACTTATTGAATGTAACTTCACAACCTTGATCATAAAAGCATTTGTACCATGATTGCTTTCACATTTGGATTGACATCTTTACTTTTTAGACATCCTTTGAATGTTCTTCTTTAGGTTAATAGACATTATGGGTGATCTCAATGATTTTATCAACAGTCATCAAAGGAAAGCTATTTTACTGGATAACTTGTGGCCAAAGAGCTTTTAAAAAATCTTGAAAAGGTTCTACTAATGTTTAATTTGATAAGCAGCCACTAGCTATGACCTTGCATTCAGTCATAGAAATTCACTTATAAGATCAAAACATATCTTTAATGAAAATCTTCTTAACTAGGTACAATTAGATCTTTGAGTTTTATGAGAAGCATGATTTTAAGCATCTGCAGTAATATGACCATTATGTTGATGATCTATATATATATATTTTAAATTCTTTAGAAGATTTGTGATTGTTATTTGTTATAACAGGCTTGGTTCAACACAAGTAAAAGTGAGGCAGTATGTTCCAAACCACAGCACATTTTAACTCATTGTGCTCATTGAGAGAACATTGAAAACAATCCATTTATTCATTAAGGAGTGCCAAAAATAACTCTAAGGCTTCTCTTTCATTTCCACTCATAGATTTCCTTCTTTCATGTTAATAATTTCTTTTAACACTTTGCACATCGCGAAAGAAATTTAGAATATCTCAAATTATTAGTTGTTTACTGCATTCTCAAAATATAAATGAAAACATAATACCAATATCACTGTGTAGCAAGTCTCATATAATGAGATTGGGGCATTTGAATAATCTGTAATATGCCCTGGCATTTTGATTAATATCATGAATGTTAAAGTAATTTCAAGCTATGGCAATACGTGCGTAAAGATACATATCCAGATGCAAGGGTTATTTTAAACATTTATTGTTTAAATGTGTAGTTGAAAGTCTTAATCATTATTCTAAATTAGCATGATAATAGTTGAATTTGCTTAGTGTGTCTCTTGACTGAGTCTCAAAGTTGTATCTATTTATAAACTTTCAGGATTCCATTTCATTATTAAATGACTGACATTTGAATAAGAGGCTAAAATATTAAACCATAGTAAAAATTGAAACAAAATTGGTAACACTGACTTCCACCACAAATCCTGTCCCCAGGGTCTCTTTGACGAGTACTGTAGCTGTTGTCTTCTAAAGTGTTTATTGAAAAGATTCTATAGTAATGCAACAAATGAAATCCCATACACAGCATCCTATTTCACACAAATTCTGAAAAAAAATGATATGAAAATTTCCAGTGTCATAGTCTATGGTGATTTTGTCCTGAATAAACTCATAAACACTTTATTCTGTCATTCAGTTTATATGTTGCTGTCTCACATTTGGATTGATGGTTGACAGCAATGATGTATAAATTATGCATGCCAATTTAGTGAACACCATTAAACCAAAAGAGTATGGGTAATTTCAATAATTATACATATAAATAGTATTATTAGCTCTGTCATACTCAGTACCTGGTTAGCATGTCAGCATATGATATCCACTAGGGATTTTAAAGGTTCAAGATATTTCATGAGGTTGGTGGCTGGAGAGGTTCCAGCTTCCATTCCTGTGCAGCTGGTATCTATAATCTGCAACCTGACATCATGCGTAAGCATTAAAACTTTGATGTTGGCTGATCTGTCCAGATCCATGATATATTTTCCAAAGGAAGAAGGTAGCAACTGAAAAAATAATTATTTCAAGTTATTATCATACTACACCAGTGGCATTATAGTATAATTATCAAAGAGCTAGACAACCATTTTCTCTTTTATTACAACTTTCTTTCAGGTACTACTTACCTAACAAAGCTCTTCTCAAGTGATATGGTTGGGAATGGAAGCTTTCCAGTTACAAATTAAAACCTCTACTGCACTATTGTTTACCAGCTTTACTTCGGTGCTGCCTTTAAGCCCTTGCATGATGAGGCCTTGGAGTGTGTCCAGAGAAGGGCAACAAAATTGGTGAGGGGTCTGGAGCACAAGTCTTATGAGGAATGGCTGAGGGGACTGGGTTTGTTTAGTCTGGAGAAGAGGTGGCTCAGGGGAGACATTGCACCACTCTACAACTGCCTGAAGGGAGATTGTGATGAGGAGGAGGTCGGCCTCTTCTTTCAGATAATGAATGATGGGACTTGAGGAAATGGCCACAAGTTGCACCAGGGGAGATTTAGATTAGCTATCAGGAAAAAAGTTTTTCTCTCAAAGACTGGTCAAGCACTGGAACAGCCTGCCCGGGGAACTGGTGGAGTCATCAACCCTGGCAATATTCAAGAAGCACCTGGACGAGGTGCTATAAGATATGATCTAATAACTCAGTGGGTAGTCCTGGTGACAGAACTGTTGGACTAGATGATCTTATAGGTCCTTTCCGACCTTGTGTTTCTATGATTCTATGTTCTGCAAGCACATAATAAGTGACAGCCAAGGAAAATTTCTAGTTTAAAGAGACAAGTCAAATAAAGGATTGAACAAACACCTGCAAGCATTTTTGTTTTCATCACTTAGTTCAATGTTTGGGATGCTTTAGATGCATTGCACAAGCGAAGATGCAATTCAGTGTTTGTCTGGTATTTCCAAACATCTGACAAATACTGTTGCTGAACTACTGGAATCTACTTTCAAAAGCAGTAGGTTGCAACACCTAGAAATAGCAGGTATGCCAAATTATTGTTTTAATTTCAAAACTTGACAATTTATACACTGAGAGATTAAGTGATTGACTTTTCACTCTCAGTGAATCAGCCTGGCCACTGGAGATAATCGTACATAACAGATTAAATATAAGTAATATTGTGGTTATTAATCTCTGAGTTAAAAAAATAAAATAAAACTTTCTGCAATCTTAATGCTTGAGCAGTGTTCTCCAGTTTCTAATTGCATAGTTAAATAAGATACAGCTACCAATGCATCATTCTTATTTTGTTTTACAATATCATTGAAAATCCCATTAGAACAGATATTTACATTATCTACTGTAACAAAAACATACTTTTGGCCTTTTTTCCTTTTTTTCCTTTTCTTTTTCTTCCTTATACTATCAATGCCTTAGTTTCATCTTCATTCAATTTTAGGACAACTTGTAGGTAACAAGAATTCAGATAATAATTCAGAAATATGAAACATTAAGCATAGAAACTGAAGAAAAAATATGGAAAATAAAATAAAACCTATAAAGGGAAGTTATTTTACAAGATAATGGCCACAAGTGCTCTGTTAAAAAATAGCAACAAAATGGGAAAAAATTCCACATAGCTTGCAGATTCTCAGTGGCTCTTGTTCTAATAAGAATGCTTCAGGAAAGCACAAGAAGCTTTCTTTTTGGTCCCTTCAGTTTATACCCAACTCTTGTAGAAAAACACAGAGGATTGCTTGCTCTATGTGACCCTGAGGGGAAAACATGGTAGTCAATGAGTGGATTCACTTCCTTCTTCTTCCAACAATCCTCTGAATTGTCTTCACTTAGCTGCCTAAATAATTCTTTAGTTATCCCATGCATTGGTAAACTCTGGACAGCACAGAGCTTCTCAAATTACCCATAAATGATTCCTCTCTAGTGGTACTCACACAGACAAAAAAAAAAAGTTTTTTTTTTTTTTTTTTTTTTTTTTTTTTTTTGTCTGTGCGTGTGTATGTCATTATCTCACTAATTCCTTGGCTGGATTATACTGTCAGACAGGATGTGTTAATTAATTAAAATGAAGCAAATTTTACCACCTACTGTCAAGTGATAGCAATCACTCATAATTAGTATAGCGAATGCCTTCATGCACTTCCACCATGGATATACCATACACAGCTGGACCAAATCAACTAAACGCTACTGCCACAAGGAGTTTAACACCAGATCCACATTTAGCCCTGGTATTTGGATTTTGTCCTGTGTGTCATGACACATGTTCTGACCAAGATGTTTTGCAATTGCAGAGCCATCTCCCAGATCTACTTTAGAAGGACAGATAAATAATTTAAGGCAAAGTTTCTGCATCCAAAGGATCTCTTTGCAATGTGTCAAAGCACTAGGTTAGAAGTAGTGATGGCTCCACCTGAGCCATTCTCACCAAGCTGTGCCCTCCATTCCCTCTCCAAGGATACCATTAAACACTGTACTGAGCAGTAACATGCTTTATAAGGTAGTGCTGTAGTCAGGAAACACTTCCATCTCTAGCTGGATGTTACACAAGTTATTGTTTAGAACCATCAAAGGAACAGACAAATTTGAAAACGGATCTGCTGGAAACATCACCTAGAAGATTCATGATTCCTGAGAGGCTGGTCATGCCCCTCAACCACAGAGATACAAACCCTTGCTTGACATGTAAGCAAGTGAAGAATCACACCTAGGTTTCTATAAATTACATGAAAGACTCAAGCAACTTAACATACTATAGCTTTGTCCAACCACTACTGAAAAACATGGAATAGCAACTGTTATTATCAGCCTACTGCTTTCTAGCTATATAAAACTAAGTTTCACTTGAATATTCCTGTAGTCACTTGTAGTACAATCAAATCACAGTTTTACTTCAGTTTACAGACAGTTTTAATTGTTTTCCTTAAGATTTCTCCCTGGATATGAATAATAACTATACTGTTACATAGTATAGTATATACTATAACAAATATAATACCTGTATGCCTAATTTACTTCACAGGGACCTCACAATCAGGAACATGGTCATGAGTAAAAATTGAATACATAAAGCTGACAGACTGCTTTCCACCTGCCTATATACAATTACTAGTGTGGTTGTAGATCACTGTCCATTCTGTCCCTTCACAGCAGGAAGGTTTCTAAACGCTATTTTCTGTTGAGAAGATGAGTACAATAACTCCACATATAAGTACCTGAATGCAAACACTCCTGCTTATAAGCATAACCACTTTTATAGTAAACTTGACCCAGCCAGGGCTGGGGCCAATAAATTGCAAAATATTTACTGTGTTATAAAAGCAACTTGGGGAATGAGCAGCAGATCAGACAGGAAGGGCAGCGCAGTATTATTTTGCATGTTTATTCTTCACCATTTTGCAAGTTTGCGTGATTATTTTACATGTTTGTAACTATCTATCTTCAGAAATGTTCTCTCTGGAAATGAAAATTTAAGTTAGAAGAAAAAAATTACACACATATGCACAGATTATTCTATGTCAGTTTTTCACGTTACTCTAGAAATACTCCCGCAGAAAAACACCAAAATGTTTGTGACCATTTGGAAGCCACTCAAGATGACAAATTCCTGGACTGTTTTTCTGAAATGCTCAGTCTTCAATGACTTCCACTGTTCCTTGTGCCTTCTCTTGTGCAATGAGTGCTTTGGAATGAACCCCTATTGACTGTTTAACTCTCCTGAACTATTTCTTTGACAGAAAAGCCAGAAGCAGCAACACATCCCTGAATGACCAGTTTGGGAGGGTGAGAAATAACACTGGCTGTGAGATCCTACTTTTTTGGGGACCTGGAGTCCCACTCTAATTTATAATAAGCTTTTTTCTTTCTTTCGTTCTATTTTCTTTTTTTTTCTTTTTTTTTTTTTTTTTTTTTCCCCCATGGGCTTTTTGCATGGCCAGAAGTTAGGATATGCAAGCTCCTGTACCTTGTGGGCCCCAAGCACTACTACTGGGATGCAAAGGAGGGCAGCAGAAAGCCACACAGCATGTTTGCAAGCTGGAGCTGCAAAATGGGACCTCTCCCACTCCACCAGCCACGTATTCACATCAGAGCCTGTGACCTGCACGTGTCCTGTGTCTGTCAAGCACTTGATGCACTTACAGAACACTTTATTAAATTTTTATGCATACATGTACATACATATATATGTGTATAAGGGAGGCAGATAGCTTTGGCTAAATAAATGAAATTCCTTTAGATGATTTAAAATCAGTATGTGCAGATAGGGCAGCTAAACTCAAACATCAGTCAGCAGACTTACTTTTTTAGTTCCATTGCGTAACAGATAGAATTTGGTATGGAAAGAGCACAAACTTAACTATTTCCATTTATCAATTGTGGAATTTTGTCAATAAAAAGAAAATAAAAAGGCTGGAAAAAAAAAAAACATTAGAAACACAGGGAAAAATGAAAAAAATCAATGACTTGGTAAGTAGAAAAGGAAAAACTGATAGGGAGAAAAGTATTTGAAAATTTTTGAGAACAAATTTAAAACTACAAAAAAAAAAATCCTTGGCATCGTGATGTTAACAAACATCAAGAAATATTCAGTTCAGGCAGGTACTAAAGCTACTTAAATTTAATAAGAAGTGAAGAGACACAATCAGATTCAAACCCAAAAGAACCAGTCAGCAGTTCTGGTTACACAATGAAGTAAGATTAAGTTCCTTTATTAAAAAACATGCATACTTCACTTAACTTGAAGGGGTTTCCCTTGTCTCATAGCTCTCAAGAGCATGAAGTCCTAAAGAAAACTTAGCATTCAAGTTCCATTTAATTTGTGAAAGCAAATTGGAATTTACATTATTGATGAAAAGCACTTCCTTATTCATGTCCTAAATTAAAATCCAGTAAGTAAAAAACGGTATTTTCTTTCCTGTGGCTTTTATTTTAAGAGTGGTAATTTTCCCCTATTCCTTACAAATCATACATCAGAGCCTACTCTGAACTAAGCAAAGCCCCCACTGATAAAAGAGCCGCACTGAACTCAACCTGTTCTAGATTTGGTCCTGTTTCTTGAATTTTGTCGTCTAATGAGCAATTAGGCAGGAGCAGAACAGTTTAATTTGTTTCTGGCCTTACTAACAGTTAATAGACAATGTTAGGTGGATCTGCAGAGCAATGGAAGGAGAGAGAGAGAAACTAGGACTAAGGGAAACACAAGTACGATGTATTGCTTAAGTAACCTGCCTAATGATATAATAATTGTCCCAAAGGGGAATAAAAGAATTTCTTCCACTCAAAGTCCAAGACACTTTTCTAGCAAAAATATGAACTAATTCAAAGTATCTGAATGATAAGAGAATCCCTAAAGGATTCTGAGGTTGAGGTTGACTATGGATCTATGTCCACACTAGAGGTATCAAAGATACCTGTTTGACTTCAACCTCGACTTCAATACATTGGAAAGTTACTCAGATTTAGCTCTGCCTTTGCGTCTGGCTTAGAGTTATTATGACTTAGGCTGGATTTGAAGTGGAGTTCTTCTGGCATTGGGAATGTTCTAATTCAAGAGATTTAATTTAGGATCCATTTGAATTATGCCTTATCTAAAATCAGAGTGATTGAAACAGAACCAGTAAACACACAGGAAAGCTTCTCATAAACTATAATAAAATGATTCTGAGTTGGAAGGGACCGATCAGCATCACTGAGTTCAACCCTTGGCTTTGCATAGAGCAACCTAATATTTAAACCATGTATCTAAGAGCATTGTCCAAACACTTTTTGAAGACTGACAAGTTTGGGACCATGAACACTTCCTTGTAGAGCTTCTTCCAGTGCTTGACCACCCTCTCAGTGAAGAAATTTTTCTAATATGCAATCTGAAACTTCCCCTGATGCAGCTTTAGGCCATTCCCTCACGTCCTATCATCAGTCACGCAAAGTGCTACAAACAAGCAGGCATACGTGGTATGTCATAAATGACCTGTGAATGATTGAATGAGCTGACCTACTAAAAATATCAGGAGCAAAGACCTGAGTTATGCCTAGCTTATTAATACAAAGGTATCACATGCTCACATACACACATTGCTGCAGGACATCAACTCCATAACCCTATCATCTACTACTCTTTTATAATACACAGCCACTACATCCTCTTTTCTTTGCCTCCCAGACCCACTCAGCCTCTACCCCATACCAAATTCCAAGCAAGTTCAGAAACCCCAGGTTAACACAGAGCACAGCTAATTGGTAATTCTTCTGCAGCAGGCAGCCAATCTAACAGCCATGCCACCCCTTTCAGTTGAGGTTGCCTTACTACTTGTGTTTGCTCAGTTCCATTACATTTATGTTTTCTGTTACCAGCACAGACAGACCCCCTCCAGGGTCTGTCAATGTGTTCCTTGTACAGCCTTGCTCTGCCTTCTTATATGATACAACCTTCAAACATATTACCGTCTACCTGAGTTAATTCCCCATTCACCTAGATATTTCTAAAAAAGCTTGATTTCTTCTAGTCTTAAACTTAGTCTTCCTTTGTCCTTGGAGAAACAGGTGGCATCTATATCTTCCTGAACATCTGGAAGTACCTACCAATGCACGAGCATGCCATACAATGGTAAGTGAATCACCACAACTGCCATCATGATGTCAAAGTGCTCTTCTTCCATTTTCACACTTGTGTGACCATTTTGACACAACAGTTTATAACCAGATTTACATAAGTTCTTGTTGGACTTATGAAGAGAATTGGAAGAAATTGATATTTCACATTGCACGACTATTTTGAATGAAAAGCGCTTGAATGAAGAACCTTAAGGAAAGTGGATGAGCCCTGTTCAGCTACAGGTTAAGTAAGGGGTTAAAGCTGCTTCCAATAGCCAGAGGCTCCACACCTGCTGACAGTATCTAGTTGTCAGGATCTTCTCTCACACCCATATTTGTCAAGGAAAAATGGGGAAATGCATCTCATTCCTCTGGGAAAAAGCATATATATCTGTTTGTGCATACACACATATGTACACGTATGAATAAATAGATATATACATACATATATATACACTTAAATATACATGCAGGGAGGTAGCCTTGAGTGTGAAGCAGAAAGACAGCTTTAGGCTACTGAAGGATCTGTGCCTGACCTGCGCTTTGGCATTAGTTTCTTTCATTTTTACAACCAGGATTATATTTCCAGCCAGCATAAAGTTGAAAGTTACTTACACAGAAATATGAAAGACTAACTACACTGTCAATAAATGCACTGCACTAGTTCTACCTTTTTAAAATTTATTTATTATACTGAATGTTGTTCTCCAAAGCATATTTAAACACTTCTGACTGGGATATTTGCAAGCTCATTTTACTTTATACAAGTGTAGTATGTTTTCTGGTGCACCTTTACAAGAAATCAGCTAAAGAAGATAAATTAGAAGCAATAAAATAGCACCAATAAAAGGAACTCCCTTTGCTCCACCAAGTATATTTAAGAAAGCGGCAGGGTCATGGCAAGGCCTTAATACATATTCCTCAATTGCCATCTGCAGATTTACACCTTGGAGCTATTTTTACTGGGTCCCCTGTATTATTTTCACGGAACTAGTGAAAGTCACTACCCAAATAGTATGTGCACTTAAAGATCAGCAGAAAAGGAAAAAAAAAAAAAAACTCACAAAAGGATAGACTAAGAAGGGAAAATATCCTCAGAAACAGGGAAGACTAATAGAAACACTTGCTAGAATTTTGCAATAGGGACCAAAATTGACCTGAGAGAATACTTTTAACTGACTCTGAACTGTTGTAGAACAGTTCACTTGATTTAGAAAAGAAATTGAATCTCAAATGACACAAAACCTGCTATAAATGTTTATAACCTGGAAAACTTGTTCCTGAAGGGCTTGAATCAGTCTTGCCAATCCCTTTCCTCCCATGCAGCCAGCTGCCATAGCAAGCAGAATGCAGAAGGTTCTTCCTCTTAAAAGCAAAACAAACAAACAAACCAACAAAAACACGCAAACAAAAAACACCAAACACAACTATTCCAAGAGAAATTACAATTGAAATATAGTCAATGGAAAAGAGAGCTTTTCATTTTTAGGAATACAAGGTTTACAATTTTTGTTGTTGTTGTTTTTTTAAGGAACACAAGGCTGTCAACTTGGTTGCAAAAAGAGGGACAATCTTGGAAATAATATTTTATATGCATGAAATTACAGAGGGAAAATACTTATTATATAATTTGTCTCACTCATTTGCCAGTGTAGGATTGTTCTCTACTGTAATCTAACAGCAATTCTATTAAACTTAGCCACTTAGTCACAGTAGCCAGATCTTATGATTCCTAAGAGTGTTAGCACTGATGGGAAAAATTGTTCCCTTGGTCATCTTTATCAACTGTTTTCCAAAGCAAATGCAGATAAGAGTTGAACCATTGTGGTACTGTATAACCACACTAGAAAAACAAGGACATTTTTGGTTTTTAAACTGTGTTTTTAACAGGATGCAAAAACTCTTCACAGACCATGCAGGCACAGAATACCTGGGTTCACACATGACCTGTTGCAGTTGGTGGGTCAAGGCACATGTTATGCAAATGAACTGAAACTGTAAAATAAGAAACAAGAAAATAATATAAAAAGGAATAAGGAGATCATTTTTGCTTTTTACTTCAGGGGGCTCTTTAGTTGCACAAGGTAGGTGCTTCCCATAAACCTCTAGATTGCTTCATTAAAATTCTCCCCTATAACTCTCTCTTGCCACGAAAAAAGCATGGCGCCTAATGCAACTGCCTGTCATCTCAACTAACATTATCCACTGTTTACCTTGGTTCCCTCTTTATTTCCTTCTTTATTTATTGTCTTACCATACTTTCAGCCTTCTAGGGAGAAGGTGGCATTCTAGGCCACCTTTTGATTCTCTGTGCAGACACCCAAAAATAATGTTCTGGCTACTCACTACAGTGTCTAATAACTAGAGTAACACAATATTTTAGGACAAGACTGAAGAAATTTTAGCCAATGAAGTATGCATGCCTCCAGCCCCTAGGAAATGCCATTTAGTATGTTGCAGATAGGACACAGTTAAGGCAATCAAAAGTAGATGTTCATTGATCTTTATCGATTGGCCTTTCAGTCAGATGAGGATTAAGCTGCTGCTGCCTGACCAGCTCTGCTCTCCAGAAGGAGCATTCTGTGTAGTGATACCTGCCACATCTTGACATGATATATCTGGAGATGACTCTGACATTGGACCAGTATTTTATGACCCAAACTAAGCAGAGCTTCCTCTTAAGTACATAAAAGTTGGATATTTCTCAGGCAAAACAATGGTCATAGCACTACTTTTCATGACTGAGGACAGACAGAATCTCACAGTAAAATTACAAGAGATTAGGAACCTTGTTATAAGTTTTGTGCCTTGCCTCTAAATTAAAAAAAAAAAAAAAAAGTATTAATTGATTTTCTTGCTTCTAGTTATTTGTAAAGCATATTATGATGACATTTGAATTAATCAAGTAATTTTTCTACTTAGAATGAATGCACCTAATTTTTTTCTAGATCATACACAACAACTGAGTTACATAAGAGGAGACTGCAAAATCTATCTCAATGATAAGGAAAACAAACACAAATGGGAAACAGGTCATCACTTTGCTGTTAATGTGAAATCCTCTCTCCTGATCTTCAGCAAAAACCTGAACAACATAAAAACTGCTTCACAGTTTTATGAGACTCATGGCAGAACAGCACATGGCACCACAGTAAAACTGATTCATCTTGACCTCTCCTTTCATGACTAGATATGAAAATAGATTCTAATAAACCTCCAGCACATACCCATATTTATGCTGCATGCTTTCTGAAGCAATACACAGAGATGCTTCAGATAGCTACTACAATGAGATTAAAAGCGATACTTCAATTACATTTCAAGAGTATATGTGATCACATTCTTGAATCTTTTGGCTCTTCACTTATCTTACATTAATAGCTTCATATCACTGATAAATTACTTTTTCACTAAAATACTTTAGTGAAACAAGATCACAGTATTTTTGCATAGCCTTGTAACCAAAAGGCAAGTACTGTGTGATGCTGTATCAGTGCAAAGTAACTAATGACATGTATCTCCCTACCCTTCACATACATCTCTGACAGATTTGTATTCCTCCTGTTACCGGAATTTTATTTGGTTCTCATTTTGGGTTCATTCTCAAGATGCAATGACAGCCAGCAATTCTATTGCCTGGAATATCCATGGTCCTTATCTTGGACCCAGGGCTACAGCTCCTTCATACAATGTGCTCTGTTTCTCTGCTCCAGTTAAAAACAAAGACTAGAAATAGCAAATCATTCATACAGAACTAAATAAACTGTGAGAGCATGCGTTCATCTTCACCCTCAGCAAAAGCCTGAAACACTCAGTGTGGCCCCATGCTTCCTTCTCACCCCCTTGGAGGCAGGGAGCTGTTCAGCTGCTATATATGCAGCCTGCAGGCAAGGAGGAAACTGAATATCGACAGAGCTCAAGGCTTCTTTCCTCCTACTGGAGCAGCTCAAAGAGAATACTGTGGATTCTCCCTTGCTCAAAGAAGACTGACATAAAGAGCATCAGTAGAGAAGTGGGGGCAGGAGGGGCTATAAGCATCAAATACTCTTCTGTCTGTAGAATAGAAAGTGCACGAATAGCAAGGAAACAGAAGTGGAATAAAATAACCCACTATCAAAATGTCAAAGGAGTAAGTAGGGCTCAGATGACTTTATATCAGATCATGTAGGCAACTTGGCAACCTAGAAATACCCAGGAAGCACAAAGGGAATGGGAGTGCTATAAACTACAAATTGGCACATAGTCTCAAGATATACTCACGGCTCCTTTTACACAGAGAGAAGCTCTCTAAGATAATTGCAGGCACCACGTGCCTGCTTACTTCTTGCTCTGTATTAGAGAGAAAGACAGGATTTCAGAACAGTCCAAGTGTTCATATGAAATCACTCACAGAAGTAAGTTCTTTAAAGTCCTACTACTCCTGCACTTAGAGCCAAAGAGAGCTGCACTTTTATCCACTGAATCATGTTTTCCACAGTGATTGACTCAGCGTTAATCCATCCTTTCAGCATATATCTGCATACATTAGGAAATGTAGCACATATGCTAATTCTCTATCACCAAGACCCTAGCTAGGTTGCTATCATCCAGCAATCCCCATTTACAGGCTTTTTCATGGATTCAGGAAACCCTCTAAATCAAACATTTTAAGCATACAACAGACTCCAGCAGTTTTGCATATGCCTCATTAGCTCTTCCACCCTTGCAGCCACACCAATGACCTAGGAAAGAAAAACTGAGAAAATCAGTGGAGAAACTAAATGAGGTGGGGTGAGAGGGAGAAAAATGTTTACATTTTTGGTAGAACAAAGGTCTTGAAAGCATGTGCTCCTTTTTGCCATGGGAAGTTCATTAAAGTAGACCAACAAGAAGAAAATATATCCCTAATAAAATTTGTCAAACAATAGCAAGAAGAGACAAGATAGATGTTTCCAAGTTATATTTGCTTCTAATTCCTCCTCAGTGTTTGTGTCTTGGTAAACTGTATGCATGCACCTAACTTTATATTACATCAGTAAACACGGATTTTGAAAGCATTTGTAGAAATGGGTCCTTACTCTGTCCTGCTTTTAAATTACTTCCAAGTACTTTCTGATACATAAAATACAAATATTGCAACCTAGAATTGCTCTAGTTTGAAAAGAAAAAGATTAAGATTAGAAAGTTGCTAAGTATTCTGTGCAATGTCTTTTACACCATGATTTTGCCATCAGTATTTTGCCATCAGTATTTTGCCATCAAAACAGAGCAAGAGGACCAAACAGCCATCCTGCCACTCATGCCTGACAGTGAGGGCTTTATTGAAAAGGGAGACATGGACAATGTTTACTGTGTTTAAGGAAGTAGGTTCTTCCTCAACTCCTGATCAGCAAATGCCAGCAGATAGTTTCTGAAGACTACTGATGTCAGCAAAAGACAATTTACATTATAAAACAAAAGAAGGAACAAGCCTGCTTTCCAGCTCCTCAAAACCACAAATCATTGGTCCTCCCAGCATTACTTTCATGTCCCTCACCATGGCGGATGGGGCTCACATCAAGTTGGACTTGTGTGATCTGTTTAATTTTTTATCCCTTTCTGCAGGAAAACATCAATGGGTGACAGCTTCTGGGGAGCAGATGCCTTTTTGCACACATTAAGAATGACACTGGGTAGGAGGCTGTAATTCTCACAATGCATAAATTCCACTTTCTAATTATCTAAAGCCATTGAATCATGGAGCAACTACATTCGAGACACATACTGTTACAGAATCAAGTTATACAAGCTTAAGGGGCTATAACGATGCAAAAATTTTATTAGAAAAACAGATTATATGTAGGACCATGACACCACTTTATAAGCTATGCTATTTGGACCTGAAGTGATAAAATACCTCAATGTCATGTATTGTAAGTCTACTGTGTAGATTTTTTTTTTTTTGTGTGTGTGTGTGTGTGTGTCTTTTCCCCTTATATCCTTCCTCCCTAATCTGTACAAATCCTATTGAATTCTATCAGCGTCATTTGGATTGTTTGATCTTAAATTCATTTTACGACACAAGCAAATTTATATTCTGCTCTTGATCCCATCTTATGAGTCATTTTTAAGAAATGATAGTGGTCCTAAAACTAATCCCTGTGGTACGGCTATTAGTGCTTTTCTTACTTGAAAATGTTTCATTAATCATAACACTCTCTCTCTTTTTTGCCAGGGACCTTTTTTTGGTTTCCATTGTTATCTGTCACTTTAATCCTAAAATGGCTTGAAATGGCTTGCCTTTTTCTTTATTTTCTTAAGTACTATTGAGTATTCCTCACAAATATTGTTATCTGCACACTTCTAAATACAGTGGAAATGAAAATCAGTAAATTAGAGGTTTTTTGTTTTGTTTTGATTATTTTTTAGGTGGGAAGACTACTGCTCTTCCCTTTTACATCTTTTCCATCACAAATTATTTCAGTCATTTTTTTTTTTCAACACCAAACCCAAATTAATCAGCCATCAGATTACATTTTAGTCACAACTCCTCTTAAAAAGACCAGAAATTATACTCAGTTTATCATAAATTACATGTAACCTCAGCGTCTTAGCAGAAAATTCTTTCCATGAAAAGTGTTAGGAAATATTTGTAGCAATAATAAAAAAAGGGATTTTTTTCCCCTTGTAGCATATAACTCTAGTTCCAAATCGTTATGTCTGCACGGAAATCTTCTGAAGTCAGTAAGAATTCATGTGGCTATAAATATTCCTTCATATGGAGGTAATTTACATTGACTGCTTTTAGAAGAGTAACAGGTGTGTGTGAGAATTCTTTGGAAACAAATTAATAGCAATCTTCAACTTTTGACATTCTCCATGGGTGCTAACCTCCCAATGGGAGCGTTTAATGTTGCTTTTATACAATTTTGCCATGAGGAGCTTCCAAGATTGCATCAAAAATATACCATGTGATGTAAAGCCCACAGTCAATATAGAATCACTTATCAATTCTTTTTTTTTTCCTTTTTTTTTTTTTTTAGTTATCTTTAAAAAGAAAAAAATATCATCATTTTGGCAGAATTTATTTGGGAACAGAATTGATTTCATATAGTTTTATCACTGCATCTCACTTAATCTAGATAGTTTACCATCATCTTCCTCTCTCTGAACTTACAGCCACTGAACATTTCTAAGGTTAACAGTTTAGGAGTAAGATAACATAGACTTATTTCACTTAAATTTTATCTTGACACCTGGTGAACCTTTCTATGCTTTCCATAAAACTCCCTCAAGTTTAGCCACTTCATTGTACTGGGATTTCCTTGATAATAATGAAAGTGGTGTTTTAATACTTTTGAAGACAAAAGAAGGTTGGGAAACTGGACTAGGTCCCATGTTCAGTCCTAGAACAGAGGGAAAGTTATAGAGATGGAAAAGGTAAAGCATTTGTAACTGCTCACAGATAATCTGAACACCAGATGGCATGAAACTGACTGGTCATTCCACATTTAAAACCACCACAACAAAATAAACTCTTCCCTGAACATCAAGAGCTGCTTACCCCAAAATGCCTTGCTTTTGTGGCTTGAATCCATTATGTCAGCCAACGTGGCCCAAATGTTAAAAAAAAAAAGGCCTTCTCAGTGAAGCTTACATCCAGGCTTAATCCTTAATCCCACTGGGTTTTCAGTTAAATTTTCTTCCCCAAAGAAGACTAAATGGCCTAGCAGAGGCCTCTGTAAATGTCACCTCTTCCATCTAGATGCTTTTTCTTCACCACTGATACCACCATGATGTTGGTAGCACCCTCTGCCAGTTGTCTTCCTGTGGAACATGTACTTCTATGGCTGTGTGACCCACTTATAATATCCATGTTACACCTTTAATGCCATATTAGCCTATGGCAGCTGGTAACATTTTAGAAATAATTGCTTTAAAGAAGTGAAATAAGTAAATACATATTTCTAGGCACAACAGAGACATCTGAATTAACTAGAAATAGATGAAGTTAGTATGTGTATAGAACAAATAAAAGGTTAAATACAACTTCAATCTTTCTATATGCTGTTTAGTGCAGTTAAATAAGATTTCTGTTCATAGTCATATATTTACATACATTTTCAATGTTTTATGGAACATTCTATTACTAGTTAAATGTATCTGTCATTCTCTTTCTTTCTTAACTCTCAAAAGGAAAGATTTTCCAAAACCAAGAAACACATGGGACACTGTGTGTGTACACTAGTATTCTCTGCTGAATGGGCACTGACCTGCCAGGCTGCCTGGGCCTACTCTAACAGATACTTAAAAGTCTCAGACTGGAAGCACAGCCAGGCAAATCCCTTTCTGAGAACAAATGGGGTATGTCCCAAAGAGAAACATCATCATCCTCAACGTTGTGGAGGACAGTGTTTCCAATATGGCTGTATTTTCCCTGTCTTACAGCTTCACAGAAATCAACAGTATTGCACTGATCATGTTGTAAAGTTTGGTATATTTATGTTGTTAATTATTTTTAACTTCTCAAAGCTTTTTAGCTTCTTTTAATGCACAAAAATAAAAAAATTAAAAAGAAGTTTTGTAAAACAATGTTGGTAATCAGATGAGATTGTCATATCTGAATGAACACCATCATGAAGCTACAAAGGTGCACCTATTTTGACCATAGCTGTCACATTGCACATGGTACTCTTTATGATATACTGCCTTCAATCTTAGGTTTTATTTTTTTCACCTTCTGTTTCTTTTCTTTCCTGCTGTGGAGTGTTTTTAATTCATTACTGGTGGCAGGCTTGCCTTCATTTTATTTTTTTTCCTCCTGCTGAGGTGCAGTAAAATAAATTAGTTTAATACATTTTATAAAGGTAGTTGATTTAATTTTCCCTTTGGTGTGTCTGAAGATACAACTGCTTTAATAAATTGATATTAAGACAGTTGGGTTTAAATGGTTCACGATTTTCTACCTGCTGTGGAAGACGCCAAGTACTTTAGTCAAATATTTTTAAAAGTGCTGGAAACAATATTTTCCTCATATTGCGGCCCTGAAGATACACATTTGGCAAACTAAGGATTTATTTCTTCAGAATACAAGGAAACAAAGTAGTTTGGCTGGTTTGATTGCTTTGATTATAAGCTGTTCAGAGCTTAGAAATAAATTCCAATTGGGAAATACAGTCATTCTCTCAGACATAAATATTTTCACATAGAATACCTATATCTAGGCCTACTTAAGATTTTTGTAAGGGTGAGCTTTCTTGTGTCTGTATTTGCTTTTACCTACTGGAACATTATATGCATCTAGATCAATACAAATTCAACACAAAGCATACAGAAATCTAGGTCTTATTCCAATGGAGATTTACATGTTTAGATTATTAAAGTAAGCAGTTCAGATCTGAAAGCTTTTTAGGTGTTCAGGCAAGTCTCTTAGTCAACTAGCTCTGTGTAGCAGATGCTCAGTCACCACTCAGAAATACCCACAGCAAACAATGTTTTCATCAACAGTGCTACAAACAGAACAGGTACAAGAGGTCAGGTATCCATTTGGGATAAATACTCACAGCTTCTTGGCTTTAATGTGTCCAAGAACAATTAGTTTCCATTAGTGTTTGTCCTGGAGAGAGAAGTATGTGTGCCACAAGTATTCTACGCAGAAATTAACCACTTTTGTAACATGACACAAGAGAAGTCTTTTTATATCACCATAAGAAAAAAAGCCAAGAAAAGTGTATGATCTTCTTGAGTACTTTTATCTCAAGTTCTCACATTTGTGTACATTCAGAACAAAATACATAAATGTAGCACAGAGAATTGTCATACATAGTCAGTATGCTTCATTTTGACTAAACAGGAGTATGTTCTGAGTCATTTAATAGCCTCATTACTGTTCTATTTGTGGCAAAAATAAAGCTATTCATGTGGAAAAACAGAGAGTGTGGGAGCTTAGGTATATAATATTTCTGCTCAAACTGATCTACAGACAACATATTCTAGTGATGAGGTAAACCGATGTTGGCAGCCTGCATCCATGCTCCACCAGCATTTAGAAGTTGAAATCAGTAACATAAGGGTCCATGAAGAACTATCATCAAGCAGAGGAAAAGAAAGGGGGAAAAAGAGAGAAAGAAATCAATTTCAGTAGTTTCACTGATTTTTTTTCAATATTCTAAGATAATGTAACAAAAATATCAGAGGATAAATAAGACAAAAGCCTGATAGAAAAATCCTAGAATTGAAATTTTCCTGATAGAAATATACAGATAAATTAAATTAAATGTAGTTTAGCATTTAAGACCATCACAGAAGTGTTTATTTGGATCATTCTTCCAACAATTAAATCTAAGACACTTGAACGTATTTACAGCTGAAGAGTGGCTACATAGAAATCCAAGTCATAAATTAATTGGGATGCAGTTTGAGGGACAAGGTCTAGCAGCAATTAACTACATCACCGGAGTTCAGTTCTCATGCTTCTGTCTATGCCACTTTTATTGGGTAAATAAAATTACATAAATTGCAATTACATAAAAATGCAAAATCATTATCAGATCCTAATGACCAAATAGTGATAAACATTACTCATATATAAGCATACAAATATTATTGGATGACTCTAAGTGTAGTCTAAACTCTCTGTACTTAATGATTTTACTACAGCCTTTTTTATGTCAAATTAATAATTCTAAATGCTTGTGTACAAACATACACATCTCATACTCTTACTCATACTCATACTCATACTCATACTCATACTCATACTCATACTCATACTC
>CM021731.1:102331876-102353505 GCA_011075105.1 Heteronetta atricapilla
TACTCATACTCATACTCATACTCATACTCATACTCATACTCATACTCTGTAGGAAGAAAGATGTTCCTTGCCAAAGGATTTAACGTGGCATAGTGACACAGGAGTCACTTCAGCTTCTTTCAGAGAAATAGATGAATTTTCTTTCCTGAACATGATTTCTCTTTCCCAGTACCAACCTCCTGAGACGCTTCTCTGCTGCCAGCACCAAAAAGACATAAAGTTGAAAAGTATGCTCCAAATTTTTCTATGCCATCTGTCACAGAGGCCCTTTTTTGACCTTCCTTCTCTGTCACGACAAATACATTGCACTGAATAACTATTTTGTCCTGTCAAGGTTTCAAGCTTCCTTAGTTTTTCAAGTGCAAGTATTTACCCCATCATTGCCATCATCTTCACACTGCATGTCCCTGATCACTCTGGCAATGGGACATGTGATGCCCTGGAGCCTTTTTTGCTCTCCATGGCCCAGCAAGTTAAGGTCCACCTGTGAGATAACCTGGTATGGACTGCTATGTTTTTTAAACTCTGCTGGATTTGTGTACAGAGAAGAGGTTTGAAAACTGTTAACATAAGCAGAGGATACATGCTTCTTTAGTCAATTAAAAGCATATAAATATAATTTACCATCATTAAGTGTAACCCCAATTATCTAACAAAAATATGTCAACAAAGAGGATGAGATTTTTTTTTATTTTTTTTATTTTTTTATTTTTTTTAACAGCAATGCCTGCTGTCTCCTGCTCCAAGCACATCCCTGATGTTCTGGCCATTCACCTCTTCCCTGTTTGGTTCTTCCCTCTACCACTTGTCATACAAAGAGTGAAAAGAAACTGCTTTCTGGCTTCTAGAGGTGACCAAAAGAAGCCTCTGAGGCATGTAATCAACACAATCTATTAATGGCACAAAAAGTGCACTACTGTTGGAGTCTACCTTCCCCACAAGCAATTAGATTGCCAATACTTCCTACCAAGACAATATAAAGATAAAAATTAAATAACAAATTAAAAAATAATTATAATAAAAATTAAATCTGAATGGATAAGATCATCTCTTTTCTCATAACATTATTTTTCAAAGCAATGTATTTTTCCACCCCTGCCCCTCCCATTATAGCTGTTCTGTTACTCTGATTTAAAAATTGCTTATCCCTGGGCTTTAGTGATAGCTTGATGGCTGGACTGCAGTTTAGTTTTAAACTGTATAAGCAGCATAAATAATAAGAAAAATAAGGTCATTTGGGAAACTGACATCCCAGAGTGCTTTACTGAAAATCAGATAGTTCAGTTTTCCTTTTGTGAACCCAAGCAAAAGGTCTGATTATGTTTTTCTAATCTGTTCTTTTCTCTAAAGACAGTCAAGGTCTTTTTAGATAAGTGTTTCAACACAGAACAAAATTACCTTAGGTGAACAACAAAAAATATGCAAATTACTGAGGTACTAGCAAAGCTTGTGACACCAAAGTAATTATTATTATTATTATTATTATTATTTTCATGTGCAAGCACAAAGTCAAATCTAAGACAATCTTCCTTATTTATGCCAGATTTTTTTTTTTCCTAAAAATGAACTATAAATTGTACATATGACTGTTTTGTAATTCATTGGTCACATTTGTTCTTCATTTCTATTTGTATCATAAAGAAAAGAGTCCAAGTTTAAAGCGGGTAATATTTTAGACAATTCAAAATGCAATTTAGCTCAGTTTTTATCCATACCATAAAAGTAGAAAACAACTTAAACTGCAAAGTTTATCATTTATTCTTCTTTTTGCTTAAAGAAAGACTTTGAGCTCACACTTGGTATGAAAACTAGAGACACAGAAGCAAATTATAAAATTCAGAAACAGGTCCATTTTCAGATACTACTTCATCTTGCATCATCAGTTTGTATAAGTATTTATTACAAAACATTTGCTTATGAGACAAAATAATTCATTTTTCCATCTATCTTACTATTTCACTGGAAATAATAACATAAGATACTTTGAGATCCCCAGGAGAACACTAGGAAGTCTTTCTGCTGACTTTTGTTCACACTTTAGGAGTATTATGAGCACAGATCATAAGATGGCTTAAATGCTATTTGTGGAGGATGCTTAGAGGTAGCATATAAACCAGTAACTATACAAACATTCATAATATTGGTAGACAAATAATGAAAATTAATACATTAGGCAAAACAAATTATTTTTATTAGTATCCAGTTTTGCTATTCATTATGGTAATGTATTTGTCTTTTTTTTTTTTTTTTTTTCTCAGTCCTCTTTTCATTGTAAATAGATGAATACTCTTGTTCAGCAACAAGAAGCTAGCCAACAGTCAGATTAGATGGCCAAGAGACAATATTAGACATTATCATTTTCATTATGTAGCTATCATTTTCCCTATTTCTCACTGCTTTGGTACAGAAAATATTTACTCATATGAGGCCTGACACTTCACAGGCAGTAAAAGAGATTACAAAAAGCTACTAGTTTTCTTAGCACAGTAACTCTGTAATAGTAATATTCATCTTTTATTCATTACTTTTTTAACAACCTCATCTATAAACACCTAACTCCTAACATCCATATAGGATGTTTCCTATATGCCTGTACACTTGCATTTTTTTTCTGGATTATAACTGAAGTAAAGACAGTTGGCTTGGAGAGGTTTGCACACGTTATAAATCAGATTCTGGTATAATTTGAGGATTTGCTTCCTTCCAGTGTAGCTAACACCACTTAACCCAGGCATACGGGTACATTTTCTTTCATCCAGTCTCTCCCTGCCCCAGGCAGAAACAAACTGAAGATGAATTCCCTGTTTAACATAAAGAAATTGGGAAAATTGCTGCTAATTACAGTGGTTACAATTCCTGGTGGGTAGTGTGGCTGTCTCCCAACTGCACTTGATTCCACAGACAATTCTGTTAGGTTGTTAAGTTACTCTGCTCTTTTTCAGCAAAATTCTTAACAAAATTACCGGCAGCCTTTATCAAGCTGATATTGTAATTACTTTTGGGAAACAAATGGTGTCTGAGGAAAAGAAAACCACATTTCCATGCTTAATTTAGTAATGGGAAATTTGGAGAAAGTGAGAGAGCTCTTAATAAATTCTCATCTTTTTCACAAGTGGGATGAAATAGGACACTAAAAGCTCATTGATGACGGTACTATTAAGAAGCAAAACTGTGACCTTAAATCTGAGTACCTTTACTCTTCTGAGTCCTGAGTAAGTTCGACCACTCAAAAAAAAAAAAAAAAAAAAAGAAATAAAAGACTCAGAAAAACAACTGGATCTGTGGTAGAAGACTGTATGTGCTCAACTGTACACTTCTAACATCTCACTGCACCATAGTCCTTTCTCTCTCTTCCTTGTAGAAGCAAATTACTTCTCCTCTTTTCACGTAGAAGCTCCCATTATGGTTGAAAAACTGTTAAAGATAACAAAAAGAACAGAGTCTGAACCCCTGTCATAACTGTGCCCTCTCTTCTTATTCTAACTGTAGGGAGTGTGAGGAATTAATTCCTTGTTTTCTCACAGGCTTGAACAACAATTAAGGAGGAGATAGTCTGTGAGATTCAAGTGCATGAGCAAGAAAGCCACAATCCCACTACAAAGTATAACAGAGAAATTCTGCTTGACCACGCATCCTTGGAGCAGAAAATCTATAAATCTTTCCTTCCTTTCTCTCAGCTTTGAAAACCTACATACCCTGTTGTATATGAAATTTGTAATCATTTCCATAACCATCACCTCCACTTCTCAATACTTAATGTAGAATCAATTACAGCATAGTATCCTTACTTTTTATTATTATTATTAGTTTGAACTCCAAAAACCTGAGTAGTCAATGCATATGACTATAATAGATGAAGTATATATACATATATATATATATATAAAAGCAGAACTTCTGCAAGCAGATGTTGCAGTGTAAGCTTATTAAATGGCAACTGTATGTTTAGAGTGGGTCCAAGTAGAGCCCTAAGCCTTCTCTCACTGAAAGTAATACTCTGGTTCCCATTTATTTAATATGAGCCCAGCCCATCATTGAGTGTTTTTGTTTGTTTTGTTTTGTTTTTAATAAAAGATATTCACAAATTAACTCTGGATGCTTGAAGAGAACTTAGTGAATCTAAGAATGTAGTGAAACTCTAAAATCAACTCAAGCTTTAAGCTTTCTCGTTTAAGAAACATGATGCTAAGTAAGTGTCAAATACCAGTTACTAGTCCTTCCAAGTATATATTTAAAATTCTGACCTCATCAGAGCTGTGCTGATTCACAACAGCTAGGAAACTGGCATTTTCTGTTTTTAAGAGTTACATGGGGAGTTCTCTGGTAACAACAACTGCATCTCACTGATAGTGCTAAAATTAAAGTGGGACCACATGTGAGCTCTGGGAAAGTTTGCTAGTTCACAACATTCGCTAGTTCACAACTCTTTAAAAATGCTTTCAAATGTGCCAAAATATGCCATTTCTCTATTGTAATATTTTTCAAGATTCCTTTTAATGCATGTAGGATACAACTAAATGATTAAAATGAGTAACAGAAATTACCAACAATAAACTGATCAATTTTAAGGGGACCATCATATTCAGTGCAAAATGTCTCTTTTTGTTATAAGCTAACTATTATTTTTTAAACATGTTGCTTTGGTAAACACATAAGGATGTGTTGCGTAGGCTGTTGGATCATAATATATAATTATGACATAAAAATAGTAAAAAAAAAAAAAAAGCACTTGTTCTTAGACACAAAATGCACAAAATGTATGTAGGGCAGCAAAGTGAAGCATAGGAAATTGAACTGCAGCAGAGAGACTGATTTTAAGGACTATTGTCAACAGATACTGCAGACAGGTGAATTTCTGGACACTTTGTTATAATATGCAGTATATCTAACAGATTAGTCACAGATAATACCACATTTTCCAAAGTCCTTTGTCTGCATAAGGAGTTTAAAGTCTTATATTATATCCTCTTCTCCTTAATCTGAAGAGTGAAAAATAATACAGGAGCAGTCCTCCTAACCACAAATGTTTTGCAATATAAATATTATCTGTATACACTAACTGTATTCTGTAGCTGGAAATACAAAAACATTCAAAATAGAAAAAAATATATATATTTTTTTCTAAATTCAAAAATTTGGACTCATGTTTTTATTCACTAAACATCTCAATGATACAACTGTTAATGCCTTTGTATATTGAATAATGTCTTTGTATCTCTTCAATTTTCTTCTTTAGAAATTTTCTGAAATGCCCTTGGTACAAATTAAAATTAGCATCTTAAGTATCTATCCTTTCCCAAAGGGAAGTGATTGTCTTTTAAAAATAATTACTAATTTTTAATCAGAAATACTTTGGGTGTTGTCTATCACTTTAATAACTGTAGTTTTACAGCAATGTGTCATAGCTGTTGAAAATGATCAGACTAACATTACAGTGAATCATTCTTGAAGTATTTTCCATTTTTTTAAAAAAAAAGATGTTTATCACTAAAAGTGTTTAAAATCCTGCTTTGTATTCTATGTTATTAGAAGAATATTGTGAGGATGAACAAATTGGAAATAAAAGAAGTAAACTCAAGCCTCTGTACTTGTGTGTTATTTCATAGTCTTAGTGTAGTTAGTGGTATTAATGCACTACTACCTACCACCACATAAGGAACACACACTTGTGAGTTCAGGACTTTTGACCTTTAGGACCTTTTGAGGAGAAATAAGGACTTTGAGTTGATTTACATAGTCTACTGTAGCATTCAGCAAAATAAAAATCACTTGTATGCACTATCATTTCTCAATACATTCTACCTACTTCAGATACTACAGCAATCTGCTCATGGAGAAGAGCTTGAATCCATGTCCTTACCACTTGTCTCTGGAGAAGTAGAATTATACATGTGGATATATAGAACAAAAGTTATTCTCTGTTTTTCAGGCACAGCAGAATTTGCTTCTGATTCCAGTCAAGAACAATTATTTTTCTTTACTACTGTTGTAAACTTAACTATCCCATCCCTTAAGATCACAATATATTGTATTTATTTACATTTAAAACAAACAATAATGATATACATATGAGTGAAGAATTGAGTATTATGTTTCTCTGCATCAGTATGGGTGAGAAGAAAGAGCCAGAACTATAAAGAAACTCATCAATTTGCAGACCTTTTATAGCGTACTTACTGTCTGCGTAGCCAAACACTGTATGGCTTGTTCCACAAAGAACTAACTGCTCAGTGGACACAACATTTCCACTGTGATCTGAGTGTTTAAATACGCTGCTCATTTTACTGCTCAGGGTGTTTCTGAGTACTGAGCTGTTGATGTTTCTCCCATTTCAGCAATCACAAAACTGAATCCTTGCCCCTCCCAGGTGACTATTTTTTGAAAATTAAAGATCTGAATACCTCTTGTGAAAAGAGGACAGTATTCCCACAGAATTTCAGCTGTGTCAAATAAATTCATTTCATGAACCAGAGCTTGAAGAACTGCTAATGTCATGATTACCTATCGCCTTTCATCAGAGTATGATAATATCATTCTCTAATTACTTTCTGACACTCTCTGAGGGATGAAAGGTGCTATCTAAAAACAATTTTATTCCACCTTTAAAGTAGAAGTGAGAGTTCTGTAAGTCAGTGTTCAAGCGAATAAAGTGTGATCTTAAGATATTCTTTGTTATTCTCAGTACATTCGAAGATCCTCTTTACATGTTCCCCTTTTCTTACTAATTTGCAGTACATCTTACTGTACAGAATAGCATTGGCATGCTTAAAAATGAGTCACATAACAAAGACAAAATTATCTAGAAAGTAGAACCACTATTCAGAATAGTTTCCCAATTAACTGCTTCTATTTTATTAAAAATAAGAAAACTGGATATAAAATCCAAACATTAGTCATAGCAATAAGCACAAGAGAGGAAATTGGAGGAGAGGTTAAGCTGTGTTTGAAGTTACTTTAGCATAAATTCTAGATGCAATTTAGAAGACCAAATTTAGGAGCTTTCATTGTCTAGGCAGTCACTGGTGAAAGAAAAGGGTCTCCAAGAGGCCTACACAGCACCCAGAAGACTGTAATGTATTCTTTTGTAAATCTCAAAGCCATCCCATTCCACCAAAATGATATTGCTAAAGACTCTTTTAATCATAGTCTGTTATCCATAGTCATGAAAGCAAGTTTTTATTAAGAAATGCATTAAAATCAATGTTTTAAATATGCCACATTTCTATATTCTAATTATTGTCCTAATTGAATCCCTAGAAAATGATTGTCATTTTCTCCCTACCACAACACTATACACATTAGAATATTCCTGCAATTGAACTGAGAGAGGAGAACTGAAGGCTGCCTGCTGTGGCAAGCAAGGTGACTCCAACTGACTTTAATGGCATTGGGATCAACCATCAATATACGACTTTGCAGGCATTCAATATATGGATTTATTATAAACTGTGATCTAATTTCATTAATGCTACTATTTTATTCCAGGTTATTTTAAATTACTTGTAATTATGGTAAAATGCAACAAATTGTTTTCTTGGCTTTCAGATAGAGGTATAGTATTAGTGGTAGATTTTACCAAACAGTCAGATACAAGCAGCCATAAGCCAAAGATATCTGTTTTATGTGCTTTTCAGGCACTTTTAACACTGAGAAAAGGAGAAACAGTGATTGATTTCCAGAATATAAAATGCTATTAAGGAGATTCTGATCTTCATCATGTGACTTATTTCGCATGACATTAAAACAAATAATCCAATCATACCGGAGCTGTAACAGCAATCATGTGATGTCCATCACAGTAGATGTGAGGTTCCTATCCCCATAGCAACATCTGTAGTGCTTATGCTAATCACTTTAAATTAACCTTGATATGAAAAAAAGCCCTAGGGATAATGCTGTTGTTGTGGCAGTTCAGATGAGTAGCATGATTTCCTAATAAAACTCAACAGCAAAAATAAGAGTGATAATAAGATGTCCTGTTAGGACATTTTTTTTTTTACTATGCTTCGGTTAGACCAAGACATAAGTACTAGCATCAGGATAATCATAGTATCATATGAGTATCATGGATAATGAGCTTCCTTATTGATTACTGCCCTTTTATAACCCACAGTAGTTAATTCAGAGAGCATATACAAACTGAACAATTTAATAGAATAGGAATAGAAAGCTGGCACAGTATCGAAAAACTTATGTTATATTTTAATAGTTTGCCTCTTAAATTACAAAAAAAAAAAAAAAAAAAAAAAAAGTGCCTTCTGGTTTCCTTTGGTAAGGTTCTGACATTACAAACTCTAAGGTACAACACTGTGGAACTTTAGTCCTTGGCATAAGAAGTTGTCACCTTTTCAGCTGAACTTCCAAGGAGATAATTCATTGATTTAGAATAGCAGAGCATGAGTCTTAAGAAGGTGTTTTTTACTCCTTCAGTTAAAGACTTTTGAGCTCTAATGAAAACTTTAAAATGAGAAGTCTTTGCACAAATAAATATACATTTAAATGAGAAGTAAATACACGCAGTTTGCTGGAAGATGCAGGCTGGCACATATGGCAAGGGTATTGACAATAGAACTGTGAGAAAGACTCTTGGAACACAAATTCAGATCAAATACTGAAAACTAAGGTACAGCGATAGACACAATGTAACACAAAACTATCTGGAATTGAACCCAAGTTTGTGCATGTGTCCTTTAGACCAGTCTGAAACTGTGTTAGCTTTCTGTGTTTGATTGTTTGTTTTGCCTTTTTTTTATTATTATTATTTTAATTTCTGTAAGGTCCCAGAGCATGGCAGCTGCCCTGTCTGCTCCAGCTGCTCTCTGGTAAGGGTGGTGGTGGTGAAGGAGAGGGTTGCTGGAAGCCCCTTGCCTGGCCCTGGAGCTCCTGGAGAAGCTGGAGGAGCCTACATGGAGGTACCTCAGGCAGCTCTACTACCAAACCCAGCTTGAGAGGGCTGCTGGGGCCTCTGACAAGCTGGGCTCATCCTCAGCCCAGGCCAGCCTGTGGGCTGCCTTCCTTGTTTTTCCATCCTGCTTTTCAGTTATAGTTCAGTGTTTATTTTACATGCATTTATTGTTACTACATAAAGTTTACAGGTCTGTATTTCACTGGAGGTTTTAAAAGATGGTGCTGCGGTACACATCTGTAACTACTCTTAATTAGAGAAGGAAAGTACCAGAATCATTTGTCTACCAGAGTAATAGTTACACTTCATTCCATTACAAAATACACGTGCTTAGAAATACCAGCTGTATTCGTTTAACAGGAGAGTCCAATATAACCTAGGTAACTACAACAATTATGGCAATCCAAAGTTAAAATTGTTCTTTTCAGTTCTTCTTCCATGTTGCTAGCCTTGGAGCAAGCAAGGTTATTTAACAACTTTTATTTCTACCCCAATAATTCCAGACTGTAGAATTAAAATTGATTTCCTGTTAGCTCATGTAGATCCAGCGTTGGCTCTCTTTTCTCTATTCTAAAGACAGCAAACACTGCAGAGTCTTGCCATAAACTTAACTGGACATTAAGTCAACACCTAAATATGCACCACTGACAATGACAGGAAACGGAGACCACAACATTTTGGCTGTCAGTAGGGAATGTCAGAATAAGAAAGCAATGCCAAAGTATTTTTATATTCCAGCTACCGAGAAAGCAATAGGCACAGTGTGAGGTGGAGTTATTTGTTAACAAACCATCTCTGTAGCTTAAAACACAAACTTCTGTAGAGAAATTACACAATCGGCAGCAATGCCCTGGAACTGTCGCCTGAGTAAACCTGAATTGCCAGACAACCCGTCTGTCATGCTTTTCTCCTTCTGTGCCAGTAGACTATTGAAATGACCGAACTCCATGCTGCCCTGCCTCAGATCCACGCCACATGAGAAACTTTGCATTTTCTCTATGTCGTCTTACTGCATCATGCAAAGAGTCTCAACAAACAGAGCTTTCCACCCATTAAAGGAGTGACACTGGAGTGTATGGGGAATTTCATTCATATGCAGCTCATCTAGGAGTCTTCTGGGCATGAAAGCAGTTGTATAATGAGATTTTGGACCATCACTAAGAAATTAACCACAGTTTTCCACATTTTCTTCACAACCTCATGGAATACTCCATGTGCCTTGACAATGATCACACATAGAACTGATAAAAACTACTGATGTCACTGTGGATTTTTCAATGAAAAGGACAGTACCTGCTTTATTTTCTAAAAATGTCTAAAATTTCTGGATTGAAATTTTGATCAGGTTTCACTGTTTTAATGTACTGAAAAAAAAAAAAAAAAAAAAAAAAAAAACCACAGGTTTTTAAATTAGGCACTGTTCCCTGGGTATGAAAAATGGTAAATATTTTGGCTTCATCTGGCTTTCTTTCCATTCCTCAGGGGGAAACAAACAAACAAACAAAAACAACAGTTACTAATATCTACCAGAATAATTACTAATCTTAAAAGAAAAAAATTAAGTTTGTTTTTGGTTCTTAATACATACTCATAAAAGATCGTGTATTTGATATAGAAAGCCAAGCTCTCAGATTTAAACTGTAAGCTACTTCAATACAAGTCTTGATCACGTTTATCTGTAAAGAACCAGATGTACTTCCCATGTTCAATAAACACCAAAGCAGTAATAGGATCTTTTGGAGGATTTGCAAGATTTTTAAAAAATATTGTTTGCTATTTTTTTCCCCTGTCAGTTTAAGACAAATGAAAGCTAGAATAACTGAATTGCTTCCAAATACCAAAGTGCATGTTCAGACAACAAAACACCTACATTTGAATTAAAAAATAAAAAAATAAACCCAAAGGTGCTTTTTAGGTTTTTTGAACTCCTTCTTCCATGTGGGGACCAATTCCAGACCCAGAGAAGACTATGGAAAAGACTTTGAATGGGGCCTGGAACAGATAAAGAACAATGGTCTTATTTGACCAGATTACAACTGTGCAGGTGTTGATATGGTTTGTAAAATACAAATAAATCAAACTCTTGTTCTTAAAGTATGTCAGCTTTTTGTGGCACTTTTTGCTTCTTCAAGCATACAAAGCAGTTGTCTTTTCCTCCTTTTCCATTACCTACAACACACATGCTCTGATAGATGACCTTTTAAAATTATTGGTAATGCCACCATGGCTATTGTGACCTGCCAGAAAGACTGTCTAATTTGACACGAATGAGAGATTTGCCATCACTGACACAGTAAATAAATTTAGTGAGAAAAACATGAATGTAAGTTTACTTTGGCTTCAGGCAGACTCTCTAGCACTTCAAGTGAATGCTATATGAAGCATTACTGAGTCCTTTTAGTGGAGTTTTTATTAATAAGTCCTTCTTGAGACTATTAGGTCACGGAAAACTTGCCTGTGCCCTGAACAAATGCCAGTTACAAGTCACAAAGTTTTAAGCAAAAACATTTTTTGGAAGAGCCATCTCTAATTTGTGTATATGTTCCCAGAGACTCCAATACCAGAATACCAGAACTGTTTTTTTTTGTTTGTTTGTTTGTTTTTTTTCTGGGTCATTAGTGAGCTGTTTGCAGGTCAACAGTTACAAAGCATTACTGTTTGCAGAGACAGTCTGTAGGAGAAAACATCACCATATGCACTGCCAGTGGAAGAGTGAGATAAAAGTACATGCAGGTGAAAAAGTAGGACAGGAGTGGGTGAAAAACAGCACAAAAAAACCATGGACAGCAACTTCATGCTGATATAACTGAAGATGAAATTTAACCAGTCAAGGTTTTTTTTTTTTTTTTTCCTGTTTTTCTTAATTCCATGCAAGTAACGTGCTGGTAAATGATCCTGATAGAGGAAATAAGTGGTTAAAAGTCTGTCAAGAGTACCCAGTGAACAAAGTAAATAGTTTGTCATGGCAATTTTCAATAAATAACTACAACAGAAGATGAAATCTCAGAGGCTTTTATATGCAGTGAATCATTTCAGTTTTAGTACCTTATAAACCCTTTCCTGAAATGGGACTTGTTCATACTGAGAAAGTTGAAGTTTCAGATTATTACAGTAGGAGAGATGAGATACAAAGGAATAGCCTCAGCCTCACTTCAGGTCTGTCTTTACAATTGCTGGCCAAATCACTCACTTCTCCATGCTGCTGCTTCCTGCAGTAAGCTTTACTGCATCAGCTTTGCACCACCCAAGGCTAATCTTTTGGACAGATGGAGCTTTTTTACTTAATATGTACTAATAAAACTGTTCAAAGTCATACTCAGGCATTAGAAAATCTGGTGAAGATTTTATTCCTAGATCAAACAAATTGATATTGCATGCCAATTATTAATGCTTTGTTCTAAACTCTACATGGTGCATAATAATCACATATGCTATTGCTCAGTCTCTTGTCATTTGAGTTAGTCAGCAAAGACTGGGTCAGAAATAGTAGAGCTAGGACTGAAAATACATTTGTGTCTGTCACCTTCACACCATATGTATGATTTTATTATTACTTATTCTACTTAACTAATTCTTGCTGAACTCTTTTCTGCAGATGTTGCAATTACTTCCAGAAGAAGAGTACAGATCTTTATGTTCTCCAGACTCCCCTCTCTAGCCCCCAAATGACAACGGTCACTAGGTACATGCCAAAATGTTATTTTTTTCCCTAGTGTGAGACCCAACACATATGTTTCTTTAGCTTCACTTCTCTACAGATGCAGTGATCAAAAGAGAATCTCAATCCCTAAAACTAACTTCCTTTCTTAAAGAAAATCAGCCAGGAAGGCAGATGATGATAGGATTATCAAAGGAATCAACAACTAGGTCTCCAAAATGCTTGAGTTATTTTCTTTTGATGCCCTAGTGTGGACAAAATAAAGGCTATATGAGATGATTTAGCAATTTATTGACTGTTTGTAAGACAAGAATAGCATTTTATTTCTAAACTGTTACTCACTGGAAAAAAAAAAAAAAAAAAAAGTTTATTTTATGTGGTAAATACTTTTAATTATTGTGATAACCAACCCCCACTTTTTCAATTTTTTTCATTAAAAACTAAGAATTAACTCAAGAAAATAAGTCTTCAAACATAATCAAATAGGACATAGGAACCCCATCATACATTCCTCACCTGCTTTTGTATAGTTAATAGAAATGTAATTACCCATATTATTAAGGATCTATGTATTTTATAAACACACATTCTAGCCAACTCACTGTAGGCTTTTTAAAGAGTTGTCCATATGAAGAATTTTCTGTGAAGTCTTTCCTTTTTTGGGTGGCATATTGTCAGAAAAGACACAGTACAGCATAGATTACACTCAACCATAGACAACACTTATTAAATTTATACACACACATATATATATGAATGGAAAGGCGATCAAGAAAGTGTAAACATATTTTTCTACATCTTTAGGATGTTTGAATTAAAGGAAAAAAAGTCACCCTTAGAATTGGAGCAACTACATTTTTAGTTTACATGCAATATTAACATCCAGTCACTGTAAAAATATTTGAGATAATGGGAAACAATCTTCACATTAGGGTTCTATTTCATACTGCAATAGAATGATGAAAAATAATTAATATAGTCTTTAGATACAATTTTCGAAAGTGTTTGGGAAGTGGCTTAAATTCCAAATGAGAGAGTGACTTTAGGAGAAAGTAGTTAGGTCAAACCTTTTACAAATCTGCTTATGCCACCCCTTTTTTTACCTTCTCTCAGATTCAAGGAATGAAATCCTATTCCTATGAGAACTTTGCCACTGACTATGGTAGACAAAAAAAAAAAAAAAAAAGTTTCTACTGTAGTTCATCTATGTTGAGAGATATAATGAATCTATGTTGAGAGAAATAATGAGAAAAATATAAGGAAACTCCAGTTATTCTATTTAATCTCTTCAGGACCGATTGAAAAAAACAGGGCAAAAACTATTAAACTACTTTCTTGGAGACTGAAGATTTTACTGAATCAAATGATTTAAGAAAACCGAAGCTTTACTTTCTTTTCCTATTTATAGTTCCATTTTTTTTTTTTGTAGGTCCTCCCCCTCCCTCCCTCCGCCCCCTTTTTTTTTCTTCCCATATAGGGAAAAATAATAATGGGAGGAGAAATATTTGAGTGGTTGATTTAGTCTGTTTTACCCCCTATGTCTCAACAGAAAGGGGACTGCAAGCAGGCTCATGGAGTCTGCATAAAATTTTCAGAAGAAGGGATGTGATGAGAAGAATAATGAAGACCACATCAGGAATATTTCACTTTTGGCTGTTTGATAGTTTAAAATCGTACACTGTCAGAAAAGGATGGATAAAACTAGAAAACGACAAAGGTGAAAAAACTGCTGAAAAGGAGGCTTATACCTAGAACTCTCTAGAAAACACCTTTTTGGTGGACAAAGAAATCAAAGCTTTGAGAAATATATATATATATACATCCTGACATTTAAAATTCAGAGATGCTCCTCCAATGGAAGAAAGAAATTGGTCTGAGACACTGACAGCCAGTCTTGGATGTTCCCTGTCCCCTAGGCTCAGGTATCACATAGCCACCTGCCCAAGAGCATGTATCCAGAGGGATCTGGGTGAGGAGGGAGTCATGTACTCCCACCTGGCTGACACACTCTAAGAGGTGGGCCTCTGGGGAGTTCACCAGACACATGCAGGGGGGGTATGAGGTGGCACCATCACTTTAATCAAGAAAACTGTTTAAAACTATGATAATTTAACCCTCACTGAAAAGAGAATCCTTTACATAAAGTAGGAGATGTTCTAACAGCACACTACAAGATGGGCAAAAATCAGCTTGCGAGATAAATAAAAGCAATGAAAGCTTTTAGAAATTGCCAGTACCCAAAGGAAGAAAGCACTTATACTACAACAAAGCCAGGCCTGCTCACTGCTCTACTTTTGCCGACAGGATCAAGTAGTAATCAGTTCCCTTACTACCCCACATCTAAAACAGAGATGTAAGGAGACTGAATGCAGGAAAGATGGTTTATGAAGTCCTCTAAAGTTTGATAGTATATAGTTGAATAATTGACTGTTAGTAAACTGATAGCAAATGCAAATAGATTAAAGGAAAAAGGACAAAGTACTAAGTAATCAACAGACATGAGCAGTTCCCAATATCTTAACTTCATTTCAGATCAGGTGGAACCCAATACTCTTTCTCTAACAAAATTCATTTGAGTTGGACTAAATAATTTTTGCATGTTCTAAATCTACAATATGTCATCTCATGAATTAAAGAAAACTCCAAATGCATAAACAGTTTGCTTGCATGGATCCTTACTATGACATTGTGTGGTCTTTTTATGCAGCACTGAGTGCTCACACAATCATTAAGGCTGGAAAAGACTTTCAATATCAAGTCCAGTTACCAGCTTGACCTACCAAGTCCCATCACTAAACCATGTCCATTAGTGCCTTGTTCGTACGTCTCTTAAATACCTCCAGGGGTGGGGACTCTATCACTTCCCCAGACAGCCCATTCCAATGCCTGATTACCCTGACAAATAATTTTTATTTTTATTTTATTTATTTACTAACCAAATAGATACATATCAGGGAGCCTCACTTTCATCATCTGTCTCAGTTATAACTAGACTATTGTATACTTCTCTTAAATCAAGAACAGGACAATAACAGGAATTTCTTTCTTACACTCCTGATTCGGGACATAGAGTCCCAACAGGCTTTTTTAAACAAAGGAGAGGTTCAGAATGCTTGTATGCTATATCACTAAGTTCTGAATTGATTTAGAACCACTTGTTGAACATCAAGGGCTTAATGCTCATACTTGTTCATATGCCAAGATCAAATTACATCTCCTGTGCTGCATAACATGATGCTTATGCCAGGTTAATTTCTCTTAGCAAGAGGACAGATATAGCATAGGCAGAAATGTATGCAGAATAGGATATGGGGCTCCTAAACTGCAGCTCATTGAAGAGCTGTGGCAGCTACAACAGGTAAAAGCAGTAAGTGAAACTGACACAGACAGAATATTTAACTTAAACTTCCACAACAGAAAACAAAGCAATCATGGCAAAACATTTTTTTTTTTCTTCAGAAAGCATCAACTTAAAAAGGAAACCATGTATTTGTAGTAGAAAAAAAAAAGTTCTTAGCAGTCCTACTAATGACATTATAAATAAAGCTCTAAAATTCTATGTCACGCTGTTGCTAGAATACAGGTACGTATCTGTGTCCTGTCAGATGTGCATGCTACTGACCTTCCTACAGAGTCCCAGTTTCCATTGGGATTAATGAACAAAGTTTATTGATATATTTTATTTCCTAGTGGTAGACTATATATACAGTAATAGGTATTATGACTTCTTATTTCATGTGGCTGTGATTATAAATGATCAATGAGGTTGTTTTTGTGTACTGCTAATTTAAATTTGAGAAATCAGTCAGAAATATACAAGCAGAACCACCAAAAAATAAATGACTACCTGCAATATTTCTGTTGCTACTTCCAGATTTGTAACATATTCATTAGAAATCTCTTTAAGGCTGCAAAAGTATTAACACCATTTTGAAGTGATTTCTTTAGTTAATTTAGGTTGTGAATTCTGTAAATGCCAGAGGAACATGATCTGTCTATCAAAAGACATTAGCTCTGGGAACACACCTTGCTGGCCTAATTCCAGCTGGAAATTATGGAATATATTTTAGCAGACAGACACACTCTAAGTCTGGAAACAGTTTTTTTTTGTTTGTTTGTTTTTTTCCTATTGCTCCATACATCTATTACTTAAACTCCTAATAGGTTTATGTCATTTTGTCCTCCATATTATACTGTTTTTTTTTTTTTTTTTTTCTTCATCTTCCTTAACTTCAGAGTACCAGTTCAGCTTTTGCCTTCTAGCCATGAGCTTAATTGTCCATTTCAGATTGTGGGAATGTTTGTAATGCAATAATGCTCTGCTTCCTCTGTTCTTCTACTCAAGGATCTACCTAAGGATTGAGGAATCACCAAACTAGTGAGGAAACTTTAGTTTAGTTAAACTTTAGGCTATCTTAAGACACCACAGGTCAGTTGACAGTAGAAATAAGAGTTGGGAACATGCTTTATAGACAAACTTACATTAATCTGATGAAGGGAATCTCTATGTGTTTAGTAGGTGTCATGGTTTAAAAAAACATAAAGGAAGTCATACTTTTTCTCTCTCTCTTTTTAACAGCACTATGACAGAATGACAAACACATGATTTTTCTTAAATCTGAGTACCCCTTGGACCAAGCAAGACTTCAGTACAATGAAAGACGACCTTCCTATGTTACTCCCATACTTGACAAAAAGAAAACTGCAGTGAAATCAGCAGAAGACTCTCCATTGCATCAGTAAACCATGTAAGATGGTCACACAAACTCCATTTTTATTTATCTGTTACTGTAGTAAAAGCTTATTTAGTGTGTATTTATACATGATTATTCCATGTGTAGAGGAGAAGGAAGAGATTCAAAATTATGAACTAAGGTAAATGATTTTGGATGCTGCATAAATACAGATATCTGACCTTATTTTTCTTTAATAAAAGCATAAACTTAATCTCAGAAATGCATTAAATGGAAAAAAAAAAAGCTTTGATCTTAAAACATACTCTATGACTCACAGCTTTTACCAACTTTAATTTTTTTTTTTTCCAAATTTTAGTCATTCTTTAAGTTGTATGAATATAACATGAGTGCAACACTAGATTTCTAGACTTCCCAGTTTGAAAAAAATAATAGTAAAAAAAAAAAAAAAAACTTGCAAAAATAATATTTGGGCTTCTAAAGTTTGTTGTCCTGATCTTCAAAGATGTTAAACACGTATTTATTCACCTTGGAGCAACATGGCAAAGTCAGCATCAGCTGTGAATAATAAGCATTTATGAAGAACAGACCACTTATCTATATGTCTAGAAATAGATGATGATTTAAATTAAATGTAGGTACCAACATTTGAAAATGTTAGCCCTGGATCACAAACATGAAAAAGACTCTAGGGATGCCATTAACTGGATTGACCTCTGGTGTGCATAATTGGCACTAAAGCCAAAGAAGACAACAACTGCACCTTTGGAATTTTAATTTAGTAAGGACAATATATGATGGTTTTGTTATGAACCTGTGATTATTACGAAAACACTGATTGCATGGTCTGTTTCCTTAGAAACTAACCAAAAGGTGACACGTTTTGTTGATTTTCGATTATACATTCATAACATCATCGTTCAATTCTGTGTCATAAAGAATTTATGTAGGACATTAATCATGCAAGACCATTAAATTGTTATCTCATTTCAGTGATAATTGTTTACTGCTATAAATGGTCCATGTTTTGTTCCAACAGTTAGACTGTGACTAAAATGTATCCTCAAAGCAGTGTTGGCAAAGAAGATTAACTTCTTTGGAGAGAAGGAGCTATGGAAGTAGGGGAGAGAGTCTTATTAATGCATATGAGAAAATATGACTTATATAAACTGTGTAATTCAATCACCAAGTGGGCCAAGTGAAGCAGCCACAATAAGAAACCTAACCTGCTTAGCACTTTCTGTATCTAATCAGGAGTGCTTAGGAAAGAGTTTTGCAAGATCCTGTTATTAATAATGTTGTTGGCCTCTTTCCCAAAATATAATGAAGAGGGTATAAAATGTCTTCCTTTTTATAATTGCTCAAAACAACATAATACATAAGCTGAAATGTAATAAAACTGAACTATGAAATACAGTATGCACTTATAGGGAAATACAGACAGCAAAAAAATGCCAAGCATTTACAGAAAGGAATGTCCATAAAAAACAACAAACCTGCTGTATAACTCATCTAATCAGAATTATGCTGTGCAATGCAATGATTTGTCACCTGCTTTTAGATTTCCCTATTGACTCCTGTGTGAAATAAGAATGGGATCAATTTAAAGCGGTCCTTTAATCCCATGGGTGCCATCACTAATGCTGCTGTCTTTTACTGCTTTCTAAATGGAACCAAACGATATATTTTTCTGTAGCAAAGTGTCTACTTTATGAGCATAATAAATAGCAATGGCCCTTTAATGACAACTTTAGCTTTGGCCATTATGGTACATTTTAAGTGCTTAAAAACACTAATGGGAGCTATACAGTGTTAATTATACTTAAGATATGAGTGCTGTACACAAGAAGTACTGCAACATTAAGTAAAACACTTCTGCTAATCCTAATTATAGCCTGTATAGAAGAGATAAGAGAAATCAAGTGCTCCTTCTACAGCAAGTTCTTAAAATAGCAGAGACAGGAAGGACTAATTGGCTGGAAAAACACTGGAAGCACCTTCTAGCGTAGGACTTGATCCTCATTTGTACCACTTATATAAGTAGCTACTTGCGTGAGTTTTGCTGTGCAGAAGCATATATATATGTACATATATATCCTGTCCCTGTAATCAGTCCTGTCCAAGACTAATCTGTGCCCTGTCAAAGCAGCTGGGCTCTGTTTAAACATGGATCAACACACAGGCATTAATCTGAAAGAGCAGACTGGAGAGTTGAAGAATACAGGCATGAAGGGCAGATAGAATGGGAGAGTCAAGGTTCATCCTGTCTTTGTGTTTAACTCTGGTGTCCAAGTTAGGAGGTTAGGAGGGAAATTGTTGGGCCAGTTTTACACCCATTAGATTCCCAAGGATGATACATATTTTCCTGCAGCAGCTATGTTTGTCTGCTTACTTCCACAGACTACAGAAAAAAAAAAAAAAAAAAAAAAAAAAAAAAAATCCAAGGTACCTATGCTTCAATTTAGGAAACAACAAAATGCTTAAAACTATGAATTAATCACCTAAAACTAGGAACTAATCTGGCCTAACTGCTTGCAATAAATAGTGCTCACATCTTAGGTGATTATAAAAACTTCCTATTGGCTATAAAAGCCAGGGACTGCATTTTTAATCTTTTTTGAATTATTTCAGCAGGGGTAGAGAGAAAGAAGAAGCAAGAAAATCTTGACAATTGCAAGTAAAATCAATCCAGGTAAAGTTCATTATAAATACTTCACACTTGGGCTTTAGTCTTAATGCTGTGCAAGTTTAAATTTGTGTGCTAGCACTAGCCTTTTCCTGTCTGGGTTTATGGATGGCCCAATTGATTCTCAAAGATATCTAAAAAGACAGATTGATTTATGAAGAGCCATGTTTTTAGATGCTTGCTCCTTCCTTCTCTACAGATCGTCTCTGGCACTTCACACTATAGCAGTCAACAGTGTTGCTCCAAGTGGCCATGCAACCAGTCCTAAAAGTCTGTATTCAACGGGAGTGACTGTCACCTTTAACTACAAAGGGTAGATATGAGAACGCATGATCTCTGCTTTCTGTCAGGATTATGGAGGAATGGGAGAGTAACTGGACAATGGCTGACTGGCATCATCACAGTTGTTAACATTTTTTGAAGTGTGCCACATACCTGTTTGCATAAGGTGTTCAGTCCTGGCCTAGAACTTATTACAACAGATGATGAACCCATTTGACTCCTGTTATAAGTAATCTCAGCAAACATAAAACAACAGGTAAGGCCAACTTAATTACAGTGACATACTGTGCTAACAGTTCTAGAGATGCATATGAAGTGATTTACATCCACTGTAAGAAATAAATACAAGTATTGGTGGAAAAAGGTAACAAACCCATCCTCACAGAGCTAATATCCATTTATTCAGCCATTTATACATCCGGGAATGTATAAATGAATGATATAGCTGTACAAAGATTATAAAGCAGCCCCTTTTCAGAAGTTCATTGATATCTAATAAAAGTAATTGAAAAGCACAGTAAAGCAACATGTTCAATGAAAGCACTTTAAAATGTATTTTTTCTTCCATATAACACAGGTGGTTTAAAGATTCAACTTGCTTCTTTTCAACCAGTAGAGGACTAAATTCACATAGGAAAGAGCACAGACCTAGAAACCTCTTACTCTTCTTACAACATTCTGAGTCTTCAGTTCCTTTCTAAGTTAGAACAGCTTGCAAACCTACCAGAAGACGAAGTGATGAGACTTCAGCACATTACAGAAGCTCTGACAGGAACACCAGAAAACCCAAGCTGTCTCCTCACTATATTCTTCAAACATTTCTTTTGTAAGCTCCATTTATATTTGGACTTTTGCTAAATATTGCCACTAGTTTACTACATCAATACTCAGCACTTAAGGTCATCTTCAGGATAACAGGGAAGTCCCTGTTAGCCTCCTTTTAGAAAAGGCTCACAGAAGCTGTCAGCAGTTCAGTCATCAGGATGAACTGTGACCTTTGTGTCCAAAATGAAAAGAAAGAAATTAATCACCTTATGAAATAGGCAACCCACTCTGGCTGTCCCTGTTGAGCAGTGGGGTTAGACCAGACAACCTCCAGAGGTCCCTCCCTTAACCTTAACCATTCTGTGATTTGTTGATTCCATGAAAGCGCCTGTTGCTTGAAGTGAGGTCAGTTTTTCATGGCTAGAGCTAAATGTTCTATCTTGAACATTGCCAGCACTTGCTTAAAGGTGATAAATTTAATAAATAATTAATAAATTTAACCATTAAATTAAAACTAGTTCAAGGAACTAGTTCAAGTTTTAATGCACATATAAGATATATGTGCATTAAAAGAAGGGGAAGGGGGAGGGGAAGGGGGAGGCGGGGAGGCGGGGGAGGGGAGGGGGGACAAGAGTTACG
>CM021731.1:102353905-102373917 GCA_011075105.1 Heteronetta atricapilla
GGGAAGGGAAGGGAAGGGAAGGGAAGGGAAGGGAAGGGAAGGGAAGGGAAGGGAAGGGAAGGGAAGGGAAGGGAAGGGAAGGGAAGGGAAGGGGTCTGCTGATATCTAATTACCATGGAAATAGACTGATTTCCCATTTCATACACTTTCTTATTTATCCTACTGCTCCCACTCAGACACAGATATGTGAATGTTTCCAACATTACAGACTTTAAGGAAAATGTAAGCATGATATAATATAAGCCTAAGAGAACAATGGTCATGCACTGAGATTTTGGTAGGTTTGAGGCTGCCAGACAAAGTTTTCACATCTGAACAGTCACAGCCTAATAGTTAAACAACATGCAACAAGGAAAGAAACAGAAAAGTACTGGTAGTACTAAGCAGGACAATGACAATAAAGATGCACATTTTTGTTCTCAGTCTTGGCAACCATGATTGTGACCTATTGGGTAATGCATGGAGAGTTTTACAGAGGACGTGTTACAAGTATTAATTAAAGCTTTTTGAACATTTTGAATACAAAGCCTTTTGAAGACAGAAAGTGCTAAAACATGTTATTATTCTAAATAATAATAAAATATGTTCCAATATCCTGCAGAGACTGTATTGCATCAGCCTTGATTTAACATTGAAAAACAATGCATCTGTTTAGCATCTTAGAGCATTATTCACATTGAGTATTCAAAAGAAACATTCTTTGAAGAATCCTTATCAACTCAAAATGAGTCTTTTATAAACTGCAAAGCTGTAAAACCTATTCTTTCTTTACCATCTCTATAGATTTATTTTTCAATTATACTGTCTTTCTCTTCAGACAGTAAGAGATTTTATTTTTTTTGCTGGAGCTATAGCACAGGAAAAGATGCATATATTTTGACCATTGCAATTTGGTATTCCACAATGCCTTCAAAAAATGTCAAAAATCATCCTCATAATTTGTAATCCACCTGGGATTATTGTGGTAAAACCTTCCTGAGACATATCTTATCACTGGTCTACTATTTTCTTTAGTACTATTTCTACAAGAATGCCAATATTTATTTGGCCACGGTTAGGTAACTCCTCTTATAAATATGGAGAATATATGCCCCTTCCCTAAATCAACATTGACAGTAGATCTTCTTAAAGAGAACCAATATCACCAGCTTTCAGTGTAAAGCATATTCAGGAGGCCTAGTGCAGAATGCACAGGATTCCAATTAATTAGCATACAAAACTACTGTTGCCACTTTGCTCCTTTATTTCTAATAGAACTCATTATTGTGCCATCATATTTCAGAAGTAGTGATGCAGAAGCTGGATTTGACAATGATTCAGGAATGAGCCAGCCAGCAAATTATCTGCAGGGACTCACAGACCTTTCTATAATATCTGCCCACCTGGGCATCACTCCAACTAACTGCATTTTCATGTCACTCAAGAGTGCTGCCCACAAGTCATAGTGCCAGCTGATCTGTATTGCAAATGATGCAGATTGTTTCATTCATAAGAGACAGAATTCATCCCAATAAAGTCAGAAGCACCGAGGGAGTGGGGACAGCCCCAGCTCCCACCTGCACACACAGTCTGGCTGCAACGGGGCTGGAGGAAGAGTAGACAGGGGCCAGGGCACACTGGACCCTGCCCATATGACCCTAGGGGTTATCCTTTTCTATACAGGGCTCATTGGAACAGGGAGCTTCCTCAGAAGTTACACACACTGAGCTGCAGCATTAAGTTATTGGGCACACTATGGATGTGTGGGGGTACAGATGCACGACCTCATTTTCTAGGGCTTATCCCAGTTTAAGAGGCTTCTCATATCCATGGTTTCCAGCCTCGGTTTTCACTCTCAGTCTAGGGTTTCAATTCAACACCCTTTAAGTTGTGTCTAACAATTTGTGATGCTGACCAGTTAACTGAACAATGATGTAAGTGAAAAGGTAGATATTCATTTATATTCTGAAGGATTACTTCTACACAGATCACTTCAGTTGCAAACTGGCACAACCAAGGGAGTGGTGAACTGCCTAGTCTGAAGGATCATCAGGAGAGAGGCAGGATGCTGGCTCATGCTGGTTTTCCACTTAGAGAAAATTCCCATGCAGGGAGGTATGGGATATACCATACCATACCATACCATAAAGGTATGACATGCAGTCAATACCTTTAGGGTGGCATGCCAAGGAAGTGAGAGAGGCGGAAGCTAAAAGTGGCATATTGGAAGACGAGAATGAGATCACAGAAAGTGGTCTCATTTGTGCACACTTGTAAATAATAATGTGCCCAAAATATTCTTATCTTCTATTATCAATTTGCTTTGCTTGATAGTACAGCTGAGAGTCAGTAACACGTAGCATCCACACTACCATACTGGTTTTGGTGTCAGTACCTTGGGACCTTGGGAAATATATACATATTCTCTCTTTTATTTACTGTAGTTCATATACTTTATATTATACCATACCATTGCAGTTTAGTAACACATAGTCCCATGCACAGTATCACAACAAGTAAAGTTCTACTACTAAAATATTTTAAGCGTAGCCTTCCTGGAGAATATACTATCACATCATTTGGCTGCAAAAAACAACAGCAAATAAACATTAAATAATATATGAACTGTATGAACAATTATTACTTTATTAATAAGAAACAACACTCTTCTGAAAGAGCTGTCTTAAAGCACACAAGAAAAAATGCCTTTTACTGGCTTCCCTACAAGATTGGTCTTTTGTGCTTACAGGTAATGGGTACAGTAATTTTGATACTTCTGGATATTAATGGCACTATGTTCTTACTTTTCTGACCTAAATTTAAACACTTTTGAGGTACTGTATATTGAGATTCTGCTTTGTCAACACTAAATTTGGCTCCTTAAGTACAGAGAATGGGGACAGGATTTCTTCATTCTATATGAGACCCAAGACACAAAATGAGAGAACACTTAAAGCTTGTATTTAAAAACTATAGAATCATTAAGGTTGGAAAAGACTTCCAAGATCATCTGGTCTAAACATCCCCCTACCACCAATGTCACCCACTAAACCATGTCCCCAAGCACCACGTCCAACCTTTCTTTAAACACCTCCAGGGATGATGACTCCACCACATCCCTGGGAACCTGTTCTAATGCCTGACTGCTCTTTCTGAGAAGAAATGTCTCCTAATTTCCAAACTGAGCCTTCCCTGGTGCAACTTGAGGCCATTCCCTCTAGTCCTATCACAGTTACCTGTGAGAAGAGGCCAACCCCCAGCTCACAAACAACCTCCTTTCAGGTAGTTGTAAATGGCAATAATTACTCATACATGTACTAAACATGTTACAGCAAAGAGTAACAAGTATTACAGATTGGTATAATATATTATGGCTAATGTATGATTAGCTAAAAGTCTTTAACATTTAAAAGATTTATAAATATACTTCTGAAATGTACTATAATGTTCAAAGCTTCAGAACTGCTAAGTGCAGAATTGGGACCATAGATTAAAGTCACCTAAAAATCAATGATAACAGTTTTCATGGATCTGAAAGCAATTAAAATGTCCATCTTTTCCAGGTTGTAAGGGAAAACAAACAAAGATTGATTCATCGCTGAAACTTTCCTTACCATAAGTCAGTATATTTATTCTAGAAGATGTGCTGCTGAGGTTGATCATAGACTGTTCTCTGTCCAGATGCCCAGGGAAAACATTGCATTGTTGTCTACTGAAATTTCAGTCTGGGTTATATGGAATTGGCTAATTGACCAAGTTTGTTTTCTAGGGTGAAGCTGTCTACAAACTATTTGGACTTGCTTTTTCTCACTTAAAAATTACAATGCCTGGCTATTTCATGTTATTTCTGTTCATACGACTGGAAATTGATATGTTTTTCTTTTTACAGTTTTACAGGTGGAATGAAGAAAACTTTTTGTTTGAGCAAGATCAGAGGCTTGTAGTTGCTGGAGCTCTCATCTTGTGTAATACAGCTAATGTCTTCCAGCTAATCTACTTGCATTTTCATTTGTTGGCATTAGTTTACATTTCATTGTCCCTGTTATGTTAAAATGTGCCACTGTGTCCAAAGAGTGATACCAGCTTCCAAAGATTTCTTCAGTAACTCTTGCAAATCTCCTAAAAACCTATGTCTTATATAATACCTATGTCTTATAACAAAGATAATAGACAATATCCTTGTTCTGGTTTTTTGTTTATGCATTCATAGCTATATAGCCAAGGAATGTCTTGCCTTGTCTAGTCCCATCAAGCATCTTGCAAGGGAACTGACCATTTTTTCCATAGTGGGTAACTATTTACTGCTTGCTACATGGTCTTTTTTTTTTTTTTTTTTTCTAGTTCCGTTACATACTATGACATTGAGCCTTGTTGTATTGCTCTATTCCATCTGAAGTACTAGCCTCATAACAAAGAAATATACATACAGCGCTACCATCCTGGATAACATTGGGTCCACTTCTGCAAAAATATCCTGATGATTCCCTTTGCTAAAAGTTACGGAGCTATGGAGAGCCCCAAGCTGGTAAATGGATACACTACATTGATGAATGGATACACCACAAGAACAGGCTACTCTGAATCTTGGTTATGGGAAACACCCGAGAGATGTGATATTGGTCCTACCTAACATCACTAAATATTCACTAAATAATTCACAGATAGACTTTTCAGGAAAGCTAAAATAAGCATAGTTATTCTGATGCTTGCTTACTTCTTGAAACACACCTTTATCTTCTCTTTTTTTTATATTTTATCATTCTTCTTCCCACCATTTTAACTACAAATCCCATTTGTAATACATTTCAAACACATCTGAATACTTATCACCATGAAAAACACTGCTTTAAAGTTGTTGGTTTTTTTCCTAAGGCTATGTCGAAGTAGCCACACCAGTAAATTAGATCTAAGGCATTTCTGTCATGGGAAGTAGTAAGGAGTAACATAGTGAGGATTTTGCTAGTTTTATAGTTTTAACAGACTCCAGCTCACCAAACCAGAGCAAGTTCAAATGAGGAAGCCATATGACCAGCATGTGGGAGCTATGAAGGCACTAGGAGGACATTATTCACCCCAGAAATTACCCTTCTCGTACCCTTCCAAACCTTCAAAGTTAGGCTATATCATGCAAAGCATTGTTGGTATCTTTAAGGTCATGAGCGCTCTCTCACTTCTCTCTCACTCTAAAAATCTAATGGGATTTTTGCTCCTAAGTGATTAAGATCCATTTGTAAGGGGAATGTAAACCCCACAGTATTTTTGTAACTTGCACAATGGTACCTTGCATGTCACAGAATGTTTCCATTTTTCCCTATTTTTCCCTTTATTATTGATTACATGCAAAAAATATTTATTTTTGCTTCCTATTCCAAGTCACTTTCAGGTAGCACAACTATCAGGTGTTTTGACCCTCTATTGAGTTAAGCTAAATTTCTCCATATATTTTTTTTATATGCATCAGAAACAACTACAAAAGTAATTGCATATGTAGTAAAACTGTCCTTTGTGTGTGTGTGTGTCAAAATATTAATTGTAAAGCTTATCTATATGGCACAGACCCAAGACAGAAATACAAACTATATCTTCCAGACCATGCAGAAAGCACTATCACAATTCTTACATTTCAACACTTTTGTTTACTACATGAACTCTGCTAAATTACAAACAGTAATGGTAGAGGATGGACGGATTGATGGATGGATGGATGATGAGTCTATAGATGGACAGCTAGTGGATAATGGATAATACTGGTCCATAATGGAGCTTAGACAGCATTTTAATAAACCTACAGCACACAGAACCTGTGCATTTCCAGAGAAAGAAGAAAACAATCAGCTGGCATATTGTCACAAGTCTGTTGAGGTGGAACTGAATGGAATGATATAACCGTCATGCACTGGGCATACTATGACAGGTTATAGACAGTTGATAAAATGAAATTTTAAATAAAGGAGCAACCTTGTTCTATTGTATCCTGCAATTAAAGCCATTAGGCAAAGAAAAAACCATTTTGGTTTCCACCTTTATGATTCTGGAATGTATCTCTTCATTGTGCTGATAAAATCTAATGTGTTATATATTTCACCATGACAAAATATAATTGATGTCATGAACAGTTTTAAATTATTGCTTGTATAATGTATGCTTTTAGCAGAACTGTATTTATTATTGTAAAATTTCTGAAACTTGTTCTAAATTACCATGAAATGCATCAGAGTGGAAGAAAAAGATTTGTCAATGACAGGACCAGTTATTTGAAAGACTTTAACTTTCAAGTCAATTTCACAATACTTTCAGCTCCTTTTTATTTATTTATTTATTTTTTTCCTTTAGGGGGAAAGGAAAAAATAATGAAGAAGGGAAGAGAAAAAGAGAAATGCCATAAATTTCTTAAACTAGATAAAAAGGAGCAATAAACAGAATGTTTTATGTAATAGTCATAAAAATTTAGATTAATGTAATTTCATAAAAGCTGTATTTTTAAAACAGAGAAAGAAGTAGAAAAGAGTTTCATCACCAATATCAATATGAAAAAGTCAAGCCACTGCAAACTTAATTAGATAATGCTATCTTCTATATTCATAGATGTGCCTAGGAATGATACATTACCACTCCAGCTTAAGCACTGGATCATTAACTGTGCAGAAATGTTACATGCATTTGTGTATACAAGATTAAATGCTATATATTCTTGCAATGTTCCATATTCTATTAGATCATTTTTAGCCACTCTTTTTATCTCTGTCACTTTCAATGAACTGTAAATTTGGCAGCATGTTTACAGATATTTTTCTTTCACTGACTAAACTATCAAAAGCTTGTATGATGATTACATCATTTCCTTGGTCCCTTAGGAGCATAATGTACAATGTGCTATGTCCTAAAAGTTAATTTGTGTGGAATACCTAATCAACATATTTTGCACAGTACTTTTGTCTCCTTTAGAAAGGCACCCCATATCTCTCAAGCTCATTGCTCTAGAGTATAATAAAATAGGACAGAAATTCATCAATGATCATTGTCACATGGAACAGTATTTCAGAGTAGGCCTGACTGAAAAAGCAAACGAGGGGTAAGTGTTAAATGAGAGATGATGACAAAATTATTCCCCAAATCCTGTAAATGCATTAAGAATTACAGTGAGCTTTTTAGAGATGAATGACTGTATGTTATATCCAGAGCATAAAGTTTGATGTCCTAATAGGTACAATTGTACCATGTTATATTGGCTTCCAGTTTAATGGAAGAGCCATAGGCTATACCACGATTTACAAAAACAAATGAAAAATATTTAAAAAGCACATTAATTAAGTATGCTTTACTGCCAGTCCTAATGTTTTGATGACTCCTGAGCAAGTCTGAAATGAAAAACAATGCCAAACAGCTATACAGAGAGCAAACTGCCCTCTGCATATTGCTCACTATTACCAATAGCATTCTCCTGGAATTTTTCACTTTGCCCTAGGGTATTCTGTGTGGAGAGAGTCCCAAATGGAGTTAGGTTCATACTTTAGCGCCTCTGCAGTAAGAGATAGTAATGTCAAATGAAGAATAAGGCATTTGTCCCATCTAAAAAACAAAACAAAACAAAACAAAACAAAACAAAAACAAAAAAAACCTTGCCTGACCTAGCCAAAACAATTGCATTCTTGACAGTGTGAACCAGCATTTTCAGAAAGTGTCAAGTGAAACCAAATACTTTTCCACATAGATCACCTGTCTTATTAGTGACTGATCACAGGACCAACCACAACAATTTGTTATCTGGAAAACAGATACTGAAAGCTATTAGACTATTTAAATCTTCTGTTTAATCAAATATAAAGCTGGGAATTATAGAATGAGAATTATACTGCCATTCAGATTCACAGATCACCAGAGAAGTCTCCAGAGATCATACAGATAGTCCTTGTTCTAGCAAAAAGCAAGAATGAAAAGAGTTTAGTGACCACTGGAAAAATTTTAGGGCTAAATGTAGCCCCCCCCCCAGCTATGGTGCAGAATGAGAAAACTGTGAATAAATGGGGAGAACAGCAGGAAATATTATCTGTCCAGTACAGGTTCAACAACTTAGTAATAGGACAGGTATCATTTACTAGGAAATATTTATATTTTAATATTTCGTATTTATCAAAACAAAACTGTTTAATGACATTTAGCTTGGCAACAGCAAATAATGCTGCTTGCACATACATTATGAGTATCTTCAGCTTCCTCTTCTATGAATAAAATGCAATATAATGGTGTTTGTACACATTTGAGACACCTTTTTAACTTACTCTTCTGGTTTTAAAAATCCTGTTAATCTTTTTGAAACATTTTGAAAGATTTTTTTAAAATTCTGCAAAGTAATTGTTAGCATTAATGAATCATTGACTACTTATTATGGTCATTAAACTTTAAGGGTTAACATAAGACAAGATCCGTGCCCCAAGGACACTGTAGTTACACAGTGAACTGAATATCAGAGATTTATGTTCTATGTTACAAACCAAGGACTTGCAGAGAAATGCTGGAAAAAAAAAAAAAAAAGTAATTTCATTAATCACTTTAAACACCAGAGCTCACCATGTTAAGCTGAATGTTTTGACTTATAACTTACTGTAGTCATGCAAAAAAGAAACAACAGAAGGTAAAAAAAAATGCTTCTATGGTCAAATTGAAAAATGTAATAAAACTAATTAAAATGCTGAGCTTAAAAGTATTGTAATTTCAAACTTTTGTTTTAAAATGTATACAATTAAAACCCATTTTTCTAGGCATATTTCAAAAGGACCTTAGATCCCTACACTTTCCATTAAACCTGCATTGCCCTGAGCAATGGTGTTAATATTTGGTGCACTCAGTTGTTAGTTGCATCCAGCTGGGATGCAACTTGACATATTTAACATCAGGAAGTCTTTTCCTGATTCCCTGTGAACAGACACTATGTCTATTCCTTTCATTTCAACAGTTGTCCTAAATTCCTTGTCATTGTGACTGACTCTGCAGTGTTAGTTAGGTCTGCATGTTCCTGATGATAAAGTCAGATCATCCTATTTGCCAAGACTACTTTTTCCTTAGTGAAAGAAATCTGCACGGTAGGGCAAGATAAAATTATCTTGCCCTCCCAGATAAAAAATAAAATAAAAATCTAACACAGATAAGAACTGCATTCCTTTGCAGGGAATGGCTCTTGTACAAATAGAATATTTCAATGAGCATGAAGGTGAAAATACTTCCACATTCTTCAGCAGAACATGTTAAATTTAGGTTAGAAATTTAAAACAGAGAGAAGGACATTGCTTTTTAACTTCCAAAATAATTTTAATTTTGTAAGTACAAAATAAAACCTTTTGGGGAAGAAAGTCACAGAAGGGGAAGAAGACAAATTATTTCCTCCAAATATTTCCATTCTTACCAGGACAAATCTTTGGCCCTTGAACGGTGTTGGGGCTTATGAGCATTTCTAGCATTGTTGCCATGCTAAAGCCATATTAGCAGACTGGCAGTGATGCTACGTAACCCTGGGAAAGAGAGGAAATCCAGCTGCTGAGAAAACAAACCAGATGGCTGCTGCCCATTTGGGCATAGCAGGGCTGGCAGCCCTGGGAGCCAACAACACATTCATTTCTCTTGGGTTGTACATAACCAGCTCACTCACCTTGTGGCTCGCATTCAGCAGAAGAGATTTTGGTATGAACCTTGTGGCTTCAGGTGAGGTTTATGTGTGGTTAATATAAATGGAAAAATAAACAGAAAAAAAAACATGCATTGAATTTGTTCTGATGTAGATCAGATTTTCTAAACTTTAAACTATGTATCGGAACTATTTTTGGCATCTGCAGTCTTAGGATTATAAACCAAAGAAAAACAGATGTTCAATTTTTTTTTTTTTTTTTTTTTTTTTAGTATCTCAGTGGACCAGGTAATTCTTAAGGTTTTGACTATTAAATTATGAAAAAAAATTATAAACAATTCAGTTCTAAAATCCCATTAAGAATTCTCTGCTTATGAGGAAATCTAGTTTTCATCCCCTTAGACTCAGGATACGGTGCCAAAGAGAAAAAGTATCTGTGAATGTAACAGACATAGCTTCTGTCTCACATTAAATATTTCAAAATACAAGTTACCAGTGAATGACAGTAAATTTGTTTGGTATCACTGCATTTCTCTATAACATAGAGAAGATGCACTCTCTCTCCTCATCATGGAGAAATCATGAAAAAGAAAAAAAAAAAAAAAAACACCACACAAAGTCAACTCTAACGAAAAAGCAGTATCAGGAGACTTTGACAAAAGTGGCTGTGTTTCCATCAGTAGAAAAATCAAGGAATTTCAACGGGACATACGTTCACGGATTACCTGAGCGAAAATTGGGCTTGGAGTGGGAGATACCTCACCTTCCTATCCTTAGGTGGCTGTGCTGGGTGCAGGTGCTGGCAGTGGGGTGCTGCAGGGCCACTGCGTGAGGCGATGCCAGGGCTGCCCTGTGCCAGCCCCAGCTCACTCCAACAGCCCCACCGCAGGGCACAGCTGGGCCCTGCAGCCAAGATGGCAGCACCTCAGGGAAAATGGATTTAAGAAAGGGCAAAATGCTGCACAGAGAGAGGAACAACACAGGGAACACCAAGGTCAGAGGAGAAGGAGATGCCTCAAGGCAGAGCAGGAGGAAAGCTTGAGATGGCCAAGTGGTGGAAAGAAACTGCTCCGTACTGACCACAACCATTCCCTGATTCCCCCTGCACTTCCCTGGGCAGGTAAAGCAGCTAGGAGTGACATGGGCAAGGAGGTAGGAAAGGTGTTGTTTCACTGTTTGTCTTTGTTCCTCACTACCCAAATCTATTTTAAATGACAGGAAAATAAATTAATTTTTCCCAAGCTGTGTCCGTTTTGCCCACATCAGTAACTGCTAAGTGATCTCCTTGTCTTCATCATGTCCCTTGATGTTCTCATCCTATTTTCTCCTCCATCCCACTGTGAAGGTGAAGTGACAGAGTGACTGGGTGGTTACTGGGCTGTTAGCCACCACAGTTGCTTCTGACAAGGTATGTGTAACATTATGAAGATGCTGGAGCTGGTGCTATACTCATCATCTAGAGATTGGTGTCCAGCATGTAAGACTTCAGGCATTAAGTCATATAAGAAACAAATCTCTAACATTGTGGGTTGTGTTACCTGAACCTGCATGTGCAAAGGATGACTGTGCTTCTCTACCTGGAATTGCTTCTTCCAAAATTATACCCCTGAATAAGAAACCTTCAACAAACTATATCCTGACTGAAGCACTGCATAGCCTGAAGGTGCCTCATTCTACTTGCCTGCATGCCAGACACTGTCTGATGGTGGATCTGTGTTAGGCAGTGATGGCATCTGCCACTGGGGAATCACATGAGGGTGAGAAAAAGCATCAGAAGCCTGCAGCATACAGAAAGGGAAAAGTGAAGCAGGGTGAGGTGAGTATGTCTCACACAGATACCAGTTTAGGCAATAGCTATTCAAAGCCTTGATAAATCCTGAGTCAAATTCTTCAAAGATAGTCACATCCCTGCTGCCAAAGTTTTGCTGTTTTCCTGTGTCTGTGCTGGAACTGAACAGATAGCATACACCACTAAAATACGTTATATCTACTCATTGCTTGTATTTATTCATTTATTTATTCTTCACTCTGTTACATAGAGGGTCTTGGAAATACTTCACACAATGTAATAAATATTATTTTCTGAAGAGCATAGCTGATTTCTTCATTGCCTTGTATTTCCTATGATTGAGTACGTTTATAATACTCCCAAATCAAGCATTTTTACAGATAGAAAAGTCTTAAAAGCTTAAAAGACCATAAAGCCTGAGAAATGATAGAAAAATCAATTCAAATGATTGAGAATTCATGGCTTGAGAATGTGAACTTGGAAGTTATCAACTGTAAGGAAAATTCTGCTTATATGTCCAAGGCACAAAGCCAGGCAGTTTTGCAAACTGCAGGTCTTCTGAATTCCAAAAGGAACTTAAGCCAAAGTACAATTTTGAGTGCATGAATTTTCAGCACAAAGTGAAAACTCCTAAATGAAGAAGTTAGGACTCAAAAATAAATGATCTGTCTAGGTTTATCTAAGTAAATAGGTTTATGGATTTCTCAATACATTTATAATTCATTGGGATTTTAACATTGTCATCAGTTCATTTCAAAAGCTCCTGCTATTTTGAAGGACCAGACAAACAAAATCCTCTTAAATAAGAAGAAATCTGCTTTTTAACATTAAGTCTAAAATTACTATGTGAAAAAAAATATATATATATTTTCTGCATTAGCTATAATACAACAAATTTCATCAATTTACTTGCATGGATTTGAGTTTGGAGATTTGCTAAGTTTTTAAGTGGATCTTACAAGAAAGATTTTCCAAGTTCACAGATTTGACGTACTGCCATGTTTTGCAAAGGAAATGTCAATATTTTCGGTATGTATACTTAACAATGCCTCACATTTCATGGACATTGTAGGTTTAACATTTAGCCATAAGTATTTCCATGGGTTACACTAACCCTAAATCTAGATAGGGACTAAGTCACAGTACCTCCAGTTTCTACTGTCAAAAAGTGTTGAGTATCTTTATCTTGCTATATATTTTCTGATGAACATATTCACAATAGTGTATGTAAATATACTTTGATTAAAAATTAGTGTAATATAGTAAGTCAGACTGTTTTGATTTCTCACAGATACAGCATCTCTTCCTTCATAGGCTACAATACATTGCAGTAATAATCCTGAATAGCAATTAATTGGTAAAAAGCAAAAAGGAAAAAGCAGTATGCAGTTTTCTGGGCTTTATGACCCTATTTTTCTGTAGCTATCAAATTATTCATTTCACAAACAGGTAAAAAGGCCTAAGATGACAAGAACTAATGGTCCATCTAGTGTAAAATCTTGTCTAAAGCAGTAACCACTCAAAATACTGAGGACAAGTATATGATATAGGGCAATTAAAAGCTGGTATTTTCAAAATCATGGCAGTTGGTGGACACTAGAAATTGCACCTAGCTGTCACTTTTAAGAGCCATCCCAAGGCCTAAGAAAGCTTAGTTTTTTCTTAGTCCACTGATGGGCAGCTGGGCTTCATCTTTCTCATATATAAGCCTTGACCTGGACTTAAGTCTCTTTCTGTCCCTCAGCAGTGAGGCTAGGGAGCATACAAGAGTAACCATCAGCAAACACATACCTAAAACCAAATTGTGTTTGTATTGACCTACAAAACAAACACACAGACAAACAATCTACATAACTTATCTGTTGAGGAGAGGTAAAGTAAGAAATTAAGTTAAATTCCTTTTGGCTATTTAAACTGGCAGCCTTCCTTTCATTTCAGCCTTTATTTATCTGGCATGCAGAAACTCCTTTTATGTTGAGTCATGAGGAGGTTGACCCTTTTTCATTTATCCAGGATATGTACTTCAGATGCTACTATCACCATGGTATACATGCACATTTTAAAACACATTTCATCATGTATATTCCCCACTGCAAATATTCAAGGACATTGCATGGCTTTGAAACCACCTGAATGATTTACTTCTAGATATAACTTTACTCTTAATATTTCCTTCTCCTTAGAAGTAATTGTAACCATTTATTTGAGATTTTTGCAAAGGATTTTCAAAAGAAGACTCCTAGTTATCTAGGATTAAATCCAAGTATTGGGGCCCGATTCTCATTTACACTTCAAGTGGATGATTTAAACTCACAATCCTTTGCTCCGTTCAGGCAATGTAAGTGAGCCTTTGTGTAAATGAGAATTATCCTCATATTTTTTATAATGATGCATTATAGTCTGACATTTTATATTTCTATACTGAACAAAGGCTTTGTCTTCTTTCCTTTTAATCTGGTATGTGAAGCAATATGTGAAAACATGGACATTGTTTATGAAAAATTTAACAATTGCAGCTTTTTTATGACAAATAACATGCTACAGTTGAAAAGCAGGTACGTGGTATGACTTTTACTTTCCTGACATGCATTTCCAGTGCCATATGCTACAGAGTGCTGCAAAACATACTGCTTTCTTTCAGGACATTACCTTGTTTTGACGGCAAACATGACTTGACAGATGCCTCAGCAGAGGAATTGCATGATATCTGACCTTTTTGTGATATGTCATTTCTAGAAAGCCTTGGTGCAGGTGCTCCATCACAGGGCACATAACAGAGATACAAAACAGAAAATAACATGATTCAAAACCTTTTACCTGTTTTTTGACTTTCCCATATTATATTTGTTTTAGAGCATGTCATTTATTTGTCTTTGTAAAATGAGACTCCAAATCTCAGGATCTAAGGTTTAGGATCCCATTATCCTAAAGATTTAGATCTATTCTATTCCAGGAAATAACAGTTTTGGATTGTTTATAGTTACCTAATGATTTAATTCAGGCAATGATGGGTTTGAGTCTTAATAACTATGCTTCAGGCAGAGATAGACAACTTTAAGCACCTTCTAAGGCAACCATCTTGGAACTGTTCAAGGTCCCTGTAAATAAATGCAGTAAAAAAAAAAAAAAAAAAAAAAAAAAAAAGTATGTCACATCTCAAAAAAAATGGTATGAGGGGCATAGCAATACTGTAATGCACTATGACTATCCGACAGACATCTCCACACACCTTAACTTAAACCTTACTTATGCAGCATTGATCATGACAATTAAAGACACACTTTAGACTACACCTTCACCATTCACATCCCCAGAGTAGATTAGCTCTTCTCTGGGGTACATTTCTGGCTCTCTTGAAATAAAGGTATATTTTTATAAAGAAGTTTAGAACTGCAAGAATAAACTCATTCTCACTGATAGCTGGGCACACATTGGCTTAAATTCTGTTCATACGATGTGTAAATTCAAGGCATTGAAGAGAGAATAATTACATGGCTTTGTTTTACCACAGAAAATAGATAATTATGGGTAATTCAAGGCTCAATTATGTTGTGGGATAATTAATACTCAAAGTAAGAAACACTGCATGGAGATTATGGGGTAATCTGAAAGGAATTCACACAATTTACACTAGTGTACTCTATTTACTCACTATTTGTTATACACATGCCTTGATCAGAGCTTAAAATATTCTTAAAAATGTGGCACACTTTTCTTACTATTTAGAAACAGGAATAGAGGAAAACAATCTATAGATAATAGCTCTTCTAGAATTCTGGGTTCCCAATTTAGCTAAATCAAATCAAATCTTCTTTTTATTTTATCTGCAGTAGTGTTAGATTAAATATGTCACCCCTATTACAAAAATGCTCCTGACAATATATATTTTTAAAAAATGCTGACTCAGTGTTGGCCTTGTAAAACTTTGAAGTTCAAGAAATGCATACTACAACTATGCCTGGAACATGGATGTGTGTGCCCCATAACATGGTCCACCACCTTGACCCATGAAAGGAAAAAAAAAAAATAATCTTCTGGAGAATCAAGCTATGGATTGGTAGTTGACTTGTATCTGGAACATTCACCAGGGTTTCCAGAAATGGCATTAACGATATAAAGACTGTTATTTCAGGTATGGAATAGAAAGATCACAGAAGAAAAATCACTAGAAGGCTGTGCACAGATATAGTCTACAGAAAAATATCTGTGTAGTCACTTCAATATGAGTCATAAGAAAATGAGTGTAAGTCATGCCGGTTTAGGTTTAGGCTTCGACTAGATTGTTTAGGGCTGTCTCTTACATTAGCAAAACATATTGTAGGAAAGGTGATTATTTCCAGCCCTTGAAAGTATGAGATAAGGATCTGAAAAAAAAAAAAAAAAAAAAAAAAAAAAAAGAAACAAAAACAGGAACTCTAATAGCTTTGCTGGAAACAATGTGCTAATTCTAAGTAGCCAGTGGAATACACAGAAAATACATATAAAAACAATAAGGTTTTATCTGAACACAATCTAGTTTGTGCAAATTAACTACCATATGGCCTATGGTGATTCTATAATGTATTCGATAATGTACTTCAATTTTTTTTGTAACAAAGTTGAAGGGAAGGGTATCAAGCTTCTTGTTTAAAGAGCTGTTTATTATAGAGCCTTTTAAAGTGAAAGGTTTTATCATGATGTAGTAACACAGACATTTAACATGCAAGTCCATTGCATTAGAATTATTATTATTGTCATCACTATCATAATTTTAAGAAAGGGTAGGTCTGTGTACATGTCACGCTGTTTAGTCCGGTTGAGAGTTGTGTATTCCTGGGTCTACAGATGATGGGACTGGTTCTATAGTTCCCCGATTGCTGGTTAGTTAACTGGCTTTATTTTATTATATATATATATTTTTTTCCCATGATAGCATTCACAGGCTAGCAGGAAATTAAACAGTGCCTTGTGACACTCAGGATCTGAGACACAACTGTTTATATCTTCTTACTACTGGAGGATCCCTGGTGTGATTTTGGCCCAGGCCAGCTTGTACTCTCCCAATTGCTCTTGTGTACAAGTCTGGAGTTAACTTGGGACAGGTACGGATCAATAAACAGTTTTCATCTCGCTAGCCTCTTGTGAAACCTAAAGGCGGGTAAATAGGAGAGATGGAGGTTTTTTCTCATCAGGTAGACTCTCATCATATTTGTAGCCATGTTAAATTTACTGATATAAACCACACTACAGAGAAGTTTCCACAACATTAGGACAGAGTTTTGGATCAGAAATTTTTGGACCTAAATCTTGGAGGCAATCAAGACCTAAATTTAATTTGCATTTCTTTGACAGGGAAGTACAAATCTCTCAAAGTGCAGAAAACTATGTTACATGGGGTGCCTCTGGTTTCCCACGCAGATGGGAAATCCTTGAGGATCTGGTGAAAAAAATAGCCTGCAGAATGTGGAGGCAATCACAGAAGTGAACTTGTTATATTTAATTAACCTCATAGTCATATTGAGAAAGTTAACCGTATTTTAATAAATTGCCATTGTACTCATGCTGTTTTAAAATGATAGTATATAGCACCCTAAGATATATCTGAGAAGAGACCCTCAATAGAGTCAACTCATTAACAGCACTGTCATGGAGTGAAGAACGGTGGCCTTTAATTATATAACCACATGTAGCATTCTGACAGTGTGTTACGCACATGATAAACCAAAGACTTACATTTTTCTTCTTCAATCCAAATTTCAAGGCAATTTTTAACAACCTACTGTAAGTACACTGTGTATTGAAAAACTGTTAATGTGCCTACATTAAAATGACAATATGCACCACATGCAACGTCTTCATAGGGTATCCAGTTGGATCATCTCAATTCCTCAGCGTATGAAAATTAAAAGTTGATAAACGAAGGTTTGCGCATTTCCACATAAATGAAAGTAACCTATGCAGAGACCACTGGGGTTAATAATAAAAGACCCTCACACTATAACTCTGAAACTCACAGAAATAAATGGTTATTGGTTCAGTGGAGCAAATGGCACTGCTGTGGAGTATTTATGCAGTTTCCTGCAAAACACAGAATTTCTAGAAAGAAATTAACTTCACAAACTGATCTATGTTGCTCATACATTATTACAGGATTGCAAAGGAAGCAATATTTTATGAGTCTGTATGATATTAATAGTTTCTTTCTATCCCTTCTTATTGCCCTTTTTTCCCCATAAAACAAGAGATAGAACTGTCTATAATAGCTCAAAAGCATCATCCAGGCATAGCTGTGTGATCTAGGTGTGATGTAGCAGCTTGTACATCACTGGGCCAGAAGTGTGCTGTATTCTGTGCTAGCACCTCCACCACTGCATTTACCTGAATAATGCAAGCAGATCTGCCATTTGTGGCTTATGCAAGAGACAAAAAGGTGGTTGATGACAGCACATCTTTAATAAACGGTGGCAAATACTGCCCCCTGAGCCAGCTGTATCATCCAGACATTCACATATGGTGGTGGTATTTTAGTGAGAGCAAAACATTCCTCATGATTGTGCATGTGGGCGATGAGCAAAGGGAGGAATGGGTGTTGCTGTTCAGTCAGTCAATACTCTTTCTCATCATTGTTCAGTAAGGTATGAGTTGCTGATCCAACTTCAGCCATGATTATTTAGACTCTTAAAAAGTCTGGCTGGCTTGGCCTATGCTAAAAATGGAAGAGACGGAAAGGCAACATTCAGAAAGCTTCAGCTGTGTTGTATATATTTGACATATTTGGGCTGCATTTGCCTGTTCTGATCCAACTGCAACTGAACCTGATAAAATCTCCTTGCCACTAACCCAGAAACAGAGGTAGTGACCCTTCACCACAGTAGCACAACTTGTGTAGTTTCCTTCTAACTTGGGCCTATTAAAGTGATCCAGGCTGGCTCACACACTTCTACATAGAAATATCTTTATCACTCTGAAAGAACTGGGTTAATGAGTCAGCACTTAAACCAACATGCCTGGAGATGGGATGAGCTTGGTGGGAAGGGGACGTTCTCAGGAGCTGTCACCCATGCCTCCCAGGAGGGCAGGAGCGGGCAGCCTCCACTCAACGTGCATGCCCTCAGGGCAGACTACAGGCTGCTGAGGGAGCCTATTTACCAGCTTGACAACACATTCCAGAGCACATCCTGAGCACACTCTTAATGCCTGACACTGAAAATTAGCCTTGCAAAATTATAGCTTAAAATGCATTTCTCTCAAATCAGCAGAATCAAACAAATTCAGTAAATCTCATTCATTTTATTGGTTTGATTTGATTGCTTATTTTTCTTGAAAAAAAAAATGTCTTCTGAGTTTTCTGAGAGCTTTCTACCTGGAACTTTCTACTCATATCCTTCAAATTGCTAGCAATTATCATTCACCAGGCCCTCGTCATTATGAACTGACTCAGCCAAAGATCTGAGGGAGCATTTATGAAAAAAAAAAATAATAATAATAATAAAAGATATATTTTGGCATATATACCAACATCATCATTTCACTTTGAGAAAGAAGACAGTATGGGATCTTTGGTTCTCTCCAGGCTTCTATAAAGACTCCAGCCAATAGGGCATAAAACAAATCATTGGGAAAAAAACAAACAAACAAACAAAAAAAAGAGATCAGAGACACAAACAAACAGGGAATACATGTGCCACTCAGAGAAAATATATATATATATATATTTATCTTATCAAAGTGAGCTTGTCTGCAAAACACTTAGATGCACAGCACTTCCCTGTCCATTTATGAGACAAGTAATGCCCATAATCTTATGTTTCAGACCAAGTAACTATTGAAAGTAACTATTGAAAAAATTGTGTTGAATAACTATATTGAAAAAATAAACTGTTCTCATGACAGTTTGTGCTGGCTTTCAAGTCTTTCTTAATGTAGACACAAATACTTTGTTATTTTCTCTGCTAACTTTCCCCACAAAGTCAGCGCTCCTACAGCCTGATGATATTTAAGAGCTCACAGATTAGCTTAATGCTTGAGAATTTGTATCTCACATTGCACGCTTGCTTTTTTGGCACATTTTTGACTCTGGAGTAAAGGCAATGACCTATCTTACACATCACATCATGGAAATCAGGAAAGAGCTAATGCTTGACCCAGATGGAAAACAGCCAAATGCCTCACTCAGAGCCCTTTTCTGAGCCCCTTCCACCTCACTGAAGCCATGGGGAGGGCAAGCACTTGGGTGGAGGGAGCTGGCAAGCCTGGAGCTCATCACGGCTGGCGGAGGGGCACTGCTTCCCAGCACCAAGCTTCCAATGAAGATCACATTAAGGGTCTCTTGGGCCCTATTTTGCAAGTTTTAAGAAAGCATCTCATTAAATACCTTTATCTTAAAAAGGAACAAAGAAACAAACAAACAAAAATGAATAAACCACATCACTCAGCTTTCACTGGCTCATGGTAGCAGACACAATTGACTACAAAGATACTCTGTTTAATAGAGATTAATATTTTTTTGTCAGTTTTAAGTGTCTTCAAATTGAGGAAGCAAGAAGGCCCAAGCATTCAGCAGCAATTACTGGATTACTCTGCTCATGTCTTTCAGAAAAAAGGAAAGGAAAGGAAAGGAAAGGAAAGGAAAGGAAAGGAAAGGAA
>CM021731.1:102373927-102389105 GCA_011075105.1 Heteronetta atricapilla
AAGGAAAGGAAAGGAAAGGAAAGGAAAGGAAAGGAAAGGAAAGGAAAAAAAGCAAGTGGCAGATTTTCATTTTCTGTTTTTTAATACACAACCCCCCAAAATTGCTATAAGTAAATAACTAAAATACCTTTTGCCATGAAAAGGTATTTAATTTTAACAGAATTTCTTTCATGATTACTTGTGATGGGTTATTTTTGTTTTCATCATACCATTAGTAAAAAGTGATACCTCTTTAGCTCTAATTAGGCCACTATCATAGAGCCCATTAATAATTCAATAACCCCTTTATCTATTTTCTTCCCCTTCAGAGCTCTTCAATCAGGGCTTATGCAGCAGGTTGCATTTGCTTTGAAAATCCATTAGCCTTCCGCCTCACTTGTGGGCTTTCCAAGGGACACAAATGGATAGACACATAATTTTATTTATTTATTTGTTGTGCTTTTCCTTTTAGGCTAGATGTAAAATGATGGTGGCAGTGGTGGGGGGCAGGGGGAAGGTGCACATAATAATCTCTGGTGTCACAGCCTTACAGCTTAATTTGTCATCTTATTTTTCCCATGCAAGATTCTGACAGCATCGATCACCTGAATCTGTTAAACAATTTTTTCATGAAGCTGACACACTGCCCCAGTGCTTGCATCTATCAACATCTCCCTGATTTATTGGCTTAATAACAGGAAATCATTTGGTAGCCTGGCTCTATTTTGCCTGAATACTGACCTGTGACCTTAATTTGCTGCCTTTTGAAGTTCTTTGTTCTACCATAACAGGTAGCTCACTAATCAGCAGAAGCAGCTTTATAAACTTATATAAATATTTAACTGAGATCTAGGAATATGAATGTTTAAATTAGTTCTTGTTGGAAAAGTATAAATAACCCAGACTAAACAGAACTATTGAAATCAAAGGCATGCTAGCAGAAAGGATGGGATTTGGCACATGTTTAATATTTCATGTCTGTCTGTGTTCCTATTTCAAAATATTGACAAAAAGCTGTTATGATTTTCTGCAATAAAAGAAAGACTTCCCTCACTGTGAGTCTTGAAAAGAAAATTTAGAAAACAAAAAGAGTAATTTTCTTTAATAGGTGCCAAAAATGAAGTAGTGTCATTAGCTCAGGGGCAGGGATCTCAGATTATGGTAAAACTTTGGTACTTCACCAGGACAGAAGCCTAACTTAGAACATATCCTTAAGTTTTATTTAAATAAAGAAAATCATGCAAAACGCTCTGTTTAAAGAGCATCCTAAGTCTTCTTAGCTGTCCATCCACTGACCAGCAGTGCACATAAAAACTGCAAGCATTTTAGAAGAAATCAATTACTCTAGCATTTGATTTGAGACTTTATAAAAGTATAAAATGTATCCAAGTACTTTTCTTGCCAAACAATACACTGGCATTCACTATCACTTAACTAGGGAACTAGTTAAGCTAGTTGAAGCTAGTTAAACTAGTGAAACTAGTTAAACTAGTGAAGCTAGGGAACTTCATCTAATATGTAATGTGACTTTTCAGTTGGAAATCATACTCACTTTGTGAAAAGAAAATCAGAAGTTTTCTTCAACCATTTGGAGAACAAATACTAGTGCTTCGAAGTCCTTGAAAAAGCACTCTACTGAGAGCAGCTTGAGAAGGTAATTTACAGTGGGGTTAATGGGTAGAATAAACACTCCAGACCCACTCCTGTGAGACTGCTTCTTCATTTCAATACTTTTTTTTTTTTTTTCTTTTCCCCATCTCTTCTTCCCCTGCTTCCTATCCTAATTTCAAGTAGAGGCATAGCATAACATAAGAACCTGGATTAACCAAGGGAGCGAACACTTTTCACTAACTATAAGAAAGGGACAGAGAGAGTTTTTTCCTCCATACATATATGAAGGAGTGGAAGAACCCGTCTAGTTACCAAGTTAGACCTTAGAACACTTGCTAATGTCCATGACAAGCAGATATTTGAAGGAAGGCCACTTTGTCAGGAATGGAAAGACAGAAAAGTAGTTTACGAGTAGAACTACGTTCACTACATCAGTGCAAAAGAATAAGCCATAAGCTTCATATTGGACCATGAAGATCATGTTGCATATTTAGCCCTCTGAGATGTAGGTAGTCTGTGAAACAATGAATGCCAAAAAAGTGAAAAACTGAGAGAAAAAATTCAGCCTCCGTTTTAATACGAGGTTAAATTCTTGTAAATCACTGAGGAAGAAAGTATTTGGTTCTTATGTGTGCTCTAGTTTCAACAACACATAATTATTCTCTAACAACTTTGCATATATTAATTCATGCAAAATAACAATTCACTTAATTCTTTCAGTAGGTTGGGATTTATATGGTTTCAGCCTGAAGACAAATGATACCTACATGTACTTGAAAGGTTTGGTAAGATGGATAACAATAGCTGCTGTTTTCAATATCTTGAATATATTTCCAGTGAAAAACTTATTTTCAGTGCTTCAAATTTTAATGAATTTAGATCATACAAGTACGGGAGGGAAATAACAAAACCTACTCTGGGCATCCATGTGTTAGCGTACTTAAAGAAAAAAAAAGAACCTTCTCACAACAGCATCTTCAAAATTATTCTTAGTTTATTTCTGTATTATAAAAGTATCATTTTCATGGTCTCTTGTCAGTCAAATTAAGAGCACATTATTTAACATGTGTCCTCTAGACAGCAAAAATAAGTGAAAACATCTTGATTCACTTCTTTTAGTGCATGTCAATTGTGTGCATAATATTTGAAGGTTAATAGTGTGACAGTGATGTACCAAACCATGCAAACAATATCTTTCTAACAATGGACAATTTCATTGTGAAATGGATTGGAAAGAATGTGATAGCATACAGAAGACTATATTAAAGTGATGGCCCTTCAATTTCAACAGTGGAAATGTTACTTGCTCAAAGGCACCATTAAAATTAGAAACATCTATCTATACATTGTCTTGATAGCAGCTATACACTTTTGCACATACACTGAAGTGTATATTATTCTGTTTGTGAACTTGATTATGGCGTACTTATAGGATCTGCTTAGATAAGAACACAGAACTGGAAAAGCATTTGAATTCTTGCATTAAGAATGCTGCAGTCATTCACACATATTTTGTAAACAAAAACAAAATCCTATGTCAAGTAAGATGCCTTGTAAGATTGCCATTCCTAATAAAAATGCTATTAACAAATGAAATCTGTAATACTTGAATTATAAAATATTGCTGCAAGATAGTCTTAATTAAGATCCCAACCTCTGCACAGTTTTTCTGTACTTAATGGAATCAGAAATATTTTAAGATCAATTGGGAAGTATAAAAAGCATATTTGCTTCCCTAAGTATAGTTTTTCTGACATCAAAAAAATACTAATATTTCTGACAATACTCAAGGAGAATCAGTGTTGTACTGCCGAGGAAAAAAAAATATTGTGCTTTTGTTTATTCTAATGCATCTTCACCTCAGTTAAATATGTAATCGCATCATCCTAAATACAGCAATATGAAATGATGCTCTTTAAACATAGAGGTTTGCTCAAGGTAACATTTTATCCAATTTCTACATTAAAACATCATTCCACCAGTCGACTGATAAATTCTTATAATCTCTAAAAGCTATGCTCCTCATATTAGGGAAATCAAGGTGAGGGTTCAAACATGAATGCATAAATCAAACAGAAGTTACATTTTTAATTATTTAAAAAAAAAAAAAAAGATTTTGTCTATCAGATAAATGCCAAGAAAAAGTATCATCATTATTTACAAGGAAGTGCATCAAGTGGTGGTCTCATGAGAACAGAAGCCCATGTTTTTCAAAATAGCTCTCTGAAATATTCCACTGCAGAAGTAAACATGCTTAAGCACAGGTACTTATGGGTGGCTGGAAATAGAAATATTGCTGCTGATGGACACAATAGTCAGTATATGTTCCAAACTGACATTCAGGGTGCTATAATTCTGTCTCAGAATTGCCTAGGACTTTCACATTATTAATCGTCTGGAAGTCACCCAGTGATTTCTAAAAGGACAACTAAATGCTAATGTTGACTAAGACATCAGCTGAGGAAACATTCAGAAGAATTTGAGATTTTAAAATGAAACACCAACTTAAAAAAAAAAAAAAAAAAAAAACTCAAAGCTTTTATACAGTTTCCCAAATGAACATAGACAGTCCATATGTTGGCAAAAGCAGTATTAATATCTAAAAGCAGCATTTTAATGTTATTTCATTTTTTGATGACGACTGAAATTAAGGCAGTGTGTGTCTTTCAAAGGTATACATAGATCAAAGGTATACAAACACAGGGCCCAGGGCTCACAGTCCCATAAGCGCTGTTCCCCTGAAGGCTACCTTGGAGAGGTGACAGAAGTGCTTCTGTCATCAGGCGCTGAAGGGAACCAGAGTGAAATCTTCACCTTATGTTGTAAATGGACTCTCCAAGGGTTGCCTGTACTTATGGGCTTTGCCAAATGTACAGCTTATTAAAAGTGCTTCCAAAGAGAAGAATGGACATGTTTATCAAGGTGAATGGAAACTGGTATATTCCAAGCACTGGAAGTAGGGGGATCAGTGAGGGGGGGTGGGAATAGCCAGAGAGTGTTTTAGAATACCTTTACAAAGCATAAACGTGAACTGTATTTGAAAGAGGCAAAGCTGCTTAACAGTTTAGGAAGGAGGGAACTGTGATCACAGAAATGCATCTGATAACGATGTCAACATTTGGGATGTGTAAGAAGGGAGAACATTTGAAGCAGTGAAGATGAAATGAAAACCTGTAAAAGAAGGCTGAGATTTCAGCAGCAAAGATTAAAAAAAAAAAAAAAAAAAAGGGAGAACTTGTACAGGAGAGAAAGAAAATGACAGGAGTTTGTGACTAAACAGAAAGCAAAGCAGAGAAATGTAAGTTTTTAGGTAAACTAACCTGTGAACAATAGTCATAAGATTGCTTAGCTTTAGTTTTTTATTGTTTTCAGATGCAGAAAGGACAAATTTTTACTCAAACAAAAAGTTTACATCTTTCAGAGTGGAAAAGACCAATGAAATATCTGTAGTATTCAGAAACTAAAAAGAAGTGGAAGGGAATTAATCTACTGAATACTGACACCTGAGGGGTGGATCACTCACAGACTTCAGTGATCCTAGGCTGGCCCACATCATGCTTTGCTTCCCTCATAGTAAATTCTAACTTTTATTGTGGATTAGACCTTATTTGATGACGGTAATATAAGGCCTCTCTAAAGAACTCTTTAAACTATGCTCAAAGGCCAGAGCATAAAAGATTTGATGTTCCCAAACTGCTGCATGTGGTTGGGGTGTTCATGAATAACGAGATTTTATGCTGCAAAACATAGCATAACACAAGTGATACTGATTAAGTGCTTGTTGTGCCTTTGGCTTTGAGCCAGTTCAGATGATCCTGTTCCAGCAGGATCTTTCCTGTTCTTTTCTTTTCCTGTTTTAGTACATTGGATCATGTAAATCCCTTTACATTCTGCCTAGTAAAATTCCTTCTTCCTAGGAGGTACTTACCAAATGGATCCAGGGGAATGGAAAAGCAGACACAAAGACATGTCACTGAGACAAAGAAATAGAAGACATTTTGAGGAATTCAGAATAGACTGTGTAAGGTTTTTGCAACCCAGAAAGCTACTAAATGTTACTGGAGAGAAAGTAAATAAAAAGGATTTTTTTGTGTGTGTGTGTGTGTTTTTCTGAAATGAAACAACAAGCAGATATTCATTTGCTAAGAACATTTTAATTTATATTCTTTCATTCAGATCTGAATTTTACCCCTATCTGTATTCCTGCTTGAAAAATGCTGTTTTATTTTGTGTTTAAGTAAAATCTTAACATACTGAGTTTGAAAGCTCTTTTAATGTTTTTAGAATCCACCTTGTAGTTGGGGCCCACAGGACACCCTGTCAGAGCAGCACAGGCTATGACAGCATTAACAAGTGATGCCAAGCGATGGGAGCCCTAAAGATAATTCCACAATGCAAATAAACTGCTAAGCCAGATACAAGAAAACAAGCAAACAAGCAAAAGCCATCAAAAGTAAACTCCTGAACCAAACTGAGATGTTAATGTAGCTGCATCCATCAATACAATCTACTGTCCTTCTAGCAGGAATTTCTGCTGTGCTACAGCAGGAGCTGATGTTCCAGAAATAAATTCACGTTAGCTATGCCTCAGTGCAAGACTGACCTAAGTATGAATCAGTCAATGCTAAAAGGAAAAGACAATTCAAACTACAAACATATGAATTCCATGAAAGTGTTTCAGGTCTGTAACTAGTAATATAAGAAAGGGAAAACCTAAAAAACAGACTAACAAAGAAAACCAACCATCAAATACAATTTGGTTTTGAATGCTTTTTCGTCATTGCAAATACTAGAAATAAGAATTTATCATTTTGCTCACAAATCATAATTATTAATGGCAATAAATGCTTAAATTCTATCAAGAGAAAAAAAAATAAGAAATGCTATCTTGTGCATTAGTGCTGATTAATGCACAGTTCACATGTGATGCAAAAACAAGGCAAACATCTAGAGTGAGTGTTAATCAGCACCACCGCAAAGTCTGTCCTTATTGCTTAAATAATTTATTTTCAGCTCTCAAAATGAGGTGAGAAACTAGACCAATTCCTTGTCATGCTCCATTTAGAACATCACGAAGTTTTAACCCTTAAACTAGTCCACAAGTCTGCCACAGAAACAGCACTTAAAAACAAGCAAAAATTTATGTAATATTCCTATAAATGTCTCACAATGAATGCAAAGTGGTTACAAAGTAAATGAAACCACTAGAAAAGTCAAGCTTCTTTGACTTACTATGCAATGCTTGAAAAAAGGTGAGCTAATTTGTGGGAACTGGCAGCTGAGTAAAAGTGAGATGACAAAAAGTTGGATGGATAGACTAGATAAACGGCTGACCCCAGAGTATGTTGTACCTGGTGTAAATAGACAAATATTTGAGCACATCAGCTTTCAGATCCGAGGAAACACATCAGAAAAGCAAAGTAACATTGTTATGCCTTCCAGCATCTAACAAACCATGTAATTACAAACAGATCAGAAAAAGAAAGTCAATTTGTAAGAGTGGATAATATTGCAGCAAGCCAGGTATTTGGGACTTGCTGGAAGACAGATATATTCTTTGCTAACTTGTATCCCATTATATAGAAATTTGCCTTTAAAAGAAATTTCTCAACATTATGTACTACACCTATTTTTTAATTATTGAATGCTCTCTCCTTTGTGAATATTACATTTTCCCTGATTAAACTAAGTTTATGGCATCATTATGGCATCATTAAACTGTGACCTGAGTTTTTCTGCACAGCTTGGAAGGAATCTGCACTAGTCTTCTCTGCAATCTCTTATCTGTTCAGATGATTTGACATGTCCTTGTGTAAATCACAACTGCAAAAAAACCACCGTATATCAGCAATGTAGAGCAACATCAGAAATTCTTAATTCTAGACTCAGTTCTAACTTTTTTGTTCTATCTTCGGCGTGGTTACCACTATTTAGAGACCCTTAACATTTAAATATCTTTTATTTGGAAAGGTAGTTAAGTTGCATCAGTAGAAGCATTTGCCTCTAGAAATTTGGTTTTGCCTAGAAATTTGGTTTTACATAACTGCATTTAGAATCCTAGAATCATTTAATGCAATCTATGCAGTAGATTGCATATATATATATATATATCAGAGACGTGTTAAGATTTTTAGACTTTACCAGAGAAATTTCCTGACTTGCCAGAAATGACGATATAACTTCACTTTGTGCTGCCAAAATTGAAAAAGCAGCACACACTGGGAAAAAATGTACTTTGTCTGTACAGAATATGCACCAATGACCAAAGATTCTATCAGCACAGCTATATACCTTATTCTACCTTTACTTGACAGCCACTTTCCTCATTTCTTCTTCTTAAACTTCACAGTCCTTCCAACAAAACTAATTCTCCATAGCACAATCCAACATTGAGCTATCTTTCAGCTTTTACACTATTTACATTACCTCAACACCATGGACTCCACCTAGGTGGGTTCTTTTGCAAGGAACTAAAGAGAATGGCCAAGAGCTGTGAACTGTATCCTCATGGAACAGAAGATTGCTTTTCATCAACCGAATAATGATCACAGTAACGGAGCAGCTACAACATGCTCAGTTTATTTCTGGGTATTGTTGCCTGGAATGCACTCCTACACATCTTCACCATAGTGTATATATATATATATATATATTCATATATATATTATATATATATATTCATATATATATTATTATATATTGAATATATATATTATATATATATTCAATAATATATATATAATAATATATATATAATAATATATTCAATATTGAATATATATATAATATACATATTGAATATATATATTATATATATATATTCATATATATATTATATATATGAATATATATATATAAGGACAATCACTAAGGATACATCTGAACTGACAACAAATTACATTTGTGGTTTAGGATGCTTTTTTTAAAGCCCACTAAGGGGTATTTCCCCATTTAGTACTGTCACACATGTCATGAAAATCATTCAAATCTAATTTTGCTCTTACACTGCCCCTGTAGTGATAGTAGCATCATGCTTGAGATTCTGCAGAAACAAGATGTCTTGGAGCTCCCAGGCAGATATTCTATTTCAAATCTCCAGATTATCTAATACTGTATGTATTACTTCTACCAAAATATTAAGCCATATGTCAGTTTTCATAGCTTTGCGGAAGTTTCTATATTGCTTCTTTTCATTTCACTAGCTTGTCTTTGATCTGACCTTTGACAAACCAAAAAATGTGGTTAATTTAAACTTTTGCAAATTCATTAAGTTGTAAGACTAAACTGCAATTCTGGCAAGACCCATTCTGCTTTCATAGTATGAACAGAAGTGAAAAGCTATATTGCACTCAATTTTGAGAATAGTTTACTTCAGAAGGTGTATATATCTGTTCCCAAAGAACTTCAGACTGAAGTGAGATACATGCACATATTTAAAGGGATTTTTCCTTTGGAGTATGTGGGCAAAAACTGTTCAAGAACATGGTTACATTTCCGGGAAAATCATGTAGGTTCCTTCATTATAAAGATGGCTCCCGATCCAACCTGTAACTGCAAAATTCCGCTTCTGCCGTTAACATTTGAGAGTCAACTAGAACGTTTTTCTTTGCTATGCTCTCATTTGAGTCTCAAGGATGTACATTTCACTGCTGATGTAAAAAACTAAGTGCAGTCAAAAGTTCCCACAAAAAAAAAAAATCAAACAAAGCAAAACAAAAATCCAGAAATAGGCATCAACAACAGCTGCTGTTGAGATTAGAGAAGGTAAGGCATATATTTCAACTTCTGAATGAAGTAAGAATGCCTCCTAAACCTGAAGCTGCTACAAAACTTCAAGCCCATGAAAATCTATCCCTCTCTGCTCTCCTTTCATTTGTCTGTGTTCTCTCCAGGGACAACACTGATGCATGCAGGAGCTAATTGCTGGTTTGGGGTTGATTTTGCTTGAAACTTAGCAAATAATCATACACTACAAACACCAAATAGCCAACCAGAGCCTTGCGTAACATTTCATATCAGCCACTTCCTTTCATTTATCTATTGGAGTATGACATCTGTAACTAAAGCCTATATAGATTGCATAGATATTACTGGTAAATAGATCTAGTGAGCCCCACCTTCACCTAGAAAAACCTAATAGATGTGATGGCAAACACTCTGCAATGGTAGAATTCAACAAGATAATACTGAATTGCACCTTCACAAAAATCTGTGAAATCTAAAGAGAAAATGTCAGAAACTCGTAATTTATTCTTTGTAGCTATAGCTATCTGTGGCTACAAGTTTAATGCCTTGTGCTATAAACATATTTACAAAACATGTACAGTGCTCATTCCAAGAAAGGCTTTGTAAAATTCCTATATTAATAAAGTCTGTCTAGCAACCTCATCCATAATGTGCCTAATGAATAATAATGGCAGTCATCAGTCATCCCACATAACTGTTAGCACAGTGCACAATGTACTTCACATAGCTACTATATTAAGCACACAGAAACAAATCTCACTGAATTTGTAAACAAAGGCGCACAGTGGAATTTTGAAATTGTCTCCCTTTTTCTCCTCCTGTCCTGGTTTCAGTTAGGACAGAGTTATTTTTCCTCCTAGTAGCTGGTAGAGTGCTATGTTTTGGATTAGGATGAGAAGAGTGCTGATAACATGCTGGTGTTTTAATTGCTGCAGAGCAGTGCTTACACTAAGCCAAGGACTTTTCAGCTCCTCGCTCTGTCCTGCCAGCGGGCAGGCTGGGGGGGCAGCAAGAGCTGGGAGGGGACAGACCCAGGACAGCTGACCCAAACTGGCCAAAGGAGTATTCCATACCATCTGACGTCATGCTGAACAATATATAGGGGTGGCTAGCCAGGGTGGGCCGCCGGCTGCTCGGGGTTGGGCTGGGCATCGGTCAGCGGGTGGTGAGCAATTGCATTGTGCATCACTTGTTTGTACATATTATTATTATTATTATTATTATTATTATTATTATTATTATTATTATTTTCTCTCTTAAATAAACTGTCTTTATCTCAACCCACAGGCTTCGGTTTTTCTCGTTTGTCTCCCCCATCCCAGAGAGGGAGGGGGGAGGGTGAGCGAACGGCTGTGTGGTGTTTAGCTGCCGGCCGGGTTAAACCACAACACCTCCTCATATGCAACACATATGAAACAACCTTTTAAAAGACAGTTATTTAATAAATTACATAGGCTAAGCTTATTCTGTATGTGTCCATGTGTATCCACAATTAATGCCACAGAACTACTGAGTCACAAGTGTTAGCTGTTGAACAAAAAATGGGTCACTGTCCATCTCCCTGCCTGCAGAAGACTACAGTTTCTGGCATGTGGCACAGCCCAATTAGAGATGTCAGCCCTGTAGCACCATCGGCACCCCTGTTCAGAGAGAACTCCACAAGTTAATAAATCTAATTATCTAAAAGTACTCATTAAGATGCAGGCTGTAAGATTATCGTTCTTTAATCTCATGACATTATTACTATTATTACTATTAACTAGTCTCTATAACAAGTTTTTTGTTTTTTTTTTTTCCTCTTTTCTGATGTTTGCACTTCACAAATGGGTGTATACTGTTATCAAGCCTCGTCATGTTTTGGCCAAAATGTATCTTTAGGCTCTTTGAACTTTGTCTTTAGAAGGAATCCCATTAGCTTTGTGATCACTCACACTGCTGTGATCTTTGAGTTTGTCAATATTTTTTTTGATTACAGCCTTTGCTGATAAGACATTTTAACTTAGATGCTGCACAAAACCTTTCAATACAGGAAAAAGGCTGCAGTATGCAGCAGAATTGCTTCCTACAGTCCAACAGCTAACATCATTCATTACAGGAGAGGGCTGCTGCGATATTTGTTTGAGCAATAGATTAATGAGAGCAAGAAAGAACACTTTGGGGATAAGGAAGTCTTTGCATAAGAAAGAGCTGATATTTCAGTTATGTGGAATTTTGTTTCCAAAAAGGTGACCTAACCTAGGGTTTCTTTTTAAAGTCCAAGTGCAGCATGTAACAGTGGATTTTAATATAACGTTAGGTATTGTACTTGTACCTCCTTTAAAAGCATTGCTAGAATGTTACTTTTAAATTTTGTATTTAATATTTAAATAAGACAAACTTATTTTGATAAGGCATGCAACAACTGAGCTACATAATGTAGCAGTGTAGCATCACCTGAAATCCCACAAGATTACTGGTATATATCATTCACATACAAAATACTATTTTTGTTAGTTACTCCTTGTGTTTATTGTTGTTTTCCTTCTAATTGTAATTGTGATTTCATTTGCACAACAAAAATAACTTTTTCACCTTCATTTATTACCTTTATAGAGGTGATAAATCTCTAAGACAAAGAAATCCAGAGGCTGGAAAGCCATGACCGGGCTAGGAAATTTTAAGGTACAGTAACTTTTTTTTTTTGCAGTAGGTGTTATAGCTAGTTTGGAAACTAACATCTCTAAATATCAATGTACAAAGAAGTTTCCTTGACTTGCACTAACCAGAATGTAGAAAGAAGTGCATTTGCATGTTGTCAAAATGGCATTGAAATTTTTGAAGTTTGTTTCCTAAAAATCTCATCTCCCATTTGTGCAATGATGAAAGCAGGTTCTCTGAAAGGCTAGCTAGAGTCGGACAAGTTGACTGCTGCTTTGAGAGGTGTTTGTCTTTGAACTGAGCACACTCAGAGGCCTGTAGACTAATATGCAAAGTTTTGCTCAAATATAAACAACAAGGATTTTTTTAAAAGAGAGAAAATTCAGAACAAGAACAGAAATAAGTTTTGTAAATAGATCTGGTCCCTCCCCATTCTGGTCATGAAGGACATTTTATTTCAGTTAGGCTTCATCTTAGCCCAGTAAGTCAACTAATGTTTACTGCAATTGCTCATCATTCTTTGCCCTAATAACCTCTGAGGACCATGGATCCTGCCTGGTGAGCATGCTGCTTGGAGCACTCCCAAATTCAGCCCGTGCACTCGGTAGTACTGTCTCCTGTGCTTTTGGACTCCCAGGGAAAAACTTTTTTTTTTTTTTTTTTCCCCTAAATATGATTCACCTGACATAGCATAGACTAGCTAGGACCAGGGAAGCAACTGGTTTTCCTCCTTGCTCTACAGCTACTTACCCTTAATGAAATGCAACCACCATACTCTACACACAAACAAAAAAACCAGATGCCATCTGCTACATATATCATAAATCTTCCTTGGATTGCTAGCACCACTTATGATAATTAATTAAAAGCACTAGGGATAATTATTTAAAAATAAATTAATTCTAAATAATTATTTAAGCATCATGTTAACAGATTCCCATTTAAAATAGTCACGAAATTTTGGATTCTTTTTTTATTCCAACAACTTTTTTTTTTTAAAGTATGTAATAGTTGTTTCATTTGAATAAATTGATTCTTTTTTAATTATTGGGCAACGCCTCTTCTCTCTATAAATGGGAACTGATCATTTTTCATTCATCAGAATAATTACTTTATTTAAAAGAGAATACAATTTAAATAATTTGCCAGAGAGGTAGTTCCACATGAGCTTCTTAAAAATATATTTTCAATAATTACTACTGAGTGATAATATGGATATCTGAATCATATTTTTTTTTCAAAATTGTGATTATAGTATTTATTTTCTGTATTAAAAATGGTCTGAAAGATTTTACATTTTATTTTTTTTATAAATTTTTAAATAAATTCCAAACATATCCTTGGCATGTGACTTAATATCAGTTTTCTTTGATAGAACTGGTTGCTTTTAAGATGGAGCATTAACACACTGAATGCTAAACCTTAAGAAAATACATTGCACATAGGACTAAATAGGGAAAATCACTGAGGCCTATGATCTCATTTCAGGCTTGCTTGCTAGCTTATCCTGTTGTGTCTCATTGGAAATACTGCTACAATTGACCTCCTTTGCACACATAAAACTTTATGAGAGGAGATGCTATTCAATGTTTTTTATTTTGCACAGCATTATAGTGGACTATATATACAATCTAAATTAATAATTTCATTTTGTAATTTTGAAATGTCTTTAATTGTTATACTGAAAAAAATACTATAAATTAAAGAGGATACACAATTTAAAGTGAAATTTATCCCTCCTTAAATACGAGAAGATTGTTCTTAGGATTTACTCATTAAAAAGTTATGCATCATTTACAGGTTCTTGCTTTTTTTGACTCAAGAGGCAAACCAGCACCGTGTTCACCATGTGAACTTCTGCTGTCCATTAAAGAACCTTTCACCCCATGAGTAAGTGGTTTCATGCTGTGCCCTGAAGGCTTCTACAAACTAAAAAAGTATGTTTTGCTGAAGGAAGATATGAAAAGAAAAGAAAGTGGGCCTGCCCATAAGAGAAATGACACAGCTCCAACCTGTGGTCTCGCTAGTTATGTTATTTCATATGAGTGCTGATTGAACTCAGCAATATTCAGTTAATAACTATATGTCATGGGAAATTGAATACAAATGTTTGTATTGTAAGAGTTCTTCATAAAAGAACATAATATGTTACCATTCAGGATTGGTCAAACAATGCAGCTGTCCACAAGTTTTTGACTGAGATATATGTCTGGTTTTGTTTGTTTGTTTTGTTTTTTTTAAAGAACATTAAAATATTTGATCAATTTTTTTTGTTTGTTTTTCAGAAGTTTGATCTGGAGATCAAACAGATCCCAAATGAACAAATGTTAACATGAATACAAACACTGAAATAGTGCATGTGAAATGGTGTATGCAATGGAGTTATCACCTAAGCTACCAAATAACTAAAATTGATAGTTTTTTGAAGCTTAAAAAATAATATCCATGTGGATAAGAGTGGCTATCATTAAAAGCACCCTTGTAAGAGTGTATGATCTTGTATAAAGATAGTGTATGTATAGCTCTATGCTACTTACTGTATGTTTGGTAAGTTCCCAGTGGCTATGACAGAACAGCTAAGGCCATTGGTGTGAAAATGCAAGTAGATGATAAATCTACTTGCACACTATTTTGCACCCAAACCCAATTACACACTACATACTGTTCACACACACAATGTATTCACAACTGAATATTTGTCAAATATGCCCTGAAAAAGAGTTATTTCTAAGTAAAACTCAAGAAGATGTCCTTATTGGCTTATTCAAACATGGGATATTATTTTGTTCCATCACAAGCCAGGTGCTAAAAGTGCTAAAACTATATAAAACAGTAAGCTAGAAAACAGAGACCCAAAAATCTAAACAGTGTTATTTAGAAAGACAAAAGAAGAACAAAGTTTCACAACAGAGAGAAAGCCTCATGTACAAGTGATTTAAATACTTCAAAAAATGTTATTCCCTGAACAAGATATTTTTGTGCTGATCAAATCTGTGAAGTGGAGCTCATTTGTAATGCTCCTATCATCTCAGTCCTCAGGCACAAGGAAGGAAATCTGCCAGTTTGAAAAGAGATTAATGTGCGTATCCCAACCTTCAGTAGTCAGTAGTCATCTCATCTAACACCCTGACCTCTGAAAGAAAATTGATTAAGAAAAAGAAAGAAAGAAAGAAAGAAAGAAAGAAAGAAAGAAAGAAAGAAAGAA
>CM021731.1:102389115-102412785 GCA_011075105.1 Heteronetta atricapilla
AAAGAAAGAAAGAAAGAAGAAAGAAAAGAAAGAGAAGAAACAAAAAGAAAGAAAAAAAAAACAGAAACAAAAAAAGAAAGACAGAGAGAGAAAGAGAGAAAGAAAAAGAAAGAGAGAAAGAGAAAGAAAGAGAGAGAGAGAAAGGGAGGAAGGGAAGGAGTGAGGGAGGGAGAGAGGGAGGGAGGGAGGGAGAGAGGGAGGAAGGGAAGGAGGGAGGGAGGAACGAAGGAAGGAACAACCTTAGTAATACATGGGTGTCTAAATGCAACTCTCCTCCCTTGGGATCTTTGGGTCTATTGCCATGAAAACAAATAAGTTTCCATGCAATCAACATTAAAAAATCCACAAGCTGAAAATATATTGGAAAACTTTGCTCAATGCAAAATGAATTTCTTAAGCAAAAAGTTTGACTACATTTTACAGCTGTTGACAATTAATATTAGCTACTATATCAAAATTTTATGTAGAGTTTGGTCAGATAGTAGTTGAGAGGGTTTGATTTGAGCCAGATAATGCATTTCCATAGCAAGCATTGGCCTAAGATATACATATTTAATATCTTGAGAGAATCCAGATTTAAAAGGTTATATATGGAAAAAACTCAGGATTTACAGATAAGAGAAATATCCAACAGAAGTTAAGGGAATTTTACTTGGCAGATTACATTCATCTATGGAAATGTTAACTTCTAATTTATCAAGCAGAAGGAAAGACATCATACCTTATTGGCTTTCTGCTTCTGTTTCCAATCCATCTGATGGTTTAATTTCTCTGACTCATAAATGTAGATTCTTATTTATGGTATACCATAAAACAATGTTAATATTCAGAAAGCTTCTTTTTATTGTATGCATCTTCTACATTATCTGGAAACCCAATCCTAATCATAGCAGAGATCAAGCACTGATTTGGTTTATATACTATGTCATTAAAATATCAGTGATAAAAATAACAATGTGTTGAAATGCTCACTGCTTAAAAATGCTTCCCAGGACTGTGGCTACTCGTGTTCTTTGTCCTATGATAATTTGAGGAGAAAGGAAAAAGCTCCCTGTGTCTTCCAGAGAGGGCCCTACAAGGGCTGGCACAGTATATGTGGTCACCACTGCACAGAGTCTACAGAAGAATCATAGTTGCAAACTCCGATTCTGGAAGCTATATATATATTTAAACTTTATTGCTCTTGCTTTAAGACATTCCTTACACACCCAAGGTTCACATCAATAAAATAATGTCCATTTTTTGAAGCATGGAATAGCATCTGCAGAATGTTCACAACTAAACATATGCCAATATTACTTTAAATTGCAGATGATATAGATATATATATGTTTGGTTTGGATTTGTATGAAAGAGGTTCTGTTTTACATATTTGCTAACGCGTACTAGGAGTTAAAGGTCTTCCAGCTGAAGATCTTTCATCTTCTAATTATTTTCCCTTTGATCGGGCTGGCTTTTTGAAGTTAACTGGGTAACAAAGAAAGGAGGTCAGAATGACACTGCTCCTTCAACCTGTTTTTCCTCCTGAACTGAGGAGACCTACTGGAGTTAGCAACCAGACAGCAAACAGTAAAGAGCAGCTCTTGCAGCAGAGTCTGGTGCAGCTCAAGATACGTAGAAACAGACCTTAATGACAGTGTCTGAATCACGGCTAGCTTCACCCCTGGTTACATGACTATATATGGAGCCTCTGTAGTCTCTTTAAAGGGTTATCAAACTTTGAAGAAAGTTTGACTCTGTTGGACCTCAGAATTTGTAAATACAGAGATAGGGAAGTAGGTGCCACTTGCAGAGAGGTTCATTTGGATATGACAGTGAAAGGAGGAGTATGTAAATGGAAACTAATTTCATTTCTGAACAGGACATGAGAACAGAAAACGGAGTAATGGACAAAAGTTAGGGTTGTGCAATGGAAGGGAAAATTAGAAAAAGAAGCAACAAAAGAAAAGAACCTGAAGTCAAAGCGGAAGAGAAAATCTCAAAATGGCAGAAATACAGGACACCACGAAGGGAAAGCCAGAGATACGCATAGGTTATAAAGCACTGGGGGGGGATATTTAGAATATGAAAACCAAAAATGTAATTCCTATAATTTTTCCAGGATTTTGTTCCTTATCTCCTGAGTACACATGCCTGATCAGTAGATTTGAAGGGCATAAATAACCTTATCTGTGCTCCTAGCATACCAAAAATGTTCTGTAACTCCTCAAATGATTTATTTGCTCCTTCATAAAATTCCAAGACCATCTCTTGTTTTGAAGACCTCTGTAAGCAAATATCAATTTTTAAAAAATCAGTTTGATTAAATTTTATTGTGATATCATTTGTTGTCTTTGTTATCAACGTCCAAGTTCAAAAGCTTGCTTTGTGTTAACTTCAAAAAAAGTTCTTGCACTCTGAGTTCCTTCTTCCCCTATTCAATGATAGAAATTTCTAAATAAAGTAGTTCAGGAATCAATTACTCAGATAGATCAGTCTCCTCTAATACTGTTAATTAGATTTAATTGCATTTACAATGTAATGTTGAAGTGGAATTTATGATTTGAAAGTGTTAGCAAATTTGTATCTGTTTCTCCTCAAGGATACCACTGGTTCATTTCAGAATTTGCATAAGCTCAAGAGAGTTTTGGCAGCTTCATTAGAAACAGGACAGGTTACCTAAGCTTTACGTTTACCTATAGCCCTTGATTGTTCTCTAGTTTGATTATGGGATTTTGGAATATGTTTGGAAAACAGTACTAATAAAACACTTTACATCACTTAAGGTACTAAGCTAACAGGACAGTTTTATTCTATTGTGAATGCAATGCCATGAATACCAATACATATTGGCCAGGAAATTAAAAACAGAAGATGCAACTAAGATGACTAAAGGAAAATGAGTGTTCTTAGATATATATATATATAGTACTTATGTCTCATTTGCTGCCTGAAGTGTCTCATACGTTATAAAGGATTATGGACTGTTTTTATAGATGTGTCTACTCTCCTTACTATAGTACCAAAAACAATTGAGGACAATTAAAGCAATATTTGCAAACATCCAATTTTAAATACTTGTAACTTTTATTTATTTATTTATTTACCTTCTCCCTACAGAAGACAATATTTTATTTCATTTTTATCACAGACATTCTCTGGTAACAAAGAAATGTGGTTTGGTATTCACCCTGGAATTTGGAAGACAGTTAATGTGGCCTGAAAGCATTGAGTATATTTCCCTGACTTGATACTCACTGTGTCTGTGTAGGAAAATCTGGGTCTGAAGTGCCCATGTTGCTGAAATAATATGCTACAATAGACTATATTCATCTGAAGTGTACAATTTTCCTAAGTTTTAATGATAAGCTTTCTATGCAGCTGGACACTGCTATAGTACAGCTGATCTCTGTAATGAAAGTGTGCATATGTATATAAGTCATTATCTTTCAGGGAAGGGCAGCCTCTTAACTAATGCATAGTGAATGTTTTGGGAAAAAAAAAAAAGTATGTTATAACACCTGCACCATCATGTCTCACTAGCATCACTACGTATTACAAAGAGATATACAGCTAAAGTACTAGTACTTCAAAGCACTAGAACCTAGTTTATTTCAAGATTATCTTTTCTGTATGTTTGTAGGACAGTACCTACATTTGCCCTTTATAGTGAATATTAAAATTACTTAAAATATTGACTTGACCTAGAGTTTTGAGAGTCAGATGCAGGAAACAAGTTTTGCGTGGCTTGGATTCTACCCTGCTGTCATGTTCCATGTTCAAAAAAATTCCAAGTATGCTTCCTCTGTGGTGACTTCTTTTAGTCATTCCTTTTATAACAGTTTCAGTCTGACCCAGGCCTTTTTATTCTACAAATAACATTGTTCCTCATTGAAATTCCCCTTTCATTTACAGGGTTATCAATTTATTTATAGATATATACAATAGCATAGAACTTGAAATTTTGCACTGGAACTGAACAAAAGTAACACACCACTAAGGAAGTAAGGAAGATGAGGGAAAAATAAACAAACAAACAAACAAACAAAAACTACAGTGACTCTGCTGGTAGATACTAATAATTAGAATATTCAAGTATTCAGGTTACGGAAAAAAAGGAGTGTTAAAGTGTTTTTGTTTCTTTCTGTCTTTCTTTTGTGTGTGTGTGTGTATTTTTGTGTGTAGATAGCACCTATGCACCTTCACAGCTATTTGAAGTCTGAATTACGTTGTGAAAATTCTCAGCATGCTATTAGAGATTAATGGTAGGTTACAGAATCACAAAATCAACTAGGTTGGAAGAGACCTCCAACATCACCAAGTCCAACCTCTGACCTAACACTAACAAGTCCTCCACTAAATCATATCACTAAACTCCACATCTAAATGTCTTTTTTAGACCTACAGGAGACCACCTGGGCAGCCCATTCCAATGCCTAACAACCCCTTCAGTAAAGTTCTTCCTAATACCCAACCTAAACCTCCCCTGGCACAACCCCAGAACGACTACCCGTTAAAGAATGCAGCAATTCAGGTCACCGGATGCAGGGAGTGTCAGAGCCTGCTGCTGCCATCGGCGGGAGGCAGAGATACTGTGTGCGTGAGGTGCGAGCAGGTGGACGACCTGGTCCGCATGGTGGCGGAGCTCAAGGAGGAGGTGGAGAGGTTGAGGAATATAAGGGAGTGTGAGCGGGAGATAGACTTGTGGAGTAACTCCCTGCAGGGCCTCAAGGAGAGGTACCGGGGTGAGACACCCCAAATGGGGGTGGACCCCCGGCCCTGTCGCTGTCAGGCAGAGGGAGGGGACCTAAGAATTGAGGAAGAATGGAAACAGGTCCCTGCTCGACATCGCAGGTGATGCCCTCCCCTTCTGGCCCCACCTTCCCAGGTGCCCTTACGGAACAGGTTTGAGGCCCTGGAGCTCGAGAGACCGGTGGCTGAGGAAGAGGAAGCAAGTGTTCCCAGGAGGATGCCTAGGGCGAGGAGGTCGACTCCACGCCTCAGGACTGCCTCCATCAAGAAAGACAAGAGGGTTATTGTTGTGGGAGACTCTATTCTCAGGGGAACAGAGGGCCCTATTTGTCGGCCTGACCCTACCCGTAGGGAAGTCTGCTGCCTCCCTGGGGCCAGGGTCAGGGATGTTGCCAGGAAGCTTCCCAACCTGGTACGCCCCTCTGATTATTATCCTCTTTTGATAGTCCAGGCAGGCAGTGACAACACTGAAGAGAGAAGCCTGAAAGCTATCAAAAGAGACTTTAGGGAGCTGGGACGGTTAGTGGATGGAGCGGGAGCACAGGTGGTGTTTTCATCCATCCCTATGGTGGCAGGGAGAGGTACGGAGAGGACACGGAAAGCCCACCTGTTAAACACGTGGCTCTGGGGCTGGTGCCAACGAAGAAATCTTGGGTTTTTCGACCATGGGGCACTTTACTCAGCACCCGGCCTGATGGCCGTAGACGGGTCCCTATCCTTTAGGGGAAAAAGGATCCTGGGCCAGGAGCTGGCGGGGCTCATTGATAGGGCTTTAAACTAGGTAAGAAGGGGGATGGGGCTGAAGCATGGATTGTTGGGGCTGTGCCAGGGGGAACAATGGCAAGGCCAGAGGATAAGGTAAAGGCCCAGCTGAAGTGAATCTACACCAATGCACGCAGCATGGGTAACAAACAGGAGGAGCTGGAAGCCATCGTGCAGCAGGCAGGCTACGACTTGGTTGCCATTACGGAGACATGGTGGGACCAGTCTCATGACTGGAGTGCTGCGATGCCTGGCTATAAGCTCTTCAGAAGGGACAGGCAGCACAGAAGGGGTGGTGGTGTAGCTCTCTATATTAGAGAGTCTTTTGATGTTGTAGAACTCGAGGCTAGGAATGACAAGGTCGAGTCCCTTTGGGTTAGGATCGGCGGGGTCAACAAGGCTAGTGTTCTGGTCGGGGTCTCCTATAGACCACTGAACCAGGATGAGGAGACAGATGAGGAATTCTACAGGCAGCTGACAGAAGTTGCGAAATCTTCAGCGCTTGTACTCGTGGGGGACTTCAACTTCCCTGACATATCCTGGAAACACAACACAGCCCAGAGAAAGCAGTCTAGGAGGTTTCTGGAGAGCGTGGAAGATAGCTTCCTGACGCAACTGATTAGTGAACCTACCAGGGGTGGTGCCCCGCTAGACCTTCTCTTCACAAACAGAGAAGGACTGGTGGAGGATGTAATTGTCGGGAGCTGTCTTGGGCAGAGTGCCCACGAAATGGTGGAGTTCACTATTCTTGGCGAGGCCAGGAAGGGGACCAGTAAAACTGCTGTATTGGAATTTCGGAGGGCTGACTTTGGGCTGCTCAGGACACTAGTTGGTGGAGTTCCTTGGGAGGCGGTTCTAAAGGGCAGAGGGGTCCAGGAAGGCTGGGAGCTCTTCAAGAGGGAAATCCTAATGGCGCAAGAGCGGTCTGTCCCCATGTGCCCAAAGATGAGCCAGCGGGGAAAAAGACCAGCCTGGCTCAACAGAGAATTGTGGCTTGAGCTCAGGAGAAAAAAGAGGGTTTATAATCTTTGGAAAAGTGGGCAGGCCACTAGGGAGGACTATAAGGATGTAGCGAGGCTGTGCAGGGACAAAATTAGGAAGGCCAAAGCTCATCTGGAGCTCAATCTGGCTACTGCTGTTAAAGATAACAAAAAACGTTTTTACAAATACATCAACACAAAGAGGAGGACTAAGGAGAATCTCCATCCTTTACTGGATGCGGGGGGAAACTTAGTTACAAGAGATGAGGAAAAGGCGGAGGTGCTCAATGCCTTCTTTGCCTCAGTCTTTAGCGGCAATACCGGTTGTTCTCTGGATACCCAGTACCCTGAGCTGGTGGAAGGGGATGGGGAGCAGGATGTGGCCCTCACCATCCATGAAGAACTGGTTGGTGACCTGCTACGGCACTTGGATGTGCGCAAGTCGATGGGGCCGGATGGGATCCACCCAAGGGTACTGAGAGAACTGGCAGAGGAGCTGGCCAAGCCCCTATCCATCATTTATCAGCAGTCCTGGCTATCAGGGGAGGTCCCAGCTGACTGGCGGCTAACAAATGTGACGCCCATCTACAAGAAGGGCCGGAGGGCAGAGCCGGGGAACTATAGGCCTGTCAGTTTGACCTCTGTGCCAGGGAAGCTCATGGAGCAGATCCTCTTGAGAGTCATCAGGCGGCACTTGCAGGGCAAGCAGGCGATCATGCCCAGTCAGCATGGGTTTATGGAAGGCAGATCCTGCTTGACGAACCTGATCTCCTTCTATGACAAAGTGACGCGCTGGGTAGATGAGGGAAAGGCTGTGGATGTGGTCTACCTTGACTTCAGCAAGGCTTTTGACACCGTCTCCCACAGCATTCTACTCAAGAAACTGGCTGCTCTTGGCTTGGACTGGCGCACGCTACGTTGAGTTAGAAACTGGCTGGATAGCTGGGCCCAAAGAGTAGTGGTGAATGGAGTCAAGTCCAGTTGGAGGCCAGTCACTAGTGGCATCCCCCAGGGCTCGGTGCTGGGGCCGATCCTCTTTAATATCTTCATCAATGATCTGGACGAGGGCATAGAGTGCACCCTCAGTAAGTTTGCAGATGACACCAAGTTAGGTGCGTGTGTCGATCTGCTCGAGGGTAGGAAGGCTCTGCAGGAGGATCTGGATAGGCTGCACCGATGGGCTGAGGTCAACTACATGAAGTTCAACAAGGCCAAGTGCCAGGTCCTCCACCTGGGGTGCAATAACCCCAAGCAGAGCTACAGGCTGGGAGATGAGTGGTTGGAGAGCTGCCAGGCAGAGAAGGACCTGGGAGTGATGGTGGACAGTCGGCTGAATATGAGCCAGCAGTGTGCCCAGGTGGCCAAGAAGGCCAACGGCATCCTGGCTTGTATCAGAAACAGTGTGACCAGCAGGGCTAGGGAAGTGATCGTCCCCCTGTACTCGGCTCTGGTGAGGCCGCACTTCGAGTACTGTGCTCAGTTTTGGGCCCCTCGCTACAAGAAGGACATCGAGGTGCTTGAGCGAGTCCAGAGAAGGGCGATGAAGCTGGTGAGGGGCCTGGAGAACAAGTCCTACGAGGAGCGGCTGAAGGAACTGGGGTTGTTCAGCCTGGAGAAGAGGAGGCTCAGGGGCGACCTTATCGCTCTCTACAGATACCTCAAAGGAGGCTGTAGCGAGGTGGGGGTTGGTCTGTTCTCCCACGTGCCTGGTGACAGGACGAGGGGGAATGGGCTTAAGTTGCGCCAGGGGATTTTTAGGTTTGATGTTAGGAAGAACTTCTTTACTGAAAGGGTTGTTAGGCACTGGAACAGGCTGCCCAGGGAGGTGGTGGAGTCACCATCCCTGGAAGTCTTTAAAAGACGTTTAGATGTAGAGCTTAGGGATATGGTTTAGTGGGGACTGTTAGGGTTAGGTTAGAGGTTGGACTCGATGATCTTGAGGTCTCTTCCAACCTAGAAATTCTGTGATTCTGTGATTTAGCCCATTCCCCCTTGTCCTGTCACCAGGCATGTGGGAGAACAGACCAACCCCCACCTCCTTATGGCCTCCTTTAAGGTACTCAGAGTGCGATAAGGTCACCCCTGAGCTTCCTCTTCTCCAGGCTGAACAACCCCAGCTCCCTCAGCCACTCCTCGTAAGACTTGTTCTCCAGACCCCTCACCAGTATCATTGCCCTTCTCTGGACACGCTTGAGCACCTCCATGTCCTTCTTGTAGCAAGGGGCCCAAAACTGAACACACTACTCGAGGTGCAGCCTCACCAAAGCCAAGTACAGGGAGACAATCACTTCCCTAGTCCTGTTGGCCACAGTGTTTCTTATACAAGTCAGGATGCTGTTGGCCTTCTTGGCCACCTGAGCACACTGCTGGCTCATATTCATAGGTTATTACCTTTTGTATGATTTTTACTTATGTGCACTCAACTCAACTTCATCAATACTGATTTAGTAGAAAAAATGGTGATTTCAGAATTCTGACTGAAATAAATGCCAATATAATTCAATTTATACCCATTTTTTCTCTGGGTCATCTAGTTCATGTACGTGAAAACCTAAACAGAGAAATTTGTTTTTCTGGTTAATTGCCACTGAGTATACTGAAACTTGGCATCTTTAAATGCTACATTTAGAAAACAAAATACTCAGTAAAGATTGTGCAGTGCTTCTAAAAATAAAGCCAACAAATGTCAACAGAAAGGATAATCCTGCCTCCCAGTCCACCAAGCCCCAAGGGAAACTCACACTCATGTCTTAAAGCATATCAAGATTTGTAAACTATTGTTGTGTAGATACTGTCATTTTAACATATACATTGCCTTATAAATTGATAACGAGAACCGAGCAGTAAAAATGTAAACAAAAGCTATCCTGTAATATTACAAGGGCTCCGTAATTTTCTAGCAATTCCCATACAACAGTGTTGAGCATGAGATTTAGTTTTATTCAATTACTCTGGTGATAAAGGTGTATTTTACAGTCAAAATGCTTAAACTCTTCATGTATGTTTTTATTCAAAGGTTAAATTCCAATGCAATTGCATTGAGTGAGGCTTGAGTGAAAACTGCAAAAAAGTTTGCAATGTTAAATATGTCATATATGGTTTGAAAAAGTATTGTATATGAAGCTTCTAAAGAAATAATGTGCTGTTAATATGGTCCAGGAAAAAACAAACAAACAAACAAACAAAAAAAACCACCATGCATTGGAATTCTGTATGAAATCAGTAACCTGTAAAATGTTCAGATACTTATCTAAGCCTTGATTGACACTTTAAGACTTGATGACTTCGAGACTTGAGCCTGTAAAATTCTAATGCCACTCAAGGTTAACGTTAAAACCCTTTATGTTACTTGGTGGCTCTTGAAACCTGTAATGGTGTAACTTTGAAAATATTTCCTGTTTATAAAAGAGAAATAAATTACTGCTCCTGAAAGTGAATTGTCTTTTGCTTTGTTTGATTCTTATGTCATACTCCACCAGCTAAAAAGATATGGCATCCATTTTATAAATATATCTTCTGGGGTTAAATTTGGTTTGGTTTACCAAAAGAAAGTTGTGTAAAAGTTGTGTAGAGACTGTAAAAACAGTCATTCTTCTTGTATATTAGCTTAAAACATATGGATTTGGATTTTTTGTATGGCACTATTTAAGTATCCCTGATTCCAAAGAGGACACTAATATCAATCTTGGAAGTAATTGTGTTTAAAGATATTCTGATCGATGCATAAACTAATATATTTATAACCATAATCAGCTTATATAGTCTATAGGCTATAGTCTTGGTTTAAGGATAACCAGGAGATACTCAGAAGAAACTAAGAAGGATATATACCCTGCCCATCACTTCCTTCCAACAAATCCTGGGAACGAATGTGGTTCCTCCTTCAGTGTGCAAGACTGCTGATGGAAAGGATGCCCAAACACATGCGCTGGTCAACATGGAAGACGGTTTCTCACTGGCCCATGGTTTTCTTGGAATCAACCTGAAGACACATTGCACCAGCTTAAGAGAGACCTTTCTATACATAAAAAGCAGGCCAATTCTTACAGGATACATGCTTCCTAACATATTCAGTCAATATGAAATGCAATAGATTAGATTTTCATCACCAAAATTGCAACTGTCATATTTTTAGCTGTAATGAGATTCCATGCCATGTAACCAATTATTTTTCTAGCAACAGATAAAAACTATTTTTTGGACATATCTTGGGACTTTCTTTCCAAATAATTCTTTAGTGAGTGTATTTTTCTCTTAAATGTCTTCTGTGACATATTTCAACATTCTGGACCTCATGAAAGCATTACTGTGGGGTGCCACAAAGAGGAAATGACTCTGTGCTGGAGTATAGACTGTATTTTATAAAAATGATTTAATTTATTTAAATATCTTAATGAGCACACAGGACAAAATATTTGAGTATTCTAACAAGAAAGCTTTTGTGCTCACTCTCTAAAGTTTATCAGGTATCGGTACATAATTCACACTTTTTTTTATTATTCCTTTGGGCATTATAATGACCAGATTTTCAAATGATGTAAAATCATAACATATACATTTACCTCAAAATGGCCTTGATCTATCTTGGTTATGCAAAATTACACGTAGCAAATAAGAGCAATACAAGTTTCCTCCCACAATAAATGTTTGTTAGTATATATGTCATATCCTACTGATTTTCAAACCTCCATATATATTGAAAATATGTCACTGTGATCTATAATTTAGGCATACTTTTGACATTTTTTAAAAATAAAAATATAGACAGCCATATACCTTAACTACTCAAATAAGTTAGTTAATTCATTGTTAAATGTTATTGAGTATAATTTTCTCTTGGTTACTGGTTATATTCATGTAATAGCACCACTGTAACAGAAAGCAGAATCTGGAAAGCCATGTTGTTTAAAGAATAGGAAAACAAATAATGTGAGATCATTCTCTAATAATATACATGGTTATGATTACAATGCTCTATTGCAATTGTTTAATTTTGCATATGACAGAAAGAACTAACATTCCTAGAGCACACATAAAAATAACTTATTGTTATTATTTTTCTTTTCTGCATTCCATAGTTGTATGAAAGCTTCTTTCAGCAGAAACAAACACATAGCTCTTATCTGGCTTATAGACTAATAACTTTGCATGTTGTCAAGACAGCAAAATAGATATGTATATTCACTTGGATTATGATAACTTTCTATTTGCTCGGACCAAAACCAACCAACCAAACAAACAAAACACCTGAAAAAGATCTATACTGTGGCTATCCCTGAGCCATTAAAATAAACTATACTGAGAATAACTGTAATCCAAACTGACATTTTTCTAGCTCTAACACAGTCCATTGAGGAAATTTCTTTTTATTAAACAGCAACTCGTTTTTCTACATCTATGGTTTTCTAGTTACTAAATCTAGACTTTTTTTCTAGAAAAAAATCAAGACTTTTTTCTTCATTAGCTATAAGGATATATTGATTGATCACAGTACATCTCATGTCTCTTTTTTCACCTCAAGTTGTCATTTTTCAATTCATGGCCTTCTCAGTCCATGAACTACCATTATTGTTACTTTCATAACACTCAGTAGAGTGACATTTTATTGACACGAAAGGATTTCATCTTAAATATTGGCAATACCAACAGACAGAATATAAACCAAAATAAGAGAAGAAAGTGAAACTAGAGAAGCTATTTTTTTCTAATTTAATCTCAGAATTATTATTTTATCTATATAAATTAATAGTAGTTTGAACAGCCTGAAGAAAAGGCTTCGGGGAGATCTCATTGAAGCCTTTCAATACTTAAAGGGGGCATATAAGAAAAGATGGAGAGCAACTTTTTGCTCAATCAGATAATGATAGGACAAGGAGGAATGATTTTAAACTATGAGAGTATTTAAATTAGGGGTTAGGAGGAAATTCTTCACTCAGAGGGTGGTGAGACACTGAAGCAGGTTGCCTAGACAAGTTGTAGATGCCCCAACCCTGGAAGTGTTCAAGGCCAGGTTGGACAAAGCCCTGGGCAACCTGATCTAGTATGTGGCATTCCTGCCCATGGCAGGGGGGAACTGGATGATCTTGAAGGTTCTTTCCAACCCAAACTATTCCATGATTCTATGAACAAATTGCTGGTATTACTTTATGCTTGTTACTGCATGGCATGCAAGCATATGGAAGACACTACGATGTGTTTGGGCCACCAGATATATTTGAAAAGACATGCTCACTGCTTCATTGCTCAGTCATTCCAGCTCTGCACCTCATGAGGAGCTCTGCATCTCATTAAATCATGGTGCTGACAGTTTGGAATGTCTACTTCATTTCAACTTCACAGAAAAAAAAAAAAAAAAAAAATTACCTAGAGTACCTGTTCCCCAAAAGAGGGACTCTATCCTTGCACTCTGAAGGAGAACTATTTCTTCCCATTGTCATAAGTATTGTTTGCTGTCTTCATATACGTAAAAGTCTTGGATGAATGAGCTCCTATCAAATAGCAAAAGGGACCTAACTGGTTTTAGAGCTTGGTTGTGGGAAGGCTCTTTAGAGGGTACTTATAGATACAAATGCATATTTATAAATACATACCTAGTGTTTCTATTCAGGTAGAGAAACAATTTAGATTGCATTCTGTAATGCATTTCCAAAAGCTGCTCTAAATGCAGCTAGTTACTTTAAAAGGCCACTGTACCAAATCAGCTGATTTATATGCTCTGTAGAATGTTTATGTATCTTTAGGAAATACAAAACAGTTTTTATGTGTGTGTATGTGTATGTAAATATATATAATGCAACTTAAAATGTAAATATATACACAACACTGTGATGCTGCTAAACACTTATCAACCAGATATATAATAAACACATAATATCTGCACTTGTCTGCCGAACGTCTTCCAGGCATAAGTTAAATATTGGGTTTTTATGCACTTAGTAAAAGTCTTTTTGTAAATAACTACAGCAACTGGTCAATTTTTAAAAGGTTTTTCCTTTATATATTATTGAATCAATTTATCTCTTTTCATTTTATATTAGTAACTGCAAATGAGAAACACCCTCTTAATGTGCTAATACTACACCTCAGGCAGGTAGGTATTGGAATGATAGAAAGAGTGAGTCTGGAGCTGGAGGATGACTGGAGGATGGTATTCCACTTGGTATCAGACTGATACCAACTCTTAAAGTAGGAAAAAAAGTCGTAAGGCCTGTAGGGGTAGAGAAGACTGTGAGGGGAGTTCACAGTTCGAGGACACTTCTCTTAGCTTCACTCATTCATAGCCTTCACGTTCATAAACTTTTATTCTAGCCAGTCACAAAAATAGACTCATCTTCTCACCAGTCTGGTACTTGGGCCAACCACTCCTTGTTTAAAAGTCCCTCTCATAAAATGCTATAAAATGAGTTCCACCCTTTCGGACCCTGTTGTTTGACACAACTCTTGTTAACATTTACCTGGAAACGGACACAAAACGAAGAAGCTGCAACTTCCAGCACAGCCATGTGTTGCCTCTAAGACAATTCTCAGTCCTTCTGTACAATGTTTCTGGTATACATATATATATATATATATATATATTATATATATTATATTATATATATATATATATATTATATATATATAAGGGAATTGTACCAATACAGAGGGAGTTATATCTCCTCACTGAACTTCTACAGCATCTTTACGTCTAATTAACAATAATTGTCAGTGATCTTAAGGACACCTCCATAAGTCATTAGTAAAATTTGCTCCCATGAGATAAACAAACATACAGTGCCACTGAGACTTAAATTCAGGAAAAAAGTTGCTCTTTGACTGTGATATTTCCTTTTGAGCACACTCTCTTGGGGCTCGTAACTTCCCTTGCACTCACAGGTCCCTGAGACACTTCTGAAAGCTCCACCCAAACAGCATTTTACTACCTACGTTTGCTGTATGGTGCAAACATCCTAGAATTATTCCTGTAATTGTTACTTTTCTAGGGGGCATTAGTCTCTGTTTTTTATTCAAGTGTATGTTCAGCACTGAGATGAAGAGACCTCATTTCATATGAGATATATGCAAGTTACCTGCTGAACTGTTGCCTTTTTCAATTTGGTATAAGAGCTTTGGAAATCATTTCACATGAAATGATGCAGTTTTCTACCAAATGTGGAGCTGCTGACTTGGAGAGAGCACAAATATGTTTTGAGTTGAGAACAAGAGATCATTCAGCTTTCATAGGCATTGCAACAGCAAGAATTAGAATGAGTAGCTTAAAAGCAATGCTTGGGGCTCAGAAAAATATCATGATTATTCATCATTGTTATCCCCAGGAATAAAGCTCTCTGGGAACTTCTAAAAGAGAAAGTTCCCTTGCTGGTTTATTTCAGATGCATTGATGGGCACAGCAACACAGATAGGTAACCAGGTGCCTTTCAGAGAGTACAAGGGCAACAGTTGTACATTATTTTTCTGTGGCCAGGTAAAAGATATGATAAGCCTTATGTTTAAACTCTGAAAAACCCATTTGAAGAGGTGGTACAATGTAACCCAGGGAATTCTTGGCCATCCAGAAGCAGATGAAAAAAATAAAATGATTCTATGAAAAGATTTTGGTAAACATGGAAAAGACTAAGACTGAAATACCCATTATGTTTCCAAATAAAGCACACAGTGATAGCGCTTGAAAAGCAGAAGATGTGTGCAAAGAAAAGAACAGAATGAATAGCTGCATTTTTCAGAATTTCTCTAGAAAGCAAGTTGGTATTTGTAAATGGCAGAATGTGAAACAATATTTCCTAAAAGTGGGAAAAATGCCATTATAACAGATGGCAGGACTGCAGGCATGCAAGAGAACAAGTCTATGAATTGATGCATGGGCATGTTTTCTGTCCAGGAATGTTGAAACAGCAGCTTTTAGAGAATAATTTCAACTCCTACATTTAGAGAACTATCATTATCATCCCAGCTTCAAGTTTGCTTAATATAGGCATGGATTTTATTTCTTGAAATGATTTTTAGTCATTTTGATAGCCAATGTTTTCACAAACTAATATTTAGTCAAATGAAATAACAGATGTACTTTGATACTTTATTATTATATTTGTTATATATTATTTTAAGACATTTATGTTTAAACACCATTCATAAGGTTTGTATCTGTCTGTATACAGCTGATTTACATGTGAATAAATTTGCATTTATTTCTATGATATTTCAGATCTGAGCATTATTAAAAAATAAAATTTTGACTATAGGTCCTAGAATAAAAAGTGTTGCTCTATATGCCTGAAACACATAAGGGGACAAATCAACAAATGACTTCATTGTCTCTCACCCAGCATACCCCCATTAAGATAGCTACTCTGCCAGTTCATTCTTGTGAACTTCATCAACATGAAGTATTTTATTTATTTTTTTTGTTCACATTGAAGGTATGCATTGCTTTGGCAATCTTCTTTCTACCTCAGCCTGTGACTTTTCTGTTCTGCAGAATAGGATGTTGATAGATATGCTTTAGTGCTCTGATGTAAAAGTCTATTTGCTCCAAAAGGGGAAAATCAAACTAAGGTTGTCTGAAATAACTGAGAACATGCTTTTTAATGTATCAAGACTGGCTTAATTACTCACTGTCTTTAGTCAGAAAAGGTAAAGTTGCTAAAAGAAACAATATGTATTGCAACACAATTGTGAACTAAGTGCTGAAAAATCACAAGTGTATTCTGAGAAGGAAGAGTTAAAAAAGCCCTTGTGCACATTCCTCTGAAGAACCTTTACAACATCTCAACTGGGGAGCATGTCTGAGTTTAGCTGAACAGGCAGCACTTCTCGGGGACTTCAGTAAATTTACTGAAGATCTACCTCCATTGCACATGAAGGCTGGCATTACTGTTTTAACTTCAATAACATCCTGCTTGCTCAAGCTACACAAATTAAAAAAGCTGAAGATGGACCTTATCATTAGGATGAACAGTATGAATATGAAGACAATGTGATCCTAAAACAACAAAGGAAGAAATATGAAGGTTGAAACTCAGTGCTGAAAAAAGGGTTCACTTGTCTCAAAAACTGGAGGTGACCAAATTTTCCTGACTTACAAGTACTTCATGAAGAACACAAGAAAGAACAGAGCAGAAAGGAACTTTATGGAAGAAACAAACAAAATGTCATTGAAATCCCTGGTGTGTATGGTTTCAGTGAAATATGAAAATAAGAGAGTCATGCTTAGCTTCTAGCTAACTCACACTAGTCAAAGATGTGGCACAGAGATCTTTAAGAAACATTCCCACAACTCACCAACATGACTAACAAAGGCAACATTAACTCCATGTCTAATAAAAGTACTGCTAAGTAAAGTACATCAAAGAGTAACTTACTGCTTGATATTAAAAAATCTGGAAAATAATCTTTTATTCCTGCATTTAACAAGGTCTGGCAGCTTCTATTAGAGATAAAAAATAAATTGGTTTAAAAACAGCTGAAAATACCCAAAAAAGCGAAGGTGAGATACTGGTGAGAAAATGACACTTTAGTTAGCTGACAACATGGAAACTGTTGTTTAAGGCATACCAGATAAAAATGTGAGGGGTAAAACCATGACCCGTTAGCTGCTCGTCTGAATAACCAAATTCTGACCCCTAGCACAGCGAGGAGCAATCACACAACTAGAAAGTACAAAGGCTGATGTCTGGAAAGAGGGTATTGACCTACTGCATTCTGCATTTCTTTTGGAAGTACTTTGAGATTGACAGTTATTTTAAGAAGAATTATGGTTCAGTATTTCTTCATGCACACTGACGGTGATACAGAAAGGTAAGAACAATTATCAATCTAAGTACAATGATCATACTTGAAAAGCAGTTTGAATTAGTAATTAGGATAAAGGAAAATCACCTGGAATATGTAGAAGCAGAGCTTTCAATTAGCCATGGCCTGTTGGTTTAAAAGTGTCACAGCGAATGACAACTGCATATGCAGAACTGATACAAGGGTCACTTTCTGTCCCCAAAGGCCCTTTTATATCTTCTATTGTAGCTGCCTCCAGCTGGGAGGCTTTTGTGTAAACAAAGGTGGCATTTGGTCTTCAAAACTGTAACAATTATTTGGTCTTCAAAACAGTAACAGTAGCAATCTGTGCCAATTCATGATGATGATAATATTTGAGTCTAGGGAATTTAGGTTCCTGACACAGCTTCAATATCTGCACCTAGCAATTTAATTTTTTTTCTCTTCAAGCTTATTGAAGAATCAACCACTGATATCCTTTAACTTCCCCTGTCTATTAAAACTGCAGGCACAGTAGGTGCAACTATTGATCTCAAGCTACCACAAGATTTCCTCTGTAAAAGTAGCCTTCCTGCTCAGTTTGCAACAGGTCTTTCAACACTGTGCTATATCCCCATTAAAAATGAATGAAACTGTTATGATCCATGACTCCACAATGAATATCAAATGACTCCTCCATTATTAACATCATTACAGGACACTAGAGGTAACTATTCAGTGCAGCTTACAGGGGTTTAGTTGCATGATCCCTTTTATCTTAGTATGATTTGTGTGACTAAAGCCCCCCAAATCACACAATATTTAACCTAAGGTTCAGTGATTTTACAGTTTATCCTATAAAATATATTGGGAATCAATAGGTAAACAATATGTATCACTGTTTCTGAATGTGATCTTTTTGTGTATACAGTGCCTACCATTGCCATCAAAATAACGTGCTCTAAAGATCTGTGAGGTAGATATTGCCTTAAGTCTAACAAACAGAACTAGCACTGTAACAGAACCACTCCTTTATTGCTTTAAAAAACCATTCTTTCTAACTTTGTTTTTATTTATGTGTACCTGCTTTCATAATAAATAATGCCACTGATCAAGCAATGAACATTAATCATTTTGCTTAACTAGATATTTCTTAAAGGTCATCCCACATGGAGCTTTCCCTTGTTCTGTCCGCGTGCCCTTGATTAATGGTGCCATTTCCCTGTACTCACTCCATGCACCCTTGGACCTTGGATCCTTGTTTTGTAGTTCTTACTTGCTTCTGGCTTCTACATGAGTTGCATGCCTGTCAAAATGACATGAGAAATGACTGCATAACCTTTGCTGACGTTCAGCAGTTCCTAGTCTTTCAGTTTTCACCCTGCACTGAGCTCCAAGAAGCCTGCTTTAGGTTTACAGTTTTCCAGGAAGAATTTGCCGTGACAGGAGAGAAATGATTGCTCTAGATTACATTGCCAACCAAGCTTTGACAAATGTTACAGAACTAACAGATCTTGCCTGAGATAAATATATATCAGCGGATAGTGTGGCTAGTTCTCACTCATGCAATCTCATTTTTAAATCTGTGTTAAAGAATCAGCTCTAGTAATAGTATAGCAGTGGAATATAGTATGGGAATAGGGATTTGATGGTGTAGTATGATAGAAGGATTGATGATAGCAAGGTTGAGAATGATCTAGTGTCTGTATTTGAGGCTTAAGTGTTCTGGATTAAATGCTCTGTTTGTCAACAGATTTGCCTGGGTTTAATGGGGCAAGTTACCAAAGGTGAGACACCTGGGTCTCATTCTATCTATGTATCTGCTGCTTGTTTGTAAAATAGGTACGCTGAAAAAGGGGAATAGTTTTCTTAGATCATGAACAGATTTGAGATGGATACACACGAAAATCCTAATCTCAAAATTACATCTATTTATATCTTACTATATGCTAGAAGTATTTCACATTTCAAAATACTCTCTAGGAGAGCTGCTAGCAGCCTGAGTTAGGGGAGATATTAGTTCCCTCCCTGAGACCCTGGCTATCAGGAAACTATGGATATATCTCTGTGTCTCCAGGACACTTCACTCACACTTATGGGAAATCTGACTTTTTTCCCCAGACCTGGGTGATCGTTCTGTAAAGAGTAAAGCAGAAACACAAAGATATTGTGATTCTTTCCAACCATGCAGGAAGCATATGGCAAAAACAGTAATTCAGTCCACAATGATCCTGTGCTCAGACAGAAGGTGATGGTTAGTTACATGCAACAGAACTCTTTTGATGCAAGTTAATACATTTACTAAAGCAGAGATGACACCATTAGCAATAACTTCTCCATCAACCTTTGATGCTGAACAGGGGTCATGCAGGATAAGATACTGTACTGAGGGCATAGCCGTCTTCCTGTTCTCAGATCAACACACACTTTTCTCAAATGTGTATCGTCTATCTATCTCTATACTTGCATACTGGAAAACATAGGTATAATTCCTGGAATTTAAATTTAAGTAGATTTTTCTCTAGTTGCTCCAAACAATTTTATGATTTTCAGAAGGGAAAAAAAAAATAAAAATAATAATAATACAAAGACGCCCCCCCCAATGAACCAAAAAGAAACCAACCCTCTAGACAATTATAGTGGTGTATCTCTGGGAACATCACAGTTCCTGGCTAACATAACATTTCATTGGTGTATACCAGGTATCTTAAGGAGGTCAAAAGAGAGTAGAACTTCCTATTTCATCACTGAGTATGCCTTCCAGAAACTATTACATCAACTATGGAACGTGAGGTTTATTTCATGGCATTGTAAAAGTAAAATAAGGGAAAACTGTGAATACACAATGATTAAAGTGTACCTTGTTCTTTTTATAGACAGTGTGCTTATGCTATATGTATATGGTCAATTTAATTTCAACTTTCATTTTTATCACCAAAGTAAATTATATTTTTAGGAAAAAAATGTTATGTTCTAGCATATTTTTAAATAATTAACATTTTGTTTTCTAAAGAAAGATTTCATGGATCAACTCTTGCATGCTGTTTGTATGCAAGTTTCCTACATTTTGCATTGCTGAATAATTGAGAACATTAGCTCCCAAACCATGAAAAATTCATTTTAACATTATGTATTATTAATCAATTTAATTTAAAGTGATCTGAAAAGTTCCACTTTCAGTTATGGTGCTTGAAGATATGTTTAGACAGTGGTTTGGTTTGTGTTTTAGCACTTTGTGTAACTCTTTCTGACCTGATACACTTCTTAAAGAGGGTCATACTGCATACACATGATAACGGAAAAAAATTATAAATAAAAACCAGTTGACATAATTTATTTGGATTTCCAGTTTAGATTCCAAATCCTTTTGAAAAGGTCTCACATAGAAAACCACTGCAAATTTAAATAGTTGGAAGATAAATTACTTGAAATGATCAAAAACATTTTCATCAGACAGAAAATAATACACTTTTAAAATTATTATTTTTACTACAGAAAGATATCATTGGTATGTTCCAAGGAAATTCATCTAGTCTTTTAGTTAATGTTTACTAATATTTTACTACAAAATAATAACCAAAAAAAAAGTTGGAAAACAGCAGCTACTATTCTAATTAAAAAAAAAATATATATCTCAGAAAGGAAAATATTTGTTTATATTGGATAAATATTTATTTAGTTTTCATTCACTATGTTTTTCTGGACATTAACCTGTACTTTAATACAAATTGAAAAGTGAGATGTGAGTGATATGGAAACTTCTGTGACTCAGACTTCTTCCTCATTATTTTATGAAAAATGGCTGGGTACTGAAGTCTATACTTACTATGTCAGATATGGTAATTATGTCATCTGGCCACAAATAGAAATCCTTAAAATACAGGCTAATAATCAAGAACTGCTGATGAATGATGGAAATATTTATAGATGCTGCAAAGTTATGCAGCTTTATCAGGATCAAATATTATTACAGACTTTATGCAAAACTCAAGTTTATAAAAAAGGTCAGTATCAATACAGGGAAAGTATTTTTGGATCTAAAAGCCTGAAACTCTTCTCTTCACATCTACATACCTCCATACACAGGAATTGGATCTGCTATGAAGTCAGAAAAACTTGAAAAAACACCCTATGTGGTGAATACCATAAAGAATAATGAAGAACCTTGTCAGCCAGTGAATTCTCACTGGAACAAAACATTATCTCTGCCACACCTAACTCAAATGGACAGTGGCTGAGGAGGCAACACGAATAGCCCAGGGCATGCATGAACTCTGCTGCAAATAATAAATGAAAAGACTGGGATAATTTTGCTTAGAAAGGAGTTAAAGTGCACAGACAAAACAGAAAGACTTTAAATAATACATACTGATGAAAGAATGTGAACTGCTGGTCTCCTGAATTTGTGGCTCCTTTTTAAGGGAAATTTTAATGTTAGATATTCAAGACCACAAAAAGACTAAACCTATTGCAAACTGCAGTCAAATTGTATAATCACCCCCCCCCCCTTCAGGAATTAGCTCAGGCAAGATTAAAAAATGCACCATGATAAAATATTTATACAAATAAGTTAGGAAATTTTTCATCAAAAAGCTGATAGCCTATCAGAATAACTGCATGAATTAAATCATTAAACAATTTAAAATTTAATGTTTGCATGTCTGCTCAAAGTTTGGACAGGGTGGGGTGTGCTTGGAAGAGGGGATACCTTTGCTAGTGAGGAGCCCTGCCAGTGGGGCTGTCTCCACAGTGATGGGGCTGATGAGGCTTCAGTGTGAGCTGAAAGCACTGGCAAGTGATCAGGGTTGGGAAAATTTGAGGAAGTTTTGTTGCAAAAACAATGGGGCTGTGAGCCAGAAAACTGCCCCTCAAGGCAATCCCTCCTTCAGTCAAAGACTGATTCCTCTCAGTTTCATAGCTTCTTAAAATAAACATGCTGGCATCAAACACACCCAATTTGTCACGTCTTTCCTCCTAACAGAAATAACTTAGCAGGCCCCAAGCTTTCACTAGCTGCTTGTATTAAAAAGAAGAAGAACATATGGATATAAAATATGTGCTATAGATGGAAAACTGGAGTAGACTAAGTGACTTGTCAAAGGAAAATATCAGAGCACCTTGGGTATTCACAGGAGGTGCTCCTGAGTTTTGTCCCCATTTCAAGGAATGACAAGACCTCAGAATCTGTGACGGATGGTCATCATTCCCGCAATCTCATTCTCCTTTTTTGTTGATTTTCCAACTTCACCCAACAGAACTGTAAGGCCATAGAAATGGAAGAGCTACAAACCAGACCTTGAGTGCAAATTCTTTTGACTTTCTTTATACTCTTTCTTCATTTTCTCTTCAAAAGATGTAGAGATACCCAGAATCTGGGGAAATGTTTCATTTTAGATGTCTAAAAGTGAGCTTTTTGAAGCAGTGGATATGTCTCAAAGCTTAACAGCTGTATAGCTTCAGTAGGTATTTAGCACCTGCTTCATCTAAGATTTGGGGTCACCTTTCTTTTTTTTTTTCTTGTTTTTGACACAGAGATAAAATACAACAGACTAGTGCTTTAACGAAAATAATGGGCATTAGTCTTATAGTAAAGTGTCGAAGGCCCGTGGTTATAAAAAATAATATGAGTCAAATACACTTCCCATGATTCATGTGTTCATAGCACTGTGTTCCCCAGAAAAGTAAAACAGTTGAAGGGCAGCTCCACACAAGGCAAATTTAACTTAATCTCATTGCCTGTTTTGCAACTTCGTGTACATATTTGCAAGTTACTTAAACATCACTTTAAAATAAAGTCCTGCATTGTGTAAAAATACAGTGAGCTCAATGTTGAACTATTTCCACAAGCACCTTAGGTATATAAGCCCATGTCTCCAAAAGTATTACATGACATACCCTGGTGTTCTTTGCAAAGGTATACCATTTTCCTAGATTAGATATAACTGAAACGTGTGCTGCTCCAAGTCAGAGTATTCATATCTATCAGAAGACTCTGCTTCTCCTCTCTTATTTTGTCATAATTTGGTAGCAGTACAACCAGACGATGCTATATACATATGATGTTTAAAAAGTATCTTATAACAGTAAGATAAAATTACATTTATAAAGTTACCTATTAGTAAAATAGTACAAAATGCCCACTGATATCAATTCTTCACTTAGTACCATGAAAAATATTGGTGTATAATGATGCATGGTAAGCCTCCTACTGCCCAGTGCTGTAGTAACATCACCAGAAGCAGTAAGAGTAGCAGTGTGCTAATCCTTTATCTACAATCACAGAAATGTTTACATTTCCAAATTTATGCCATCTCCTTAAAGCCCTGCTTACTTCCCTTCCTCCATAAAGAACTGCTCCTAAACTGTACCATAAAAAAGAAAAAAAAATAATAGAAAGAATAGAATAGAATAGAATAGAATAGAATAGAATAGAATAGAATAGAATAGAATA
>CM021731.1:102412795-102474756 GCA_011075105.1 Heteronetta atricapilla
TAGAATAGAATAGAATAGAATAGAATAGAATAGAATAGAATAGAATAATAGAAAAATAGGCTGTAGCAGCTCAAAACAAAGACCTATGTAGCCTAGTGTCCTCTGTGGGGAAGGCAGACAGTAATAAGTGCCCACAAGAAAAGATCAGTACTATAACTTATACACCCAGACACACTCTCCTGGTGTCCAGTGATGTGTGGCTGCAACAAAGCAGCACAGGGACTCGGTGGCAAAACAACAGGAGGGAAAAAAGAGAAGATGAAGTGAAGAGAAACTTCATAACTTCCACCATGATAGCCACTATACGCTGTGTCTTATGGCCCCCAAACCCTTCTTAATACCTATTCATATCCTTAGCCAAGAAGAAAAAAATGGTGATTTTCCTAAAGTATGGCAGATTTCACATCAGGTTTTCCAAATAATAATTTTTTTGTTTCCCTATAAAGAAACCTTGTGCCATTTATAGAATTACTGAATTTTCTTCCTAAATTCCACCACTATTAGTTGTAGCATTGTCTTCTACTTTTTCTTACTTTTTCTACTTTTAATAAGCAAATGTGAAAGCTGGGAACTTGTTTTCCAAAATGATGACTCTTTCTCTCCACCATCCAGAATGGACATTTTCACACATCATAGATGAATAGAAGTACGATACATGTCATACAAATCAGTGTAAGAAAAAGAGGTTTTCAGGAATGTAGAAGTGTTGAGGATTTTTTTTCTTTTTACTCTAAGAGCTTGTACTTATTATATTACTCCTCCCTCAATATCCTAATACACAATATATATTATTTCCTTATGTTATCAAATGGGGTTCACCTCCTCATTTAACATATGACTTAGAGTTATTTAAGTTAGATATCTAAGCTAAATTAGTTTTCTGAGTTCCTGTTTTATTTTTATTTATTATTTTTCTTCAGCGGGGAACACCTCTAGATGTGGTTCACCCTGAGACAGGTACAGGGGAGAGGTGAGTGCCCACTGGCAATGGGAGCCTGGATGGGTTAGACATCTATTTTTCAGATGGCAAAAATCAAAGGAGATCAATCCTCCACGGGTTCAGGTAGACAAAGCTTGATGGCTAAAATCCTTGCAGAGTCACAGCCATGGCAAGGTGTGTGTGAGTCAGTGACAGAATGAATCCTAGATGGGATTCTGCCAGGGATAAAAAAAAAAAAAAAGTGTCTGCAAGCTGAGAGAAGTCATACCTTGAACATCCCACAGCATGTTCTTTAATATTAAATATTTGAGCACTTTGCATGAAGACCCTCAGGCATTACTAATTTCTGGCTTTTGCCTGCCTCTGCCTCTAGGAGTCTCAAATCAACTGGCATCACTCACAAACACCTTTGGATTTCCATCACCTTCCTCGTGTCATCCCTCACTGAATCCACATTGAGCAGTGCTGTTGCTCTACAATTTACATAGTGCTTTCTGTAAAACAAAACTAACCCAAATCATAATTCTAGTTACAATTTATCCCATGAAGTTTAGATTAGCACTGGCTGTAGTACTAGCTGCAAATTGCCCAAAGAAAGGTGAGTGTTGAGAGTACACTAAGCTACCTCCTTCCCTGGGGAATCTACTTGATGCCAGTCATTCACCAGATACATAGAGTGATGCATAGAAGTTCCCAATATTGTTCCTATGTGCCACACTGCCACATATCACTGTCAACTACGGACAACACACAGTTATATTTTTTATTCTTCAAATTATTAGAAAAAAAAAAAAAAAAGCTGAATCCCAGGTTTCCAGGATTCTCAAAAATGATGAGACATATTGAAAAATAATCTCAATAGTACTTTTCAAAATAAGAAAAAAGCAGTAATGCAATGTTAATATCAGGCTGGTATCAACCATTCTCTAGCCTTAAATGATATCTGACTTAGACTAGACACTCTAAGATATCCTCATTGTTACAAGAAAATAATTTTCAAAATTCTGAGAAACTCACCATTCTCACTAATAAATTTTCTTAAGAATGTGTAAGAATAAATATATTCATTCTTGATATTTTTATGTACCTAAAGAAACATTTAGGACACAGGCTGAGCTATTTTGGATTCAGAAAGTGTTTCTATTGGAACTAATTTATGAGAGTAGATGCTATTACTTCCTATACAAAATTGTATTAAGAAATTTCCTCCTTTCATTCCATTTTTTCCTTTTGCTTTTTTTTTTCCATAGGAAAACTTCTATTATCTTACAACACAATGGGAATGTGATCCCAAAATGGGAAAAAAAAAGAAAGAAAGGAAAAATAGATTATTAGAGTATTTTCCGTGCAGTTGTCCCTTAATAGGTGTGAGCTCCTAAAATAACTGTCCATGAAGCATAAACCTTTTTTATATCCAACTAAACCTTTTTCTTAACCATATAAAAGCTTTTACATAACAGATTTAAGGACAGAAAGATACCCTGTGCTACGAAATTGCTTAAAAATACAGCAGCAGAGGAGGAAAAAGAAACAATGTGCATTTCAAAAGATAATTGCTGGTGGTGAGGGAGAGGATCACTTCATAGTTTCTTCCAAATAAAGACTATGCAGCTGAATGCAGAGCAAAGTGTTTGCAGTTTGATTTACCAGACAGTGCACTGTGGATTACTCAAGACAATCACATGTTAAGCCTAGTAATAGCAAGGTTTGGTTTGGTTTTCCAGTGCCATCATTGGCTTTCTGGTCTCCTCTGTGTACCAGTGTTCAGAATATTTAAAAAAATCACAGAATGACTGAGGGTGGGAGGATGCCCTGGAGATCATCTAGTCCAGCCTCCCTGCTCAGGAAGGGTTTCCTAATGCATATCACCCAGGATTGTGTCAAAACAGCCTTTGAATATCTTCAGGAAAGGAGACTCCACGATCTCTCAGGGCAACGTGCTCCAGTGCTCTGTCACCTTTGCAGTAAAGGTTTTCCTCATGTTCAGGTGGAATTTTCTGTGTTGCATTTTGTGCCCATTGTCTGGGGCACAAAATGTTTCCTGTCACTGGGCACCACTGAGGAGAGCCCATCCTCTTGACACCTTCCCTTCAGATACTCATGCACATTGATCAGATCGCCCCTGAGCCTTCTCTTCTTGAGGCTGAACAGGCCCAACTCCCTCAGTCTCTCCTTATATGAGAGATGCTATAGTCCCTTAATCAGTTTTTTTCAGTTCTGGGCCCCTCAGTTCAAGAAGGACAGGGAACTGCTTGAGAGAGTCCAGCGCAGAGTCTGAAGGATGATTAAAGGAGTGGAGCCTCTCCATTACGAGGAAAGGCTGAGGGAGCTGGGTCTCTTTAGCTTGGAGGAGACTGAGGGGTGACCTTATTAGTGTTTATAAAAATGTAAAGGGTGAGTATCAGGAGAACGGATACAGGTTCTTCTTGGTGGCATCCAATGATAGGACAAGGGACAATGGGTTCAAGCTGGAACACAGGAGGTTCTGCTTAAATAGGAGACAAAACTTTTTATGGTGAGGGTGACAGAGCACTCAAACAGACTGCCTGAGGAGTCTGTTGGGGAGTCTCCTTCTCTGGAGACTTTCAAAACCTGCCTGGACGCATTCCTGTGTGATGTGATCTCGGTGTTCCTGCTCCGACAGGGGAATTGGACTAGATGATCTTTCAAGGTCTCTTCCAATCCCCTACATTCTGTGATTCTGTGATTTTAGTTGATTTTAGTAACCCTTCGTCAGACTTGCTCCAGGAGCTTCATGTCTAGAAACCTCAAAGCTGGAAACCTTCTATTACAATAGCTCTCAAATTTCTATCACTTCCTCATTCCTTCCCTATAGCAAAGATAAAATGAAGTACAATCACTTTTTCAATTTTGAACACAGTTGTTTACTGTAAGATGAAATAAAAAATAAATGGCAAGACAGGCTCTGGCCAAATTCAGCTTTGCAAGAAGCAGATACAAATCTAATTGAAATCACTGAACTATTCATATTTTAAGTCCATGGAGAAGAAAATGTAATAAACTAACCACAGGAATCTTAATTTATTAGACAGAGCTCACCAATTCCAAGTGGAGGTTATATAAAGAAATTCTAATTGGCCACAGTACATTTTATTTGCAGACAACATTTTAATTGTTTTGATGTTTACTGTTTAGCCTGATGTTTTGCCTGATGCAATAAGATCAAGTTTGGAGATTGTTTGGAAGTCTGGAGTCTTCCCAGGTTTAAGTTGTAACACATTTTTATGGATACAACTACCGTAATACTTTTCTGACTGAGTCTATTTTTAATGAATTTTTATCTACAAACTTGCACACACAGACAAACCTTTATGTATAAATGATGTGATCTTCCAGTGCTACTGGCAGAATGAATACTGTGATGCAGTTTTAGCTCTGCAAAGGTTGTGGAAGATGTGATATAGTTTTATATTTTTTCTTGTCTCTAATTCCAAACTATTGTTTCAAACAGTAGTTCCCCAAAAGATTTTACTGGTATAGCAGAGATTAGTTTACAAATGAGAAGTGGCTCTAAAGGAACTATCACACAAAATTTCATGCATCTTTCACCAATTTGGGAATAACCTACTCAACTTTCCTTTAAAAGGCCATGCTAATCCAAACGTACGAACTGCTACTTTGTTTGCTACATTACTGACATCTAAATAAAAGCTTGGTTTCTGAGTTATATTGTGAGGATAGCTATTGAACTAAGTAGCTATTGATCTATGTGACACAAAAAAAAAGCTATCACTAGCATGACTTCTGGGCATGCATTAAATAAAAAAAAAAAAAAAAAAAAAAAATCTGGGTCTTCCCAGTTCTCCCAGATTGGGAACATAGGTGCATATGAATACCAAAGGCACAGTTCAAGAAGCAAAGCTCTGTGCATATTGCTACTGAGCAATTATTTCATCTATACCTCCTTGGGCTACCAGGATGCCCAGTGAGACATTATATATTTTCACTTTAATAAGTGGAAAAGGTAACCATAGTTCCAGGACTTTGACCTAAAAGTGATATCTATAGGTAATTCTCTGCCTTAAGGAGTTCTCCAGAGAATGAAATTCATCTATGTAAAAGCTGAATTATAATGTTTAGATGAAATGTATTTTCTTGAAAGAGAAGAAGGAAAAAAATAAAAGGAAGAAGAAGAAATATGCCATTTTCTTCCAGATGATCTAAAGGCAATGCTTTAAAACTAAAGTCCTCCCTCAAGAGAATCTCAGCTGAAAATACACTGTGTCAAATCACAAATGGCAGTTCTGAGCTGCTGAGGCCCTGACACATCAGTTACAGAGATCTCTCCACAAAGCCAAAAATCACCATAGAATATGCACATTTTTGAATCTAGCTCAGTGCTGCATGTTGCTGAGTTTATTTGGGTACCATGTTTGGGAGAGCCTGGCTATTCACTTTGCAGTTCCTGCAGGGGAGGAAAAGGAGGATCTGATGATTTGCAGTGGGGAACAGAAGCAGGGCCAAGATAAACAGCTTTGCCACACAGCTGGGATCTTCAGCAGAGCCATGTTGGGGGCTCTGCTCAAACAGAAATGAAAGAGAATGAGTTCTACTGAAGTACTTAACAATCCTGTAAGACCACTTTTCATGTCATATTTTCACACTTGATAGTCAACATTTCCCAAAGCCTTCTAACAGAACGGGGTGCAAATTTCCACAAATGGCCAGCGAATAACAAAATCTCATGGTATACTAATATACCTAATATACCCAATATACTTTTTACCTAATATACCCAATATACAAAATTAGGTATATTCAGTACCTAATACACCTAATATACCAAAGATTAATATACTTCTGTGTTCTAAAACTATCGCAACTCTGCAGTTGTATACTATACAGTTTACCATCAAATCTTTCAAACTAATCCCACCTGCTCATTTTCTAATGCAGCAAATCCCCCCCCCCCCCCAAAAAAAATCTTTAAATTTCAGTGTTATAGAGCTGATCAAAAAACAGAGAAGATATTCCAAGAGATAAATTATTTCCCAGTGCTCTGTTAAGATCCTTTTTCCCACTCCATGTTACCTGATCTGTTAATCTAAATGTGCATTTCCATAATTAATAGAACAAACACAACAAAGATATGTGAACAAAACATACATCTCATGTTTTTTTTTTTTTCATTTCTCATCAATCAGATGTTAAAGAAATTTAGCATACCATAAAATTTATCTGCATATTTATTAATTTATTAATTGCTAACCTTTGTAAGGTATTATATGAGAATATAAGAAAATAATTAATATAAGTTTCCATATATGAGCTAAAGTAAAGTTCTGAGAGCTTATCTCACTAAATCTCAGAAAAACTCAGCTAAAGACATTGAAATTGAAACCACATTTGTGTAGGTCCAAATTCAGGACCTACACTGACTGCAGAGAAATCGGTGGATAATTTTATTTAGAACAGTTTAGTCATTCAGTCACATAATTTCTCTCACTTTTAGTTCCCTGACTGTAACAGCACTAAGCTGCTTTTTACCACATAATTTTCTTTTATTGCCTTGATAAAAATAAAGACTGTCATAATATACTCTTGCTCTCTGAAAATACATGGCATTAAAAGAAAAAATAAAAGCCTCATAAACACAGCACAGTGAAGCAGAAGCTTAAGGTCGTGATTAGTGAGTGACATTAGTAGGTATACCTTAAAAAATTGGTATTTTTACTGCTGAGCAATACATTGCACTCTTTTAAACCCATCACTTTTAAGTTTTAAAATATTACAAAGGAATTAAACTGAATTAGGTTAAATCAATATCCTTTTAATAAGAATTCTATGTAGTTCTAAATTTCTAAGTTGTTTTTTTTTTTTTTTTTTTTTTCCAGTAGTTTGTGTTAAATGGAGATTTGACATTTTGCCAGTGAAAGTTTCATTAAATCACTAGTAGGAATATCATGATTATCTCATATTACCTCAGTGCAATGATATAATATGTCTGGCGTTTTTAAAGACGAGACAGACAAAATGGAGAAAAGTTTCTACCACACCATAAACAAAGTGTAGATATTTATAGCTTCTTTAATTTTTTTCTCAAATACAAATTGTTTCTACTTCCTTTCATTTTCTTAATGTTATTACTTTTTTTTTTCCCCATACTTGTATAAGATTTTTGACCCAGCTCAGTATTGTAATGATTGTGTTTCCAATTAAGTCAAATATTAAGGTGGAAAAAGCATGGAGAGCTTTTTCCTGAGCCTTAATTATTAGCGAAATCTCATTTCATCAGCTAAAGTTCATCACCTATTACTTGTTTTTGCTACTAGAGATTTTGTCTTTGAGTTCCAAAATTTTCATGTACAGGAAAAACATTCTTTGCTACTAATATTCTTGCTTTCTCCTAGCAAGATCCTGTTTTATTAATTCAGAGAGTAGTCCCTCTGGTGGGGATGGCAGCTGGAAGACTGGAGTGGGTATCCTTCCTCTGGCTCTGACTTCCCATACAACCCTAGGCCAATCATTCCATCTCCCCATCTCAGCACGTTAAAGCATTACATGTACCAACAACTTGGAAGAGTTGTTGAGGATAAATACAGCAAGAACACTCAAGGCACGATAAATTTAGATAAAGCTAGCTACAGTTCCTCTGCACATATAAAAGATAAATAAGATATATAAATTGTTGAACAACATGCTGCATATTCCTTCTAAAAGTTAAGTAAATTACTATATTCTTCCTCTGGCTTCTATTTGAGATAACAAACTGGTAACATCTGTGTGTTTCTTTGGATGCAGTTGTAAAATACAGACTGAGTAATGATTATCAGAAAATGTACTTGGTGAGAGCATTCACATGGAAATTAACATTATACAAATCTGTAGATATTAAAAGAAAATGAACTTTAAACTTAAAAAAAAAAAAATGTTTCCATGGAAAAACCTACATTCCTAGAATTATTTACAATCAGGACATAATGAATACCCTAACATTCCATCAGAAATTTGTGATATTCTAAAATGTAAATCTCCAAATCGTGAATAATTTGTATGTAGGAATATTACTACAATGTTTTTATTTACAGCGATTTTTGACATATCATTTTGAATCACAAATAGATAAATGGTAAGCTGGTTTTGCCTTTTTGCAAACAGAAAAGACTTGAATGAACATAAAGAGATCATTAACAGTGTAATCAACTGCTCATGAGTACATCCATGGAGCTAGCAGAATCATGGACTGTCTGTTCCGCAGGAAATTCAGCCAAAGAAGGTTTGTTTTATCCATGCTTTGGGGATAGTAGAGGGTATTTCCTGACAGAAAGCATTTTTCAAAGTTAATCAGGATTTTTTCAACAAGCTAACATGCATTCACAACCCAAGGAGGTGTGTTTCTACTCTGCAGGGAAATATACCTAACTGTATACCCATGCTATCATTAAATGTCACTTTGCCAACTAAGAACTTGGTGAAACCTGACTTTCTCCTAATGGGCATTGATTGTGTTGATATTCCAAACAGAAATATTCCTGTTGGCTTCACACATCTAATATCATGTTAAAGTATAAAATTAATTTAGCAACAATGAAAGTTAGAGAATATATCAGCCTTTAAAAACAAAAAGACGGAAGGTTGACAGGCCAGTGACTCAAAAACGTAAACTTTATTTTCAGGAAGCCTTATCTGTGCTTCCACTTACTTCCACTCTGAATTATTTTTTAACAACAGAAGTTCCAAGATCGAAGTGGTAGACACTTCAAAGCTCTTCAATAGACATTGATACTGACAGAACACAGTTTATTTCATAGAATCATAAAAGGCTGTAAAAAATCTCCAAGATCATCTCGTCCAACCATCACCCTATGTCCTGGTTTCAGTTGGGACAGAGTTGTTTTTCCTCCTAATGGCTGGTGAGGTACTATGTTTTGGATTGGGATGAGAAGAGTGCTGATAACATGCTGGTGTTTTAATTGCTGCAGAGCAGTGCTTACACTAAGCCAAGGACTTTTCAGCTCCTCGCTCTGTCCTGCCAGCGGGCAGGCTGGGGGGGCAGCAAGAGCTGGGAGGGGACAGAGCCAGGACAGCTGACCCAAACTGGCCAAAGGGGTATTCCATACCATCTGACGTCATGCTGAACAATATATAGGGGTGGCTAGCCAGGGTGGGCCGCCGGCTGCTCAGGGTTGGGCTGGGCATCGGTCAGCGGGTGGTGAGCAATTGCATTGTGCATCACTTGTTTGTACATATTATTATTATTATTATTATTATTATTATTATTATTTTCTCTCTTAAGTAAACTGTCTTTATCTCAACCCACAAGCTTCACTTTCCCGTTTCTCTCCATGGTCACGTAGGTAAAACCACAGGATAGCACGAGGTGTGTATCCACCATATCGTCTTCCTTGCATGGATGAGCGCTTACCCCTAATAGCAGAGACATTGGTTTGTACAGGGGGGGAGGAAAATAATCTCTCTTCAAGTTGGTGGACCTTTTCAGAAAGTTTCTCCACAGTATTCTCTTTTAGTTGCTGGAAGTTTTCAGAAAGTTTATCCACAGCCGAGACACAGGCCTGTAAGGAAGAGGACAGACTTTCTTCGTACTGCCAGAGTTGTTTAACCACATCACCCACTGAAGGTTCATCATCCTCTTTCCAGGCCATTATTGCCAATGAGCTGGCATATGATGATGGTGCACTCCGTACAAACTTCCGCCACATGGGTCGTGTACACTTGACTTCATCTGGATCTACAGGTATTTGTCCATTGTCTGGGTCGGCATAGATCACCTCCCGTACGGCTAATTCCCTCAGGTACTGGATTCCCTTCTCCATAGCGGTCCACTTGCCTGGCAGACATACGAGTTCTTCCTTGTAGGGATACCTTTCCCTTACAGCATACAGGATACGCCTCCAGAGGCTGTAGGATCGTACTCCTTCTCCAATTGCTTTGTCAATGCCTGCGTCTCTAGCAAGGGATCCCAGCCAACTGGCTTCCCTGCTGTCTATATCCACATAATTGGCTCCGGTATCCCAGCACCGGAGCAGCCAGGTGACAAGGTGCTCACCTATGCAGCGACCAAAATCTTTTCGCATATCTCGTAGCTCACGCTGGTATAGGCTTCGGGAAACTAGTGTTGTTTTTTCAACATCCCCATCTTCATCGTCCTGCACCCCTGATGGCACAGCCTCGTCTTCTCTGCGTTCTAAACGACCTGAGCCTCTATACCATTTTTTCACCTTGTCTACAGGGGCAGCTTGTACTGCTACAGGTCGTTTCTCTGACTCAGCCACAGAGTCTGCCACAGAGGTTGGAATACACTCTGCAGGGCCCACTTGCACTGCTACAGATCGTTTCTCTGGCCCAGCCACAGGAGCTGGAGCAGCTGCAGGAGCTGGGGCTGGAGCGGCTGAAGGGGCTGGTGCAACTGCAGGAGCAGGGCTGGAGCGGCTGCAGGAGTAGGATCTGGAGTGGCTGCAGGGTCTGGAGCGGCTGCAGGAGCTGGGGCTGGAGCGGCTGCAGGACCTGGAGCAACTGCAGGAGCAGGGCTGCAGTGGCTGCAGGAACAGGATGCTGGAGGAGCTGCAGGAGCAGGGGCTGGAGCGGCTGCAGGAGCAGGAGCTGGAGTGGCTGCAGGGGCTGGAGCGGCTGCAGGGGCTCTAGCGGAGTTCCGCCTCAGGGCAGACCTCCGGATGAGATGCCTAAGTAGTTGTTTAACTTTAAGCAAAATCTGAATCACATTCAAGAGACATAACAACAACACCATGCTGGTCTACGTATCCCAAGGATATTCAACATCTTGGAGAGTTATCGTAACTAGCTCAGGGGATAAGAGGGTGCTAAAGGAGTGAGGGAGAGTGAACAAGTAGGGAAAAATATATTCCCCTGTCCCCTCCACAGACTGGCTCCCTGATTAAAAAAGGCAGCAAGTGTAATTGCTAATGGTTTCCGAGATATAGTTTCCAAAGTACAGAGTCGACGACAGTGTTGAGTACAAATACCAAGTTAAAGTCGTGGCCAGATATTTCATCGTCTCGTAAGCTATTATTACACCGCACAGTACCATAATGATCTTAAACCAGGGCCCAGAAAAGTAAAACAGCACAATAGGGATCACATACAGAAAGTAACGTGCTATAAAATTCAGTGTGGAATACAGCCACAGCAGACCCGAGATTAAAGCAATCAACATTCTGATTAGCAACGATTAAGCAGCTCTAATACTTATACCAATTTTAGTTTAACATACTCTGGTCAGATCTGTCGTTATCTCAACCCTTCGAGCCCCACGTTGGGCGCCAAAAAGGACTGTTGTGGTTTAACCCGGCTGGCAGCCAAACACCACACAGCCGTTCGCTCACCCTCCCCCCTCCCTCTCTGGGATGGGGGAGAGAAACGGGAAAGTGAAGCTTGTGGGTTGAGATAAAGACAAGTTTATTTAAGAGAGAAAATAATAATAATAATAATAACAATAATATGTACAAACAAGTGATGCACAATGCAATTGCTCACCACCCGCTGACCGATGCCCAGCCCAACCCCGAGCAGCCGGCGGCCCACCCTGGCTAGCCACCCCTATATATTGTTCAGCATGACGTCAGATGGTATGGAATACCCCTTTGGCCAGTTTGGGTCAGCTGTCCTAGGTCTGTCCCCTCCCAGCTCTTGCTGCCCCCCCAGCCTGCCCGCTGGCAGGACAGAGCGAGGAGCTGAAAAGTCCTTGGCTTAGTGTAAGCACTGCTCTGCAGCAATTAAAACACCAGCATGTTATCAGCACTCTTCTCATCCCAATCCAAAACATAGTACCTCACCAGCCACTAGGAGGAAAAACAACTCTGTCCCAACTGAAACCAGGACACCCTATCACCAATATCAACCACTAAACTAAACCATGTCCCTAAGTACCACATTCGACGTGTCCTTACACATCCCCAGGGACAGTGACTCCACTACCACTCTGGGCAACCTCTTCTAATGCCTATTTCTGAGAAGAAATTTTATCCTAATTTCCAACCTGAACCTCCACAGTGCAACTTGAAGCCACTGTCTATAGTATAGTAGCTACTGCTACTTATCTGTGAGAAGAGGTTGACCCCAAGCTCCCCACAACTTCATTTCAGGTAGTTGTAGAAAGCAATGAGGTCTCCCCATAGCTGCTTCTTCTCCAGACTAAACAACCCCAGTTCCCTCAGCCACTCCCCAAAGGCCCTTTACCAGCTTCGTAGCCCTTCTCTGGACACGCTCCAGGGCCTCGATGTCCTTCCTGTACTGAGAGACCCACAGCTGAACACAGTAATCAAGGTGCAGCCTCACCAGAGCTGAGTACAGGGGGACAATCACCTCCCTGGTCCTGCTGGCTACACTATTACATATTTCTAATTTCTAACACTTCTCATAGACTTTTACTTTGAATTGAGAATGCCAAAAGAAAGATCACAGTAAAAAATTCTAAACTTACCAGCAAAGCTTTCATGATTCTTATGCTCAGTTAATTTATACACGGGCAAGTTTCTTATATTTTTAATGAGAAAAAGGAGAGGGAGACTGAAATGTTTGCCAATGTATACTAGTTAAGAAATCTATTTTCAGGCTTATTAATACACATAAGCCCAATCACTCTTCCAAACAATAAGAAGATTTGTGCAGGTGTCTAAACAGGATTACTAATAAGCCAGTCAAGTTTATTATTCACCCTTACTGTGTTAAAAAAAAAAAAAAAAAAGAGTTTGTAAGCCATGGAGCTGAAAAAAAATGACACAACACAAAACCTGAGATCCTCAGGAGACTGTTATCCAAATAATCTTACTCTGGAGAAAGACTGTGCAATAATGTAGCTTGGAGGGGTAACATCAATTTTCTAACAAGTAATTAAGATTTGCATTATTAATGCCATGGATATTCTTGCAAATTATGTCTGAATATATGCAGATTTTAAAAAAATTACTACGCTGTCATTTTTAAGTCTTTCTAATAAAACTATAGATAAGAGCAATGCTGAGCTGACCATCTCAGACAGTTAATTTTAATCATTAATGCTTCTAAACTCACCAAATTTCTGAGTGCAGCTTTAGACTGTTATGTAGAACTGGGGAGCTTAATTTTCTACTCAATGCTTAATACATTCATATTTGAAACAACTTTCAAGTACAGTAAAATTTAGTCCATTAAAAAAAAAAAAAAAAAGTATGTTTAAATCTCTTCTGGATCATCACCAGCTTCATCATGTTATTTGGTGTAAACAAGTTAGGAATGGTTCATGTCATTCTTAGTTAAGGCTGAATGCAGGCAAATAAATTTTACCCACCTTTGATTCACACAGTCTAACATTTACACGCTTTGACCTAATTAAGCTAAACACCAAATTGCTGAGTTGCTGAAAACAACTTTTTAAATCTACCAGTGCACCACCATTTCAGTGGTATTGAAAGGGGCTGAAATGAAAAAAAAAAAAAAAAAAAAAAATAAAATCCTACCTTATTTTTGGTAAAAGAAAACTTTTACATCCCTGGAAATTGTAGATGATTTTTTTTTTCCTGATAGATTTATCATGTCTCATTACATTTTTCAAAGAAAGTGCACGTACACACACAAGAAACAGTCACTTTGCTCTTCCCTGGAAAGTAAAAGAACACAGTCTAAGTAAGCAGAATTTTCAAAGCATTTCCTATGCATCATCCCCAAAAGTGAATAAGAAAAAAGAAAGCAAAGACAGGCAAGATTGTGAGTGACTTAGCATACAACGGATTCTAAAATTTATACAACTTTTTGCATTCAGTTAATTGAATAAAACTCCTGAAAAGATGTAAATTTCTGTTTTAAGCCTGTCTAAAGATCAGGCCATGTTTAATGGGTTGCTGAGCTTAAGAGAAGATTTACAAGTCAATTTCCATGCCCATGTGTACACAGATGCATTATATCCATGTATGCATAGATGTATATAGGTAATTTGTTTCTTTGGCAATTGAACTGTATATGGTAACCCATTCTAGTCACTTTTTAGACTGCAGAGCAAAGTAAACTAGGTGTCCAGAAAGTCACAATACTTAGCCCTTCATTGCCTTCATATGCATCGTTAGAGGCTACAGCAAAAGGTAAGTAAGACAGGTTCATGTTTTCTCCTTTCTCAGCAGGCTCAAAGCCACGTCCCCAGCCTTGTAAGACACTGCTTTACCTCCCACACTGTGTTCAGCACTGAAAAAATCACTGCCCACCCTCCCCAAAAAAGTGCCACAATATAGAATAATATCCAGGATACCTTGGGCCATAAGGAGAGACAGAGTATGAGTATTTTGCAGAGTGGCCAGGCCTACTGACCAGTCTTTTCCTCAAGAGAGGTGAGTTCTTACCTCCAGGGGAAGAATAGAAAGCAAGTGACATTTCCAGGCAACAGCCATTTGTGCTATGAAATATTTTCTATAAACTGAGAGAAGATCCACAAAACCTCAAGCTTCAGCAGGCATCCTTAAAAGACGAAGAATATTTTGAAACATAGGGGACACGTTTTCCTCTAACCTTTAAACCGATACAAAATGAAAGTGTATCTTGCGTGCATTTTCTTATTCTCCTGATAATCTAAGTGCATCTATTTTAATACAAATACATAGTGACAGAAATGAAAGGAAAAAGAAATTAATGACCAGACCTGTCTGAAAGAATGATCTAATATTTCTATTTTTACATGTCTTCAGAGCTGTCAAAATAGAAAGTACTCTTGGCTTAAAAATAATGTATTGCTTTAGTAAACAACAATAATACGAAGTAAAACAAAGTGATATTGGCTTGTACTTTATCTACAGCAATATAAAATAAAGATTCAAAGCAACTACTTTGTGTGTATGGCACAGATAGTAAGAAACTTCACAGGAAAAAAAAAAAAAAAAAAGTGATAGAATCTTTCCACAGTTATATTAATATCCACTTTTAGGCATAACATTTTTTTTATCACTGTTGGAAGAAAATGTCACTGAAAAGCTATGCCATTTGATATGCACTCAGTTAATCATTGTGTTAGTTAGCTGAATGAAACTTGAAAGAGACTTTGCTCCCCATAATAACAAAAATCTTTATCTCAAAGTTAGTAAGCATTTGCATACTTTGTCACAGCACCTATATCATGTCTTACTGTTGCTGCTTTCTACAAAAGACATCAAAACTTCCTTCTTCACAGAATCACAGAATTGTAGTGGTTGGAAGGAACCTCAAGAGATCATGGGGTCCAACCACCCTGCCAAAGCAGGTTCCCCAGAGCACATTGCCGAGGTAGGCATCCAGACAGGCCTTGAATATCTCCAGAGAAGCAGACTCAACAACCTCCCTGGGTAGCCTGTTCCCGTGCTCCATCGCCCTCACTGTGAAGAACATGCTGTTCGCATGTTGGTGCGGAACTTCCTGCAATCTATTTTGTGGCCAGTGTCCCTTGTCCTATCCCTGCAAACCACTGAAAAGAGGTTCCCACACTTCAGATATCTGTAGACATTGATAAGATCCCCTTTCAGTCCGCTGGACTCTTTCCAGGAGATACCTGTCTTTTTTGTACTGGGGAGCCCAGACCTGGATGTAGTACTCCAGGTGAGGCCTGACCAGGGCGGAGTAGGGGGGGAGGATCACCTCCCTTGACCTGCTGGCCACACTCCTATTAATGAGCACCAGGATCCCATTGGCCTACAGAACTGTGATTCCTAACTTGGAAATTCCAGGCTCAGCTACCGTGTTATTGCCCTGCAACAGTCATAAACTAATTGTGGCCACAACTGTACTTATTCTCTGCAGTAATACTCAATACTCAATACTTAACCGACTTCACATTGTCCAATTTTCTGCTTTTGCAGAACTGAAGGACTTTTTGGTTGATGGTTAAAAATATGAAGTTAAAAATTTTATAGATAGAAAGAACATTTTAAAATATTTATATCCCAAATATATAAATACTTAATTTATATTCCATATAAATACTTATATGGAATCCAATAATGCAGGTTTTGTTTTCATATTTACATAAATCTTCCCCAGACAAGAAACAAATATAGCAAATGAAGTTAAAATCTGATTAGGAAAACTTGTTCTGGTAATCAGTCTGATAGAGAAACATGTTTAGCACTTCCATTAACTAATGATTTTACCATACCATGGGCACAGGTATAGCTCTGCAATATACTAGAAATAAGATAGGTAAACTAGAAAAAGAAACAGCAAGTCCAAGCCCATGCAGTGCTGAGACACATAGACATTGCATACTTCTTTTCCAACTTCAAAACTTCATCATCCTTCACTACATTGTGTCACTTAATCACAGGTTCATCACAAAAAATGCAAGTTACTGAGAAACAGTATGCTACTTCTAGCAACTTAACATTAATTAGAAATTTGTATCACAAAACAGCCTCAGATACTATTGCTTTTAGGAATTAAAAAGTTAAGCGCTTTTTTTTTCATCAGAAAGTAAAGTCTGTAAACTTTTACCTAGAGCAGAAACAGGTCTGAAGAAATAGTTTAATCTTAGACTCAATGATCTCCATGTAGTAAACATAGAAAAAGGATGTTGCTGCCGGCTGTATGCCACCGATGGTCACATCCCAGCCTTCCAACAACCTTCCACACTTCAGCAGATCATACCAGAGAAACAAATGCAAAAATTGATCATTCTCTTTTATAGCTCTGTTGGTGTATACCTGCTACCCGTCTTCCCACCAAGCAGAACCACAGAAACCCAGGGATCCTGCGGAGGTGCACCGCCAGGCTTTAAAACCATCATTAAGCACTTCTTATGCACAGGTGAAATGAAAGAAAAACAAAAAAACTCCTCAAGACTGTCTACACTAGCAAGAGCTAAAAATAGAAAGTGGGATTCAGTAAGTGAAACATAGGCATCTAGAGCCATTTGGAGATGCTGCATAATGATTTTCAATGTTATTTCTGTAATTCTTTAAATTTGAACTGATGTTCCTAATCTTTCAGGAGCTTACTTCTATCATAAATGTGAAGAAAGATACCTGAGATACCTGTCTTAAAAATAAAATAAAATAATAATTAAAAAAAGATTTAACTCAATTTCTTAATTTCAGGCAAGAAATACAAACTTAAGCTTGCTGCCTTAGTGTCTACCAAATTGAGAGCCTGTTTCTTTAATCCCAAAGTCTGTATACCCTTGACTACTTTATTATGACTGAATGAACTATTGCATTTAGAGTTTTCTTCTTCTTCATCAAGCATATATCATACACTTTATATTTGCTTGCCTTTCAGTCTAGAGTCATGTTCTACCATCCTAATGCCCCCTGAAGATTTGCCCATGTGCTTTCCCTGGGCTAAGCAGGGTCTAACATGCTCACTGTAAACTAGTGAGCAGATATTTTTCTAAGCAGCAAAAAAAGCATTGTGAATAGATCAGGTAGCCTTCTAGAAATCAAAATAGGTATCTAGTAAACTTCTCTGTTGCTGTTTTCTCCTCTCCTCTCCATCGAAACCTGCTGATGCTTCAGCTGGGTCAGAGCAGTGCTCACACAGAGCCAAGGACGTTCCAGCTCCTGGTGCTGCCCTGCCAGCGAGGAGGCTGGGGAGGCACCAGGATCTAGGAGGAGACACAGCCAGGACAGTTGGCCTGGGCTGCCCAAAGGGATGTCCCATGCCATAGATGTTGTGCTCAGCAATAAAAGCTGGGGAGAAGAAGGAAGAAGGGGAGGGGAGAGGGAGGGGGGTACATTTAGAGTGATGGCGTTTGTCTTCCCAAGGAACCCATTCTATATCCTGTGCCCTGCTTTCCTGGAACTGGCTGAGCACTTGCCAGCTGGAAATAACAAATGAATTTCTTCTTCCACTTTGCTAGCACATGCAGCTTTTGCTTTACCTAGTGAAGTATCTTTGTCTCAACCATGAGTTCTCCTACTTTTACCTTTCTGATTCTCTCCTCCATCCCACCTGGGGAGAGAGAGCGGGTGCCTATAAGGTACTGAGCTGCCTGCTGGTCTTAAACCACAACAGGGGGTGTGAACCACAGAAAACAGAAACTTTTTCATAGTTTTGTTTTCTTTTTTAAAAACAAACAAAAAAAGATTTTTTGTGTCAAACTTGGAGAATCATGGCATAACATAGTGGCATGTTACTAGACTGAATACCAGTTAAGCACTGATTCACAAAACATCAACAATGCATAATTGCTCAGTTTGATTAAAATTAAATGAGAATGACTGAGATGAAAACCCCTAGGAGGAAACTGGTCCTCAAAATTCTGTTTTTAACATGTCTGAGATTAGGCATTGGAGTCTAATTCACTGCAAAAGCAAAATGTTTACCTTTTCATTGTTTTTATGATCACAGAAAATCAATATTTTTTTTTAATTAGGATTGAGTATAAGGGTGGAATAACACCACCATAGGAAGAAAAAACAGAAAGATTTGCTGCAGAATTTAACAATTGGATGCATTTAATATGGACCATGTTTCTCTCCTGGGAGGAAAGATAGAACAGCATCTGGTCCCATTGCACAACTCCAACAACAGGTCTGCAAGAGCCTGTGAACTTGCTCTCTCAGCCAGGAGGTTGGCAAAGAAACATTCATCCAGTGAACACCTCATGCAGTCTGTTGTTCAATAAAGACAGTGGGAAGAACGCTTCAGTATGTGCACTGGCCACATCCGCAGTACAAGATGGCACCCTGGACTCCATAAACCATCTCTTCTCAGGGCTACAAAAATAACTTAGTTACCAAAGATGACAGACCTTAAAGCTGTGGGACATCATGAGCTCTTGATGTACACGTAAGGTATAGACCCTAGATCCAAAGGGATTATTTGTGGTGATGAATCTGAGTTGAATCCATGTTTGCAGGAGTCAGGGGAGCCCAGTTCTGATTTATATTACTGCAGTTTTGGGAGAAATAAAATGGGTCTGCAACAAAGTCCCATGTAGATTTGACCAAAAAACTTACTACTAAAAAATCAAAGTTATTTACATTTTTGGGTGCTAGGGGAACAGAGACCTGTGAAAATTTGACCTTTAGCCCTAATATGATCCTGTGCCTCAATTCCTCATCATTAAAGCAGTACTTAGGCTACATCAGTATCAGAATACTGTGGACATCAGTAGGAGCTGACCTGCAGATCAGTATCACCTGTGTTAAAGTTCTCATACTCACATAAAATCTATTTTTATTTTTTATTAAACCCATAGTAGCTCTAGTATGGTCCTGTGGACACAATGATTGTCAGTGGCTAAAGATCACCTGTGCTCCTGCAACATGTATTTTTTGTCTAGTTTCATCCAAAAGAAATCCACTTAGGGTGTATTTACACTATTGACTCCTGTGGCATTAAGAGAGAAAGCCTAAGGTTCAATTTTGTTGCATGGTCCTAGGATACTATGCCTGGACCAGAGGTGAAGTGTTCACCAGTGGCCAAGCTAAAGTGCACAGCACATATGAGTGGAGCACCATCTCCTGGAAAGAAGGACTAGCAAGAAGGACTTTGCACCTCTGGGTGCAGGTGGTGTGCTTTGCAGCAGCATCCCAAGAGGAAGAAAATCCTCCCAAGTACTCCAGGAGTCTGCTTAGCGTCTCCAAGAACTAGCACAATGCCAATTAGCACCAAAAATAACTCATCTGGTACCTGTTGGAGCAGGCAGCCCTGAAGCTGCTACATGTTCTGAACTAGGGCATGGCATGTGGTGACTATCAGAAGACTCAATTCCATAACATTTCCCCAGTTCCAAGTAAAATACTAACATACAACCTTCCTAAGATTTTGTTCTACTGTGGAAATAAACACAGAATTAAAACAAATATATCTTTAGTCGGACCTCAATATGCAAAGTTGTTGAACCAAGGCAAAGAATCCTGATGTTAAGCATATGATGTTATTGCTATTACTTACTGCAAGATCTGGTGCTATATAATTTACCCAAACAAATTATGGAAACTCTGTCCTGAGAAGTTGGTGGTGTTATGCACAGCTCCTGTAGTCAGGAGAGATTTGTTTATGAATGTTGTTTATGAATGTTGTTTATGAATGTTTGTTAGTTCAGAATGGAACAATATGCACAGTTTTGGTCTCAAGGATGAAGAGTCATTATTGTCACATGCATAAAGTGTGTGAAAATTTCGGAAGCTGAGCATTTATACAAATCCTAAAGAAATTGCTGCTCCCAGACAAAAATCGATATCTGAAAACTCAAATATCTAAAATTAGGCAATTATATATATTTTTAGCCATCCAAATAAAAGTGAGCTGATTTTCAGACTGAAAAAACACTTTTAACCACAGTCAACAGCAGCTGCAATTGCTGAGATGTTCAGAAAATATAATCCACTCATGTATGCCTGAAAAGGATTTAAGTGCTTAACTTCACTCAAAAAGGTAAAAGGTTCAAATAAAACTTGAAGTAAACCCAAAATTACATAGGCAAAGATGAAAACATATGTATATAGACAGCATTCACATCTTACCTAGAAGGCTAATTTTAGGATAAAAGCAGAGCTCCAAACAGAAATATTGGTTGAGTACAGGTATTTTAAGGTCTCATCCTGTGGACTGTTCTATGCTGATGCCATACTTTAACTTTACTGGGTATGGAACAACTGAATAATTGATAGAAATCAGTAAATTTATTAAATTAAAATTTGTAGTACACTTTTCTACTGGGAACACTAGGTTGAACTGAGGTAAAGATAAAATCTCAGTTTAAAAACTAAAAAGAAAATATGTTGAGTTTTGAAGTTATATGATGCTGTACTACACTGATAAGCCTTCAAAAATTAGTGAGAATCAAATACACAGCAATGTTATTCATCTCTCCATAGACTATTAATGTAGGATTACTGAAGATATACAAGAATATTATTTATTCATCTGCAATGGGAAGTGCCCCCAAAAAACATAAGTAAGCTTCACACATAGATGGAGTTTTTATATATATTTTTTTCCGTAATTGTGCTCAGAAGAAATGTGTATTTTAGATAAGATAGGCATAGTAGAATAAAGCAATAGAATTGTTCATAATTTTCTATTGCCAGTTTTCAAGTTAAACTATTAAATATTTGTCTACAAAGTTGGGTGAATTTGTGTTTTAACTACACGTTAATAAAACAGGTTTTTAATATCACAGCCTCATTCAATTACAAAGGGAATTAGGCACTTAGGGTTCATCTGTGACCAAAACTATAAATACACATTTTGATTGCATCACTGATATTGACTCAGAGAATCACCAGTGACCAAGCCTCCTCAAAAACCTTTTCCAGCTTGAAACAATTAGTCTTTTAAGTACTTAGTAACCAATAATACATGCTACTAATGATTTTGCTAAATCATAAATTTTGGGGAGCATATCCATATCTACTGCATATACCATGAAAATTTTCAAGTAGCTTCAATGAAATTGGAATATTCTGACTTGTAACAGATTAAACATTTAATCTATACTGGAGAAATAAAAACGTCATTTTTTTAATAAGCCTCTTTTTTATTTTATTTTTTTCTAAACACATATTTTGTGCACTTTTATTAATTTGAGCAATTTTAATGCAGGTTTCACAGAATATGAATCTCAGCATTACATATTCTCTTGGCTCCTGGAGGGATCTGTTTCTATTTTTTATGAGTTATTGGCATAATTAAAACAAACAAACAAAAAAAAACCTTGCATCTTAAGTTATGCGTTAAACCAAAATTTTACCTTTTTTTTCCAGCATGTTGGGGCACTAAAAATATCTTTGAAAATTAAAAGATAGTTTCATCTATGTTCTCAGTTTTCTACAGCAGATTTAAATATCAGTTCCATGATTCTTGTTTTGTTGGAAGACTGATGTGAATTATATGTGCTTAATGTGTAGTCTTACATCTAACATTTAATCCATTAGTTCCACAGAAACCCATTAGTTACTGGATCTTAAGCCTTGTGCAGCCAACAGTTATTGGGGGAGCATCAGTACATTTTGACATCTTCAGAAATGTGTACATATGCATAACCACTCTCAAAGTTGATATACTAGTAAATTACAAACATGCCAACTTTCCTCCTTTAAGGTTTTATATACACTCATGGATGCTAGTGGATGCACTATAATAACAACAAACTGACCCCAAACCAACTAAAACTAATAGAAACACTGGATTTGGCCCAACTGTCCCCTACTATGTTCTCCCTACTATGTTCTGGGAGAACAAACTTTGGTATAAAAATAAAATAATAAGAATTTCAAAAATGCTAGGGAATTGATATGAAGAGAAGGGAGAGGATTACAAGAAAAATAACTTGTGTTAAAATCTCTTCAGTCCATTATCCCTCTTAGACTTAACTAAATTCTTCCAAGATAGCACTCAATAGTCTTTTGATACATTTGATTTTTTACACTTTTTATGTGTATAGCACTATAGCACTCCAGCTCTGAAAGAGATGTTCATCTGGAGAAATAATAATAATAATAATAATAATAATAATAATAATAATAATAAAGCAACCCACAACTGTCACTCACAGTACTAACAGTAAAAGGCAAAAATGCTGCAAGCAAGGAAACATGCACTTGAAATCACTTGTGTCTTCTTGATTAATAACATGAAGTTACTGAGAAACTCTGTGAACAGATTATCTTGCATACGTTACCTATCCTTTTTAAGTAGAGTTTGCTCCAATAAACAAATGGATAGCAACATGCCTGGAAGATTTTCTCTTCTACAGGGAAGCTTTGAATAGTGGTAAGCATTTGCCTTCTGTCTTGAAAGAAATGGAAAGATGGCAACTTAGTATTCACAGTAGCATGGATTACCCAATGTCCAGAAGTTATTAGAAATTGCTGTGCCTCTGCCCTGAGTTGTCCATTTTATGATTGGTCCATGTTTGCTACAGCAAACATGAATGCATGGAAACTATTCTTGAGAGCTCAGAAAGACTATCCATATTAAACCCTAATTTGAAAACATGTACACACATGTAAACACTCCAAATATCCTTATAATACATTTTATTCAAGAGTCAACACCTTTATCTTTAGAGCTATACCCACAAATATTCATAAGAGATATTGTGTTTTAGGAAATGCAACTGTTCTGAGAACAGAGAAGGTAATAGCTGAATTTAAATTAATTTTAAATAACTGCAGAAACTGTTATATATTCTTTTTTATTATTTTTATTATTATTATTTTTGTCAGGCAGTATGTTATCTATAATCGACAAAATATGAACACATTCTTCTTGAGATAATTTAAATTTTATCACCTCCATTTCCTCCTCCTGTTACAGCTTTGCCTGTGTTTGGGGTTTATAAAGTCATAGAGATAACCAATCACCTTTTGTTATTGTTGGACACATGGTAGACTGAAATATTGCAAGAAAAATAAAATGAACAAACATACCCACTGCTTTTAAATCTGATAGGATTTTGAGTAGCTTATGTTCCAAAATTTTTCACAACTATCATAAGACTCTGTATTTTCAAGCTATAACAAACATTTCCACAGTTAGAACACATCCTTGTCTAAAGTATGAGAAAACATGCTTTCCATACTGCTGAGTATTTGTGAGGCCTATAATATAAAATAATAAATAAAATTCAAGGTTGGAAGTGAGATCTCCTTAGACTATGCTCCCCAAGTTAGGATTACTCCATGACAACCCCATGAAGATGCCTGCCCATGGTGGCAACAAACCATTATGAGTAAACATTATCCAGTACACTGGTAGCATTTTTTAAAGTGGCTTAGACACTTTATTATTATTACTATTATTATTATTATTACTTTTTTTTTTTTTTTTTTTTTTTTTTTTTTTTTTTGCTTTTTTTACTCTGAGCCAGCCTGCACCAGCAGTGGCAGATTTAAAATAAACTAAGCCCACACAAAAGTAAGCTCCCTTAGCATTAGTTTTTAGCAATGGATAGTACTTGGTATGGCTTCATCTACTATTGTCTTGAAATAATACCTCCACTATATGTATGTCAGCAACTTCATCTAAGGATAGAAAGAAAAAAAAATAGAACTCACAAACTGTGAAACCAACAATGATGAACAAACCTGTCAGACTATAGCTACAACACACCCATCATACCCAGTATGTTAAAGCACAATAACGCATACAGTTTCTCTGAGAGAAAGAAAAGCAAGAATATATGGATTTTTTTTCCCAATATTCAAGCCCATAAGCTTTCTCCACCTAAAAACAAAATAAAACAAAACAAACAAAAACAAAAATAAAACCTTAATCAAGATTTATTTTCTAAGTCCTTCTATTTAAAAAACAAACAAACAAAACAACCACCTGCTTTATTATTACTTCTTTGTTAAGTTCGTACTGCATCTTTTCATATTACTCTATGCTTTTCTTTAGACATCCCTAAAAACTTATTTCCAAACTTCAAAATCAACAGGAGAAATCAATAGTGATTTTTCCCTTTCCTGAAACAAACAAACAGCATTTGAATGTCTCCCAAGATACAATACCAAATCACACTTCTAAAAATAGAAATTTAATGAGATTTCTGTCTCTTTCTCTAGCTATATTCTGTAGATGTGTCTATGCACCTGTATGGCTGCAGTTGGCATGTATACTTGTATTTTTGCAGTTTGCATAAATGTACTTCAGCAATCTGACACATGGTGTTCTTCTGGTGCATGCTTAGCTCAACAATATCACAGATAAAAGTTTTAACATTCAAGGTCCTCAAATCATGGTGTTTCTAAATGGTAGAAATGCCTGCAATTTACCAGCTATTACTTCCTGCATAAATGCAGTTTTGTAATATGTAACACTGTGAGGTAGCATTTGACAGAAACACAATACTCTAGGAAGATTAGAAATATATGAATTCCAAAATGTCAAGGACTAATCAAATCATGAACATAATAAGAAACTTGTGTTCTTTTGTATTTGACAACTTTTACAGCAGGTGAAAGAAATAAGCTCATCTATGAGTGGTTAAGACAGATATGCTAGCCATTTTGTATTATCACAGAAATCTGAAATGCAGGTATAACAAACCACACAGTTTCCTTTTGTTGCTTTCATATTTTCCATATTTCCCATTATCATAAGAAAAAAAAATCAATTTATTTATGTTATCAGGAAAGGGAAGGGAGGGAATTTTCAGTTTTGGAGTGAAATATTTTGCTTTTTAAAAAAATATTGATACTTTTTTTTTTTTTTTTTTTTTTAGGAGAATTCCCTTCTGTTACTGCTGAATAGTATGTGTACAACTTCAGTGTCATTGAGTTGCTACAGGGCATGAAACTCACAGTAAGAAATTATCTGTGGAAAAGAATTGCTATCACGAAAAGGATGTTTAAAAAAAAGGCTGTATGAAAAATACCAGGGAATAAATGTCAGACTGTCTTTCAGACTTTAACCAATTTTTTCAGTGACAATTTGAAAATTTGGAAGCCAAGATTTAAATAGATTTTGCTACCATATATGTACTATAACTGTTTAATGCATATCATCAATGTTGTCATATTGTACGTGGAGATCACATATAAATATTTAAATTGGGTATTACACTTAGAACTGCTGGCTCCATTCAGAATAGAAATAAAGACATGAAGTCATTACCAACACATTTAACTTCAGCCACTTAAAGACTGGATTATACTATCCTGCGTGACAAAATAAAGACTAAAAATTTACTCTATAGGGATAGCTAGTTACTACTGTGGACTGCTTATTAGAAGGCCTAAGCATGTAGTACTGGGCTTGGGAGGCTCCTGCCTTGCCTGTCTCTTGCCCAGCCCCCAGAGAAAGGCACATGGATTACATTTCACAAATGGACATTTTCCCTGGACGGCTTACAAAACCCTCCTTTTCTCAGTAAGCCATATTTTCCCTATATTTTTCTTCAATTGTCTTGTGGTGTGCAATAGTCAAGAGAGAAGAAAGGGACAGCTGCTTCCCACAGTATCTCAAAGAGATATGAGAAGGTCTTGTAAATTCCAACTGATACGTGTGATACACTTCACAACAGAAGGTTACACTTACTGCAGGGTCCAAAGAATCCAAGAAGAATATAAAATTAGTGTGGCTTGCAGAGATTTAAGGTGCTCACATTAGGATTACTTTGCCCAGCACACACTTGCAGCAGGAATTTACACCTTCTTGGCTATTCCCATATGTAAGATACTACTCCTTACCCTTCCCATAATCTACCATTTTTTATCTGAACTGTTCACTGAATATGGTGGCCTCTGATTAAGAATATAGCAATAGTTCAGATGGAGGTTGTATCACAGCACATTGACAAAAGGGAGTGCCAGATTCTCCAGCAAACTTGTTTAGGTGCTCTGTGAGCACCTAAAGGGTTTCTATACTTGAAACCCTGACACTCCTAAAACAAAAGTGTTTGCTTTTATATATGAAGTGTCAGATTTGAGTTCATTGATCATACAAAGATTAACTTAACAATATTTTCTAAACATATTTTAATATTGTTTCTCCGGGGAGGCAAAAAGAGAAGGAGAGGAGAGAGGGGAGAGGTGAGGAATTGAGGCGAAAGGAGGGGAAGAGACATAATAGTCTTGTTAGTTTTATTTATTTATTTATTTATTTATTTATTTTGGGGGGGGGAAATGAAAGAAAGAAACAAGTTCTAAGAGACTTGATCTTGTTGTCAATGAGTCTATAATTAACACATGCCTGAATGTGAGATCATGAATCTTCATCTTTTTGCAGAGCATGTAAACCGCTTTATATGAAGTGGCTTAGGTGATTCCATTATTTTCAGATCATGTCCTTAAAGCAACACCTTTTCCTTTCATTGCCATTTCCTCTCTCTTCATCTTATAGCAGCTGTGTACAGCCAAATAATGTCTGACAGACTTGAAAAGCTGGGGGTGGATTGTTGAGTTTTTTTGAACATCTAAATTCTTGTTTTTCTGACAAGCCTGCTAAGCCCAAGTGCTGTTTTTAGATACCAAAATTATATGTTAAAGAACAGATTCAGGATTTCCTTTTCAAATCCCTGTAAAGAGAAGATTGCATACCAAAAGAAAGATGGGGGTGGGGGGGGTGGGGAGAAGAGACAATTTTCATACTGCTTAGTGATAATTTGTACAGTACGTGAATTTCAAAAATGAGAGTAATAGTAAGGCCCTCTGGTAATAATGCTGCCTGCTGCACAGGCCAAGTGGTGTACAGGCCCTGTACTCATCGTTTTTCAGGCATGTGTATAGCTTTGTTAATGCATATGTAATTTATTAATGAAGCACATTCCATACTGGTGGCTTCTGTTACAGTCTGGACATCCATTAAAAGTTAAAACTGTCATTTTGTAAAAGGATAAAGTTGTACTTTTCTGACAAATGTGGAAGCTGAAGTAGTCTCCCAGATAAAGGAACAAACAACTCCCCCAAGAAGGGGGAGGAGAGGCAGGGATGATATAGGTCCACAACTACCAAACCCCAATCCCTTTAAGTACAGTTCAGAGACAGGGAAACTGATGCTCAAATTTTGGCTGGGTGGCAATAGGACTTTGGCAAAGCAGACCAGAGATATGCCCTACCTTTGAACCATCCCCACTCTTCTTCTCTTTCTGCACTTGGAAAGGAGCCATATAGGTAAGAAGGCAGTGTACCTTTTTTTTTCCTCTATGGGGTGTCCCTGCCCACCTTCTCCAAGCAGCAGCAACCAGCTCTGAGTAGCATTAGGACTTAAAACATATCCCTTCCTGTTGCTTTGTGATGCTTTTCTTTCTGTCATCTGTACCTCGAGAACACTGTCACAGACAGTGTTAGCCAGAGGCAGAGCAGAAAGCCATCCATCTAGTAAGTGGAAATCCCACTTACCAGCCCCAGTAAAGTTCAGTGACATCTGGGATCAGATTAAATGCCACTTAGGTGAAAGAAGGCCCATGGTACAGATGTCTGCTGACACAGCTGACAGGAAATCCTGACAGGATTTCGTCAACTTAAAGACAAAGTCTTCATTATCAATTCTGCAATCCTCTTCACACAAAAGTTTGAGATGACAGTGGATTGTGAAGTATAAGCAGATGTAATAAAGAACTACAAGATGCTTTTCCCATTTATCTTTTTACTTGTTTTCTGTAAGCTGAGCATTTATGCAAGCAGCACAGTAAGGAAAATAAAGTGCAAAATAAAAATAAATAAAAAAATAAACTGCAAAAACCTGTCGTTTCTTTCTTCACCAAATGCAAAGATGACTTTAGTCTAATTGGCCAACAGTTTTTGCTGTTGCACATTGGTTATCTCAAACAATCCTACTTTTAAACTACACATTTTTGGTTTCTGATATCAATTCTATTAAATGTGAATGGAATTCTTAACGGAATCTCAAAAACTCTGGTGTTGCACATGCTCAATGCTACTATTCAGCTATACCTGACAAATATAACATTGCTCTTAGAACGAAGAGGATGGATTGCAGTATGAAGTGAAGTAAGTTTAGCTTTTTATGAACAGCTATAACATTTTACTTTATTAGTAAAGATGAATATTATAAAAGAAAGAACAAAGGGAAGGTGCCTTTTATTAACATTTCTAGATTACACTCAGTAGTTAAAATCTGCTGGATAAATATTATCTCAAAAATATTATGTTGCTTGCACCTAAGATACTTGACACTATAATTTGCAGAAAAAAATGCAGCTGAAAAATCCCTAACATATGGAAATAACCAATATGTATGGTCACAGAATAAGGAGTTTCTCAACAAATTAATATGGTGCACTATGAGATTATTAAACATAGAAGAAAAAAAATCTCAAATATCTTAGAAATGTTTCAGACTCCATAATATCTTAAAGTCTAGACCAGTCCAGTATTAGATATATTTAATATTATTGTGAAAATCAGTTGAACTAACATGAAAATTTAAAGGAATTTTATATATACACTATATTCACGTGCTTTAGAAAAAGTTCAGACATTCGAAAATAATAGCAGAAATGTAGTTGATACTAATAGACCATACTACAAAATGTAATATTTGCCTAATTTTGAAGCTACCAAAACCCTGTTATAAAAAGACTCACCTCAATCATTCTAATGATTTTGTTTGGACCTCCATGCATTCCTTGCAGAAACACTCTGTAGAAATGTAACTCATGTTATTATCTTAAATTCATCCTTAATAAACAACCTGTCCCCTCATTGGAATTAGGGGATTAATTTAACCCATAAACTTGAAAGTTCTTATCTCTGGAGTTGCTCTCATAGACAACACACATAAAAGACAGCTACTTGCAACTTGCAGTGAGTTATAAATCTGCCTGCAAAACATATTCTTTTATACCTGAAAAATGAGGGCTGCTGCTCAGAACAAACTGATCAGTCAAGCACAACCCAAACATAAGTTCTTGTACTGCACAGTACAGAAATATAAAAATTAATTAGTTCAGGCAAACTTGTCTAGTTGCTTTTTGAAATCCCCCATGAAAGCACTCCCTAATAACATGAAAATTCTTCAAAATTTGCAAGGATACAATTTATAGATATATATTGACAACAATTTGTCTGAGACAACTCTTTTAAAAAAAATAAATAATTTGTTTTGGGGAAAGGAGGGTGGTGCAGGGTGGTTAAGAATCATCGTAATTCCATTATTCCATGAACCAATTTCATGAAATTTAGAAGCACAAAAAACTTAAATTCAAAAAAGCCAAGCAAGTGGAAAGAGCCTCTAAGTTTTGGTGTGTCATTTCTTTCTCAAGTATCACTGATTATTTTCAACATCTTTCAAGAGAAAGACAAGTTGGTAAGAGGAGAGATCAAGTTACCAAAAAAAAAAAATCTATTTTGTGTTTTATTATTCACACAAGAATATCTGGTATTGGCAGTCAAAGAAAAGCCTTTGACAAATTATAAATTGCATAAATGCATGTTTTTTTTTTTTTAAAAAAAAAAAAAAAAATTAAACATTCTTTCTGACCAGTATTTTTCAACATTAAATAGTAGCTGTTACCAAAATTGTACAACTGGGCTTTGTAAATTTGTAAACCACAGATACTGCTCAGCAGAACTCAAAGCAATGCTAAAGCAAAATATAGCTGTTACAATACCAAGTTGGACCATCATAACTTACGAAGGGCTAGATTCTATCACCTTATTTTATGATGAATAGCATCTTAAGGAAGGAAATACTTCTACTGACTTTGATGGGATTAAACATAAACTGATATGTCTAATGTGAAGAAGGGAATCAGAATCTGATTCAGTTACTGGTAAGAGAGACTGGATCCTGAAGACAGCACAGAAACATCTGACTATTGTGAACACTTCTCCCTCTGAGATATAACAAAAGTATATTCTTTATAAAAGAAGACAAATGCACCAAATTCCTTTTTCACCAGAACTTAGTAACTGTCATTTTATGTTATATTTTAATTTTACATTTACTACAGAGGCTGTAGTAAATTGTTAACTAGAATTGTTAACAATTTATTGTTAACAATTGTTAACTAGAATAATTGTTAACTAGAATACTATTTTTATTTTCATATGTGTGTGTCAGTTGAAGTAATTTTCATTACCAGCCTATCTAAAATGCAAGTCATTATATGGAAAATTTAATGTGCATGTGCACATATATCTACTCAGTCTTCTACAATAATTTTCTAGGAAAAGGATACAAAAAAAAATCAATTTACAAAGTAAATAATTGCTCTATCTGTACAAGACTTTACTTCTACTTGCTTTTTAGCTACAATTTATGAAAAGTAGTAAAGTGTTGGTCCTCTAAAAAATCTGTTTTCAAAAGATTTAAATGGTGTGTAGCTGAATTTTTCAAGATAATATGGACAGAAAAAATCTGCCTTGTTCTTTAACTTATTATTTTTCAAAGGAGTTAATACTATTTTACATAAGCTACAAATGTAATAATAGAACCAGAAATTTAAAACAAGTCATAATCACCATTAATCATGCAAAATTAGATCATTTCTGTATACATGAAGGAGACTAAAAAGACAATGGTTTGTTTTATTATTTCACATTATTCAAAAGATATTTTTTTCCATGCTTTCCATGTTGTATGAACTTCTTCATATAACTTAAAGAATGCCAAATATTGCCTGACCATCCCATGGTGATCATACTAAAATTTCATTTTTTCTGCACTGTCAAAGGGATAGTCTATCATTCTTCTTGGGAATTTAACCCACAGGACAGACAGTCTTGCTGTCAACACAAATCTTTGTTTAACTGCGAAAATAACCAAGCCAACCTTCTGGGGAAACTGAAGGACTCTGATGAGTGGGAAATGGGATAAAAGAAGGTGCTCAAGGAGAAATCCTGACCAATGCTAAGGCAAAATCCAGAATGAAAGACCCAGAACTGAGCAGTTCTCAGTAATGTAGGTAGTGTTTATATACAATACCACTGAGATTTTACAATTTTGTCATCTAATGCCTCTCACCTAAGAAATGTATAATTGTAAAGAGTTGGTAACAGAGAGAACTGTAACCTTTTCTTACTCTATTTTTTTTTCTCAGATTAATATTTTCCTTTTATTCCCAGCAAATTTTATATTATTATTTAGTACCACAGATGTTCATGAACATCTTATGCTTATCATTAGCACTGCACTTTTTAAAACTGAAGCTAAACTAATAAATAAAGCTTTAAATTCATCCTCTGATGTTAGTCTTCTAATCATGCAGCAGCAAGACAGAACACAGTAAGCAACATCCATATGCAGAGCTGGAGAATAACTGCATCGATTTACTAGTAAAAAACTATTGCTACAATGGACTAAGTCAATCCCCCACAGGAAAAGGTTGTACAGAGAGACCCAGAGATATCATAAATTTACAGCCTAGTTTAAAATGATGGAATTTATAATAGATTTTCCATTTATTTAGTGAAAGAACTTTTAAGAAAAACGTTCAAATATATTGCTTTTCCATTACTCATTCATGAACATCAACTGTGAAAACAAATTCACCCTTTTTAACTAAAATAGCATATAGGTTGAAAATATTCAAACATTACAATTTGTACACTAAGCTACTAATATGAAAAATTATCTTGAATTTCTGTACTTACTCAGACCAATACATGCTGTTTTGTATCTCAAAATGATGTAAAAATCTGCAAAGTTTTCTGACAACTATTCTTTAATTTAACAAAACAAGATTATATATGGAGCAGACTGACAAAATCTTGTTATTTAAGGGATGAAAATCCTCTGGGGCTTGTTCCAGATCTCGATAATGTCCTTGAATGTAGTGTGTGTGGTGGAACCAAGTAAGGTATGTAATACATGCATAAGGTATTTCACAAAAAAAAAAAAAAAAAAAAAAGAAAAAAGGTTATCCCATAAGAAAACAATGTTAAAGCAAGCTGTGTTACTTCAAGAAAATAAACTGCACTCAGAACAATTTTATCAGATTGATTAAACTAAGGTTGGATTCTTGCTCTGAAATCTCATGTTATGTTGACATAACTCCTCTAGTTCAGTGATGTATAGGTAACACAGCAGAGGAAAAAAAAAATCAGGCTGCCATCTCTTTTTACAGGTCTAAAATGAGGGCAAAGGAAGTTGGTTCAGACCCTTCTCCTCCTTATCCAATCTCTCCACTCATTCTGCTACACAACCTTCTCTACTAGGGTGCTGTACACGTGTTTGCAAAGGGAATGACTGAAAATAGAATGGGGAAATGTAATCCCCATCCCTTTCTGCTAAACTCTTTAGTTCTGATTCTTTCCTGAGGCCAAGAGGCTCCCACTGAGTGTCCTCTGGGAAACCAACTCCCTGCTGGCATCCCGCCAGCCCTGCTGCAGTGATGGTGCTCAGCGTCACTGCAAACTGCAGCAGGATCCAGGCAAACTCAGTGTCCCTGTTGTGTCCCAAAAGGTAACCAGAAATTGCTATTCCACTCAGAATCAAGGAATGGAAATGCTTAATTTACACATCAGCTGATTTCTGAATATTGACATTTTTTCAGTATATAATTCACAGTCAGTTAAGTGATTTTATTTCCAATAGACCTCCCTAAATCTATCTTTTACACATATTGAGAATGTTGCTCAAAGATATCCCTTCAAAGCTGATATGTCAAATTCCAGATGGCTTTGTACATTTTGCTTCAATTTTAATTCAAACGAAGGAAAAGGAAGATGATGGATTGGGCTTTCTTCTAATTTTTATTATTGCTTAAAATGTAACACATGCTCATGACGTTCTTTTTATTTATATTTCGCATTCCTATCCTATTCAAACTTAAGTTTAAGTAAGCATCATCATTAGAATTACTACATGCTATGTGTAACTAGCCTGGGAAAACTTTCCATATGAGGCTATTAGGATCAAGTTCTTTAATGTAGACAACATATGTGTAAAACATATAACATAAGCTTTGGAGAAACTGCAGCATGGCTGGCTAATTGGATCAATAAGCCTTAGCACGAGAAGTTAGGTAAATTGGGCAAATTTGGGGTGAATAGGCGCACTTTTGAAAGCAAAGTGACACTAGCTTTCACTAAACTATAGGAAATATCCACATATATGGATCCAGTAGCACAAGTATGTAAAGATATTTAACAGTTTGATTACCAAAATCTGTAAACACAGTCTGAAGCGCTTGGCATTTCACAAAATAATTACATGTAATTTGAAAGCAATGGTAATGGTAAAGCATTTACAAAAATTATGCTGAAATGACCTACAGTGGTATTATAACATTTAGTTTTTGCCAAGGATAACGAATACAACTGGCTTTCAGGAAGGAAATCTTCTGCTTAAATGAACACAGAAGTGTTGTACTTTACTATAAGGTCACCTAGTCGATAATAAAAGTACAATTCTATTCCTTCTTTCATTAGAAATATATTCTCTTTGTCCTACAGCTTGAATTTCCAATAATTATGTTTCCTGACTTGCTGTAAGAGGTAACTGCTGTGTAGAAACATTCCCTTACAGTGTAAAAGTATATTAAGATCTATTATCTCTTCAGGAACCACGCCAAAATGTGTTTCTGGACTCTTGCAGTTATGCCAAAAATAGTTTTAAATGTTGTACAATAAAAACTAATAAAAAAGCAAAAGGCTATGTGTTAGGACATGTAGGCCAATTAAGGACATGGAGAGGGATTTTAAATGGAAATCCACAGTTGTCTGGTTTGCCCAGTTAGCAGATATCCAACTGGATCCACTTAAAAGTTAGCGATCTCCCTGTTCACAGTATTTTGAGTTAAACCTTATTTGGCCTTGTTGCAAGGCTCATTTCTGAATATGACTGATGCTCCCTGCTATGGGAAAGGCCACAGGACATCTCAGCCTGCAAGAAACTTGAATCTTCCTCCTTCTTCTTCCTCACTGGAGGAAAACCTGATCTCCATAGAGAATTTCTACTTTTTTTTTCTCTCTCACACAGACAATACTTCAAGGAGGATAGAAAAGGGACCAGGGGCTACTTTAGAAGCAGATTGGACCAGCTCAGTAGAAATGACAGTTGTAAATTACAGCTCCTTTCTAAGTCATCTGATAAAACCTGCCTAAGAACAACTCTGCTGTCTTTCCTATCCCTCTTTCTCCAGCATTTCTCCTGCTCCTTCCCTCCTCCAAAATCCAGCAGGCTGAAAACCATCCTGTATCACCTTCCTGTCCACAGAAACAGTTCAACATTAGCTTGGTAAAATATTCCTGGCTTGGACCATCCAGGATGTCCTTCAACTAATCCACCAGCCAAGCTGGCAGCACCTTTGAGATCCAGCCTGACACTTCTCAGATGGGGAAGGAGGAGCAGAAATGAAGCAAGATGGTGCCTGCAAGCCACTCCTGCTTTCTCAGACCTCCAGTCTGCAACACAATTTATCTCTTGTGGCCAAAACACAGTAGAACATTTATAACTCCAAACCAAATGTGGTAGTGCATAAAACAGCATATTTTTTTCCCTCCCTTAAGAAATTATATCTTAAATAAGCATTTAATCTAGTTAATACTTCTGCCCTCTTATGTGCTTATTATTGAATATATCACAAGCTTCACTTTTTTATATTTTTTTCTTTGACTAAGACTGAAGATCCTAGTTATAAATAATAGTCTGGGGAAAATCCTCAGTCCATTCATTTTTCTTCAATTCTTTTTATATGCTATGAATTAAATATTTTTTATTCTTCTATAATTACATGAATTAAGGCTTCAATAATGTACATTGTCACTGAAAATCTTTTGAAGATCTGGAATCTTTTATCTATATTATTCATTGAATATATCTAAAAAAAAAAGAGAGAGAGAGAGAGAGAGAGAGAGCTATGCACAGCTAGTAAAAAAGTAGCTACAGTCTATGGCCCCTTTTATTTACTTTCTGACTATCCAAAAGGACTTTTTTTTTTTTTTCCATGCTGTTTGGTATCAGTCTTTAGCACAGCTGATACTCCAGCCAGAGATTTTCAAAATGCTGCCTAAGGGATTTAAATTAGGATTATTTTTCTAAGACTTAATTTCCCTCTTTGAATGGGCACCCTCTACACCATCTATTTTCTATTCCACGTTAACAGCCTAGATTTCAAATTCCCTTTGAGTACAAGGCAAAAAGATACTACATCTCAATTTACAACATCAGAGTTTTGAAAGTGTGGATGTTAGGAGGAAGCAATGCAATTGCCAGCTTGGCAGTGATGCATATTCCTGCAAAGTACTTTGGGATCGGGAAGACTTTCACATGCTTGAGTTATGTTTGTTGAGAAAACTACACAAGTATGTGCTTAATTTTAAGCACGTACTCACAGTTAAGCAGAAGTTTAAATAAACAAAGATGGTATCTTGCTTTGGTGCCCCAAGGAAATATTTGTGATGTGCTGACACCTAAAGATGAAGATAAGTGCCAAGTGGGATTTCTTAGGTGAACCTGGTCATTTCTCTGCAATTCAGATCAATAAGAATTATTCATGTATATACGTTTGAAAATTGCACCCATTTGCCACTTTGGGCAATTAAGTAACTTAAGGGAAATGGACGCTTCCAGTAATTTCAGTCATTGAGAGTACTAAGCATTAAAAGGTGTTCTTTGGATGTTATAATTCTTCCAAACACTCTGCTAATGGTTTTGGTAGTGAATATGGTCCTTGTCCAGTGAAGGACTGGAAAGACGGCAGCTCAGTTACCTCAGGAAAGCAATTTTCGGACCCATTTTTACCTGCATAGTTAACACAGACATTAGATTTAATTTTATTTCTTTAAATAGCTTTAATGTAGCACCTTATTTTCCACTGATCCCAAATTACTCAGACACTGATCTGCTGATACATCAGATACACAACACAAACTTCTTTTTTAGAAAGAGATTGCCTTTATGAGAAGTGAATGTGAAACACTGCATAAGCTCAGGGAAAGGACTCCATATGCTGCTGACAATGAGGCATTCCCTAACATACCAAAAATGCCAACATTTCCCAAAGATTAGGAAAAAAATCTGTTGTGGGAATTAGAAGATTCCTAACAGAAAAACAAGCTCTAAGTGCTAAAAACTGCCATTTTTGGTGGCAATTCTCAGAAATGATAATACAGTCTTTCTTTCCAATACCATTTTAAGAGGAACACTCTGTGTATCACCTTAGATTTATATTCATACTATTCAGTGTTGTGGGGCAATTTTTGTCACTTTTGCCATTGCTTACTGAGATAATGATTTACAGACTACTATACTGTTAACTGTGTAACATGTATACTTTAATTTAAGTCTGTAGGGAAAGCATGGTATATATCTTGTTCTTGTTCTGCTATGAGTAAAACATTTTCTATAGGGAATTAGAAACATTAATACAGGTAATCATAAATAACATGATTTCAAAGTAACTGGATTTATTTTATTTTTCATGTCCCTAATTCACAGTTCTCACATAGTTTTCATATTACATAAGGTTGCACATTAATTATAGAAGCTCAAATAAGATCAAATGGGGGGGCGGGGACGACACTATTTAGAAAAAGCAGCCAGAGATGCGCGAAAGATGTTTCCTCCATGGTCACTGTAACTTAGAAGAAAAGAGGAAGAAGATATGACCCATGGGAGAGAAAAATCACAGCAGGTTGTAATGTATACTGTTATTAATATGACATTTACTGGCATTTCACTCATATTTGAATTTTTCATCATTTGCCCTTGCCCTCTCTTATAAGAATGACTACCAGTCCCACTATTACAATTTTCTAGCTCTGGAATGTGCAATTATATTTTGACACACATCCCTGATCCTTTTAATTATTATTATTTTTTCTAATTGGATGAATTCCTAATATAACCTAAAACTAATGGCTTATAACTGTGCATAGTTTGCTGTTGATTGGATAGCCTAGGTGATCAATAATTTTAATAATCTCTGCTAAATTTGCATGTCACTATTTTATACAATTAAATACAAAATGAAAGAAATGAAACCCACAAATCTCAGTCAATTACTGAAGCTGATTATCTGTTTTCAAAGAGAATGGGCCAGATGCTTAACTAATTTAAATCAGCCTAGCTCACAGATATTTACATCAAGTTCAGAGTCTGCTTGAGTATTTTGAATCCCTTTATCTCCAGTATATAAAATACATTTTAAAAGGGCTTTGTGGGACAAAAACTGTTCTTACATGACCACTAATTACACCAAAGGTTGCAGTAAGTACCAAGGTATATAGCACTACAGCAGGAAAGAAAATCTGCCTCCCTATTTTCATCATTTTCACATTGAAATAAATATTATTTAACATACATTATCAGCACTCATTTAAGGACCATTTATCATCAGGGTGCAAAGTACAAGCTTACCTTAAATTACTGGTTATTCAAATATGATTTCTGAAATGTACATTTCTGTAATTCAAAGCGTTAAAGTAAATACTAAACCCTTCATGATCATGTTTAAGAGTTCTCCTTAAAAGCCTAATTACTCCCTGTGGAGACATTATAATCTATTGAGTAAATACTTATTTATAGACTTTTTAATTGGTGGATTACATTAACAGATATTAGGATATATTTTGAAAGCAAAACATACTGACCTTGTGCAGTCCAATGCTTTCTTGTATTTAGCATATTACTGGCAGGAAATTCTATGATTCTAATTACTAGTGAATTGATTTTCTGCAACTACTTCAAGACTGAGTTCACATATTTAAAAGAAAATGTTGGTAAATTGTGTATTTTTCCTAATAAACCATTAGGAACACTAGCATTTCAGCCATATTTTCACAAGTCCCTAAAAATTTATTAGTTTAACTTTTTATTTTATTCTTATTTCTGGAAATAAAGTACAACAATAATAAATATCTATATTATCAAACAAGTTAATCCCTTTAGGAAGACTTGTAGTTTTAAAATAGGACTCTGGGACACAAGTTAAGAAGTAAGAGAGAAAAATCAGCAAGCAATAGTAATGACAACCAAAAACAAACAAACAAACAAACAAACAAGAACAAAAACCAAACCAAAAAAAAAAAAAAAACACCACAGAATAAAATATGAGAAACAAAGAGCATAACCTGCAGTGGGAGATATATTTTTCCCTCTTATTGAGTGTACAGGAGTTTATGTCTCTTTTTTCATATGTCTCTTTTTTCATATGTTCCATCAATTTCTTTTTTTTGTTGTATGGGAAGCTTGTTAGTAATTAATTGTACTTTAGTGAGGAACAACAAGGGAAATAGCAATAAACAGCCATTACAGGACCATTTTTTTATTTTTATTTTTTATTTTTAATTGTGCCATAAGAGACGAAGGCAGTAGAATTTGGCAGATCATCTAATATATTTTTCTCTCAAATCTCTATATGCTTACTGAGGAAAACTCTTTCCTAGCAAAAGAATTGTGAGGTTAAATTTACTCCTGCAGAGGAGCAGAAAAAAAGATTATATTGATGGCTGCTGGGAAGGGTAGACCCCCTGTAAGTATGACAAGTGAAAAGTGTTACACAGCAATCTGGACAGCAGGCTCCATGAAAACTAGTAGAAAAGTCTGCAGATAGTTGTTTTGTTTTGTTTTTCTGCCTTTCAACAAAGGTAAAAGTTATGGTCAAACAGATTCCACTAGCAAGTGGGAGTTCAAAATTAAAATTCTGATGCCCTGGTTAGACCTTCCTCTGTGGTAGTAAGCACAGACAGTAGAAGTTATTGCACCCAATCAAAAGGCAGATGTGTTGCCTTCCTCCCAGAGATGGTGAACATTCGGCATCATTGTCAAAAAGCCTAAAAGACCTTGTCTTAGTAAAAATAAGCCTGTGTTGGTACCACTCATGAAATTCCTGAGTGCAAAACTTGTACTCAAAATTACTATATAGAAGAAAGATGGCTTGTTAACACAGCAACATCAGCTGTTGCCAGCAATCTTGAAAATCATCTAGGCTTGGCAATGGAGGCAGCAGCTGTACATTGCAGCACTGTGTAACTGAGAAATAGTAGGTAAAGAAGAACCAAGATGACCACGTGCAGTAACTAAGGTACTACTCATTCATGCAAACACCTGCACTACACATGCCTTGAGCCCCGTGCTCGCTTCTGACACTGAGTTACTGAGTGCTCCCAGCCAAAGCATGGCCATTCCCAATGTCTGCTTCTTTTTCTTTCCTCTTCACATTCTATGTACAAGTTGAGGAGCAAAACCACAAATTGTCAAGACAATTTGGGGGCTGCAATCTCACCTTTCTCTTAGATCTTTACTACTTTCTGAAAGCAATCAGGAAAATGTTTTATTACCCCACATCACAGAAGTAGAAGCCTTGCAGCTTATGATATCACAGCTGTAGTAATCTGGAGCCAGGAATAGCAGCTAATATGAAAGTCCATGAATTTTAGCAATAATTTGATAAGATGATACAAATGTCTCCCCTTCCCCAACTGCCCAAACTACTTTTTAAAATATATTCTAAGGGTAGTGTGTCTTTTTTTTTTTTTTTTTTTTTTTTTTTAAAAAAAAAACAAGACATATATTAAAGCATTTAGAAGCTCAAGTCTTGTATGTGTCATACATGTGTCTTGGGGATACACCATTCATAAGCATACATTATCTTTTCACATAACAAAACAAAAAACAGTTAGGCAATATGTAAAAGCCATGCTTTACCTATAAATGTGTAGAGTTTTTATGAACTAATGGAATAATCAGATCCCAAAAGAAATATACCAAAGAAGACCATGTCTTCCACCAAACCTATACAAGAGACTTTATAGAATTCAGGCAGTTGCTTATGAGGTGGTAAAGAAAAAAAAAAAAAAAAAAAAAAACAAAAGAAGAAGAAAAGAAAAAGATATTCACAGAGGAGAAATAAACATGAATATACAGAGGCAAATATTTGCAATTAAAAAGGCAGGAGAGTGGATAGAGGTAGGTAAGACAGACCTTAGACAAAGTGAAGATTTAATTTCCATCTATTGGCACATAATATTTGTTCATTAACTTCAGGAAGCAAAGAGTGTTGAACTGCAATGGATGTTGAACTACTTGTTCTTATGAGTTATGGATGCCACAGATTCTGAGCTTGTTTTTTCCTCAGTATCAAAACTTTTCAAGTTTTGATAAACACTCCTGAATTTGTTGCTACTAGACAGTAAGAACATGCTAAGAACTTCTGAAAAGAGAACATTAACAGAAACAAAAAACTGTATCACTGTATCAATCCATAGCTAAAAAAGGCTAGCTGTAAAAAAAAAAAAAAAAAAAAAAAAAAAAAAAAAAAAGACATGATGAACTTAACACATGCATGGATACACACCACTGGGGGAATGAGGAATGCTGTCTTGTACCATGTAGTTGATTTTCACTGTTTGATGCTGCTGCAACTATTCAGCCTCAACACATCATTACAGCAACTTTAACTAAAGTATTAACTAATACTTTGTGGTTTTCCTTCTTTCTGAAAATAGTGAAAAGATTATCCACATGCTTCCTTCCAGTTGCCAGCACAGAATTTGCTTACCACAGTATGGCATACAAAATTAAACAAAGACAAACAAAAAAGACAATCAGGAAATGGAGATATTTTCCCGCTTGGGTAAGTCATTTAACTGTGTTGGCCTTTTTTGTTCTTTGTCAAGCTCATTTCTTTGTTATTATTTTTAATATGATAAAGGACCAAGGAAACTGGAGAAATTATCATATCATCAGATTCACATATTTGTTATGATTCAAATATAATTGCTAATAAAGAAAGCAATTTTAAAAGTTCTGTCTTATTTTCTGGATCTACATTTTAGTGTACATTCATATTTTACAGGAAAAATGCCATTAAAGAATATTCAAAATCCCACAGCAAGTGCATTTACATTAATAAGTACTCAATGTACTCTAATTTTAGTTATGTTAAGAATTCAAGATTATTTTAAACACCTGTGTTATCTTGGCTTCATCTTTCTGTCCTTATCCTTTTCTAATGGCTGTTGAAAGAGAAAAAATATACCCTCTTCCTTTCATGTCTTCCACAGAAACAAAAATCAGATTTTACAGAATAAAATGCAAACCAGTATTCCCATCTAGATCATCCTGAAATGTCCATCCTTATTTGTTTTTGCTTTTTGTTTGCTTTTGTTTGTTTACTTATTTCACTTGAATTTTGAAGGAAGGAAGCAAACAGGGCCCATGGGGAAAAAAAGATTCCATTTCCTATCAATCAAAAGAAAACAAAGCACACAGTTTGCTTCAGATTGGTGCATTCTGCACTTTCAAGAATGAGCATCTCCTGTGGATGGTGCATACATTTTTTATTGTTTTCTGATGAACTAGTGATACATTGGTATAAAACATCAGCAAAAATCCCACCCACCAATGCACTTCTCCTGACACTGACACATTGCAGTTTTTGCATCGGTGTTGCTTCCTTGTCTCACAGTGCTTGTTTTTGATACCAAAAAAAATCCCATTGTTTGCAAAAGCAAAACTGTAAAAAAGAAAACAGGAGTGCCAGATAACATGTTTAAAAGTAGTGTTTAATGCAACATTGCACACTGCTCAACTTTCTCTTCTGTTTTCAATATATATTGCTGAAAGGTTCTGAGCACTCACTCTTTCAGTTACCCCATTTAAAGTGATAGGACTGCTCCAAAATGATGAATTCTTTTGAAAGCAAGTATAAACAGCCTTTGATTCATATACACTGAAACTTGTTATAAGTAACAAATGATTTAGATGGAACACATTTAGCACTGTCTCACAACAAACATTTATTACAAACATACCACAACAGATGAAGCAGTGGCAGATAGCATACCATCAATCAGAGCAGACCACCAAAACAAATTGTGCCTCATAAACTACTTTAATATGTCATGGAGCTTCCAAATATACATCACCTATCCATTTGTTATGAAGCCTAGGCTACTTTTTCACTGACAAGTCAATGACATTTGGTATTTTCATTTACGTGCAATATCACAATGAATCTAAGGACTCTATTCACCCCAAATTAGGTTCCTGCAAGCAATGGCCTTTAGCGCTCCTCGGGTTTACAGAACTCAGCACCCATGGATCTTGATAATGATGCTTTTCTACAAAGACCCATTTGCCAAGGTACTTTGTCTGCACACTGTAGCAGCATCTTGCGAACTATTTCAAGTACTCACACTACAGCTCCCTCTATACCCATGCAAAATTTATGGCCCATACTGATAAGAGAAGGCAGAAGTATAGAAGCTGTTTTAAAGGGCATATAATACATGCTGGAAAACAGATTTTCCAAGTGATTTTGAAGAAGTGATTGAGGGAGATGCCTCTCTTCTAATATCAGTAGAAATGCTTCAAAAATAGTTCTGTACCAGGACAGCAAAAATTTAATTCTTTACATATTTGATGTGACAGCTTAAAACTTCTGTATTTCTCTTTAGGGTTTGTACTAAGGCAGAGCTGATATATAAAAAGTTTCTTTTGCAGTCTGAAGGTTAATCAAACTATGCAAATCACCAAAAAGAATGCTTCATCCTCCAACTAGATGTCCTTCTAGCAGTGCAAAGCATGCAGAAATCACAAACATGCCTTAAGAAAAGTATCTGAAAGCCGCCTGTTAGGTTATATAGTGAGGCTGAGAACATACATAAATCTCAAACAGTTGTTAAGAAACCTGTGTCAGAATAAAATTGGGCTGTGTGAAGGACTGAGAATTTGGGAGCCAAATTATTTAATAGATTTGAAAAAAAATAACATATTCAAATTACTTGGAAATTATATGGTTCATTTAAATTTTTATGTAAACATTCATATTAGTGTCATTGTGCAAAAGATATTACTATCTTCACCCCAGTTATTTTCTTGTGAATTGTTATTTCATGCTTTAAATACAATTCTTCACATGTTTGTTACCACATATTTCTTCTGAACTGAGGTTTTTAACCATCTGAAATTTTAAATAAATTTGATTTTTTTAATCAGATTTATTCAGCCCTGCTTAGAACTTGGTGATACCTTTTGCCCATTTATCTTTAAATATCAAATATTACCATTTAAACTCCATAATGTGTCACTGATCTGCATGCTAAGCATCCACTGAAATCAATGGCATGTTCAGTGTAAAAATCAGTGTTAGGGTATAATCCTAAATAATTGTTCCATACACAAAACTCTGCAATGCCACCTTGATTTCTGTCTTTCATATGTGGCTGCTCAAGACAGAATATTTATCAATACACAACTAATACAAAGATGATAAGCAAACCAGTAAAATTAATGGAAAATAAAGTGAATAAAGTGATATTGGAGTCTGAATAGTGTAATTAACTAATCAAAACATTTCTAACACTTTTAGAGAATATTATAGGAATAAGTATAAAAGACAAGCCATTATGATTTTCCTAAGTATACAGTAATAGCCCTGTATATCCTATATTTATGCCAAAGCCACTATAGAAGTAGTAAGTAGCTGATATCATGACTGAATAACTGTACCATACAGAGATCCAAGAAAATAATCATCTACAAAATGACAAGCTACCGTGAAATTTTGTGTTGAAAAACCTGAATGAATCATAGATGGACAAACAGACAAATAATCTGTTCAGACTGAGTTTCAAAATCACTGCCAACTTTGTGGAGGTTTACTGAAAGTATCCCCAGTGGATAGCCATAGAAATTCTACTTTGACAAGAGGTTTCATTATCAACTGGGAACTGCATGGCAAACCACACAGCAGACAGAGGGAGTTCATGTAGCCCTAGTTCAAAAGGAACATAATATGTCATGACTTAATAGTGTTTGATTTTTCCCTAGTGTTTTTAAGGCTAGAGAGTTGACCTTCTTCCTCCCTTGGTGCTTGACTGTTGACATCTCAATGTTCTTTCTTGATTAACCAAACCTCATTGTCTACTTTATTTCTTCAACTAGGTTTTTCAAAGAGCACTATTAGTGCGTAGGAAAAAAAAAAAAAAAAAAAAAAGAAAAGAAAAAAAAAAAGAGAATTGGACAAGACAGCTACATAGAACATTTAGTGATATAGTGGGCTAAAATCCCACATCAGGCTTGGCAGCTGTGATAATGATGTATAATTTAATTCTGAAGCTATACTGTGATCCTCAATAGGACTTCAGACCTTTTCCCTTGTTTATGTATTATTCAAGCTAATGGCAACCCTGAAATAGAAAAAGCTTCTTATCTCTTAAAACTTTTATTGCAGTGAGTTCAAAATGCACAAAGCTGAGTGCTGTTCTGTGTGCTTTAATGCAAAGTGAAAGGATGCTGTTTTCAGCCCATTTTAGCGTCACTGTCTTGGCATAAAGACAGACGTGATTGGATGCCTTAGAAGCAAGGGATGCAATGGCATGCATAAGAAATTTAAAGTTTTGAGTTATTTTGGAACTTGGAATGTCTTAGCTCTGTCCAGCCATTATTAGTTTTTTACTTTTTTTCAATACAAGTTCATAGAAAAAATATAAATCCCATTAGACAAGACAAAAATCTATAGCAATCAATATAAATAGCATACTCTTTGCATTTTGAACAAGTTAACTGACAGTTCCTGCTACACCTTTAACGCTGTTATAAAAGCCTATATCTACAACGTTTCTGAAAACTAACAGGGTAATCTACTAAAGGATGACAAGCTGCCTATTAGTATTTGTGTGGATTGGTATAAATTTATCCTACAAAATAAGCAGCAAAGAAAAGAGTAATCTTCAAGTTGGTCTTCAGTCTATGCACAACTTCAATGTTAGATGTATTAGGAATGTATTAGAAATGTATTAGGAATGTCCACAAGAAGTATTTTAATTCTAGCCACTGTTTATATGATAATACAAAATAAGAACCCCCCATAACATTATACCTATGTGTATGCCCACACAAAGAATAAAGATACAAATATAAAACAACATAACCCCAAATCACATTTCTGGAGGATGGTGGTCACAAAATGTTGATATTCTTCCAATTATTTTTCTTTCTAAATGCATAGAAGAATTTCATTTTGTGGTGACTGTCTACAGCTTTTTGCTGATCATATAGATCATATAGATCTTGTGATCTTTGCCAATATACAAAGACAATGTATGTTCCATGGAATACATCAATCATTGCTGTATTTCTGCTGAAGTGATGAACAGATACAGTGATTATGAACAGCTAGGAACTGACTTTGCGATGAATCAAAAATGTTTACTGCTAAACTGATTTAGGGCCTCAAACTACATTACCTGTAAAATGAAATTACCATGTTGATTGTTTGAAAAGGGGATTGAAAAGACCAATACAGATCCAGCAAATTTGCACACAATACTTAATATTGTCCTGTGTCCTCAACACATCTCACTTTCTCTATGAGATGCGCTTTTTAGAGCACATACAAGCTTTTTAATACAGCTTTTGCTTAAGCTAGGCTTTCAGCAACTTTATGAAGTAGCTATAAACATTAGAGAATGCATAAGACAATACACCTTTCGTAATTCAAGGGTACAACCCTTATCAACTGCTGTCTTCCTTTCAGATTAAAGAGCAATAATACCCCATCAAAATGCAACAGAAAAAAAAAAAAAAAGTAGTCAAGATGCTAAACAACATTTTCACAGAACTTAAATTAAGCAAAAACAAAATAGTATTTGTACTTTTATTGTGGTTTGTAATACTGTATCTCTACAGAAATAATTAAAGGTAACTTTTGTTAACAGTTACATATTTCTATTCACCATTCAGAAGTTGAAATTTCCAACAATTTTTCCAATTAAAAAAAAAAAATCTGCAAAGTACAGCATTACTCATCTTTTTCCAAAGTTACTAGTATGAAACTTACTCACAATTCAAGACTGTCACTTTTTTAAGAACAGAAACCTGATAGTCTTGCAGTGAAGAAAATAAAAATTGAAAATTTAAAAACTGACCATTGTCCAATTTTTCAGTGAAATAGCCTTCCCAATGCAGTGCAACCTTAAATTATTTAAGTATACATTCATTCTTTTTACTATTATTATTAAATATATTACTAATCTAAGTTTTATATCTTTGAAATGACTTTACGCATAAATTGAAAACTATTGAATTACGTGATTCTGGACACTGAAGCAGACAGTAATTCATTAAAACAAGCTCTGGCGTACCATATAAAACCACATCAATTCAGGGATAATCAAATGGGCAGATAACAACAGCTCATTTACCCCATATCAGACCCATAGCAGAATCATGAGTTTAAAGTAAATAAAGAATAAAGACGAATTCTTAAGTTGTACCAAAATCATTGATGGTATGAAACTACCTTAACCAGTATGAACTATTATAAAGCAGTGAGAACTTCGTCAGTGTCATGATTTTTCCTTTCTTCATCAGTCTTGTGTTTTTTCCATACTCTCATCTTTAGATCAGTCTCTTTCTAGCTGCCTAGATCTGTTATCAGGCAAGCATTACCTGGTGAGACCTGCCATGACTGATTACCAAATAGATGATATTACAGCTAAGACTCAAAAGTAGATTCTCCTCTCTGTAATTTATTATATTTATAATTCAATACATTTCAGTTGAATTATTCCTGACTATAACAAGTATAAGAAAGATGATACCTATGTTACAGTTGCTACTACCAAGTTCACCCCAATATATATCGCGATGCAGCAGTTTTTCTCAAGCAAGTACAAGAAATAAGACAATCATATATTTGCAGAAGACACAAGCAGGCTTATTCCCAAAGGTCTGTATTCTGCACAGTATGCTAATTTTAAAATCAGAAGTGGCAGATTTGGTATATCAACTATTTTCCAGAAGAAACATAGAAAGGAATGACTGAAAAATGGACTCTCCCTGCATATTTTCAGGGTATAAGAAGTTCAGAACACTATCTGTGGTTTCTCATTGTAAGTGCTAATTACACACAATGGAATGCAAATTTCCAACATTTTCCAACAATCAGTAAGATTTTAAAATATAATTGAAACAAGCTTTTTAGAATACTCGGTCTAAAATTTGTTTATAGTTTATTTTGATGTGTCTGACATGAGTTTTACTCACTACTTCTGGCAGTACCTTTCTCTAGTACCTCTAAGGACCCCATATCTTCATGGGAGAAGATATTTAGTGACATATTTAAATTGCATGAAAGCTGACTCTCAGATTTTCCATCAATGAGCAGATTAAACTCTTTCAATCTCACTCAAAAACATCTTACCCAATTTACAGAATAATTTTGTGGGTTTATTATTATTATTTCCTCCCTTTTTTGTATCAAATATTATAAAGTCTTCCATTTCTTCTCTTAATAATGTGATATGCAAGGAGCAAACCATTTATTCCTCTTCACAAAGCTAAGGACCAGTTCTGTCTGCTTTTCCAGTCAGTACAATGGACCTACAGTAAGGTTAAATTACTGAGCCAGAGGCAGCGCAATAAACCTGTGCTATTCTTGGACTTTTTCAAAACTGTTCACACAAAGTTCTAAAACACTCAGAATCTAGCTGGTGACAAGTTAACTAATGCAACATACAATGTTAATGTGAGCACTATCATTTATCCAGCATCCTGTATGGGGAAGTTAATGAAGACCAAGAGCTTCTTACCCCTTTGCACCACTGTAACCATAACCTTCCTTGGTTATGTTGATACAAGGATTGTATCAATGAAGTCTCAGCATAAATTGCACTAACACAGAAACTTCATGCATGCCTACACCTGGGAGGAAATCAGGAGGCTTTAAAGACTGTTAGTATTCAGAGGACACAGAAGTCTGGAGGAAAGAGCATCCTTAGTCATACCAAAAAGCTGATTTTTATGAAGGCTGAGAAAAACTCTCTCTGATAGCTTCTGCTGAGTGATCATAATCTCTGGTAATAAAACTGAATTTTGTATCTCCATTTTTTTTTTCTTTTCATTTTGTCATTTATGTTTCCATATACAAGGAAACACAATAATGGAAAACACAGGTTTTGAGGGAAAACCTTGGAAAACAGGGAAACATTTTTGAGTTACTGTGGTTCACTTATTTGTCCAACACCCATATGCAGCCATGAATTTATTTTAATATGCAGCTAGATTAAGAAAATAAAGTTTCAAAACTAGAAAGAAGAAATCTGTCCTAGGATGAAAGCTAACACAATTTAGCGGAGAACAAGATTTTATGATTCAGATAGGCAAGACTGAAAAAGTTATTTATTTGGAGGTGCTGTCATTATTGAGCTCTAAATTACAAAAAGCTTTCCATAGTTGGCAATTTGAGTATCTTTTACTAAAACTAAGTCACCTGTAAAAACACCCCACATACTCTGATTTTGAATGTACTAAACAAAATAATTTTTCATGGAGGTATCTAGTAATGACCCTTGAAAATAGTAATGTATTCTAAGTACTCTTTAGATCATGCTTTGAAGTAAAAAAAAAAATTAAAAAAAAATAAAAAAAATCAATAGTGTTTAACTTGTCATTGTGTTTAACTCATTAGTGTTTAACATCATTGGCTTTCAAAATTGCCAGAAAGGGAATGGCAAAACAACTTTTTCTCAGATGGACTGACATATATTGAAGCCTGTTCATCATTTGGAGTCTCTATCTGTGCTCTTTCAATGAGTAACAGGCAATTTACACGAGTACATTTTATTTGTGGACCTAATTAAGAGAGTTTTCTTGTGCTTACTAGCTTTTTTGTCAATGATACTTTATGGTGCTTCCAAAACCTACTTTAGGGAAAAAAAAAATAAATAAATGCAAATAACCAGAGGAGGGGGATGTATGTGCATCTGTGACCAGTATTTAAATATTCCTTCTGTTTTATAACTATTTTAACAACATATTTTTAATATGATAGTAAACATTTCAAGCAAGGCTTTGAGTACAGGATGTGGACATAGGATTCAAAGGAATGTGCCACCTTATTAAATCTTATTCTTTTATGGTTTTTGCTCTCTTCTGGGTAATCCTGACCAGGAGGCTGAAGTTATATATCATCTTGAACTAGCCTAAATGTAGCCATGATTAAAATGTCTTTTCTTCTATTGTGGCCATAGCCCTAGGTGTCCCTGTGACCCGAGACTGTAAGTCAAGGCATCCCAACAGCTAGACTAACGCTATCAACTCTTACATGGTTAATTGTTGGCAGGATCAGCAGGTGGGGGTGCCAGTAGATGTCCACAAGCATTAGCTCTGGTGGAGGATGTGGTGGGAGCCCCTGCAGCCAGAACTTGCAGAGGTTGATGATGACTGTGGAAACCCAGCTCAGACTGACTTCATCTGCCCAAAGATGGCAGCCCCTTCTCAATGATGGTTGGAATCACTCTTCTAACTTCCAGCGTACATTTATTCGTTGTTATTTGGTTTTGTGCCAACAGAACTGTCTGTTCTTAGACTGATGTTACATCTTATTTGTTCTCTCATGACTCAAATAACCCAATCATTTTCACTCCCAGCCTTCCAGCTGGGAAGGAAAAGCTCACAAACTTTTGTTTTCCATTCCCTTAGTCTAAGTTGTCTCCAGCAGTATGAGTTTGCATACAGGTTACCAGTATTCTATATGTATTTCAAATGTCTTCAAAGAGATAAAAAATTGATAAGCAGGTGTTGGGTGCTCCAAGACAGAACAGCAGAATCACATTGCACTCTGAAGAAAGTGTAAAAGAAGGAGCAAAAATTTGTTTGTTACTGAGGAATAGGGGATATAAATCTAGACTTTGAAGCAAATAGAAGACTGTTTTTGGTTTTTTTTTGTGTGTGTTTTTTTTTGTTGTTTGTTTGTTTTTTGTTTGTTTGTTTTTTGAAGTTCATTTCATGGTCACTCAATATCCAAATATTTAATGTCTTACAGTATAAGAAATACTGTTCATCATACATGCAGTTTATCCTTGAAATTTCATTAAATAGATTATTTAAATTAGACAAATTGTAAACTATGGTAAATGGTTACACCCCAAATTATATACACAAAACAGTGAATCATACCAGCATGCCTGACAGTGTTGAAAGTCAGGACCATCACATAAAAAGCTTAATCTCACCATGTCTGACCAGACCTTTGTGCCTTACGATAACTCACATGGAAGCCCAGGCTATCTGGGTCCACCTCTCCTCTCTACCTCCTCAAAGACCTCAGCCTCCATCACTCTATCGTCATCACCCTGCAGCCAAACTCTATCCTCATCACCCTGCAGGTGAAAACAGCTTCCGTGTGAGCAAAAAAAAGCCCTGTGAGTTTCCCTGAAGGGGAAGTGAATAGTATTGTTGAGAAGCTGCAAAGAAGAGATCTATGTCTATAATAATTCACTGTTTTCTTAATATGTTGGACTTTGTGACCATGCAGAGACACTTCATTATAAATGCAGAAAATCTCAAGGCCCTATTTTCACCAAAGTCAGTGCGTGTGCACTGTGAAGTTGTTCTGTATGCATAAGATGTATATTCCTAAGATGTCTCATTATTCAAAGCTACCACAGCCACCTAGCAGTAGACCTTTAACAGCTCCAACTCTCATACTCTAGCCACTACTCTCATAATCCAGTGCTTTACCTCCACATCTGATAAGTCTGAAAGGTGGCTGATTTCTGTATGAAAGGGGAGGTCAATTTATAGATTTTTTCTTTTGTTACCTAATCTCTGAATTATGCTTCTATAAAAAAATAAAATAAAATAAAATAAAATAAAATAAAATAAAATAAACCCGTGTTCATGGGTTACATTCATCCTAACAACATGTGCTGATCAATATGCAAGGAAGACGACATGAATATCACATGCACATGTTTATATCACCCCTACCAGTAAGACCTAGCAAGTGACAATTTTAGGGTTCTTGAATTGGTATCTTTTGCCATAAAAATGATTAAACTGCTGTAGAGCTGAAATTGGAACTGAAATATAATGTTGGATCACTTACATAATAAACTTTGATTTAGTCATGAAAGATTATTGCTTCAATTCCACACAGACAGAATCGACGGGTACTATGACCTCTGCTGGATCTGTGGGGTGTTGTACTCTGGTTGCTTTTTCTTTTTTCCCTCTAATTTGATTGTAAGCAGATACAAACATACTTTTAGTTCTAAAAATGGAATTTCTTCTGATGAAGCACAAGGAAGACCTGAGCAAACAACTCAGTGAGGAAAAGGTAAAATTAATTCACTCAACCCAAGCTCTGGCCCCTTCATGCTGAAGCCTTTCCATCTCTGACTACTCTTCCCACCCTGGAAGGCTTTTTTTTTTTTTTTTTTTTTCCCTCAGGAGGTGCTGATGGAACTGTCAGTATATCACTCTTACACTAGAGCATCCTGGGCCACACACACTGTTTCCCTGTACTCTCCCCCTGAGGCTCACCTCCCCCTGGAGGACCATCCATCAGTGGCTCAGCCTTTTGGCTGGGCTGGGAGCTGGCCCCCCAGAAATACCTGATCCTGCTACAGGGTCAGGCCAAGGCCCCAGGACAGCACAGCTATCTCCAGGCTGAACAAGTAAGATCTTTCCAAGATGAGTAAGGGGTTAACGTCTTCCAGGAGATAAGCATTTGCATAATGTTCTTTCTCTTCTCTGAACTCTTTCAGTCACAGGGCTTTCAAGTGGAGTTGTAAAATACACTGATATTTACCAGAAGACAAGCATCAGCCATGATTTTCTTTTCCCCACTCATTTTGCTGTTTTACAGCTGAAGTAATATTCAACAACCACACACTGTGGTTTCTGTGTACAGCGCTAGTTTGCCCTCGTGAACTCTTGAACAAGGCTGAAGTCCTAGCAGTAATGGGCCCTTTGGCAAGAGCTGGGAAAATCATGTTCTTCAGTCCCATTCACATTGGTGTGTGGTGCTTATCAGATGTGACACACCACTTACAGATGCAGGGGACGTTTGATATTGCCAGAAGATCAGTAAATGTGAGTCACTGCCACAATTTTCTTCCGCCAGGAATTAATACTACCATGTTATTAGTATGAACGAAGTGTTTAGAAGGTTCCCAAACATGACACAAATGGACAGTTTTCTTCCCAGTCTCCAATTTTTCCCAGATGCCACTAAACAGACACAAAACACATCTGTATGTATATGAATGGATACATTTAAAACTTTTTTTTCTCCCTATAGTATATAATAGAGTGAAAATACTGGAAAAAAATTCAGGAGGGGATAGGTATTAGCGACACTTGAAACCTGCTTTACAATTTAAGGTAAAATCAAAAGAGTACTTAATCTTCTTTTCCCAGTTTTTTTTGTTTGTTTGTTTTTTTCTCCATATTATAAATCCTTCTTAAAAACTTGAACCATGGTGTGTTATTTTGACTCAAAGGGAAACAGAAAATCCACTTGATGTGGATCAGGTTCTGCTTTCAGACTGCAGTTTATCTTGAACATTAGTTTATAAATTTCAGTTTAAGGTACATTTAAGCACTACATTCCAATGACTTATTCTGAAAGTTTTTCTGAAGTACAGACTTAAAAACAGCTAGAAAAAGAAAATGCTATCTTTCCATTCCTCCAGGCCTACATACATATACAACTAATCTCATTCCCTGACACTTGACATTGCAACTAAATCAGGAAGTGATTTCTACCCATAATGCTGTTTATTTTAATAGAACGTGGGTAGACATGTTTTAGGGTAAATTCCAAAGAGAAATATAGAGGTGAATTCAGTTGTTCTCCTGATTAACAATAAAGAGAACTACACAATGAGACTATCAAAATGACTTATCAAGACTTGTAATTTCAGTGATGAAGTTTTTTTAAACTATACAGGAAGAATTTTGAGATTCGTTTGCCTGTACCTGTACTGATCATGATGAGGGCCTATGCTGACATAGAAGACCAACATTTCCCACAGGTGTCCATACTTTGCAGCACTCTTGAAACAAGATGTGATACAGAAAAACCTATGATGATGGCTTGGATTAGCTACTGTTGTCCATCAGGGAAAACTCCAGTATAGCTATACTATGGTTTGTACTGTGCATTTCCAGTTGCATGCATCCAGCAACACCTTTCGCCTCTGAACAACGTAGTTGCAAGCTGGTGTGTAGGTGCCCAGACCTCCTGAACCTCTTACAAAATCTATTCCCATTCCAGTGTGCTCCAGAGCAGAAGTATGTACACAGAAATTTCACTAAGCAACACCACAAATTCCACATGCATGCCAAAGGAAAAAAAAATCATGTTGACATAAAGCAGAAACTGATTCTCAGTGCTGAATAGAAAGGGAGGTGTGTATCATGTTTTGGAGGTCAAAAACATTCAGACTGCGTGACACCACAACACACATTCTGGCACATCCCAAACCTAAAACTTTCACTGAAAACCATGCATCATATTTAAGCAACACAACTCTAGCAATGCCATCTATATACAAAAACACTACCGTACTGCAGGTAAGCCTAGTTTTAGACTGATTCAAGAGCTGCGAGTAAAAAAGACAAATTGCTTCTCAGTCTCCTTGGAAAAGGTACCTTCACTATTTTTTGCTTCAGGTGCAAAGAACACGTTTAAGAAAAGCAAAGCCCCATATCAAGGTATTATTTTCCACAGCAAGGTTCAGGGATTATTTTCTACCCATGACAAAAATTCTTCAGTAGGGTGCTTGGCCTCTGCTGGAGAGCAGGTAAGGGACTGAAACAATACTCCCCCATTTACCAAAGTTAATTGAAAATGGGAGAAAGGGAGAAAAAGTTAACAGCATTTCTGAAATCCCAGGAACTTGACAGTGACATACTTTCCTATCTCACGTGCCTCCGAGAAGAGGTCGTGCTGCCTAGAGTAAATAACAGCTTGTAATTTGCAAGGGGGATACCCAGCAGCAGCACTGTGAGATACATGTGATAATGTGATTTACAGGACCAGCAAATAATTTGCAGACGTACTGTGCTGCATTAACAGTCCAGGTTAAGTGTGTGCTGCAACTTTTCCCTTGAAGGTGCAGAAGGTGAAAGATTTGTGATATCTTTAAATGCAACAAAGGGAAATACAGAGGGAGGAGGGAGGAGACTCCTGCTGAGATGTTGTGATAAATTATTAAAACTTCTTTTTAATGTTGATGCTACTCTTCAACCTCAGATCACAATACTGACAGCAGAGACAAACTGAAAGTGCTATTAAAGCTGTGATAAACACACCATGCTGTGGCAATACTTGTAAGAAAAATAAATAAATAAATCCTGGGGTACATCCAATCGGTAACATCAAGAAACAACCAGAGAGAAAACATCAAGCTATCTACAAGCCACGGTCCCTCAGTCCAAATATTTATGAGATAACATTTATGCTCACTGAGTTATTTGATTATGAGACCTCGATAACCCATGTTTTCCATAAACAAATGTCACGCAAGGAAGCAAAACAAAGTGAACTTTATGAAAAGGCACATTTAGTGAACTGTTCACAGCATATATAGGGTACATCTTCCCAGCAGTTCTTAGACAAGGAAAATGGATTGCTGCCTTCAAAAATCATAAGTGTTTTCTCAGCACAGCATTTTTTTTTTCGATAAAGTTAATGCAATTTATCTTTATTAACACATCAACAATGATATAGCCAGTCAGCCAATTAGTGCCGTTGGCAGTGCACTTCACAATATTCATGTAGTCTAAAAAAAAAATAAATGTCTGTCTAGTCATTTTTACCACACATGGTAACAATTCTGCACTCAAAATCAGTTGCTTGTTTGCTTTCTCTCCTCTTCTTTTAAAGCACTATAACCTCTTATGCTGTGGGGGGAACATTTCTTGCAACAAAACAACAAGCATCTGTCCCAGAGTCTCCATAATGGAAGTAACAATCTAAATTCCCATAGTAAAACAAACTAACAAACAAACAAACAACCCACCAGTTACTAAAAGACAGGCATTTGTTTGTATAAAGGCCTGTTATTCTGTTAATACTAAAATGCAAAGTAAAATTCCTGCAAGCAATATATGCCTTACCGAGTCAGCCAAGCAAACTAACAAGAAAACAAATTAAACTCCTTGCTCCCTTTTCAGTACCTTATTTCAAGTCCACACAGTAACCTGAGATCTTAGTCATTCACAACAGCATAGTTATTTACCTTAGAGCATCCTTAAGTCAGCTTCTTAAAATCTTACCCAAACATCCATTATAAAACTTTTTCTTTCCACTTACCCCCCTTCCAGTGTTTGCCTTTGGTCCTGCTAAGCTTGCTCAGGGTTGGTCCAGAGAAGAGCAACATCAAAATGAAAAGAAGTTCAAGCATAGTGATTTTCCCCCGTTTCTCTGATGATAACATTTCCACAAGTTATTTTCAAAAAAAATATATATATATGTATATATATATATATATATATATCTTACATCTTCTCCCCCACTTTCTGCATACTCTGCTTGCTTAAGGAGGAGTGATTAATCACAGGAAAATCAGAGCAAGGAGTAGCTTTTCTATCCTTAGATGTTGAAGTAATATCTCAGTGATGTAGCCCTGAGGAAAGCCACATTTCTCACTGATCCGGTTTCTCCCACACAACATGCAGCCAGCACTGCTGCTACTATAGTAGCTATAAAATAATTTCTGCTCTCACTTTGGTTTCTGTGGGAATATATTCCTCAGCTTGCAGCGTGAGCTTGATTGAAAACGATAAAAACAGTAATGCTCGTGTCCAGCAGAAAAGAGAAAAGATGTCAGGATTGTGAAAAAAGATGAGAAGCAGTTGTACTGACAGCTTTAAGCCCGACTGTCTGATCCTAATAGCCGTGCAACCAACCAAATTGCTCTTTTAAGAGTAATAAGGCTTCAGTGAAAGCTGGTGTCACTGCCACTTGGGTAGGTAGTGCAGGGCTCGAAAATCACCAAGGAACCTGCTCGAGATAACGACTGCCACAGTCCCGGCTCAGAGCAGCGAGGGCTGAGCAGAATACAGTATGCACAGGGAGCATTTAATCTCTATTGTGTGCAGCAGATTTCCTGCCTTACACTGTGCAACTGCTTAGGACTTTTGACTGCATTTTATCAATGTTTTTGTTCATACTTTAAACAAAACTGCAAGCATTGATACACTAATCATTTATAACATTTCTGAAGTAATTGCAGCACAGAAAACTGGGTGCTTTCATACACATCCCTCCTTTTTTTTTCCTCCTTAAAGTAGCAAACAGGAAGAACAGATCCTTAGCTCTAGAGCAGTAATCTTTTCAGTGCACAGAGCAGCTATTAATTTTATATTTTCACACTGTTTGTCTTTAGGTTCCCATAAATCCTGGGGCTAAGGGTGTGGAGAAGAAAGGGAAAGAGAAAGGGGACTTTCAGAAGTACAGATTTTTGAAATACTAGATTCCGGCACAGCTTTGCATGTAATATTTGTTGATACTGCCACAGAAAGAGCACAGCTACCTACGTCTTTGGATGTCTGTTCATATTTAAGGATGTCAAAGCTGGATCAGTAAACACAAGACTTTCTGCACAACATTTAGGATTTTCACAGAAGGTTCTCAGATTCACAACATTCAGACTTCATGGAGTAAACAGTCTTGAGATGTCCAGTAGCTTAAATTCATCTAACAGCTTGGCATTTAGTTGTGTCCATATAAGCATTTAGTACTCAAATTAATGAGCCACAAACCTTGCAATGTAGATTTATATAAATAAAAAATCAATGTCCTTAGAATGACAAAGCAACTATGGCCACAAATTCCCCAAAGTTATCACTTTTTTAACCAGGGACATAATGCCCTTTTCAGCACAACATTAAAAAGATTATATTAATAAATCTGAAGCTTTGCTTGTTTGTCTGAATAAAGAATGATATTTTGACTGGCGGAAACAACCATGAACTTCTAATACAAACACAAACAGCATGTAACATCACAAACAAGGAAATACTAGGGCTCTGCCACTAACACATCAACTGTGAAAGATCTTTTATTTTCTTTTTAAGTTCTAAAATATATTTATGGGCTAGTTAGAGGACTTAACATTTGCATGTAGACAGAGAATAAATGCATGTTAATGTAGGATTTTTTGTCCCTCTGTGCATTAATTTTTAAAAGTTGTAAGACATCTTATCAGCTGCTGGGTCTGATATATCAAGGCTGATGTTTATGGCTCTTAGTTGCCAAAAATTAGGTCAGTATCTACCACGTAGAGGCACTGAGCAGAAGCTTCTTAAGTTAAAATTTTCAATAAAGTCATTCTTAATCACCAATCTCACAGCTAATAATTAAAACACCATTTTCACACACTTGTGTTCATTTTGATTGCCTCTATAGCACTTCTCTAAACCTAGAACAATATTGCCATGTTGAAGCATTAAAAAAATAAAAATAAAAATCAAGGTTTCATATTACTAGGTTTGAAACTTTTTGTCTAGATAACCAAACAGCCTTAAACTAAAAATAAACAAACCCTTCATGTATCCATATGCAAATTAATTAACTTGGATGTTGAATCAGAAAGGAAAAACCTACAATGCCCAAAACATATGACAGTATCAATCAAGTCCTAACAAGATCGTTCTCTTGCCCATCTCTGCAGCCTTCTGTCACTTCTGCCTCCTATACTTTCTTCACACCATCTTGCTTTGAAATTTTGTAGTCCTCTGTAAAAGTTCCTGCCCTATTTCTAAACCTACCCATATGGAAGTCAGTTTCTGTGGGGAAACCTGTTTCCAATGGTGGTGGGCATCCTTAAAATTATCCACTTAGTTCCTATACTGCAGAAGAATTTGACTTCTCCAGCCTGGGTATCTTGCATTTTCAACACTAATGAAAGTATTGGCTGTTGGAAGGATTGTGAGTTTCAGTCAGCTTCCCACCAGCACTGACATATGCCTCAAGCAGCCTTAGCAGGTTCAGGTATAGCTTGAGCAGCAGATCAAGTGATGTGGCAGGAGAAGGCAAGGGCTACCCAATACAAGAGCAAAAGGGATACCATCATAGCTGCTGGTCATGGGCTTGTTTGGTTCAGTTTATTGCCTAGAGAGCCCAGACTTCCACTCTGCTGATGGTTTTCTGCCTTATTTTACAAAAGGTAAGTTATTAAATCCACTTTGTTTACGTTAAGAGGGAGCGGGCAGACCTTCAGGGAGACACAGAAAAACCATTGTCACTTCTTATGAAATTTAGTATGGTTTTTAATGTCCTCATTTCTAGGTTCATAAGAATTTCAATTTTCCAAAGTTTAAATGCCTCCAGAGAAAAGGTATAGTTTCATGAAAGATTATACAAATGTTATAGGTTGAAACATCAGAAAGACAAATAAAATGAATCCAACATTTATTTTTCCTTCAAGTATCAGGATTTTAAAGTCAACATCATGTTTTAGAGATGTAAAAGAACTGATTTGTAATTCTATTTCATGCTTTGAATTTGCAATACTGGAAAAAAAAGAGAAAAGTAAACTACTACCTTCATGTCTGTTACCATTACCGGAAAAAAACTCCTATGAGAACTACACGGGGCAAACCATCTCATTAGAGCTGTAGGTCTGTGATTTCCAAACAGTTCTTGCCAGGATCCCTTACATCCTCCAAGGTACTTCACAACAGCTTACACTGGTCACGAGTATGTACAACTTTTTAAGCACAAAAGAACTCATACATTAAGAGAGACCTAATGCCTATCTAGTCTAGTATCTATTCTTCAGGAGTGTTCAACTGCAGATTCATATGGGAAAAATACAGTAATTTAAGAAAGCGTTACTGGAGATTACCATTTGTGCAGCCTTCTGCTCTCATGAAAGGCTTTAAGACTTCTGAACTAGAGACTCCATCACAGCTATCAAGTTTCATTAGACAATGACAGACCTATACTTCTTGACTTTGTTTAGTTCCTTTTCAGAGCCATTTAACTTTTTCTCCACCTCACCAGCACTGACACTGAGTCCCTTGCAATGAGTTCTACATATTTAATAACTTGTAGCTTGTAAAGCACATTTCCTCTTGCTTTTTTGGAAAGTATACTTGATAACTGTATTGAGATATTTTTGATTTTCCATCATTAAAACTATAAAATCATTACTTCTGTTCATCTTTCCCATATTATGCTTTTCCATCATATTCTCCCTTCAAACAACTTATTTCAGCTAAAAGAGTCCTACCCTACTCTTTCCATACTAAATATTTTCCGTACTTACAATCATCCCTGCTGCCTTTATCTCTATCTCAGGGATATCCAGTTCTAATTTGGTCATTTACATGATGAAGTCAAAAGAAAAGCCTGCAGTATTTAAGATGCATTATCATTTGCATATTCTTTCCCTCATTCTGCTCATAGAGCCAAAGGGCAGCAACTACCATCAAGCTGGAGTTATGTTTATAAATGTCTACAAAATTAATAGATACAGTGATTCTTTTAAGGAACAGAATTTTAACATGTATTCTCAGTGGAAGCATACATCAACAATGTAAATAGCCTAAATAACAAATGATCATTGGGAGGGTCAGAAAGAAAAAAAAAAAAATGCCAAGTTGGTTTAATCTGCAGTTGTTCTATCTGGTTATTTGGTCTCCCTTGCCATATTATCTTTTTACTAATTACTGCTTGGCAGAAAGTACTACTGGTATGAGCTCTTGTTTAAAACCTTCAAGCCTGAATAAACAGCAATAACTTCACTGAAGTTTAAATATCAGAGCCTCCAAGCAAGATGCTCTTTTAAGGATGATATCTTGGAGAATTCTGCAGCTCACAGCAAAGGATATACAGAAGACTTGACTGCTTACTTGTTAACATACTCTCCAGCCCTTTATATTTGCCAGCCAGATTCCATTTACCTATAGGGATAAGATCCTTCATTAATTGCAAGGAGTAACACTGGGACCAAACCCAGCATTTAACACCACAGGCATTTCTTGTGTTTGGATTTCATAGAATCATAGAATCATAGAATATCCTGAGTTGGAAGGGACCCTTAAGGATCATCAAGTCCAACTCTTGACACCGCACAGGTCTACCCAGAAGTTCAGACCATGTGACTAAGTGCACAGTCCAATCGCTTCTTAAACTCAGTCAGGCTCGGTGCAGTGACCACTTCCCTGGGGAGTCTGTTCCAGTGTGCAACCACTCTCTCTGTGAAGAACCCCCTCCTGATGTCAAGCCTAAACTTCCCCTGCCTCAGCTTAACCCCGTTCCCGCGGGTCCTGTCGCTGGTGTTAATGGAGAAAAGGTCTCGTGCCTCTCGACACCCTCTTACGAGGAAGTTGTAGACTGCGATGAGGTCTCCCCTCAGCCTCCTCTTCTCCAGGCTGAACAGGCCCAGTGCCCTCAGCCGTTCCTCGTACGTCTTCCCCTCCAGGCCTTTCACCATCTTCGTAGCCCTCCTCTGGACACTCTCCAACAGTTTCACGTCCTTTTTATACTGTGGTGCCCAGAACTGCACACAGTACTCGAGGTGAGGTCGCACCAGCGCAGAGTAGAGCGGGACAATCACCTCCCTCGACCTACTAGCGATGCCGTGCTTGATGCACCCCAGGACACGGTTGGCCCTCCTGGCTGCCAGGGCACACTGCTGGCTCATATTCAACTTGCTGTCTACCACGACCCCCAGATCCCTCTCTTCTAGGCTGCTCTCCAGCGTCTCATCGCCCAGTCTGTACGTGCAGCCAGGGTTTCCCCGTCCCAGGTGCAGGACCCGGCACTTACTCTTATTGAACTTCATGCGGTTGGTGATCGCCCAGCTCTCCAACCTATCCAGATCCCTCTGCAAGGCCTTTCCACCCTCATCCGAGTCCACAACTCCTCCAAGTTTGGTGTCATCAGCAAACTTGCTCAAAATACCTTCTATTCCTACATCCAGATCGTTTATAAAAATATTGAAAAGTACCGGCCCTAAAATGGAGCCTTGAGGGACCCCACTGGTGACCGCCCGCCAGCCTGACGCAGCCCCATTCACCATAACCCTTTGTGCCCTGCCCGTTAGCCAATTGCTCACCCATCGGATGATGTTTTTATTTAGCGGTATGGTGGACATTTTGTCCAGTAGGATCCTATGGGAAACCGTGTCAAATGCCTTGCTGAAGTCCAAAAAAATCACATCAGCTGGTTTCCCTTGGTCCACCATACGGGTGATCTTATCATAAAAGGAAATCAGGTTAGTTAGGCAGGACCTACCCTTCACAAACCCATGCTGGCTGGGACCAATGACTGCTTTGTCCCCCAGGTGCGCCTCAATAAGTTCGAGAACCATCTTCTCCATGATTTTACCAGGCACTGACGTGAGACTGACAGGCCTGTAATTGCTAGGGTCTTCTTTCTGACCCTTCTTGAAAATCGGCACAACATTTGCCAGCTTCCAGTCTACCGGGACCTCTCCAGACTCCCAGGATAGTTGAAAAATAATTGAGAGAGGTTCTGCGATGACGTCCGCCAGCTCCTTCAGCACCCGGGGATGAATCCCATCCGGACCCATGGACTTGTAGGGATCCAGGTGGAGTAGCAAATCCCGCACACGTTCAGGGTCAGTTGGGAGTTTGTCATCCCCACCGTCCCGGTCCTCCAGCTCAGGGCACCCTGGGTCCCGAAGCCCATCATCGGCATTGAAGACAGAGGCAAAGAAGGCGTTAAGCGTCTCTGCTTTGCCTATGTCATTGTCTGTGAGGAGACCTTCCCTATCAAGGAGCGGCCCTATGTATTCTTTAGTTCTCCTTTTTCCATTCACATATCTAAAAAAACCCTTTTTATTATCTCTCACAGACACAGCCAGCTTCAACTCTAGGTGTGCTTTAGCCACACGAATTTTCTTCCTACAAACACGAACAGCATCCCTGTATTCTTTCCATGTCACCTGGCCCTCCTTCCAGTAGCGAAAGACTCTCTGTTTCCACCTAATCTCCATTAGAATGTTCCTGGTCA
>CM021731.1:102474766-102488881 GCA_011075105.1 Heteronetta atricapilla
TAAAGAATGACCAGCACTGGTGGACATCGAGGCCTTCAAGAGCAGCTTCCCAGGGGACCTTGCTGACTAGTTCCCTGAGCAGCCTGAAGTCCGCCTTCCCCATATCTAGGGATGAGGTTTTGGTGGCACTTTTCCTTCTGTCGCCGTAAATTTTGAACTCAACCACTTCATGGTCGCTATGACCGAGGCGGCCACCAATCACCACATCTCCCACCAGGCCCTCTCTGTTTTCTAGCAATAGGTCTAGGAGGGCACCTTTCCTAGTTGGCTCCGTTAGCACCTGCACCAAGAAGTTATCATCTAGGTGCTTCATGAACCTCCTGGACTTGCTCGTGTCAGCCGTGTGGCACTCCCAGTTAACATCTGGCAAGTTGAAGTCCCCCATAAGGACAAGGGGAGTTAATCTCGAGGCCTCTCTTAGTTCTGTAAAGAATAATTTATCGGCGCTATCGTCCTGGCCAGGCGGTCTGTAATAGACTCCCACAACTACATCCCCTTTATTCGTTCGTCCCTTGATCCTTACCCAGAGGCTCTCAACTTTGCCATCGCCGACCTGAAGTTCCACACAGTCCAGCCCCTGCTTCACATACATCGCCACCCCACCACCTCGCCTTCCCTGCCTGTCCCTCCTGAAGAGCCTGTAACCATCTATTGCAACACCCCAGTCACAGGACTCATCCCACCAGGTTTCGCTTATGCCGATGATGTCGTAGTTGCGGGACTGGGCCAGTACTTCTAGCTCATCCATTTTATTCCTCATACTACGTGCATTCGTGTAGAAGCATTTCAGGTGTGTCTCCTTACACTCAGCACCTTGTGGATCTAACCGAAGGACCTCACTGGCACACAGCCCCTCTGATTTCCTGGCACTTTTTAGTATTGTCTAACATTGCAACATACTAAGGAAGAGCCTTCATACTTCCCATTTCATAGTGCTGGAAAATCTAAATAAAGATGTAAAGAGATTGCAGAAAAGTTATGAGTGTTTAGAGAATTAGGATTAAGATGAGAAGGACTGGAAACAGAAAGTGAAATGCACCTCCCCACCAAGAAGTTACAAATACTGTATATTGTCCTACATATCTCTGTTCCCATTCTCCCACTGATTCCATGCAGACAGGTTTTGGCAGTATATAAATGCCCATGACTTAATCAACTTTGTAAAAGGAATATAATCAATGCTAAATGCTACAAGATAGAAATATCGCATCCTACATTTGTAGGCATGAAGAATATTTTTCCACTGTCTGCCTCACCATACAGAGGCACAAGTTGCCACAAGCCATAATTAATTCAGTTCTTTTTAGGCATGAAAATTGTTTTGATTTTAAATACTTTTAGCTTAGGGCATTCTAAATATCTGTGGAAACCTCCTGGGGATTTCTATTAGCCACAGACACCAATAGAAACATTTTTTGATACTTGCAATATACTACATTGCCAAAGAAATAAACAGCCTTCTTAAAAGAAAAATCTATTTGAAATTCTGTCTAGTTCATGTGCTTTCCAAGGATTACTTGCCCCCCCCCCCCTCCCGCAAATCCCAAACAATTATGGCCTTATTTACCTCTTTTACGGTATTGAACAATTCCTAGTATATTTGCTATTTTACTGCAACATATTTTGTCTCACTGTACTGAACTAGGAAGCTTATGCAAAATACAACTATGAAATCACCTGTAACAACACACAGTAGTACATGCTACTTATCCAACAAGAAAGGGAAAATTCAAATAGAATAATAAAGGGCAAAGCAACTTGCAGCTGAAGAAGATAATAGAATAAGTTTTCACAAAGCTTAAATAGAGTAATAGTTCTGCTTTGAAAGTACTTGAACTATCATACCAAAACACCTTTCTTTTGTAGGCCTATTTCTGTGTAATGATTATGAAGAGGAGATAGAAAAGTTGAAAAGTACTAGTTCATTCATATGGGAATTATAGCCTGCCTACTCTGACTTAAAGGCTTTGATTTGTCAATAAACAAATTCTGGTTTTTTTTTTGCTCACAAGGAAAAATAAGTCAGGCTCACATTTCATTTTAAAATAAAGCCTTAAATCCAGAAGCCATGAAGCTTTTCATGTGTTTCCCAGTCTACAGTCTTCTCTGGGATTATTTAAGACCCATTTATTTTAAATCATACTATGTACAACATTGAAACCACAAACTACTGAGCTGTTCCTCTTTCCTTGCTTCCAATTAATTTTTTGAAGCACCTTGCATAGCAATGACCAACAGCCCCATTAGGTAGACTCAGCTAACATCAGTCAATCAAATATCTCGATATAATCTGCAGAAATTAAACGTGGAAAATACAAGGTAAATAGACTATTTTGCATAATAAAGATGAAAGAATAGAAGTTTTGTTGTTGTTGTTTGGTTGTTGCTGTTGTTTGATTTTTGTATTTTGTTTTTTGAAAATAGATAGAAATTGGAAAGTAAGATCAGAAAGAAAGGAGAAAAGAGATCATTCAGGAAATACTGCTGGTGACAAGAGATACGTCTGCTTTCTCTGAGCAGATATTGATCCAGTACATTTTATGTTTCAGATGCCTCCAGTGTGGCTGAAGGTGTCAGGTTTCAGGTGACTTGAAACAATGAAACCCTCACTAATTGCAGTTATTAAAGATATTAGCTTGTTTTTCCTTTTATGCAGTATTGAAGTTTCCCTGAGGACATATTCAAGACAAAAGATGTAGCACTGATTCTACACTTGTGTCTAGCTTCTGAAGTGCTCAAGTGAAGAATCTCATTTGTAAGCTGAGAACCTAGATAAAATCAAAAGTATAAACAATTACCAGACAAGGGGGTAACATGTCAGTATAAAATATGTACAGAAATGCCACATTGCTCATACACCTGCAGCTTGAAACACTGAAGTAATTGCCTACAGACCTCCAAATCTTATATTCACTGGAGAAAGAATGAAGATGGTTGGGCTGGCTGGGCAGAGTTGTTTACTTGCTGTAGTCAAGCCTAGAACACGCACAGCAGAAAGGAAAATGCCAATTTTCAGGGATACACCTGTTTCCATCCTTCATTAAATTTTTGGAACATGAAACCAAAACAGAGGGTTGTTCTAGCTTTAAGAATCCATAAGTGTCCTCCCAAGGCAGCAAGTGCTGAATTATCTGCATTTATTTGAAATACTGAGACTACCACTATACAAACTACTACTAAACTAATATCTGCTGTTGCATTTAAAATGCATTTGGATTTAATTGCAATTTATATTTTCAAACTATTTTTGCATATAATGGTGCAAAACTAGATATTAAGGATTTGTTCAAGTTCCACACTCATCCTTTCTTTTTTGATTTTGTTACTGATAAAAATATTGAGAAATATACACCTCTATTCTGCAAAATAAGGCCCCAAAGGCATTCTGCTGGTGTTGTAAAATACTTATGCTACATTATCAATGGGCTACATAGGCTCAGCTGTACTGGAGATGAACCCAAAGTATGTGACTATCCACAGTACCTACACACATTGGATGTGGGTGGTTTTGTTTCTGGAAGATTCTGTGCAGGGAAGCAGAACTGGATCAGCGTTCACAGATGAGATGTGGACACAGCAACCTTGAGACACCTACCAAAGTAGGTATCTGCCAATCGCAGGCAGTCCTGAATTCATTCAGCCAGGTTTGCTGCCCTTAGTAATGAAGACATTTTCCTTATTTCTATTAGCACTGCAGAGCCAACACCAACAAAACAACATAGACTGCATTCAAATGCAGTTCACACATCATGCACTGTTTGATAATTACATTCCAGTGCCAGGGCCAAAGTCATTTTTTATCCCAAGCAACCCCACTGGACTATAACCAAGGCCAGAGGGTACCTACAACGAGATTGTGCAGGTATAAATGAGGGCATCATTTGACCTGCAAAAATCTTTATTAATGGTGCTGATTCACAATGGAAAAATCTTAATAAGGCTACAATCCTAGCCCCAGTCTATTCTCTATGATATTAGAGAATATAACTTACTATTCATGAACTGAGAAAAAATGATATGTAAGTCATTCTGAGGTGAGCTTATCCCCAGTCCCACCCTTCCATGGCAATTGTCAGAGCATCCCACTTTGGAACGAAGGCACATTTTAAAAGCATAGTTTTGTAACAAAAGCACAATCTCTTATTATGATGGCGTTTGTCATGACAGTTAGCTGCCTTCCCCTCTCATTCAGTACGTAAGAATGATTCTCCCTTAAACCAATTAGAATTACTAAACAACCACATGAATGTTTGACTGAAGGTGGCTTGCAGATGAGTTGTACAAAACCAGTGCCAGTTAAAAGATCAAACATGGAGGCAGAACGCTGTTACTGCTGTGACAGGGTCAAACACCTGGAGCAAAACTAAAGTTGGGTTATTCCTCTCTACCTGGCTGTTCTATGCTGCAGGCTCAGTAGAGGTGGCTTTATAAGCATGGCTGAATAAAACAATTTATAATAAGGTTTTTTTTTGCCTACAGCGTTGTAAGGTTGTGTTATAGGAACACAGTAGGAAGAAATGTGATCTTTCATTGGTTTCACTTCAGTGACTAGGGCCAGATGACAGTGGATAACCAGCATGGGCTGTAATTTTTCATAGCACTGTAACACATAACAGCTTCCTAAGACAAGTAGGCACAATAGCAGAGCACTGCCCAAGGAAGCAGAACAAGTCAGTCTCTAAGGTCCAGGTGTTCACACATGTGTGCATGCATTTGCACAAGTATGGCAGTGTGCCAAAGGAATGCTGAACACACCTTACTCAGAGGTTGAACAAAACTATAAAAAGACATCTAAATTATGTGAATAAATGCAATGCACTTCAGTACCTTTTCCTGGCACATTGCTTTTATTAAGGTCATTGCCTATATGTTTAACAGCTAATAATTTTGTTCTTTCCCTCAGCACGGCAAATTCTGCCCTTTGCAGAGGCAGTCACTGTGGCTTCAAACACCACATTATAGATATACCCAAAGGGAGGGAACTGTTTTAAAAGGGAGAGATGCAGTGCAAATGACTGGAAGCATCATCCCACATCTGAGAAGAGTTTTCACTACAGAATAGTTCCTGAATGGTAGAGGCCTCTAAACTTTACAACTGAGATTATAACCCAGATTGTGCACCTTCTGCATTATGCAGTAATTCCTAGTGGGGTCCTGCCACCGTGGTCTTTCATCTACTCTGCAGTCACCAACCAAAACTGCTGCAACACGAAGCAAAGGATGCTCTACTGTATGCTATCCGTTGTAACAACACATCCTCCCTTTTCATTTTGAACAGTGGTACTAAGTAAAAAATGCTCAATTCTCCTAATCCTGAAACTCATCTAAATTCCTGGTCAATCAGAATCATCTGGTTATACCTGCATAAAAATTTAACCAGTGAAGCTGTACAGTTGATCTGATTTTAAGATTTAGGCAGAGACAGGCCCTGCTCTTCATCTGAGACACTTAAATTGCACCAATGTATTCTGTTTCTTCACCTTGTCCCTCCCACTTTGCCAGGAGCCCCAAATCATTGTCCTGGCTGACAGCTTTGAAAGCCACCTGAAATCTATGAAGGCAAATGGAATGCTCTTGCTGACTTCCATGAAATTTAGATCACTCACACAATCTTCAGCTTAAAAGTCAGTGTAATTTACACTACTAATTGAACAATTAGAAGTCCATCCATCTGAGCTCACATTGAAAAAAAGCAGTTTTTCTCCTCCAAGTTGACTTAGCCTTATCAGATGCGGCTGCATAAAGCTTCCCTATAACTCTGAAATCAATTGTCATATGCTCTCTCCCAGCTTTTCTCACATCTGCCTTTAGCAATTTAAGTCTCATTCCCTTTGTGAAACAGGCAATAAATCACATCCACAGTATTGAGTGAAAAATAAATCATAAACTTTGGAAAACAACCAGAAGTTTGTAAAATAATTTCATGAGGGATTGTCTCATTTGTAAAGTAAGGGAAAATTGAGGTTGGGGAGGGGTTGGTGTTGTGTATGTGATCAAAGGGCTCGTTAAATAGGTCCAAGTAAGTCTCTGAATGTTTTTTTTGTTTGTTTTTATATACTTTAAAACTATAAGAAAACTCTGATATGCCTAATTAGTCCTCAAAGAGGAACACGCCTGTTGAGCAGTAATGTCTTTTAAATTCAAGTATAACTGGCCAGAGCTCCTCCCACATCAAAAATCTGAAGCTATGACTCCACATTCTTGTTCCTTTAGAACATGAGAATATCAGAAATCCATATCCAAACACTCACATAGAGTGATTTTCCCTCATCCTGACATGTCTTTAACAACTTCCATAAACAAAAAGCACAGTGCATCATTCCATCACTAGATTGGTACAGTAATGTTTCAAGTTTGAGAGGAAACCTCTAATCCTTAAGCTTCACAATATGTACTGACTGCTGCTATAGATTTCTTCTAATTATTATATCTTTTCTTGTATCTTCCTATGTCTTTTAAGATATTTTAACATATGTTTTATAATTCTGAAATTAACCATATTTTTTTTCCAAAATATAAAAAGTCAGAAGATTTATTAAAAGATCAATTTTTTACCAAAAATGGTATTTCAAGAAAGATAGTTTGGAGCCAGGAAGTTATCAGAAGAACATATAATCCAAAGAACAGTTTTTCCTTTTTAAGATCACCTTTGTGTTTCCAAAGGGGTGGGGGGTGAGGGGGGCAATCCAAACATTAGAAACAACAGAAGTTAGCTTTTTCTAAAATAACTTATGAAAAAATGAATGTGGTTTCATTTAATAAAACTAACTGGAGTCTAAACAAGACTGATATTCAGAAAGATGTTACATCTACAGCATAGATTGTTTTATTTATATAACTTGTATTTGTTGTAGATATAGTTTTCATCTTATACCATCAGAATTACTGAGTGAAAAATATAATCTCCAGCTTTATAATAAATGCTTTTGAGTTTGAGCACCATCTTTCAAAAGGTATTTGCAACTGTTAATCTTGCTTAGACATCCATTTAGAATGTAAGGCTAAAGATAGAAGCGACAATTTTTCTAAGATTTTTTAAAAATTTAGAAGTGAGTAGAGTGCTGTGCTTAAAAATTCTACTTGCATTTTATCTTTCACTGAGTTTACCCTAATTGTCCACTATTGTGATAATGTCTGAGTCAAATACTGTATGTCTGTATGTATGTTAGCAATTAACTCAGCAATAATTATATACTATTTCTGACCTCTCTGTGTAGCTGGCAGAGGATTTTTTTGGTTTTGTGTGTTGCTTTTTTTTTTTTAAAAAAAAAAAAAAAAACCATAAAAACACATCTTCAACTTTAAGTAATTCACAAATGTAGAAAAACAGAGTTTAAGAAGTATAGGAAACAATTATTAACTTTTCTACTAATGCCTTATACATTTATAAACTGGAAGGATTTGCATCTACATTGTGATTTACATGCATTAAGTTTGAATTATAGCACCATTCCTTGACAACCTCTGTTCTTTCTGCTACTCATTGAATGATTTCATAACTGATCCTGTAATTTCTATGACACTGATTTTTATTTTTATTTTAAGGAACTATTTATTAAATGAATTTCTGCAAGTAGGCAGAGTGTTTAAAGGTTTTTAATCTTGTACTAGCTTTCTTCACTGAAATACCTTTCCTTGCTGTAACATTATCAAATAACAGAGACATAGTGCTATCTACCTCAAGCAATTGGTGTAATTGACGAAGAAAACACAGGTAACATTTCTCAGTACTGCATTGGTTTGGTTGCTTACTTATTCATCTCATTTTAGCAGTTTCTCAAATGAGAGATGTTTCATAATTAGAAATATATATAAACGAAGAGATCTAATTTCTCCCACCGGTATATGCGTGGAAGACTCATTGAAGTTAAATGTCAAAAAGAATTAAATTTAAAATACTGATTCTAGCAAAATTGTAAAAACATATATATTTGCATCTCTCTATATGCAAGCCATGTGTAGTTCATTAACATTATATGTCAGCAATGTTGCAGGTCAATTTAGAAATCCAATTGCAAATCAAGGAAAAACTACTTTCAAATGACATCTGGCTTGACCTTCAAACCCTCATAATCTAGAGCAAATCAGATCATTAAATTATAAACCAAAATTAAGTTTTTTGATTAATAGAGTTCAGAAAATGAACTGTAATGGATAACTGGGCTTTATCCGGTCCATGGAATATTCATGAGCAGATCACAGCCCCGTGGCTTTTCTTGATACAATGTTTTTTAAAAAATCTCAAATCTTCTCATCCATGGGTCCACATCAATGCTGAAGTTCAGATGTGGTAAGAGAGTTCCTACTGCTATGTTATCTGCTTGCTGAACAGAGAAACAAAGAAGGACTTCTAACTCAGTCAATTCAGGTTTCAGTCTTACTGGAGGCAAAGACAAAAAAGTGGTCTGCTGGACCAGTAGTCAGACCCACAGCTTGGCACTGTTTCAGATATGTACATGGGTGGGGTCTGTCAATTAACTACTTGATTTGTGTGACTTACATACTGTAAATGAGGTTTTCATCTGTTACAGTGCTCCTCACAATGCACAAGAAACTTAGTTCTTTTTCCTGTGAGGAACAGGATTTTGCTGACCAGATATGAGGCAACAAGTAGGCAAGTCTTAGGTGTGCTCCCAGGCTTCTCACACTTAAAGCAAACACAAGTGAAACAAGAAGAAACCTTGATCAATACGTATGCCAACTAGAATTTATAGCTACAACACGGTACTCTGCTAGCTTATCGGAATCAGCCAAAGTCCTTTACAATAATTACCCTACATCAGAGCATAGGCAGTACTGTAAAATAACATGACTGATTTTTTTAAATGACGATTCCACTTTTCACAAAACAGCAACAACAACAAAAAGCCAGCATGATATTGTAGAGCAGATTATGTACCAATCTGAGATGATAACTCAAAAACTTTTATGCTGCACCTATAAGACTTCCAGATGCAGAGTTTGGGTAACCTATATGCAAATAAAAAATTATTACTATGTGGCTGCTTCAGAAAATGGAGTTATGATGTAGACCGTGCTCTAATGCAAATTGTAAGCAGATATTTCCCGTAGGCTTGCATTCAAGATAATTGTAGAAATACTTTAATAAGTGTAAAAACCTTGTCAGACTTTGGCTCTTGTATTGTTGTCATAGCAGGTGTCCTTTTATTCTTTATGTTAATCTATCTGCATACTTACATAGCTTTTATCACCATAGTACATGCACAATTTCTAATCACTTAAGGATTTTTTTTTTCTCACAGATGTGAAAGAATGGACAGTTTACAAACAAATGAGACAAAAACTAAACTTGGAGACTTGGATGCTTTTGTGGCTGAATTCATGATTTACTGTAAAGAAACCAATCTCCCTTATCAACTGCAATGGATTTTACTCAAAGACATTTATGGCCTTCATTTAAGGATGCAGATTATCAAGTACATGATAAGCACAAGTCAGATCTGTCAGGTCAACAATGAGTAATTTAAGAATGAGTTTATAAACACTTTGAAGTGACCTGTTTTAGGACACATGCTTTAGATCAGCTCAGAGTGTGAGATATAATGATATTGCCACCTTATCCTTTAGAAGAGTGCTCTAATTTCAGGACTACTTAGGAAAGCTTGCAGTACTTAGACAACACAAAACCTTTTCAAATAGTTACTTTAAGTCTTTGGTATATTTACCCTACAGTACATATTATCAACATTTTCTACATACAAAATTGCTGCAGCAATCTTACAGAATTTCAGGGCTTAAAATAAATAAATAAATAAATCATTATACAGTGCATGGAATCCTTCCCATCCCTGGAGATCTTTAAACAGTAGTAGTGCATGGCTAATATATCATAAGGTGTGGTTTGCAATAGATAGAATGATTGGTCAGATAAACTGCTGTCATGTGTAAACACTATTCAGAGTTTTTTATTCATTTTTCAATTATTATTTCAATTATTATGAATAAAAACATTTTCTTGTTACGTAGACTATTTTTTCTTACCTATCAGAGATTAAATTTACTTTAACATGTAGTAACATAACCCCCTATACAGAGTTAAGCTAAGTATCCACACCAATATTTTTATCTATTCTTTCCTTATTTTTTTATTTTCTGAGGAAGGAAATGAATTAAATAGTTCAAATAATACGTATTCTAATAACATACATTTACGTGTAGTGTTATGCGCTAATATTTGGCTTTCCTATACATCTGAAAATGAATGCATATTTAATTGAGCATTCCTTAAAAGCCCACAAGAACACCGGGCCTTAGCTGCCTAACTTAATGCTAAACTTCTGTGTTAAAAGGCAAGAAAAGAAAGTGGGTTTTATGAGCTGTGATGGTTCAGGGGAATACTGCAATGCAATGAAGCTAACAGCTGTCCCACTCCATTCTTTCCTGCCGAGCAGTATCAAGAGCAATGAGCCGTAACAGGTTTGGATATGTTCCCAGTTGACCCTACCAGGGCTGCACTCATGGGCAGCAAAAAAAGAGAACAACCAAATGTGACAGCACTGGGGCCATGGGAGAAGGTGCTGAGGGCAAGATCTGGCTGCTGATCCACGCACTTGCTCACGACAAGAATACCAGGCAAAAATACAATAAGGGAATTTCAGCAAGCCAAAAGGAAGCAAAGGATTTCACCAGGTTAGACTTGCAGCTCCTGCATTCCTCTAGAGTCTATGCTGGCTGACACCATGCAGTCTGTCAGAAGATATCCAAGCACAATCAAGCCTTAGAAGAACAATAAGTGCAATTAATAATGAACATAAGCAAGACCTAGTAGCAGTGTATTTATTCAGCACTAATATCCATTATTAAACTGAAAATTTGTATACAGGAAAATTAAAATATCCCACAAATGACCAGATATGCTGCTTCCATCATTAGCAAAAACTCACCAGTATATTTTTTGTTTGTTTAAACCTATAATTCATTTAAATACATTCACTTTTCTATTCCTGTGCAAAGGATTTTTTTTTCTTATAGCACACTCTTTCCTGTGAAGAAAAAACTGGAGGCCTTGGTTTGTTTGCAATATATTTTAAATAACAGCAGGAATGATGATTATTATTATTTACACTTACAACAGTAATCACAGTTTAGCAAATCAGACTAGTGCTATATCGTGCAAAACAGCAGAAGATCAGAAAAAGCAAGACTCCACACCAAAACCCAGGCACTTTTACACATTTGCATACAAGGTCTAAATTAGGACCCTGGCAGCCCAAATTTCCTTTTGTAATCAAAGGTGAGAGGAGGACCCTGCTGGGGCATATTCAGCTTTCCAGCAGGCTGAGCTGCTCTGTGCCAACCTCTCTCAGTGATCACAAGGCAGCAGTTCCTAAGCCATTTTTTAGCAGAGCAGGATGCCTTTTGTCTTTTCTCTACTCGTACCATTCCCTTCTGTCCCAAATTCCCTCTACCCTCTTAGCCCTGTTTTCAGACTCAAGCTCCACACTTGGCACTGTATTTACAACATCAGACCAGGCCAGCCTCTCCCGCCCACCCACAAACACTTCAGGTTGCTAATTTCCTTGCTCCTCCTTCCTCTGCTCTTCTACCCCTTCTTCCGTACCCACAAAGGGCAGCAACCACATTTCCCATTGCAACTCTTTATCCCAGACTAACATGCCTGGCAGAGCTGGCTCTGTAGGGAAGGCGATGCACATCGTGGAGGAAAGCATCAGAGCTGTGTCCCCCCCAAGGAGCCACAGCCTTTTGGAGAGGGCACAATGCTCCTCGGGGGACTGGCACTGCCTGTCTGGACAGGGGGGTGTTACACAAGAAAGCACGGGCGCTGATCAGAGGGCTGAATGAACTACGTGAGCATATGTCTTCTAATGCTAATTAATTATCCTATGGGTTAAAGGGGACATTGAAATACTAATACTAAATGGGATTGGAAAGATACTTCCTGTGAGTTTAATTAGGGCAGTACCTCTCTGATTTCAAACAGTACAACATCATTCCAGAGGACCCTTCCTATCCTCACAAAGGTCAAATGCCATAATTTAATCTGCCACAGTAAAATAATTAATACAAACATTAATGACATCTTTCTCAACAAAGGGATAAGCACAAATTCAACTTTATAAATAGCAACATCAAATCAGTTCACACAGCTGAATCTTTCTCCCCCTCACCGCCCCCCCAAAAAAAAAAGAAAAAAAAAAAACAACACTTGACTACACTGATTTTATGCAGACGCTCATTAGTTTTGCTTCCAGGTAGGGTGGATTGTCAAGTGCTCTTTCTTTACTTTGAACTGGTGAATACTTTTATTCAGCAGAATAAAAAGGTTCAGCTATGCATGAATTATCCCAATTTTCAGTCACATCACTTACTGCAATTAAACTATAACTGTTGTTTTTTTCTTTAAATTAAAATTAACAGATTCCAAAGGAGGTGTTTTAACTATGTCCCATGACTTGTTATCTCAGAATTTTTCCATTTTCTTGTACACTTTTACGAACAGATTGTCTTTAATTCTCCGTAAGTGCGATTATTTGATGATAATCGCATTAAAGGTACTATGAGGTAAGAATTTCTTACAGAAACACAATGCCTGCATTTTTTGAAAAAGAAAAGCAGTTCACATTTAAATACTCACATCTCTTGTAGCGAAGTTGTTCCCATTTATTAAACTGCCCCTTTTAGAATGGTCACTGTCAGCCAGAAAATCACATTAAGTTCAAGAACAATTGTAATTAGCATTGTCAATCAAAATGGTAGAATAATAGGCACATTAACACAATAACATGTTGATGTATGAAGAAGTGAAATTCTTGCTGCCTAAGGTAATGTTGTAGTCTGAAAAGAATAATTGCCAACTACTTCAAAGTGTGATAGTGAATTAAGTTTGTTTATAGCATAATTAGAGAGCAAAAATGAAGATATGCATGTGCCAGATTTCAAATTGGCTATTTTCTACCTGCAGTGCTTAGAATGTTCAAATGTTTTCTGTAATGCATTGTACCTTATTATTTTCAGGCACTATATCAAGTTGCATTATGTCACATCCCATTATATTTAATGATACAACAACTCTGTTGAGTTCACCCGGAGGTATCACAATGCTAAAAACATAAATTAAAGAAAAAACTTATCAGAAGAGTTAATGAAATAAAAGTGGGGGAAAAAAATCTTAAAGTGTATGTTACATAATTCATATAGTTTCTTGGTGTTTATTCTTTGATCACATTCTTTCCTAGGTATAAGAATGATTCAGAGAGGCCCTCAAGAATTAGACACATACCAAAAAATAAGCCAAGGAGAGTTCAGGACGAAATTCAAGATTTTTTTTTTAAATCTGTGTTTTCCATACTAATTATTGTTTTCAAGAACCCTTTTTTAAAATAAGATTTATTTGAAAAATGAGATTCCCAGGTTAGTGTACAGAGAATTCTTGCTGAAACTTGTTCTCTAGTCCTATAATATCTTTCAAAACATTTTTTCCTTTCCTTTCATAGCACCTTTGAAGCTACTTGCTAGGCAGAAAAGCCTGTTATCTCTCACCTTCACAATTTCCAAAGAGAGTTAATTATTTAAAATCAGTATTTTGCATTTTGCGCAAATACAAGTCTTCTACTAACTTTAGCTGTGAGAAAAAGGTTAAAGAACCAACATCCCCCCCAATAGTAGGAATATCTTAAAAATAACTTAAAAACAACTTACAGATTAAAAAATCACTTAAAAAGCTGATTTGAAAATAAATCTTATGTCTATATAAGTAAGAAATTTAGTAGCAAATGCAACCACAGCTTTTTTATTTTTTTTTAATTGAACATAACCATTATTGGAAGAATATGCTGTATAGTTCTTATATGGATAAGGAGCCTGAATCACTGCTTTTAGTGCAATGGACAACACACTATGACAATATAAATAATATATTTTAACATGTAGTAATATAGAAGTCAAGTCTGGTTTAGTTTTCAAGAGCAGATTTATAACGCTGTTGTTTTGAGGCCTCAAACCAAGACAAAGATCCAGCGGGATCCCCACCATAACCCTGAAGATGACTTAGAATCCACTGGTACCAAAAGGAGAAGGAAATAATAATAATAATAATAATAATAATAATAATAATAATAATAATAATAATAATAA
>CM021731.1:102488891-102668891 GCA_011075105.1 Heteronetta atricapilla
AATAATAATAATAATAATAATAATAATAATAATAATAATAATAATAAAGGAAGATTCAGGAGAAAAAGTGAAGTCAGCCAGCATGAAAATAAATACCTGATTACTGAACACTGAAATAGCACCAGGCAGAAAGGAAGCTGTAGTGAAGGTTCAGCTGTTCTCCAGAACGAACCCACAGCCACATTAATTTTGAAATCTTTTCAAATACTGTTCCATATTCCCATGCAATCTAGCAGCAGTTGTGAAAACATCTTTCAATCATTTATAATAGCTTTAAAATTATATAGCACCTTTCATCTAAATGGAGCTGAAAATGTGCTTCTAGCTTTATTCACTAATTTTAGAATTTATAGGGCTTAAAACAAAGATCTCCATTAGCTAACTTATAAATAGGCTAATTATCATAATGTGACCTAACTACTCTAAGTTGCCTAGACAGCAAAACATACAACTTGAAAACTGCAAAATCACCTGATTCTTTCCTTTATGAGAATCTGCTCAGTTACTTACAGAAATATAAGAGAGAGGGGCAACACATAGTAGATTTCCAAAAGAGGCCTCATTATAGTCAATTCAAAACTCCAAATTAAAAGGAAATTGTTCTGATTCATCAGAAGTGCTGGTTGTAAGAAGATGTGCCCTATCTGGTAGCAGCAGCAGAAACCAAGAGGAGAGTGGGAACCAGCCTGCTACTTTCACAGCCTGCCATCACCTTCAGAAAGTGGAAGCACCATTAATAAGCACCCAAGTTTTCCCCACAGTTCAGACCATTTATGACTGTTTGAGCCGTACCTCCAGTCTGTCCTCAAGTGACATCCCCAGGGAGGATGAAAGCATAGTTTACCAAGGTGAAAGACAAGAGGCTTGGTCCCGGCCTAAGAACGTCAGTCCTGGAGCCTCCCAACCAATCTGTAGGCCAGTGAGGGCTGGCAAGACCAACAGGTCCCATGCTTCCCTCAGCCCCCGTACTGATGCTCCAGCTTGGTTCCTAGCTGGTGAAAGGTCCCCGGCTGGCCATCAGGATCCACTTGCTGGCTGGTGGGAACCACCCTGGCTCCACCACTAGCAACTGACTTGGCTTCTGTTGTAGGGAGCACCAACACCTGGAGGCAACGATGACACTCTAGCAACTATGTCTTACTCTATCTTAAATTGCTATTAAGGGTTAACATATCATAAGTACCAAGGTATCAGAAGGATTGTAAATTTTAAGAATTTAGTCTTTGTGGCTCTCAGATGATTTTGAAAATCTTTACTCTTCACTTTTAATATACCTTTACTGGAGTCAGTTTTATATTCTCCTCATGTTGCATTTATCATCTCAACAGGAAGCAAAACTAAAACAGGAACTGTTGTTTTTATTACCTGTGTTCAAAAAGTCCAGCACAAGTGAGATTTCCATTGCTAATAAACTACATATCTAAATAAAATATCTTCAACAACTCTCTTTCATTCTTTGAATGCATCCTTAGAAACAGAGAAATAAGTCAATAAAATACAGAATAACTAGATGCTTCTGAGTAGCTCTTAGCACCAGCGTGGCTCTTGTTCTTTATTTTCTTTTCACAGTATGTATATTGTTTTGAAATATGAAATGTAAAATTAAGTCCATAACAGCAGTACTTTACACAATACTAATTCAGTTAGAGGTATTAGGATCCAGGATCGGTATGCAGCTGAGCACAGAACTATTACATTAAATGCTAGCAGAGACCATACAAGCTTAAATGAGTCTATGACTATAAATGCAGAATGTGCAAATTAATGTCTGTCTGAGCTAAATTAAAATACAGCCTTGATTTTCTGCAAGATACAACATTTGGCTTAATACAAAAATGTTTTAAATTGTCAAGTTAGAATTGCCTATGGAAGCAAGAAAAGAGTACTGACCAAAGTACTGTTAAAAATAAAAAATAAAGAAATTCAAGGTATGTGAAGGGTTGAAAAGTAATAAGGTCTGAATGAGTTAGTGATGGCTGTCATAAAAGTCTGGCAGGATATTCTATTTACAATATGTAATAAAACTGTCAAACATAGAATTTATAAAAGCATTTGCCCTCAAAAACTAAATCTTTTTGCCAAGGGCAAGTTAATAACCTCTAGAGTTCATTTGAATATATAGGCAAAGAGATGTTTTGACTAATAGAGCATCACAAGGTGAGCACTAGGCAGACTAATAGATATTGTGACAATGGGATGATCAACAAAAGACAACATCCTGCTAGAATACATCTGAAAAATCTTGTGAACTTTATATTAATCATGACCTGTCACTAATGAGTGCATGCTGTGCATGTATGTGTAGATGTGTGGGTTTTACTGACTGTGGATTTATACACACAGCAACCTCATGTTAGTTGACATTAAAATAATTCCTCAAATATTCAGAGAGGATGCTGACTTATGATGTAGAAAAATGAATGCTCAGCTATTGCTCAAGATTATGTGGGGCTTACTGGTTGGAAAGCTTTAAGTCACCAACAGATAAGTCAACTTCCAGGATATTTCCCTCATTAAAATCCTTGCTTACAAATGAATGTTTTCTTTTTAAATTGAAACCTCTAAAATAAAGCTAAATTTAACTTGGAACAGTGTCCTACATTAAAAATTATGAATCATCCAGAAAAATGGTTGATACTTAGCCAGAGCACAAAACTGTCTGCAAGTTCAAAGGGAATGAGCAACAAGTTAATTCCCATCTTTTTTAGAAGTAAAAAAAAACACATTCAGTATGATGATAATCCCCGTTTTAGAAAAATATATTTATTCCAGCCCAAGAAGTAGGGACATTTTTCTGTCCTGAGCTCTGTGTTGCCAAACACTATTTATACCTGAGCTAGCTAATTTAAAGGTAGCTTTGGATATCTCTAAAATATTCTGCAATCACTGCCATGACTGAAACCTAGACACACTGTGTAACAAGCTATGTTAGTTCCCCTAATACATTGACAGTCAAGCTTTGCTGGAAAATAAATAAATAAATAAATAAATAAAGCAGAATGGATTTCATTAAACCTACACAAATTAAAAGCCTACTGCCAGGTATTTCTGTGCAAGGCATTTGGTGCTTCTGCACAAGGAAAAGAGTCCAACTAAATTAGATGAGCTTTAGATTAGGCTTCAGAGCCGTTATCCTCATAGACTTGTTGAGGCAGCAACTAGGAAGGGCTATCCACACAACAGACAGGGAAATTTCCTGTCCACCTAATGACGTGCTCTTGCTGTGTCCTCATGGTGGTGCAGATTCTGCTGATTGCAATTTGTACTGGAACAATGTTATTTTACCTTAAACCATAAAACCTTTGCATCAGAAACCAATTCAAAAGTTTACATATCTTCCCAAAACGCCCCAAAATGCCTTTAACATATCATAGAGCAGTCACAAAACCAGAAAGAGACTGTTCCAGAATGAGTGCTTCAGTCCCAGAAATTGAAATTATTTGAATTACACATTACTTGTACTCTTATGCCATTCACTGATAACCAGGTGGCTGATGAGTATTTGCAGTTGAAATGATACTAATAATCTCCCTGTCACTTTTACTCTGAGAGAAATAAGGACAGATTTTATTTTATTCTTTTACTTTCTTACTGGCATGCCATTGCATGATGGGCTCTTAGGGAGGAGTATGTCAAGTTTACTTTTTTTTTTTTTTTTTTTCCTGGAAAAGTGGCAATACTTGTGGCTGTTCAAATCTCCTGCATATCCATCTTCAGCCTCTCACCTAGCTGTTTTCCTGGAAACGTAATCGTCCAGGAGAGTTAATGGTAACAGAGGAAGAGGCAATGTCTCAGCGCGATAAGGCAGTCCTAAAGAAGTCATGATTTGACACAGAAAGATTAAGCAGAACACTCATTTGTGAAGTGATGCTGAGTGATGATTCTGTTATTATCAGGTTGTAACACATGCTCAGGTCAGCAGCATATGTATTGCATCCTCGGTTTCAAAATTATTTTTTTGGAAGAAGATCAGTGCTCAATTTCTGAAAGCCAAAACTTCAGCTATCTGCGTTAGAAAAGCTGGGCCAGGTTAGAGGAGATTAGAAGTAACGTCTGTCGTGGCATGTCTGCTGCCACCTCTCAGCCGTCTGGTAACACACCCTGCCACACAGGTGCAGAAGGAAGCACAGCTGATGCTAGAGGCAACTCCCTGGTCTCTGCCCTTCCTGTGTCTTTATAACTCCACACAAGCCCATCCACATGCACTTCTTTAAAGAAAACCATGTAATTTTGCTACCAGCCAGTATTAACCAAGGGATAGTGCCCATTAACTTGAGAGAATCCTAGCTCTGCACCTGACAGCTAGCAGCGCTGACCACATGACACTGCTTTACACACGCTTTATATTACAGGTGCTGTTGTGGCAGCATCAGTGATGAGGTGTGTGTGACCACCTTTGGGCCGCTTTTTGCTCATCAATCATCCTGCTGTAGCCTGCTTGTAACCTGCTGCTTTTGGCCTACTGCCTTGTTATCTCATGGCTTCATTCCTCCACCGAGCCTGCTAGCTGTGGTTGCAGAAAATTACCCTTATTTTTCTCTACTCAGGGGCTACGGACCTCTCTACTGGCTGTCTGTGCTGGCCATGTGCTTCTCACACAGATTACAGATCCGACTACAGAAAAGTAGAGGGCTGTAGGAATACAAAAATAGCCTCGTATCTAATATAATAATAAGAGTAGCAACAACAATGCACTGAATGAATTTCTGTAGGAAGTGACACAAGGTCTTGTAGAATGGAAAAAGAATATGAACTTCAGACTTATTTTGGGTTTATAACAATTTAGCAAAACTGTACTTACTACATGGACATGCCCTTGATGATCCAAACAACTGGACTGAGCTAAATGTAATTTATTCCTGAGTATGAATGAATGAAGTTAATGATTTCTTGTCATATCACATAAGTACCCTAAACTGTTACAGAAACATGCCTACAATGTAATAGATATTGGGGTATCATTACAATAGTTAGACTACTTGCTACAGTAACCAACCATTACACAAAGCAGTACAAACATCTGTTTTTTGTTGTGGAAATGCAATGTCCCACAGACATACTGGAAAGGAGCAAGTGTTGCATATCACTCACCCTATTCTGCTATTAAAGGTTCTAATTGCAGTTAACTAAGAAACTTGCTCAAAATTAAAATGAAATAAACCAAAACAAAACACCATTAACATTTGGCATTGGTCCAAAGGTCTAAGGTTGTAGTATGGCGGCATCATAGAATGACTTGGATTACAGCAGCCTTAAAGATCATCTAACTCCAACCCTCCTGTCATGGGCAGGGACACCTCCCACCAGACCAGGTTGCTCAAAGCCCCATCCAGACTGGCCTCAAACACTTCCAGGGAGTGGGCATCCACAAACTTCCTGGGCAACCTCCCTCATCCAGAAAGCTCTCTCATACACAAGCTGGGATTAGATTGGGCAATCATCACCCAAAAGTCATTAGAACCAGATAAAAAGGTATGTTCAATCAACTTTTCTATCCAAGAGACAGTTTATAGCCAAGTTTGAAACCAAACTCAAATATTATGACCCCTTGCTTGTATTTTAATGTCATTTAATAACCATTGTATTTACCTGTTCTCCAACATCATCTAACTTTACACTAATATGACTTTCCACTTTTATGTATTTATTGGTAGAAAGCTGTGTATTAAATATCACTTCCAAAGCATGTATTATTTAAATGAAACTGTAAACTACTACAAATATAGCAGTATCTACTGTATTTTCTTTTTCAGAGATTACTTCAGTGTTATTTCTAGATAATATGGGAAATCATAAAAAGCTTTTATTAGATCTCTAGTACTCGGGCAAGAAAGAATTTTCAGAAAAATCCCTCAAATCCCAAACCTGTAAATTTAATTTCTATGTTTCATACTCTCTCACATTTTGGTACTTGGTACTACAGTTTCTGAATCCAGATGCCTTTTGTTGATTTCCTAGCATAAATGCCAAAAAATAACGAAATGTACAAGAAATGGTTCTTCTAACAGGATGCTTCTGGTTCTTGAGGAGACAATAAAAGGTATTTCTGTCACCCCCTCTCATTTTTTGTTTCTGCTCTGCATTCCAAGCAGTGAAACTGTACTGGGTCTGGCTGGGATGCTAACTTTCCCTGCAGCAGCCCCTACAGCGCTGCGCTCTGCACTTGTAGCTAGAACAGTAGTGGTATCACACCAGTGTTGTGTCTGCTGCTGAGAAGTGCTGGCATCAGGACTCTCTCTAACCCTCCTAGGGGTGGGCAAAAAAGTGAGAAAGAAACATCTCCAGGGCAGCTGACCTAAACCAACCAAAGGGATATTCCATACCATCTGATGTCACACTCAGCAATAAAAGGTGGAAAAACAAAGAAGAGGGAAGGGGTGGGCTCTTGTTGCGAAAACGTCTGTCCTCCTCCCAAACACACGTGTGTTGAGGCCCTGCTTCAAGGACGTGGTCAAGCATCGCTCATTTGTGGGAAGTAGAGAGTAATTTCTTTCCTCTGCACTTCCACATAGCCTTTGTTTTGTTTTGTTATTCCCTTCCCCCCCCTTCCCCTTTCTCTTTTTTCCCTTTAGTTGAATAGTTCAATTAATAATAATATTTCCTTAATATTTTTTTCCTTTAATTAAATTATCCTTATCTCAACCCATGAGTTGTTCTTTCCTTTACTTCTTCCCCTCCTCATCTGAGGAGGGGGAGTGAGAGAGCGGCTGTGGTGTTCAGCTGCCTAGCATGGTAAAGCCACCACAGAAATGCAGGCAAATACTTTGTTTCATGCAAAATGCAAAACCTTCCCTCAAGCAGGGCTGGATACATGGATGAGAGCCTCTCTTGCTTACGCTTCTCTGATCCAGATACTTTTCAAGGTCCTGTTTCCATTCCCTTATAGTCACATACCAAAATCCCCTTTGGTTTCAGTGGGAGCTGAATGGTGCAATAAGATTACTCTTTATTTGAATTTTTGACCAAGGAAATGAAATTCCAAAGCATGACCTTGAACTCACATTTTTCCATATCAGAGAAGTGCCTGGGCCCAAACAGACTGGCAAGTTGTTCGGGATTTTTTTTTTAATAACTTCATAACTCAATATGCTCCTCTGAAATGAAGTTTAAACCATCCAGCAAAGGCAAATGTAATAGAAGTCTCATAAATCATTTAATGATGGGCACATGTATAGGTTCTAGCTACATTAAAAAAATAGTAGGCTGTAAGACACAAAAGTCTTATTGCACGATATGTGCTTGTTCATTGGTTTTGGAAAACTACGTTAACCTTTTTTATTCTCATTATATTGTGATTTGTCTTATTTCCTAAGATCACAAGGAATGACATAATTGAATTTTACCATGCCTTGTCCAGCATTTCAAAAGTATTCAAGATCATTACAAATTAAATGACACAATAACATGGTCAATATTTCATCTGCTGCTTCACAGCTGTTAGAACGTGTGCCTTTGTCCTCTAACAGAAGAGATCTAGCCAATCTCACTAGCACCCAGGGGAAAGAGTTTGTCTGCCATTATGATGACTGCACATTATTTCAACATATATGGATTATTACTAAAATATATTTTGGTGCTTTGACCTCCTATCATATAGAAAAAAAAAGTAAAAATAATTAAAAAAATAAAATAAAATGATAATAATTACAAACTATTAGCTGATTCTCTTGGGTGCTGATTTGGATTGTTTCCTTTACCACATACCTTATCAGAAATACTGCATATGATCTAAGTCAGAATCCTGTTTTTCCAAAAGAGTCCTATTAAATTATATTTGAAGAGTCAATACATAATATTTTAATTTATTTACTTTTTTTCAGTAAAATATAAAGCAATTTTCAATGTTTTAACACCAGTGTTACATCTTTAAATATCAGCTCATCTCTGGAAGGAAAGTACAAACCGTATGTGCTATGAAAACAGCCATCATAGCAAAGGCCTCACTTTTCCCCTGGGATTGGAACCATTGGACATGATGGGGTTATTTATCTAAATAAAATTATGCATGAGTTTACCTATAATTCAGGAATGAGCTAGAGGACTGAAGAATTAAGTAGCTTCCTGATAACCCTAGGCTGGAATTTGAAGGAATGACCCTGAACTTCTGGAGTTGCACAGAATTCTGTTTGAGAGATAATGCAAATATTCATTATTATCCTATCAGAAAAAAAAAAAAATAAATTAAATTAAATTAAAAAAATAATAAAAATGATTGATATATCATGTCTTTTGAACATAACTTCTGAACATAACTTCTGGAACTACGTTTAGGCACAGACACCTACCCATCCATGGAATCTTCCTTTTGGTTACTGCTGCAATAATTTGACATGTTGTACTAAATCAGTACTTTTGTTGTTCTATACCCCACAGATTTTATCAATATGACATGTGACAGTTCTAGCACCTCTTAAATAGCCTTCTAATCTTTTTGCGCTTTGAAACACACATGAAAACTTAATTATGTGCAATTCTTCTATCAAAGTTGTCCTGATCTACTACAGCCAATAATATAATATTGTAAAAGGAAAAAAAAATAATCTACAAGATGAGTATTCAGGCAATCACTTTTCCTCTGCAATGTTTAATGATTATTTTTAACTCTCATAACTGACCTTGAATAGAAAGGAGTCGCATCACCTAGAATCATGCAGTTAATAAAAATGCAAGGTTGGAATTGTAGCTGACCAAGTAAACATCTAACCTTATGAAAACCTGCTGTCAGAAGAAAACACGCTTGCAATAATTTAGTCTCATTTGAGAGATGCATTTTATGATGGGATCCATTTTAAGGTCCTCTTTGATGAGCATTCCACAGTATTTATCTTAAATGCAAAACCTACAGAAATTGATGGTTTCAGAAGTTTCTATTTTTATTTCAAATCTAAACTCTTCTTAAAAGCGATAGTTGCACCAAAGCAGCCACTTTAAGCAAAACAAATGGGATTACAAGGTTTTGATAATAACTTCCATATCCTGATCAAAGCCAATGCAAAGGGTACATGAACATGACCAATGGGAAACAGGAAAAAGGCTATATTAACAAGACAACTGTGCATGCATACCTTCATACGCATTCTTTCACACTAGTATCTGCTGATGTTACATTTAGAGCAGGGGCAGAGTTTGTATTGTCATATTATCACATTTCACTTTCCTGCAACGTAAGGAGAAGCAGCACTTTATGTTAGGCAAGTATAAGAAAAGACGAAGACTTTGCATATTCAAGAAAACAAGGGATTTAAATTCTCTGCTGTAAGTAGAAGCTGATTTGCATCAGTTTTCTACAGACAAATTCACCTTCAGGGGAAAAAAAAAAAAAAAAAAAAAAAAAAAAAAAAAAAGTGGTATTCTTTGTGTAAACCTCACAATGCTGTTAACCAAATTTCATTTTCCCAATGCACAACCTCAAACTGCAATGGCCAGGCACATGTATTCAGCAGCACCACCAGCAACCAGCAGAAAGGAGTGATGTTGCCCCATGTCCTCCTCTAACAGCCAAACATCTGCACCAACAAGGGCCAGGAGTAATCAGGTGGCAGCTGCATAAGGTAATGATTGGCCAAGGCATGGCAATATCCCACATAAAGAAAAGTTCTACCCTGGGTGTCATAAAATAGTAATGCCTGACACTGTGCATTTTTCTCTAATGCAAGAAAATGAGGCAGAGTATGCAGATGATCACATAGGTAACTCTATGTGATCATATATATATATGGAGAGATATATATATATTTGGTTTCACACTAAGAACTTAGGTGCAAAGAGAACAGTAAAATCTGCTCTCTCGATTATTAAAGATTTATATGCAGAGTGTGGGAGATTTGCTTGCCTCTCTCACCAATAAAATATTACAGCATAATATTGGATCTAGAATTCCTGCACAGGGCCACCCTTCCCTGCATTTTTAGAAGTCTGGAAAAGTATTTTATACCTAGTCATGATAAGAGAAACCAAGCAACTTTACAGCAAAACAGGAGCTATGATCTGAGGCAGAGAAAGTCGAGTAGAGAAAAAAACAAGTTCCTAATTTTGTACAGAACTCAACAAACAAACACAGTTTATACTGCTAATGCTCTTTGATGTTTTCCTCTTCACAATAAAATAATCTTATCATTGTGAATCAGTGAAGACTACATGAGAACATGATTTCCACTGACCTTTTCTTTTTAAGAAGATGCCCACTAATATTCCATATGTAAAATAATTAATTTCTCTAATATCAGTTATAAGATTACTGTATGGAATTATGGTTCAAACTAAATACCTTAAATACCTCTAGTTAGTCACCAGTCACTTTCTGTAATATTTTATACTGTAGAGAACGTTTTTAAGCATGTAACTTCATAATATCAGTGATAGATTAGGGTATGGCATCCATCTCTAATGCCAGATTTCTTACACTTCCTATATCCTTCAATAATGAATTAACTTCTTGCTTAATGAGTAAAAGTTTAATTAATTTACTGAAAACAGGCACAACTAACCATTCCTTTAATTAAGGAAATTCATTAGAATCCACCATTATCTTTGAAACTGTTTGAAGTTTAATATGTTATAACATTACTTTACAAATGTTACATTAATAAAGTTTAAGAAAAATGAGACCGTATTAAGTTTAAAATGACAGAAGTAATTTCAGGATTTATTTTATGTGATGGACAAAGTATCTTACCCTCTTACATTTCCCGAGAGACATCTGAACTCAATGCCTCCCAGATTAATACTATTAATTAAAACCAAGTACTATTTACCAATCAGGAGTTTGGGTGGTTTCTATTTTGTTTTGTTTTCCTCAAAGGTTTTCATTTGCAGAAAAGAATTGGGAAGGGGAGAATAAAAGTCACTTATGTATGTAAAGTAAAGTAAAAATGATGCACATGATCGTGACAAACATCATTTCACTTTAATGAGCATGAACTCATTTCACATCCTTTAATTTTCTTTAGCAACTCCGATCTCATGCTTCTCAGTTTGTCTCCTCCCTCGCCCATATACCTTCATCTCCTTCTAACATGACAAAGAGACTTAAAAAAAGAAAATGAGGATTCCTTTTACATATGTGTATTTAAAATTGAGGTTAGCTTTACGTCACCCACCATAAGGTCATAAAGTTTGCCAATCTACTGACATTTCAGAGTAGCATGTAGCCGTGGTTCTACTAAAGTTGTATGCTTTGTTTGGCAGTGTAAATATGAGCAGTTTAAGTTAAAATGAAAGCATAAGATTTTAAACTGTGAAAATTTTCCAGAGCTATAAAGATAATAATTTTTGTCCACCTAACTACTCTTGAGAATCCTATTATCTTCCAGTTACATTTGGACTGCGAAGCTCCTTCTCTGTTAATATGGAAAAGAAATTCCTTTGCCTTGGATCTTGCAAAAGAGATTCTATTTTAGAAGGCAAGGAGATTTTGCTCAACTTTTACATGTTCATAGAGATGTTCCCCAAAAAACTGTGTCAAATATGATACTAGTTGAAAGCACCATAATGGAGTAATTTATTATTGAGAAATAGATTTTAAATGACACTAAATGCCAGTTTCTGTTACAGAATTTAAGATGCTTCATCTGTTCATTGGGTGAAAAGAAACAAACAACGAAACGCTTCTGTATGATAATATGGTTTAATAACATTCCCTGAATTGTGCATACAGGCCTTTTCACATGCTGTCGGGAAATACTCAAAAATATTCAAAAACTATCTGGAAGAGGAGTCAAAAGTGAAATTACAAAGTTATCTGAACTATACTTTGTGTCTGTACACACTCTGTATAATTAACTATCTGTAAAACATAACAGAAAGTTGCCAAGTTTCTGGTTAATTCAGCATTAATGTAGCTGATGATAATCACTGGAGATTATATAAAGCTGAGCATTTGAGAAAAAATGGTCAGTAGTGAAGTTTGCAGTTCAGTTTTTTTCAGTCTTTGATGGAAGAAAACATATTCGATGTTGGGATTTGTTAGGAAAGCAGAGGGCCATTGAACTACTCCATGATTCCCACTGACTTCCAAGAGTCACTGAGAGTGCAACCACATCTCAAATACAGGGTGTCTCTCTTTTCTTTCCACTTTGAGAGGACGCACATACATAAAACATATATGAAAGATAGTAAGGATGATGAAAACCAATCCTCATGAATGCAAAAACTACTGTGAGAATAATTATTAAAAAAAAAAAAAAGGAATCTTTAGCCTGGAAAGTAGACTGAGATACATAGTTTATGGCAGTCAAGTCACAAATGGCAAGGACAAGGACAGCAATTGTTCATCAAGTTTTTCCTTCACTGTAGAATAAAGGGCACTAGATGAAACTACCAAAAAACACATTCAAAAACAAAGGTAGGATTCTTTGCACACTGAAGAGCTCAGTTGTGCCCTGGCTGGCTGTTCACTATTACTGAATTTTATTTAATTTCTAAAAGTAACTGAAGACACTCTTAGAAGAATACATCAAAGGATAGATATTTAAATTCCTGACCTGCAAATTGTTAGTGATTTTGAGAAAAATCTGGAAATGTATTTTTATATGTGCTATTATCAGAGAAACAGAGTAACATGCCAGATAAATCTGTGGCTTGACCTAGTGTTCTGTGTGTTATTGTATTAATACTAACAATACTCATAAATGAAATGAACTTAGTAACTATAGGTTAATTTATTCATGAAAATTTGTTGCATCAAATTTCAGTGAACTGAAATTATCACTTTACAACATGCAAGGAAGCATTGAACAACTCAAATTTAGGATCAGCCAAAATCTTTGACACAGAGAGGCTGCAATGAGCATTTTTATTTATTTATTTTTTTCCTGAGGGAACATTTACCATCTAGTGCAATCTCAAGCACTAAATTGGACATCCACTGAAGAAGCATCAATTACTTACTTTATATATATATATAGATATATATGAATTCCAATAAAATAAGAACTTCTTGAAAGTATAAAGCAAAAAAACAACTGTCCAGATGTGTAAGATTAGCAAGTATAACCTCAGGAATTAAATTGGTCCTGGATTTCTCCCCTCCCCCCCCCCCACCCCCCCCCAACCCCCTTTTCATTTTAAAGCATAATGTAATGCCCATAAATCCATTTGGAGTCATGTTTCTTTACCAAAAGATCTGCATCTGCATGAGTTCCATAGGTTGCCACGCTATTTTGTGGGATTAATGACAAAAAAACCCATGCATGTATAATCAGGGTAATGTGGTAGTACATCTCAGCTTCTGCAGGTCATTTATAATTTATGCAATTTGTTCCCTCTTTTTTAATGGCAACATTTTTCATTCAAAGTTGTGCTTCCCTCAGCTGCAAAACGGAGAGTCATTCATTTAATGTATGCAGATAGAAAACAGAAAAGAAGGTCAGACAAATTGCAGCCTTGTATTTTGCAAGAAAACTATAATTTTACACCTTTTTTGAACAAAACACTCAGAAATATACTTCCAAATACTACTTAAACTACAGCAAAAATTGGATTGTGAAAATATTTATCCTATCGTTATGTTGAAATAGCTTGAAAAAATAGGGCAATTTTCTTAAAAGTATATGATCACCCAGTGTCCTTTCTGCTTATTTAGCACTAATTTTGGTCTGAAAAGAGAGAAACAAAACAAAAAAGCTGCATTGAAAGTAAACAACACAAAGACTAAAAGATCATTTTGACGTGAAAGTCAAAAGTCTCAAATCTACCTGTATTTTACCATTATAAAAAATATTTTGCAGAAAAATATTATGTAACAAAAAATTAATGACATTAATATAGCAGCAACTATTTCATGAACAAGTTTTATCCTCCCTTAATAAATTTTTAAGACTCTCCTTCCAAGTGATGTGGAAAGATAGTTCAGTATTACCTAAATACACTAAATATCAAAATGCTTGCTTTGATTTTTATATTTACATCTATACAAAATACAGAGGATGATTTTATATTCAGCCTGTATGTCATTAAAGATGATAAGTACCTTTTTTAAAAAAATAGTCTTTAGTAGTTTTAAAGACTACCAGAACTGTCAACTGGCAAAGAAATCAAGTTGGATGCCTACTTGTTACATTAATATTAGAACATTGTGGAGCAAAGGATACCTGTTTCTCTAAAGCAATTTTTAATAATAAGATTGGTTAAAAAAAATAAATAAACAGAATCTGGACACTTCCATGTCACCAAAAAAATAACTCCAGTTCTATAAATAAATTAATAAATCCAGATATTTATTCATGAATATAAACCAGAGAAGAATGACTCCTTCTGCATCCCTTCACCCTGTTCCCCAACTGCGAGTATTTCCATGTGACTTCGTATTCAGTAGAACATACTGAATGCACTACAGGACTGTCATCATCTACAGCCAAGTTCCTCAGTTGTCTCTGCCCTGAGTGTTGTTAAAAACATACCTTTGTTATCTATGCTCAGTGGATGAGCTTTCAGAAATCCAGAGTTTTGGTGATGCTTTTGAAAGAAAGGCGTATACACTCCTTCAGTGGAAAAGTTCCTTACTTCTTGGTATATCCCATTTAATTACAATGAGATAAAGCAACAAAAGTAAGAAAAGAATACCATGAAAGATGCGTATTCATTAGACAAAATAAGTTTCTGCACTCTTATTTTTAGAAAAGAATGCATGCTTAAAATTTATGATCTTTATGAAAGCGGTATCTCTGTACTGTAAAAACTGTTATGCACTATATGTAAAACAAAAACTACTGCTTTTGTGTTAAGCACAATATAATTTGAATGTTTATTAGCACAGCACTACAACTGCTAGTCAGTAAAACACAGCTTCTGTCAAAATTTTGGATACCACCCTTTCAAATTTCAGAGGGTGCTGTTAATATTCTTGACCTGTGACATTTTCAGATGATAGGGCTTGAGTAGCAGTGTACACAATGGTAAAGGAGCTTCATTTAAATGTCAAGGTTAAATTGCTGAATTTAACAGCACGCTGCTAAGCTGGAACTCAACATTTTCATAGTGAGAAAACATCTTTCACCCATTCCTCACTGTATTTAACTTACTGAAAAAGTGCAGTTCAGCTCAGTTTGCTAAGTGATTCAGATGAACAAAAACAGAAGAAAAATGCTAACAATGTTCAGGATTTTCTAGGATGAAGAATCCCAACAGGCACATGGGTTCCAGTGGGCTAGTCACGGAAAAGCAATCAAGGTCAAGGTGCTGTAACAATATAGTCTGGTAATCACTAAAAATACAACCTGGGTAAAGTTAAGTTCTGTTTCTGCCTGCTTTACAGTGAGATACAAAAACAAAATTGCCCAGCTCTCAAGTGAGCGTAGTTTTCTAACCACCATCACCTATGGCAGTCTGTCATATAATGCTATGGTGCAACAATAAATTCCTAAGTATTCCTCCTATTGTATTTTATGAAAAATCTTTATATCAGACTTCAGAGAGCCACTACAATAAAAGTATCTTTCTCTCCCACCAATGAGTTCATAAACCAAAATCACCAGGAGCATACCGAAGAATGAGCCTTAGCAAACACCTCCACTTTCAGTACTGTATGATGTTTGAAAGGAATATTATCATGCACAGAATTTTGTTTTGTTTTCCTATGTTCTATTAAAAATTTTATTACACTATGGGACTTTTCAGAATAGATCAAGACTATCTCATTCAAATCAATAATCTGGCTTACTATTCATGAATGGAGTGAGATAGTTTTTCTCTACTACCTTATTAGTATATATTTAAGGAATCTGGTATGACATAGTGTTTGTTTGTTTGTTTTTTGTTTGTTTGTTTCACTTCCTTTAGGAACAGGTATAATTGCAGGGTATTAGAAGGGTCCTTCCTTGAGAGAACAGTATACTTGTGTTGAAATGCCTGGATCTGAAGGGGTCCTGAGTTCTCAATATTCCAAATTCAAAAAAAAACAGCAGAGCCATTAACATTGCTGTCAGTCAGCAAGCAGATAACATTCTGTGAAAAAAGCTCATCTCTTGCTGAGTATAATGTATATGTTCTGGACTAGAAGATAAAAAATGTGTAGTAGCAGACTGATGGAGTGAATGTCAGAATTCATTTGCTTCGCCATAGGCAGAACTGCTGAACTATCGGAAGAAGCAATTCTGAAGTCAAGTCTCTAATGGACCCTGTACTACAGGGGCAGTTGGACTAGTAACCGATTTTCAGGTTTCTCAGGCACAATACAACTGAGCTCTCAGCTCCTCCCTCTTCAGAGGGGAAAAGTGGACTGTGAATTACTGAAACAGGATCAGGTAGATGTGGACACTGGTGGTGGGGAAGAGAGGAAGAAGAGAAGCCTCCATTTGTGCTTTCTTAAAATGTTGTACTATCTTTAATTACATTCAGCAAGTAACTGATAACATGGAAAGAATCTATGGAGATTGATTTGATATGACTGACTGATGTTTGAATCTGCTGATTGAGATCAATGTTTGATTAAATATTCATGATGTTATTTGTGGGTTGCTTTGAGCACCTTAACAGTAAGATCAATTCATTAACTATATTAATGAGGCTACACAATTGTTAACAGGATGAACATAGTTCATTTGAGAAGAGATTAAAGCAGCAAAATATTTGTTAACCCTTTATAGAAGTTTTTAAGAGACTTTTTTAAGGATTCTGATTTATTACATTAGTTTTTGCAGTTTAATTCTACACATAAAAACATGTATGTTGTTTTGAAAGTAAATCATGACTAGACTGCTAAACTATAAAATAACATCAAATTGTCTATGCACGATGTTCTATAGATGTTTGGCAATCTCTTTATGAAGCATGCCTTCTTAACCTATTTCAATTACAGAGTATACTTATAGTATGCTTCTGTGAAGCTTAGCATGATTTTGGCTTTCCTACTGTTTATGTGTCTGAAGAGGATGCTTATGGAAATTAAACACATTCTTTGAATTCATTGTTCACAAGTACAGATTAAACAAAACCTATTAAGTAATTAAAAACTTCTACTTTTTTATTTTTTTAATGTTCAACCCCAGATAAAAGTTCATCTGTAAGTATCACTATATGATCTGTAGATTTTCTCTTTGTACCTTACAAAACTGGTGTTTTGTTTAGAATAAACATTGCTGGGCAGTTTGCAAATTCACTGGTGTTGTAGACTTACTTGTTCAGCACTGACCCTCAGAAAATGTGTATGACTTTTTATTATTTTATTTTTTTTTAATTATAACACCCCTTAGGAAATGTTTTCTGAGAGTAAAAATCTTTCTCAGAAAAAACAGCACCACATGACCCGCTGATTAAAGTTATTTGACATTCTGTTGTTACACAGCTGGTCAAAATAGACATTCAGAAATATGATCTCTCCCCTTGAAACAGGTACATGAAATGTTTCAATATGAAAGTTTTCAATGCATGTTTGTATTACATTCACTATTATGCCTAAAGAATGAAAAATATACATACATCTTGTTTCTTGCCAGTATGTTAATAAGGAAGTAAGATGGATAGGTGTCAGTTGTTGTGTTGCCATGTTTTTTGTCATTTATTTGACTAAGTATTATAGCTTAGACTATCCTTGTTTGGTTTGTCTTCAGGAAATATGCAGTTAGTAACACAGAGCAGTAACCTAGTTGGTTTTTTATCTCAGGGAACTAGCCAACCGTGTGACTGACATTTTGTTTGTTTTAATCAGATGTCTATTCCATTTGTTGTTTTATTAACTAATTATGGCCCAACCAAGGGACTACCTATATAAATTACACAAGGGGCGGTGGGTTTTTTTGTTTGTTTGTTTTGTCGTTGTTGTTTTAAATGCTTAAATTTAATTGAAGATTTACCTTTTACCTATAAGCCCCCAGTTATTTACTTATAGTATAAATTTTATTATTTTTCTTGCTTTGTAGCTAGTTCTTTTCCTTCTCCTCTCCAACAAAATGCCATGATTTCAAATCAATATATTTTGGAATCACTCTGCCATGACATGTTGGCAAATGACAGTTTAGCATGTCACGTAAGCTTTACTGACAGGTTTCCTGGGCTGCAGCATTGGTTTAATATGAGAAAATGTTAATTCAGCTTTGTAGCAATACTGCCTAATGCTTTGGACCCCAGCCAACAATCCAGGTCTACTGTTTGAAAGGTTCTTTTCAAAAAGTAATTTACAATCAAAGAGACTTATTTTATACATGTGAACTTACTATAGAGAAAATTTAATTACTTAACATATTTCTAACACAGGAAACATCTTTTTTGATCTAATGTTGCGGCTAGTGCTTTTTAACAGATTATGAAATTTGACACAACTCACCTTTTCCAACTTCCTCACAGGTATTTCGGAGATCTATACTTCCAGAAAAAGTCTCAAATTTTGATTTAGCAGTTATGTCATCATAACATTTGCCTTTTCTCCATTTAATGAGTTATCAAACACAGTTTTATTGATGCATCTATAAATACCCAGTGCCAACAAAACACAAAAATCCATCAATGTTCATTTCTATTTTATACCTGATCATTCTCTCATTTTGCATCATTTTCTATTAAATAATAAATTAGAAGTGATCAGGTATCCTGTATCACATCCTGATAGATTTTTAGGCAAAGTTTGACACCAATATTTTTATGCTTGAAAAATGATGATAAAAAAAAAAAAAAAAAAAAAAATCTATGAATGCATTCATTCCTCCCAGAACTGAAGCAATTATTAGAGAGAACATGACAAAACTTGATGAATTCTTTGCTTAAGTTTGCAGATTATTTATTGCATATTTACCATACAGTGCTAGGTCTCTTATCTAAATACATTGTTGTTAACATTTAAGCATAGAACAGTCTCAATAGCTTTCAGGCAACTGCTCACAATGCTTGAAATTAAACATTTTGTGTCTTTGCAAAAGGCACACATCCTAGCTTCTGAGATAATCAGCGCTGCTAACAGACAACTTGTGACTTGCTATCTGCTTGTAGTAATATAGATCTGTCTGAAGGATCCAAAGATTTGCTGTTTCCATTACTTCTTGAAATTGGAGGTACATCCTCCTTCCATCTTTTAAGAAAGCTCATCTTTACTACTTGTGTTATCCTCAAACTGCTTTTCTAAAACTGTGGTTCTGGTGTGAAGCACTGCATTTTAGCATCAATCCCAGCTTCAAATATAGAGCTGGGAAAATTTACCTACAAGTTCAGATTTGGGGCATCTTCGAATTTCCCTAGTTTTCTTAAGTGTACTGCAATAGTTTAGAAACAGATACGTACTTTAAACCACCAAACTTTAAATAAGAAGCTGTAGACAGAAGATTACTATTCAAAATACTATTTAAATATATGTGTGGAAGTTTAGAATAATTTTATTGTAATAAAACTTCAAATCAACACTGAAGTTGCAACAACTCCTAAAGTAAGATTATCTTTTTTATTATTATTATTATCCTTAGTCTTTCACTTGTTATATGAAACTTGGGTATCATTTCTACTGTCTTCTCTTTACCATAGTCTAGAGAGATAGTAAAAGTCCAAATGACAAAATAAATCAATATGTATTTCTAACAATCGTATTAGGCGGTTATTACATAATGTTGTAACAAGTTTATTAAATGGAAGGAAATAGGAATACAAATCATTATTTAGTTTCCTAATGGGACAGAAAGTATAACAAGTCAGTTTGTTTTCTAACTGGAAGCAAAACATGCAAAAATTGCACTCTTCCTACACTCTACTTAAGAATGAATCATAAGTCCAGTAGGGGAAAAAATCTCATATTAATTGACCTATATTACATTTTTATAGTTGGAGCCCCAACCCACTACTTCCCCTAGCATGAAGGCAATTTATTTAAGGCAATTCATTATCTTTACCATCTAAACTAAACTCCTGTTTCATGTTATTGAAAAAAAAAATAGTGAAAGATTCACAGAACCACTTCATCATTGAAACAATACATCTGATAATATATAGGGCATTATTCTTAACAGGTTTAGTCCTGAACTCATAAGCATTAAAACCTGTGAATTTTCATTTATTTTACAGAATCACAGAATCACAGAATTTCTAGGTTGGAAGAGACCTCAAGATCATCGAGTCCAACCTCTAACCTAACCCTAACAGTCCCCACTAAACCATATCCCTAAGCTCTACATCTAAACGTCTTTTAAAGACTTCCAGGGATGGTGACTCCACCACCTCCCTGGGCAGCCTGTTCCAGTGCCTAACAACCCTTTCAGTAAAGAAGTTCTTCCTAACAACTAACCTTAAACTCCCCTGGCGCAACTTAAGCCCATTCCCCCTCATCCTGTCACCAGGCACGTGGGAGAACAGGCCAACCCCCACCTCACTACAGCCTCCTTTGAGGTATCTGTAGAGAGCGATAAGGTCACCCGAGCCTCCTTTTCTCCAGGCTGAACAAGCCCAGCTCCTTCAGCCGCTCCTCATAGGACTTGTTCTCCAGGCCCCTCACCAGCTTCGTCGCCCTTCTCTGGACCCGCTCAAGCACCTCGATGTCCTTCTTGTAGCGAGGGGCCCAAAACTGAGCACAGTACTCGAGGTGCGGCCTCACCAGAGCCGAGTACAGGGGGACGATCACCTCCCTAGCCCTGCTGGTCACACTGTTTCTGATACAAGCCAGGATGCCGTTGGCCTTCTTGGCCACCTGAGCACGCTGCTGGCTCATATTCAGCCGACTGTCCACCATCACTTTAGTGAAACTACTCATATAAATTAACAGGAACATTTTTATGTTTCCACTGTTTCAATTCCACCTTCATATATGCAATGTTCTTGGTGTCAACCACCTAATTTTTATCACATTTTCTGAGGAAAGGGGAACGATAAGCAGCTCCCTCCCCCACAATAACTGAACTAATTTTGGAGTGACAGTTCAAGAGCTTTATGCCAATACATGACAAACCTGAAAATGTCTAATGTAGAAGCATTGTCATTTCTGTCAATTTAGTATGTATCCTAAGTGGAACTGAGTGAAAATTAAACATTAAAAAAAAAAAAAAGAAAAAAATCATCAATATATTTTAAGACAGGCATGTGGTGAAGCTGTCAAACAAATTATGTTAATTACAGACCATCTCTAATTTTTAGAGCAGAGATTTCTTGTACATCTTCTATACACACTTTGCTTAGTTACATCAAAGGGTAATCACAGAACTAAACTGTAAAAAATATTTCAGGAAAGAGTAAAATTGGGATATGGTGTGAAATATAACTATATTTCTATTAGCATCAATGAAGCACAGAATTTGGCTAGAGTGCTGAACTGGCTTTACAGTTGCCCCTGCTTTCCTCTCTTCTGTAACTTCTCTCTTCCTTACTCTCCTGTCACTGCATCGCAGACCTATGCCCCCAAGTCACCCAAAATGCACTTTAGTGCGCATGCACAGTGACTGAATTTAGCCCCAGCCCTTTGAAGTTTTAGCTAGGCTTAATTTCAGGACTATACATAATAACTCCACCCCCCAATTTGATTCGATAAAGCAAATCAGCATGTATTTCTGGCTCATTTGTCAATTATCAGAAAGTGTTAAAGCCACGCACAGAAAATATATAAAAATAAAGACAGGAATGCAGTAATTCTTAAATTTCCTGGACAGAAGGAAAGCAAGCACAGAATAGCAAAGCAGGCATCTGCAGAGGGCATGCTCCTCCTGTGCCAAAGGAAATGGATACAGCCGCATCTGAGCGCAGCTCACTCAGCCAGTCCCAATTCCTCCTCAGCCTATTCCTCCTCCACATCCACAGAGGGAGGCCAATGAGCATGGTGTCTGCCAGGGTTCACAAATACCCATCTATTTTAGCTAGTTCTGTTCCTGGCATTATGTGTAATGACATGCATGGTAAGCATAGTAGTGCATGTGGAATAGCGTAAAAGCTAAATATAATATTGTATATCGTATATAATAAATTCTATTTTCAAGAAAAATCAACCCTAAAACATCTGTTAGTGGCTTACTAACATGCACCCTGTGGTATTCAATAGTGCAACAATAAAAGAATACCGTATCAAGAACCAAGTGATATACATAAGTACATGTTTGGCTCTATAACTAAAAATCACAAAACAAACAAACAAAAAAAAAACCACCAACATATTTTGCATCCTTCAGCTCCCCAGAAGATTAAAAGCCTGCCTGAAATTCATTTGAAATTGCATTAACACAGCAGACTTCTCAACAGCAGAACCAAGAAGGGCCTTTTCAGCTTGGAGGGCCACATCCTCAAGCATTGAATGTCAGTACAGAAGTGCTATGTCAATAGAGCTATCCTGATTTATACCAACCGAAGATTTGACTCAGCATGTACAGAATTAGCTAACCTGCTCCCTGTTGCTGGTGAACTAAGACAATAATTCTTGGCTCATTTCAATGAATGTTTTTCTTAGTATGACTCCGTAAGTCCTTTTAAAATAGATCTTGCTTTGATTCTGCTATGGGAAATTTCGTTTGACCTATAAAGAAAGTGCACTGACCTCAGACTAAATCTTCTTGTTCCTAACAGGAAACATCAACTGCATCACTCAACAACTGAGAGGCATTTGCTCCAGTGTACATAATCCTATTGTTCAGTTGACTAGAGGGGTAATAAATTTATTTATTTATTTATTTTCATGTTTCTTTCTCATAGTATCTAACTGTTCTGGTAGCTCACAAGGAAAGAACTAATTTGGAAAATAAGAAGGGCATGATAATTTCAGGAAAAAAAAATCTGTTTTCCTTTAGCTATATTTTTTCAACATAGCAACGCCCACAATATTAAATTTATTTTACCCCACTTCTTAAAGCAAAAGAAACAAGTATATATATACACACACGCACTGTAATGAAATCCTTATGCAAACTGTAGAGTCTATGCAATTACATTCCAAATTTTGGAAGGGCCTCCCTGCCAATCTTTCCCACTGATCCAGTTCCTCAGCTTTAACATGTTTCAAGTTTATAACCTCATCAACAGATTAAATGAGCTTTTTGGGTGGGGACAAACCTTTTGTCTTTAATGCAACATAAACCTTCCATGTAGTATGTCTTTCCTACACAAAATTTTGGAATCGTCCCCTAAGAATACAGCCAAGTCCACAGAGTGAGAATGCCTACATGTCTACAGCTTGTCTCTGTTTTGTTGTACAGTGGGAAGGAGAGAGGTTCAGGTTTCTTCCAGTGTGCCATGGTTCCAAGACCACAGCTCCTCTTTTTGTTCTTACTGGGAACTGAGGCTGTGCCAGCTGCAAAGCACCCTTGGTATCCACTCAGCACGCGCAGAGTGATAGCTGCTGGAGGACCTCGCGTCCACATGCAGAGCTTCATCCTGTTTCCACCTGCAGAAAATACATCCCATGTGCACTCACTGAAAGCTCTGTTGAGTGCTGCAAGACTCCAAGGTCAAATACAAAGCAAATCTGCACATCCCTGCAAACCAAACTGCTAATGCTGACACACTTTTCATACACCAGTGTATGGATCTAAGTCCAATGGTTTATGATGCTAAATGGCATAGAAAAGAAGTGCTGATAGAACAGCACTACAGGTGTTCAATGGCTTATTATATCGTAATAATAATAAGCTAACATTTTTTATTTTTTTTTTACTCTTAGCTATATATGTTCAAATATAGGGTACAAAAGACCTTATATGTAAAGAAGCACATTGTAAATAACTTTTCACTGCTCCATATTTGCTAGCATCTTAGTTAACCAGCTTACTATTCTTCCCACAGCAGGTTGATAAATGTTGAGCAAATTCTGGCTACCAGAAGCTACAGTTGTAACCTCTGACCACAGTTAAGACATGTCTCAGAAAGCTCACTAGCATCCCTTCCTGACAGACTGGAAACTTAGATTATAAAGAAACAAACCTTAGTACTTCACCATATGTCTTTACCTCATGTATTTATGGATAAATAATATCCTTGTCAGTAACTCTGTTTCACTCTCCGCTCCGAAGGGAAAATTCTTCACAGAAGGCCACAAAAGGTAGCAGGCAATGTCACCTTGTACTTTGGAAGCACTTCCAAAAGGAAAGTCAATGTTCTGTTCAATTACTCCCTCCTCTCAAGCATTCTGAGCACATCAACATGAGAGGGAAAGATGTGGGCAGAGATTTTCTTCCCACTAATCCTTTCCCCTTACTGATTGCCACAAGGTGGCAGAATCCATAAAGGAGAAGAAATAAGGGTGCTGGTAAACCTTACATTTTGGAACTGGCATATAGATGCATCTATCTGCTAATTAGAAAACAAACAAACATAGGAATACATGTTGTTAATTTGATTAGTGTATATTAACTTATTTACTTGTTCACTGAATACTATTATATATGCTGATATATATATATATATATATATATATATATATATATATAATAAGATATAGCAGAGTCTTCACAATGAGATCTTACTACAGCAGGGGTTTCTTGAATCTTTGATGAGAAGTGGAGAGAAACGGTATGTGTGTGAGAACAGCCCAACCCTGTTCTATTATTATCTGATACTTTTTATATTTCTATCAATGCAAAACTGGCAGAACAATGAGATTACACAGCAGCTATGATTGAAAACAGTGTAGGACTTCAGTGTTATAGTTAACACCATGCTACTTTATAATCAAATTCTATTAGACATTATACACCTTATTTTAGCAAGCTTTTGTCAGCTTTAAAGATGTTTAAAATTGCTTATTTGAGGACACACAACAAACTACAAAATATGTGTAAGAACTAATACATATGAAGTCTAATTCTGCCTGTTTTACTTCTAAGGAGGCAGCAGTGTGCTGACCTAACCATAAAATCTGAAAGAATCACCGAACAGTAAATGCTTCCCCACTTGCTCCTCCTCTATTTACTGCAAGGCATTTAGATTACATTTTTGTGGTGTATATTCTCATCAAGATATACTCTACAGGGGTAGAAAAGAAACTGTTCCTTCAAATCTGCTGTCTTTCATTACAGTCTATAGTAGCAAAGGTCCAAAGACATAGTATGTAACTATCTCCAGTGAATTACTTGAACCTCCCTGCACACACACAATTTTTCTCTACTCAGACACCCTTTCAAAAGCACTAATTCCTTGTGTACTACAGCAAAATTCAAGCTGTAAGTGTTCATCATTTAAGCTTTAAAAAGTGCAATGTAAAACACCTGTTTAAGTTGATAGCCATGTTTTCTTACAAAATCAAAATCTTAATAATATGGAATTAACAGAAGAAAAGTGAGACCTGAACTCTGAGCAGCATACAGTAAGCTTATAGTTACCATAAATACATATATATATGTACCATATTACCATATATATACCATATTACCATAAATATATGTATATATATATATTTTTTTCAATGAATCATTCACATCCTCCATTATTTTCTGCCCATCTATCTGGGCTGATATCCCATCAACATCCAGTTGCTACTTACTGGATTTTGACAAGTGAAAGACAATTGAAGATCATTTCGGATTTTGCCCACACTGAAGGAATTTTAGGAAAGCATTGATTTGCCTTTTCTGGATGGAGAAGCATATGTGAAATAAATTGGATCAGATGACAGAATGCATAAAAATCATAGCCAACTTGCAATACTATCCCTACGTTATGCTAACATTGGTCATTAGAGAACTGAAAGACACTAGTAACACTCCCATCAGGAGAGGAGAAATTTCCTCTATTTAGATGGCTTTATATTAAGACAATTAGAGATCGTTGAACTGAAGCAAAGTATTTTCTTTCCAAAATACTCAAACTGCTTTTACTCCAATACAAAATCTTAATCTGGGTACTTGACTGCCTGCTGTTGTCATCTAGGTTCCTTTATCCAGCTAAGTCTAAATTCTCCATTACCCAAAGTAACATAGAAATGAATACGATGCATCTAAACACATATCCCCCAAAAATACTTTATGCTAATTGATTTTTTCAATTTAAAATACCTACTGCAAAATGACCTTCCTTACCCTAACAGCATCTCAGTGAATAAAAATATATATAATTATTGCATTCTAAACTAATGTGCAGCTTTTCAGTGGAAAATATATTCCTAAATTATCTATGTATTTTTTATCTATATCTATATATTATCTATATATTTCTATATATTTTTTGTTTAATTTACATGCCAGCTGAATTTCTGTGTCCTAATCTCTTGGGTTTGTGGTCTACATTTAGCCATTAACACCATTTAACAGTTGCTATATTAGTATAATCACCTGTTGTTATCTTGATGTAGATTCAATTCCAGTGCTAATTGCTTTCAATGTGCTGCTCACAAACCCATCCCTTGCTATATTCTCTATGCTGTAGTTGGAAGGGAGGTAAACTGAAATGGACTGTGTAAGTGTATATAGCTATGATTACACAATATTTGGAAGTTTATACTGGTTTATACCAGTGCTCACGTCTATGCCATTCCTGTCAATTTTCTGATCCTTATGTAAAAATCAGACGTAATGACAGCAGAATTAGTTATTAAAAGCACATCCCTTCACAAAATACAGTTTGGGAAATTTTCCTTTTTTAAACAGAAAAACAAACAAAAAACACAAGAACATAAAGGAATGTTGATTATATGCATAAAAAAACATACTAAGCAATATACCAACACAATTTCTAAAAAAAAAGTTAATTAAAAAAACTGCCAATACCTCCTAGCATACCTTTCCCAAATTAAAAACATATGCAGAAAAAATAACAAACAAACAAACAAAAAATCCATATATAAGCTACTCAAGTAATTTCTCAATTAGTATAAAGAAAAGGACAATTTCTACTTTCCCTTGTCATGTTCTTATTTTCTATGATAAAAAGAGCATTCAAACTTGAAGGATAAAATCTTGAATGAACAACAATACAAGTAAAATATTCCTGCAAAATTAAGAACTAACAAGCAAAACAATTTGCAAATTTATTCAATAAATACTTAAGAAAATTATTCCCATTGCTTAGTTGTTGTTGCTGCTGAGTATTATTTCCACCTTTTCCATGTTTTCCATGACTTTAAAACAAATAAATAAGTATCTGGACTAAACAAGAAATAGATCAGACCTCACAGAGAAAAGTAATTTCATTTAAAAAGTTTCATTCATTTGAAGTTTTTTCTAGTTGAAGAAGAATAAAAATATTTGAGAAGCCTCACTAAAAGCAAAACTAATCATCTGGAGAAAGCAAACTTTGTCAAAAGCATATTCTGCTGAAATTCTGTCAGATTTGTAGTAGAGAATTCTCCCTTGCTCTAACAGAATTTAAAGAATATATGTGAAAACATAAAATATGCAATTGCTGTAAAGAAATATTTGTCATATGTATTAAGCAGTATTAGTATACCTAAATTCTAACACTGTCAGAATTGCATTCCTCTGCATATAGAAAATTATTATATTATCTTTCCTTATAAAGCAGGAGCACAGCACTTGTGACTATCAATTCAATGGAAGTCTGATCACAATAACATGCTATAAAAAGATCTAGGAGGGAACAGTAAGAATAAGATTTGCCTGGAATTTCTCATCGGTTATACTTTTTTCCGTGCAAAACTGAGCTTATGATTAAACTAAAAATCTCTTTTCAACATCTGCACAGCTGCATTTCAGACAATATACTTAAACCTGTCAAATTCATAGATCTTTCTAAGAGAAAATTCATTTCCAAAACACTTTGAGGATAATAATCCAATAATCCAATGTCCTCTTTTGAGGATTATATTTGTAAATAAATGCAATTAATGTGTATATGCACATATATGCCATGACATTCTTATACCAAATATCTAAAAAAGAAGGAAAGAAGGACAGAGACAGAAAGAAGGACAGAGACAGAAAAACAGTTTCGCTGGACTGGCATCTACAATTTTGCATAATATATGTATGCTATTAAAATTATGATCATCTGTAAATATCTTCTAAATAGCTACATTTGCCAGACCAATAAAAATGGGGTATCATCATAATTAAATGTCTAGCCCCATATGAAACACATATAACTCAAAGTATCTATATATTGATTTTAGATAATTTACAACTCTAGATAATTGCAAACCTAGATTCCAAGTTGCCAATAATAGCAGAGTAATGAATTTTAAATTTCTTTTATAATCAAACTACCTTTTGCTTTAGCTTCAGTTCCAGACATTAAGGTAACCCCAAAAATATGTCTTTTTTAATTGCTTCATATTGCATGAAGAGAACAGACTTCATTACTTTCCAAACTGGCGTGTCAATATTTATTTAAAATAAGTTTACAGTTTTCAAGAGAGTCCTTGAACAAGAGTCCAGAACTCAGAAACTGTAAACCTTATTGCTCAGTGAATCTCTTGTTAGTGATTTCCTGGATTCCTGCAGAAATTCCAGTTTCATTAGGAGGGCCCAACAATGAAATGGGATGCTGTGATGAGACAATGGTCTCTTATTCACAGAAATACTGAAGGGAAACAGAACTGTTTAAAAGTGAAACTGGTTTTAATTATCCTGTGAGTCTTTTTTTTTTTTTTTTCACTAAAGATTAACTGTCCATTGCCTGAAAGTAAATACAAAGAAATAGTACATAACAAGCTGAAGTATTGTCTTGTTTCTCACACAAATCAGCACCATTTACTATGGGTAGAGGGCTGAAATCAGAAGTAAAAGGTGGAAAAGGAAGAAGAAAAAAAAAAAAAGGCACCCCCTTTCCTTTGAAGTATATTGATATCTCAGTAAATAATTATTCCCAACAACCTCAATGTAAAATATGTGATCACATTAACACGATTTACTTTATATGGGTAATCAATAAGTTATCTACCAAAATACAGTTTTACTGCATTCAGTCCAAAATATTACTCAGTTGCATACTACTATATTTTTTCTAAAATGTTGCAGAGCTGAAGTCATACACGTACGTATATCACCTACCAGGCAACAAAAAGTAGATAACATGTCTAATATAAAAGAAAACAATATTGAAATTCTTGTCCAGATTTTAAATCAATACATTCAAATACCAAAAGAACAGATTTGTTACACTGCTTGCAGAACAACAAAGGACCTTTAACCTTAAAATCCTCTGTCATAACAACCCATTCTGCTAGGAATGACACTCCCTTTCAGAAATTTTTGTAAGAGCCAGGAACGTGTTGTTTGCTGTGGGGCATCCATGCTGCACCTGGACAATGCCAGTACAATAGAAAGCAACAGGAAATTACACAAGCATGAACATGTAAATACATTTATTTATTTATTAACAAATGTTGATTTCTCTTTCCTTTTTTCTTCCACCTTCACCACCATTTTTTTAAAATAATTTATATTCTCCTTTTCCTCAAACACACACAAAAAAACTGAAAGCCCTTCTAATTTAAATGCAGTTTCAGTTCTTGTTTAAAGCAGAATGGCTGACCAGCGTTGTTAAACAGTCTTTATATTGCACAGATGTGGATGGTATAACACCTTCTTTATGAGACTGTTGATTGAAAATTATATGACCAGAGTACTCTTTCTTGTTGCATTATTAGAGCTTATTGTTGATTTATTTTCATATAGTGTTGCCAAACTATATTTTAGGTGTATTAAATTCATGTTTTCATTCCTTTTCAACTGTGGTCTTCTGATTATACTACATAGACGTACAAACTGTTGGACCTCAGCCCCCAAAACACCACAGGGTTTTTAAAGGTTTTCCATCAAGCTGAGAGTGAAAGGCAGATACAAGCAAAATGGAGCAGAACTACTGTCAGACAGTGACAGCGCAGAGAAACACAGACAGATAGATAACAGATAGTAGGGTACTAAGTACAATTTATTGATTGTACAATTGTACTAGGTACAATTTATTGAAGCAAGTAGAGGAGAGTTGAGTGGCAAATTACCTACACTGTTCACAAACCAGCAGGCTACCCTGTTTGCCAGCCATCCAAATTGTTTCTGGGTAATTTGGCACATTTCTACTTTGTTGTGCTATTTCTTACGGAATGACTTCAAGTTTTGATAATTCCCTGTTGTGCGAGATCTTTCCAAACACTAGCAAAACTTCTGAGAATGATGGTAAGAACAGTGAAATACATGGAAATGATTAGCTGATCATTGAAAGTAATATGAAATAGGACAGATATGGAGCTATTTTTAAGGGAATTAAAAGTATATTAAATACCAAATTAAAAACAAACAAAAAAACAAGCAATTTATTCCTAACAAAGCTGAGGAGAGTACTGCCTTTAAGAACAGAGTATAAGAAATTAATCAAGAAAATGATATGACAAACACTTATTTTGCATACTGAATAAGTGTGAAGCAAATCAAAGATCCATGGAAGAAAAAAATACAATTTATCTTTGAAGTGTTGTCTTCTTTCCTCTTGAAAATATAAAAGGTCATTTCTTTAAAATTATAGCAAGGACACTTGTTCACAAAGTCAAACATGCAGGAAAAGGAATTCAATAGCAATTTTAGACCTGCTGATAATTCTCAGCACCAACCTAATACATGGTTTTGCTCTGATAAATGAAAGTAGACTGTAGTAAAATTCTATGATTGATTCCTTTATGTGCTTTATATTGTGCATATATACACACACATTACATATGTACACGTGCTCTGTATGTGTATATATTCTAGTTAGTTAAGCCTCTTCATAGCAAAGAAAGATATGGAGTCTTACCAACTGCTGAGACAGGAAAGTGGCAGTGATTGTAGCATGCTGTGAGAGATCAAGGGGTCTCACAAAGGCAGGAAACACAACAGAACAGGGAACCTCAGCTACCCCCCACCTGGGCTGAGCAATTATCGCATTCAGTTGTGATGCTGGGACTGAATTTCTAGCTGTTATCAATGAGAACTACACGAAGCAAGCAGTCCAGGACACCACAAGTGGAAAAACTCCAGGCACTGGTCCAAGTATGTAGAGACCTGGCTCAAAACACACCTGAAGAGCCACTCAGTACCCATAGCAATGTATGTACCTGGAGCACACATCTTATATTAGCAATGACCTAAATAAACTACAGTGGTGCTTAATTTAAAATGAGAAAATATGCTAAATTAATAACGGCTCTTTCAAAAAGAAAAAAGGCCATGTAAAAGTTTAAAATACTCAGACACAGAACACAGTGTATTTATGGACACAACAGCATAGGTCCAATGGTAATGCATTCCACCTGTCCAGAAAGGTTTACAATTACAATAAAAGATACTCTTTCCAGAAAACCACGTAAGAAAGCTTTCAGAAGACATATTTTGCAGAAGATGAAGTTATGTTTAAATCAATAATAGAGGAATACAACTGTTGACATCTAAAATGTAAACACTGGGCTGGCCCAAAGGGATTTGAGAGAAGCAACGTGGAAAAAGACATGGAAATTAATAAACAATCATTTTTCTTACACATCAGGAACACAACCTTGCTAGAGTCTGGAGGGTGAACAGAGGATGAAATAAATAAATAATTTTTAAAAAGGCTAAAATAAATAAGTTTCTCACATTTGGATTTACCAGACTGCTTCCATGCCCCCCCCTTTTTTTTTTCCAGAGACTGTATTTTTTTTTCCATTGAGAACCCTTAAAACACTTTCTTTTAGCATTCCCAAATCCAACATTTCAACTCTCTCAAATTAAAACTTTCCCAAGCAGTTCATCATTACAAGGCGTCTTCACTTCTAGCAGAGCTTCATGGCAATTCAAAAGCCTCTTGTCCATATCCTTGACTGATGAGGCAGCCCTGCCATTTTCCTAGCCTCTAAAGCTAGCCAGCAGGATTTACTGCCACTCTGGACAAGGTAGCCGAAGTGCAAGTGACAGAACACAAGGCTCCTATTTATACAGACAGTTTTTGTCCTTTCTGAAGGATCATTTCATTCCATTATTTGGAGGGGCAGGAGGGAGGGAATGTTTCAAGTGTTAGCCACTTCAATCACTCCTCTAAATCAAATAAGCCCTTTTGTTATAGTATTTCCCATGGTCACATTTTCTTGCTATTTCTTAGTAGACTTCGTGGTCTACATACATGTAGAATCTAAAACTGGCACAAGACTGTTTCACTTCTGTAGTTGTGAACAGATGAGAACAATTATTTCTTGTCAGATACAGTTAATGAATGATCCTGACTCCAAAATTATCTAACACTTTGCACAAGAATGACACTGCTTGTGGGAGTGTTCCCACAACTTCCCCTGCCCAGTAAATGTTATCCATAACAATTACAATTAAGCGATTGAAAATAGTAACGATGAAACAAATAGCTCCGAACTGTGCTTATTCTAAACCTCTTTGATAAAGAGGAATTTGGCCATCAATGAGATTAAGCAGAAACCAGGGAATGGCAAAGAGACTTTTGGAACAAAACATGAGTACAGTACTGTGTACATCCTCATTAGCTGGATTTTTAATTTATTCTTTTTCAGATTTTTTTAAATCATTTTTAGAAAGGTTATTTTAGAGACTAGTCTTCTCTTTCATGGTGCATGCAGCCACTCTTTACCTTTATTCAATTTGTCCCGTTAATAATCTTTTATCCTATTTTACTATCCAAGATTTTAGCAAAGCTATTCATTAATACCAGATCCAAGAAAGAACCAACATGAATACCCCTTGTAATTCTTTCAATTTAAATTCAAAATACTGATAAATATTCCCTGATAAGTTTTTCATTAAGTTATTGAAACACATATTAGTCCATTTTTCTGGAAACTATGAGACAATGCTTGTTAAGAATCTTCTGCCATTTCAAATGTTTCAGCAAGTGTCAGAAACACAACTAAATTGATAACAAGATGGGTTGTTATTATTTTCACGTTCCCACTGGACCTAAGATTTCCAGCTAGAGGCTAAGATCCTAATATTTTAAGTGTTATACAAGTATAGAACAAATGAGGGAAAAAAAAAAAAGAAAAAAAAGAAAAGAAAAAAAAAAAGTCAACGCATGGATACAGAAAGATGCGCAGGAAAAAAATAAAGAGCAACAATCCATGTAACAGGCAGCTGTCAGTTGTGAAGCCTGTTGAAATACAAGAAAATGATGGAATACCAGCCACAAAATCTGGATATTGGGATATTGGTATTATTCTCACATTTACCATGTAACCATAACATATCTAAACTACTCTAAAGAATTTAAATACTTTTTTAGAAATATATATATATATATATGTTTTTGTTAATTACTTTCAGACACTTTCCATCTTTAGATAACATGGATTTGAATAAAATCTTTCAGAAAATACTTAAAATAAGACAGATGCATTTAGAATAGAAGGATAAAGAAGGATATTTTCATCATCTTTTTGAATTCCTTCTCATTTTGTCTTGCTTTTAACTCGTGTGATATTCTGGCTCTGAAAAAAATAAAAATAAAAATAAAAATCCTTGCCTTAAGCATAAGAGCTTTGCCCCGTTTCTCTCAAAGATGATATTATGAAAAACAGATATCATCTATGCTACTGATCCTGGCAACTCTACAGAAATCAGAACACTAAAATATTTTCCATAGAAAACAGACTGAAGCATTGTATCTGCCTTTTTCTGCATAAACTAAGTATTGTATTGTGTAGTGTCTTTCAGAAAGAGGTAATCCAAATCACTTTTCAGATTTTATCTCCCAAACTACAATAGATTTGGAAGGAAAGACCACTGTTTTTCCTACCATTTTCTCTCTTTGGGTGGTAGTGAGTCCTTGATTCTCATTAACATGTTTGCAGGATGAACTGCTCATGAGTTGCCTTACAAATTTCACATTCGCAACAGAGGAGATACAATTTTCTGTTGACCTGTCTACATTTCATGAATGGGTTTGCTCACAGTCGAGTAAAACAGTAAACTTCTCACCTGCAGCAAAGTGGCTCTCCAAGGGCATGCTAATGAAGCAGTGACCAAACTGTCTCAGACAGCTCAGTTCTCAGGCAGAAATAAGCTAATATTTCTATGTCAACTTGGGCTAGAAGTTTACAAGTGTTTACCCAGACTTGACAGAAACCTCACCTAGAAGAGATTTTTGCCCTAGATTAGTATTTCTCTGTTTAAGCCCTACAGGAGAGAAGCTGTTTAAGGGACGTGCTCTCAGAAGTGCCTGCATAGTTCATGGTGTGAGCTGATAGATCACAGGAGCCATGCTGACACTAGAGAAGAGAGCAAACCTATTCACAGGACAGACTGCTGTTCAAACCACTGCCCTGCCCATCCTCACCCTGCAGTTCACTGCTCCATTGACTGGTGGGAGTTGGATAGCCCATAGCCCATTTATCTGCTGATCCTTAGATCATTTCACAAACCAAATAAAAAGCTTTCCTCTCCTTTCCCGCATAGTCTCCATTAAAAAAAAAAAAAAAAAAAAAAAAAAAAAAAACTTATATTTTCATGCTGTCATACTGTTAATTTCAGAGATCCACAGAAAGGAAAGCACAAAAATCTATGATGAGTAGTTGACAGCACCTTCTGACACAGCCCTATTGGAAAAGCCAATGCATTATCCATCCATCTACACACTGAAGAGCTCCCAGTGGATAGAAGTGAATTCAAAAGCACTCAGTTCAAAGAAAGCAAAAGCCTATACCCTCCACAGTTCAAACCTCCCATTTCAATTGAGGAATCCCTGAATCCGCTTATAATCCGTTCGGAAGCTGTCCATTGCTATCCAAGCCTTTCTAACTCTTATTATGGCTATTAGCCTACATTACTGCAAAATTAATCATCTTTAAAGACAGGAGGCAGGGTAGGGGCAAGAAGGTGGGAAAAATCAACAAAGAAAGTAGTTGGAATTACTCTAACAATCTGAGAACATCCACAACGCATTTCTAATATGGACTGTTAGCATTTTATTCTGTGTGTTCTTATTCCATCTAAGCATCACCAAGAACTTTACAATTGATGACTTCCTTCTAAGTCTCATTTAGTTACTGTTATTTGAAATCTGAAGCGTTGTAAGTGCCCTGCCAAACTCTAACTGCAATTGGTATTTCATTTAAGCGTTAGATTTTCCTCTGAGTTGTCATTGGCTGTCCTTTCAGTCATCTGAGGGTATTGCTACATATCAGGCTTGAACTTTCGTCATTTCAAATAAACATAGTTTGAGTGAAACTAGATTTCTGATGTACCCACAAGACTGAACTTAGTCTTTCATGTAACTTCATTAAAAGGAAGTATCAGCAGTTCATATGCTTAAACTATTACTTTCTTCCTTCAGACCATATTCAAGAGTTTCTGTATAAAGCTCTGCACATTTTTTGGTGACTAATCTTGGTGGAAGGCTGACATACCAAGCTTGTATCTGGGTGTTGGCTGAAAACACATCAGTTTGGGGTTGGACAACATTCTCTCCCTCAACCTTTTCTATCCAGAAGAGCTAATTTGGCACTTGTTTATAGAGATTTGCTTCATATGCCCCGTTTCTCCTGCTCTGCACCAGAAGCTTTCTTTGTATCAAGAACAGATGAATTCTCAGCAATTGTAAAATCAATGCAACTTTCAAAGATAAAATGCTGCAGACTTCTAGCTATGCCTAATCAATAGAAACATCAAAAATAGTTTGGAGTTATCAGGTACACCCAACGCAGCTGTTACTTCTCACAATAATCAAGTATCACCCCCTCAAAACCACTTGCCCTCTTTTTTTTTTTTGACATCTTTATCATTTGACAGAAATTGAGTCCTATCCTGTATACCAGCACACACACAAAGCCACTGTACATACAACTGGGTTACTGGGTTTCTATTGCAATTTCTTTTCAAAGGGGAAAGGGTGGTTAAAAATCATAGCACTGGTGTCAAGATGTATATGTACACAATACATTTTATAAAAATACATTATTTCTTTATTTTTTCTGTAAGGGTAAGCTAGATTTATAAACTATCAGATAAATTGCTAATAATGAGCAATTTAGTTGAAATTATTTATAATTCATGGCATGACAATTTGTGGCTTTTGTAACTTATTCAGATCCTTTGTTTTACTAAAAGCAGTGTTATTACAAATATACACTAAGTTTAACCAACCAATGGCATACATTAAGGAAGGTACAGAATATATTACCGCCATTCTTGGGAAGCCTTCCATTATAATTTCTCCCATTCTGGTGCTTATCTGGGACAGCAGTTCCACTAATAGATGCAACAGAACTATCCAAAGTACTTTTATTAAGGATTATTTTTAATAAAGATTAAACTGTCTCTTTTACTGCTAGGGTAGCACACTCTTCAGAAAAATGACATTATAAACTCCTTGCTTCATATTTCTTACTCCACAAAACCACCAATTGACTACCACATTTCAGAGTTCTGTTACACTGTCAAGCAGTTTTCACTTTATAGTTCTCCCAAATGCCATTACCTACATTTATGTTTCTATTACTTGGACTTGGCTCCCTCTTTGCTCTGAAGCTGTAGATTTCACTTGCTGGAATATCTGGTCCAGTTCTATCTGGTTCACCTTTGGAAAAAAGGTAATCTTAAAGGACTTATTTGGCTAGAACATATTGCAATACTACCAAAAAAAGACATCAAAAATTTAGTTTTCAAGTACTAACAAGCTAGTGGAGTACAATAGTCTAGTTCAGCTTTACTAGTAAAATTAATATGCTCTTTGCCTATTGCTTAAATACAACACTATGTCACAGCACATTAAATAACTACTTAAGAAATCCCATTTTCCAATTAGCTTTTTAGATAGGAAAAATAGTCACAATGTTTTCTAAGAGGAAAAAAAACTGTTTCTATGTGGATATTTTTTAAAACCTTCATGCTGTAATTTGCAGCTGACATTGCCTTTTTTTAAAAAATATATAATTTACATTTGTTCAGCTTGTAGATCAATTTCAAGGGAGTGGTGGGCTGAAATCCATGTCATTCAGCCATTTGCTGGTGGATTTCACAGCTATTTTAACACTTCATTTGATCTTCTCTTTGAGTCATGAATCTGAAGTTACTTCAAAACCTCAGCTTCTCAAAAAGTAATATACTAACTCATAAATTCCAAAGGAAAAATCTGTCACTGCTGAACATACATTTCAAACCTTCGTACAAGTTTCATACATTTAGTTTATCTGGTAAAAAACACTGGGAGAAAGTCATCTCATGTAACTGAGGTTACTGAATTAGAGCTACATAGATTTACACTTGGTACTTATTCAGCTAAAGAAATTAAAAAAAAAAAAAAAAACCTTACAGAGAAAATCATGCATTATTAAAAACAAACAAAAACCAATGATGTGCCTGACGCAGCTCATTAACTTTGTTTGAGCTATTACATATTCCAATTATAATAAAAGACTAAGAGATTATGCCTTGGAGTTAATGCACCCACTAAGGGGTCCAAAGAGCTGTTCTCTTTTACAGATGCCCAGAACAAATGCTTCTACAGAATTCTGTGCACCCATGTGCTACAGCATTGCTTTAAAACAAAAACAATTACCTTTACCCAATGGCATGTACTTTCAAAAGGAAAATACATTATAAACTTCCAGTTTTGTTTTATGCCTTGAGACCTTGCTTTCTTTTCATTTGCCTTTACATATACATACAATGCATCTGTATACAAATGCACACATATTTGTATGCTGGCGTCTTTATATTTTGAACGTTCTTACCCATAGCTTGCTAACAAGGTTATGTAAACCTAATCTAACACTCTAGAAGTAGGAAGAGGAGCACAATGTAGATGATGTGGAAACTTAAATGAACATGTCTTTGTATTTTAAAGAACAAAAAAATCAAAGGCTAATATGGAAAGTAAATACTGCATGTCTGTACATAATGCAAACCAGGGGTATCAGTTTGATTTCACTATATTCAGCCCCCTCCTCCCATCACTTGAAAATCTAACATTCTAAAGAGTATGTGCACATTACAGTAACTTGGATGCAAAGTTAGTGATGTTTAAAATCATTGTGCAAAAGTGCATCAGTGAAATGAAAAAGCAAAATCACATACAACCGTACAAACAAAGAGAAGCTCAATGAGGTCCATCCTGGTAAGTCTTCAGCCCCAGCAGATGTATAAAATTATTGCAAAGATAGCCTAGAAAAAAAGTTATTTTTATTGTACAGCAGCATATTTGCAGTAAGGTTGTCTGACTCATTCAAATAACAAATTCATTTTTGTCAATCTTTTAACTTTTTTCTCTTTGGCATATGGAATAGTTGCAATTCATTACCTTTGCTTAGTTATCTGACATGCACATTGATCTATCCTGATCTCCCACATAGGATCTCTCTTCTCTACTGTAACAAAAGAATACTGGACAAACCTGCTGAAAACCCTATTACAGCTGAAATTAGAGAAAGAGAGAACTTATATTGCTCCCTTACTGACCTGCTGCATATAATGAACGAATGGCATCAATAAATCCAAGGAAAGAAGTGATAGGATAGACTCCAACATGGGATTCACAAGCTATGAATACAAGTTATGCAGCTTCTAACAAAATCACTCAGTAACTCAAATCCACTACCACAAAGTCAGTGGATCACCTGTATGATGATTGTGCAAAGTTTCATGTCTCTCAAAAATAAAGCATTTCTGAAGAGGTACTCCTACATGTTCCTGAGTGCAGTTCTCAAGTATTTCATGTAGAAGATATACACTACAGTAATGCTGTAAGAAGCATTTCCAGCCCTAATGAAGGTACAACGTTACTTTGACAGCTATACATTTCTGCAATTCCCGTCCGCCCATTGTGCAGCTCATTAGTGAGACCTGCCCCCCAGCTGGACAAAACCTTGAGCTCCAGAGTCCCGCTTAGACTTAACTAATCAAAATAAATCTGCGGTCTTTTAAAATAAAACAACAAGCAAGGCTTTAGTAGACTGTTAACTACCATAATTACTATTTCAATGCATGCATGCAAACTCACAGAACCAGGGCGGGCCCTTGTTTCCAACCACTCATGTTTTCTGAGTTTTATCAAACCCTGCCTAGACCTTTCCCTTTCAAGTTCCTCTGCCCAGCTTCGCTGTGGCCTGAGGGGCTGCTTCTCATCTCTTTCAGTACTTTCTCTGCCCTGTCACCTTAGGCTCCTGCCTGTTTAACCCTGCGGTTCCTCTTTCCCTGAAGCTGCCTCTGTTACTTTCCAACACAAGGAGCAGTCTTCTCCATCCCAGGGAATCAATCCTCTCCAGTGGTTCAGCCAAATCGTTTCTTAAAATTCTTTAAAAAATTCTTGAAATTCTTAAAAAAAAAAAAAAAAAAAAAAAACAGACTTAAAATAAACAGATGCAAGAGATATCTATCATATAGGTTTGAAGCATTTCATGACCATGAATCAGAATTTGTCTGGGAAAGCCTTGATGCCATGGTTTGTAGCATCTTTCTGCTGATAGGAGTTCTCTGCCCAAGACTAGTGCTATTCATCCAGTTCATAGTCTGATACAGGCAGGTATCTTTTTTATGGGGATATCCTGACAAGCTGAAGACTGCAAATAGGAGCTGCACAGCCAAATCAGCACCTTGCACCACTAAGTAAGGCTATGCAATGGGGACTGCTGTCAGCCCTCTGCTGTTGCTATAAAGAGTAAGGTATAAATAACCCACCCTGCTGCTGCAGAGTGCACACAAATTTATTTTTCCTGCAGTTCTCTCCATCTCTTCATGTCAGGACAGCATTTTTACATGGCTCCATCAGTTTCTAAAATCTTCTTCAGTATTTTAGTCAGTATTTTATATTCTTTGGCTCCAAAGATACTGTCACAAGCCTAACAGAAGTATCACTTAGTCACATTGTCCATTTTCCACTATACTTTCCCTTTTCACCTTTCAAAAACACTGTTGCATTTACTGATAGCACTGTGAGGGACCTTTTATCATTATTATTCCGTAGAGTTTGACTGCCTGTAGGCTGCCTAAGGGCTAGACTGTTAGGTTGCCTGGGTTATCCTTTCTTCCAGAACACAGTTAAATCTGAAGTACATTATAAAGGAAGCACTAAATATTTTGAATAGACAGAATTAAAAGTGGATGCACAGGGCTATAAGAAAAAAATTTGCCTTGAGGTATAAGCAAGTACCAAAGTTGCTGCTAAAGACCCTTTACTCCTCAAAATGGAGCAAATGGCCTTTTATGGACTGCAAGCAGAAGAAATCCTCGCAGGCACCTTCATAAGCAAGAGTGACAAATGTCCATGGGGGGGACATAGATCTCCTGACACTGCCAATGATCTGCATTCATGGCAATATGCTCCCGTACAATGGAAATCCTTCCTAGAAAAGTAGAAAACTATATGCTGAGGCTCCCTGTGCACAATGCATTTGTGTCTGCACACTTAACACTGGGGGAATAGGTTAATATTGCTGTGTCCTGCTAGGAAAGGTTTTAAGCGTCAGTCACCCATTAGGAACCACCCAGCCGCCAACTGGTTCATTATTCATTTTGTATCCCATTTCAATCAATATCCAGAAATGCCCTGTATGTGTTAATCCATTCAGATGGCAGTCACAATGTTCTTGTCAATATGTAGTTTGATGCATAAGATTCAATGGATAGAGACATTTCACCTTGAATTGTGCACACCAACTCCAACCACGTGGAAGCAGTTGAAAAAGAGCTGGAGTTCTGGCTGTTGGTAAGCTGAATTTTTATTTTATTTAAGCCAGAAATAGAGAAAACTACAGGATGAAACACACAAAACTAACAGACATATTCCATTCTGAAGCTTTGGTTATTTTCATACCTACTGTTAGTAATCCACTTTCTTTGTGAGATGGAAGTTTGTCAGCTCACAGGTGTGTGAGATGTATTTTTTTGTCTTGCAGCTTTATGTCTTGTCTGTGCTTGTGACGCTACAGTCTTTAATTATATAATTATATAATTATTTTTTTTAATGGTTGTCTCATTTTCCAATAGGAATAAAATTGTCTTAGAGTAAATCAGAGCTGTGTAGCAATAAAAACAAACCACCAACATTCTTTACTGTTAAGGATGATGGTTATTCCTGATGAGGATGACAGTGACAAGCAAAGAAACTAAAATGGAAGAGAGCAGTGGGAAAAATATGACTACAGTTCAGTTCAAAGAGGTGAAGGATGCTTTTGAGAACTGGATTCTATTCTGTCAGACTTAGAGACTGCTGTGTAAACGTAGGAAAGTCACTGAAATAAACTGAAAAATTGGCTACTATTTGTTCATTTGCTTAGAGGGCAACACAAAACCTTGATACCCAGCTGCTGAATTTTCTCAACAGAAAGTTGTGTTAATGCAAGCTGATTTTTTAATTGATGTGTAGGGTGTTGACAATGTGAAGTGAGATGTGGTCACATTTTTGGTGATTCCAGAATGGGGGTCCAAATAATTAAAAAACATCTGCTTGCATTCCTACTGCTTCACATACCTGACAGCAAAACACAAATAATTTTACTAGTTTGACATATAAAGTTGTTATAAAAATGAGTGAATGTATTTTGAAGTGGTCATATATTAGACACCAGACACAGTACCAAAGACTCTTGAAGAAATTCAGAGTTCCACCTTGAGAGAATGATATAAAGAGCAGACTAGAAATAAAAACATATTGAGGTAGAAAGGATAAACGAGAATTATCAAAGAGCTTCTTCTTAAATCTACATTATACCTTAAGTAAGGTAAAAGAAAAAATATTTGTTGAACATCGTATCATAATATAAATACTTCAGGAAACCTTAAGTCTAGCTCTGCCTTTTGAGCATGCAAATTTGTATTTTGTGTACAACTGAGTAAGAGCATTACCAGTGGAAAAGGCATGGAATCTTGATTGTATGAATTTGTTTTGCTTTCGGTACTAATTACTTGTCACCACATTACATGGACAGTACAAAGTATATTTTCTTCTGCTGTTCAGTGAAATGTATAATTACCTATATGCAAGGTGTCTAAGTACAGGACTACTTTTTTCATTTATCTCACTATTCTTGTTTGTGCTCTTTACTCATTGCCATTTTGGTATGGTGGTAGAGGGTGGCAGCTGAGCTGCCCTTGAAACAGGAGGATGTTTCCTGTAAATTCATCCAAGAGTCAAAGTTTTAATAGATTAATTAAACTTGTCAAACTCTTTAAAAGCATTTTTCCCCAAAGTAATTTATCACCTATGAAGTAATGAACTAAAGTGCAGTAGCTAATTACCAGCAGAACACAAGAAGTACAGAGCATTCCACTGTAGGGTTACCCTGTTGCATTAGCCTGTGAATCTGAAAAATAACCTATCATAATGTAAGAGATGCATTAAGGACAGATCTTTAACTAAGGCAAGCTTTAACTAAGGGAAGCTCTTCCGAAAATAATCATAGTAGAAGTTTTTTTAGTAGACGCCCAAATGTTTTCTAACACTATACCATTTCTAATTTAAGCTAAACGTTACTGCTTGGGAGAAACACTGATAGCTTTGTAATTTCATCTACAGTAGATATATAGAATGTCAGGTTACATACCTGTGTCTCCTGCACCTTGGTTCTAACCCTAACTCCTTTTGAAGAACTATAAGCCATTTTGTTTCTGTAGGCATTCATTGTTACCTTTTCATTCAGCCTATCCCTGGAAAGAAAATGTGACCACAGAAAATCAAAACATAGCCAGAGTACCTGTGCTGACTGTATTTGAGAGTGGCATGTTTGAGCTATAAAACCTTGCCCCATAGAAAACAGAAAATCAACCAAACTGAAAAATTGCCACCAAAAAAAGCAGAATACAGTCTCCTTACCAATCCTCTCACCAACTGAACTCATTTAAGCAAGCCATACTACTTCAGTGACTAGTATAGTTGACAGCATTAAGATGTCAGCATGGAGTACGCAGCTAAGTTCTCCTACCACATGAATATTTAGGATTTGCAAAATCAAGACTCATCTGTCTATCACTTGCTTCTCATTAAGTGTACTGTTAAAAGAAGTCCGTGTAACATAGGGCTGGCACTATAAAATAAGAACATCCAACACATTATGTATTTTTGCTGTGATATGAATTAGCAATCAAATGAAAATTCAATCTATTAGAGATTTTACTTTTTAGCTTAATTTTCAGTACTTATGTCAAAGGTGCTGTACTTTTTTTTTTCCCTGAAAGAAATTTTTTAGTGATGCTCAACCTGCTCATTTAACTGACACACATTTTACCTGGGCCAATAAAAAAGGTTGCTCCTAAAGTTGGTGCTTCATTTTTCATGTTTTTCTACATGCCTAATTTCATTATTAACAAATTAGACAAGACGAACTTTAAAATTTGATATAAGCTTCTGCTTACAGAATGTACTTGTGGAAGATTTTTATTTAAATGTGTATTTTACCCAGTATCCTGTACTGAATAGTAATGCTCCAATGATACATATTCACTTTTTTTTTTTGCACTACATTCCATCTCATACCTACTCAAACTGGTATTTCCTCATATTTACAACTAGCGTAAACTGCATTTTTTTCATTCTATACATTTACTCATGCTTTGCTGTGTCATGGCGAAGTTCCCACATTCTTTAAGCCCCAAACCATTGTGGGAGAAAAAAATCAGTTGGAAAATTGCTTCTTTACGAGGACTGGTTATGAATGTTGTCAATGCCAGGAACAAAACAGCATAAAAGGCCATTCTGCTAGGTCATCCCTGGGAGTGTTCAAGGCCAATTTGGATGAGGCTTTCAGCAACCAGGTCTAGTGGGAGGTGTGCCTACCTTCTACGATGGTGAGTACAGAGATTTTGAGTTTAGAGATTTATCCACCAAGCCAGGTATATCTATCCCTAAAATAATCTGGAATTGTAGGTGCCTAGGACAGACAAGGAAGATAAAGGAGGAGGGGGATGGAAAGGTGAACAAACCACACATTAATCAGCTTGCTATACCCTTGCCTTATAACTGAAATCAGACAATAAACCCTAAAAAAATTTTAAGTAGACTGAAATGGTAGTGTATTTGTAAGGTGATTACAAAGTAAGAAAGATAGGTCCAATGCATTGTACTTGTATAGAAGATCTGTTTATATTGGAAAGCCTTAAAGTGATTGGTTTTTATACAACTTAAGGTTGTTGCTGAAATATCAGAAATGTTACTGTAGATTTAAAAAAAAAAAAAAAAAAAGCTGGAAAGGTCTCTTTACAAGCCATAAATTTTAGCACAAAATGCTCTTCCAGACAAAATGTAGTAAGTAGAAATATACATTAAGAAATAAGATCAGAGCTTACAGCTTCTTTTGGGATGCCTAGGAAATAAAGGAAAATCTTTTTACAGACAATTTACCCTCCTTCTTTTGAAGATTTTTCTGCCTTCTGTTATTCAAGTAAAACAGGATCTTGGCATGTTGTTTATCTGAGAAAAATATATTTACATCACTATACTTGCTTTCATTGAATGGATTCCCTATTTTTTAATCTCTTCTCACAAAGAATGAGTAAAAGTAAATTAACTTTTTTCAGCTATACCTGAAAGCATTTGGTCATTCTTGCATTTAGAAAATACAGTCCAAAATCTGTCCTGCTTTTACAAGGCTTGAGCCTTATGGGAGAGAGAAGGAGGTCATGAAATAGCTGTGCTTTTCCATGCAAGCCTGCAGAGACTTGATCTGTCCTCAGCATTCAGATCTCCTAGTGCACAGAGATTTACCCTTATCAGCATTCCTCACAGATAATCAAATTCAAATCACCTTTTGTAATTACATTATTAAACAGTGTAACCTATTTTCTTTCTCCTCTCCCATTACCACACCGACTGGGTTGCCAATGTGAGCACTTCCTTAATGGGGATTTTTCCCTAATCGTAGCTATGATATTCTTAACACTGTTATTCTTATAGACAAACGACTCTAAGTAGTTTCATTTGGAGTTGTGTTAGGAAGAAGCCAGCAGGACTAGATGATGTGGAAACATGCAAAACATTGCATGCCGCTGTCCCTCAGTGGAGATACAGATTCTTAAATCTTTTGCAAGACAATCCAATTGGGAATGGTAAGTACATACCCAGCTGTGGCAGTTCTACTGTTAGTCACCATGACTTGTACTTAGTGTACACACTAGCTGTACCTTCACACAGCTTCCAGAACACTAATTCTCCTTTTTAGAAAGAACTTCAAAGTTGAGCAATTTCTATTCTGTAGCATCTGACATGTGTTAAACATAAACAGCTAATGAATCACATTAATATGATGAAAATTACAGGGATGATGTGTGCACACAGCTACTTGTGAACAAAGACAACTGATGGTATTCAGTATGCAGCAGCTCAAACGTGCAGTTTTTATAATTCTGCATTTCATGAACCTTCACCAAAAGAACGTGCAGACACATCCACTAATATAAATATGTATATTTTGCAGTTACAGCTTAACATCGAGTAAATGCACAAAGCCGATGTGTGAAACATTTAACCAAAATACACAAAATGAGTACAAAAATAATTTTCTGTATTAGTATTTTAGTAACAAATATAAATGTGCCTGACACACAGAATTTTATAAGATTAATTTTCTTCCCTTACACCTATATTTAATTCTAGAAATTCATTTTAAAACTTACCTACTTAAATTCATACCTCATTGAAGATACCAACTGTTCTATCAAAACAAAGTAATTTTTAAGCAGCTGGTCAAAGTTACAGCCATCTACTGCAACCATGACAAACAGATTCAGGACATAAACATTCTCTGTCATGCTTTACTCTGTCAAGGAAAGCATTTTATGCTTGCTGCATTCCCACAACAAAACACTGGGAAATGCTGTAAACGTGCAATAACAGAAAAATGCCTTGGTACTAATGCACAGAAAGCTATTGGCAGTAGAGACCTTAGGTTCAGACCCTGCCCTGCCCAACCATGACTTTCTTGGCACCAAGTGCATGAGAGCACGTACAACTAAGCACATCTTCAGGCATGGATAACCTTCAATAGTTCTGCTCTGGCACCTTGCACAGAGCTCCAACTTCCGTAGCAGAGGCCAGCCTGGGGGAATAATGTGTGCCAGCTGTGGGGCTGGAATACATATAATGCAGTTACCCTCCATGCTACGTAAGAAATGGTGAAAAATCAGCCATTAAACAACAGCTGTTATATTGGTCCTGCAGGAAGTGTTCGCAGAGTTCATTATGTCAGTCTGGAGCTATTGCAATTTATTTTATACAGAACTCCTGAAAAGTAAACAGCTTAATACCTCTTTAAAGGAGCTAGCTATCACTCTTGAGTAATTGCAAGAGGCGGTTTCTTTAGGCTTGTCCTTCACCCCTTTTCATTGAAGACGGGCTATTTAAGTTTTACTTCGTAAAATACTTGCAAAAATAAAAAGTCCCTGGAAACAACAGAAGGGATGCAGGCTCTTCCTATAGAGAAATGGCTATTTCAAATTTCATTCGTGATGTTACCTTTGAACTGTATTTATATAATTGTTATCACTATTCTATATAACCAAGTATATTTTGTAGTTTATTTTACATGCATTTTACATAACTATGTTTTATGTACTGTACAGAATAACATGTTATATAATATATACTCATACTTCATAACAATTTACATATTTTTAAAAGTCATGCTAATAAATAAATACACACATCTAAAACCAAATAACTAAAGATATGTACCAACATACATCATGGCCAACAACAAAGGCAGAATAAATAGCTCTGAAGCAGGAAAGAATTCCTTCTAGGAGTTGTGCTGGGTGGGGAAAGGACTGTTTTCTATTAGGTCTAACAGCAGGATTTGTTATCATTTAAATACACGCTCTAATACACTTAGTGTTTTGTGCTGCGTTTAACAAGATTAAGTGATCATACAATGTTTCATCTCAAATCTTTATTGGAAATCAGATGACAAGCCTCATTTCTTGCCAAAACATTGTCCCATAGTTCATGCGTTATGTTAATTCCATCTGAATGAGTAAATCTGTTTACCTAGGCATAATAAGAAAAGTGCTATTTATCAATTATAGGATTCCCTTAGGAACACCTTTATTTTTTTCTGGGCTTCTATCATTTTTTCTAAACAGGTGCCACTTTTAGCAAAAACCTAGATTATGAAATTCTAAGGCACTACTGAGACCTTTGATGTGGACAAAACTGGAAACATTGATTTTTAAATCCTAGACTGTGTAGATATCAAAGTATTTCATAAAAAGCGCCAAGTTTTGTAAGTATAAATTACAAAAGAACTTTTGTTTCTTAAATTTCTAAATAGAGGCTAGCGGGTAGAAAGACTAGCAACACAAAAGGACTGAAAACAGAGAGCTTCAGAGTGCAACTGGATGATGTATGTACTAAACTTGGAAATAATACAAGCCTCCCAATATGTGGATGCATGCCAGCTCCTAAATTATATCAAGAGACATCGTAGGTGGGAATAGGACTCTATTTTTCAGGTCATACCTGTTGAAAAGAAATTCTACAACTATGACACCAGGAAGCATTTCATTACTTTTAGTGTATCTTTAGGTAATGCATCTTGGGAATGAGTTTCTACCCAACAGACGAAATGCTACAGAACTGCCTTGGCTGTAACCACACTCATAATGGTAAAGAGGGATCTTCAGATTCTAGTCTGGATATAAGACTTTTTTTTTTCCAGACTATTACCCTGCTGTACATTATGATCTGTTTGTTTACTGGTTTTTGTGCCAATATATTGAAAGATTTACTCACATGATTAAGTTACAAAAACATATGGGAGCCAGCAACTTCGGGGTCTTTGGAAAAAAGAACATCCAAAACCAACATTAGCTAGGGCATTTTTGTCACCACTTTCATGAGGACATCAGTTGCAGGTAAGCATTATTTAGATGTCTTTCATACAAGTGATATTAGATGAGCTAAGTAATTTTCTGTGCAGAGAAGAGCAGGGAAAAAAACAACACACTATGCTCACTTAAAATATAATTCAGGTTAGTGTAATTCAACTTCAGGTGATGTCATTATAGGCTTAGACTCTGTCTACCACTCAGCAGATCTAAATACAAACCTCCCTTTTTCCCAAGGGCAAGCCTAAGCCAACATGTTGGGTGCTGATATCCATGCCAGGATGCTGTTATCAGTGCTTTAAACTTGGTTCACATTCCTGCTTTTAATGAAAGTAAAGTGCATTTAAACTTGTGTATCAAACATTTGAGAAGAATTTCCTAATCTCTAATACTTAGTTTATTCAGAATGCATTTTCAGGATAGTCATCTGAAAAACAGATTTCAGCCACCACTGTAATATTCACTTACTATGCAAAGGGAAATGACAAGCATTCAGAAATAACAAATAGCCTGATGATTTTAGAATCCTCTTTGGGAGAAAGAAGGATGCAGTATCAAAATTTCCAGCAGCAGAGATGGTAATGGAATTTGGTTTCTCACCTTCTTGGTGAGCATGCTAATTTCCAGACTACTGCATAAAAGGGAAATGACACAGCACGCTTGTGAACTTAGCCCGCTCTTGTTGTGCACTAGATCAAACACACAATGTGCCAGGTAGATTTCTGCTTGTAATGAAGAAACATTTTTCTCATTTAATCAAAATCCCAAACATTATTTACTACAGTTCAGACCACACTTTTCCCTATTCAATCTTGTTTACCTAAAAATACAAATTATTCAGGTTTTGTTTTTACACCACATGAATTGGATGCTTGATCTCTGAGTCTGGCCTCAAACACCAAACCAGACAGAACAAACCTCCAAGTGATGATGAAGGAACCCTTTAAAAGTAGCTGCCTCGGAAACAGCTGGTATTCTGGCCTGGCTGAGTTTCTCTCTGAAAAGCAGGCACAGCACTAGGAGACATCCTGTTATTTTCAGCTTTTCCTGCAGACTGAACAGACCTCCTGGTAACACTCATTTACCAGTCTATAAACCTCTGGGTCCTTTAACAGGTTTCCTGCTAACAGTTTGGAGACCTCTTCAGAGATGACATATTTTCCAAGGTATTTTCCCGTAGCCTTTCCTATTATATTTTTTTAATTAAATGAATTATATTAATCAGAGCTATAAAGTGTTCTTTGAGGAGTTTTATGACCACTTCAATCATGAAATTATGTTCATCATTTAACAGCAAGATTTCTCCCAATAGTCTTACATTTTTGTATTATTCTTACAGTTATATTATTTTGTTAAACAATATTTTCAGCTTGTCCCTAAAATGTCTCTCGATAAACTAGCATCTAGTTTGAATAATTTGTGCTGTGTTTTTTCTGGGAAAAGCTTTTTTCTTCTTTGCTTGAGGACCTAGAATGGAGAAGTGCTTGGGTTAACTGCATGACTTTCCCTGCTTCAAACCATTTGTAACCCCAATCCATAACCCGTAGAAGAACGCAATGAAAAACTCATCTCTCGTACAAGAAGCAATTCCTCCAGAACACTTTCCAACAGACAATTTCCCCTAGGGTCTGTTTCAGAAGGTAAATCAAAATTGTTCTCCGTGTCCCTAAAAGTCACCTTGGGCAGACCTGAAGCTAAATATTATCATTCCCCTCCTTATTACCTGCTGGTCTCCTCCCCCTATGGGTCTTCTCCTCTTCAGCCCTTGCAACAACCTAGTGCGTTTTTGTCCTATGCATTTACCTGGTTGTGCCAGTACTTTGCTGAGATGTCTAGAGTGTTCCCTTTGCCTACACCTGCATCCTTATTTTTTCCTCATTTTAAGTCTGTGACAGTCACTTATTTTGTAAGGCATTTCCACCTACATTTGTTATGGAAAACAATAGTACTAAGTCATTTACTTTTTTAAAACCTGAGCCCAATGGGTCTTTTTTAAAACCTGAGCCCAGTGGGTCTCTCAAGGAAAAAGGAAAGTCATAAGAATTTATTTTTTATCACAATTCTGTTTATTTGCAAAGAATTTTGGTTCCCAATCTCTGATGAATTTAAATATGAGCACCTAGCCCTTTCTTCAAAATCACTTATCCATTGACTCTGCCTCACGCTTTTACCAGACCATGTTACAAAATAAGACATTTCATCTGAGGCCTCACCAAGCCCAGAAGATCAAGAGTTGCCTGATGTAAATGCAATTTATCTGCCTAAAAAAATGAAAGGGTGGCATTACCCTTTTTAAATGTTTAGTTTGTGGAACCTTAATAATACAAGACCCATTTCTGCAGCACAGTGTCCTGAAGAGTTATTTCACATTAGGTTTGCACATAAACATGTTAAATAGCAGACATGGAAACAGAATATAGTAACTTCAGCTGACTACATTTTAAATTTTGAATCTATACAGAATTAAGAATGAATTTAGAAGTCAAAATATCTGTCCTGATATTTGTTTTGAGTTTGAGTTCCTGAAGACAAAGCAACTAACACCTGTATGTTATTTAAAAGGATTATTTATTTTGTAAGACTTCTTTTGAAAGCGTAATTTAATACGCAGGGAAAGCACAAAATAGAAAGGTTAAAATCAAGCTAAAATATTTAGAAACATTATGAATAATATTTTTAATTTACTTAGATAATTTCTACAGTCTAAATTGGTAGCAAACTTGCAATTTTAATTTCTCTAAATTTGCAATTGATTTTGCTTTCCCACTAACCTAATCCTTACAATTCCTCAAATTTAAAAATAAATTCTTTCATTACTGGCTTTTTAACATGAAGGTATCTTGCATCAAGCTGCCCAAGGGATGAGTCAGCAGAGAGTTACCTTATGCATAACAGATAAGCGATTTTTCTTTCACTGAGACTGGAACAACACTCCCGTGGAGAAGCGTGCATGCTCCTGCATGCTTCTTGAAGCTTTCTACCTCAATCTGTCAAGTCTCAAGTGACTACCTGATGAATCATTATACATAGGAAGACTGAAAGGATTGTTGCATTTCAACCAACAAAAAGATCTCAATTTAGTTAAATTAAATTTACATTTGAGTAGGGCCCATAATATATTCTCAGACTGCATAGATTATGATGCATTTTTCTAAGGACCCTTATAAATATTGATTTTCCAATTTAAATCTTCATCTTAGAATTTCCCTAGAATACCATCATCTAAGATATTTGTCTCCCAGCTCCCTCAGCCATCAAGCATTTAAATGAGAAGCGATTGTACTTCCTGAAACAAAGACAATGCAAAAGCCATCAAAATCAGTTTTCATCTTCTGCATAATTTACTTTTTCCCCTCTTGTAATGCACAAACTATAGCAAAAATACACAAAATACTCTTCAAGTTAGAATTGATTTCTTACAACCAAAAAGTACACTGTAGATAACATTTCACCAGGCAGCAATAAGGCTATTCCTTTCTATTAGAAGTATAAAATTATAAGTATCCCTCCTAAGACCACATTTGCTGTTTGACTGCATCTGCAGAGCCTGTTGTTCGTACAAAGAAATCTGCTATGTCACAGCAGAGTGATGAAAAGCATGGTGTATTTGGCAATGAGGGTGCTGAACAACGACACCTTGCAAATTTAGCTGTGCTAACGAAAGACATTATCACCATCAGATGTCTTCTCCCCCCTCCCCTTTCTTTCTCTCCTCCCACCCTTTTGCAAGATGTTGAAGTCCCCAAAGAGTAACTCTCTCACACTGTGCACCTTGCCTACGTTGGCACAAAACTTTGAGTTAGGTCCAACTCCCCTTACACAAAGGACTTTGAACACAGTAATTTGCCCTGCAGGAGGAAAGGTGCAGGGTGTACTGCCCGTTCCACTGGCAGGGTTGGGGCGCTGAGCCATACCTCTCAGGGTACCTGGTGCAGCTGTCCCCAGGCCTTCATCCCACAGACCAGCTTTCTACTGAAAATTTGCAAGGACAAAGGAAGACCAGCTTTAAGATGTCTTCCACGTACAGTCCTTTTTCATGAAACAAAACAAACGTATTTCCCCCCCACCCCCCATGAACATTCCTCAAATAAATATTTGGTTTTGCAAAAGGCCATGCTGACAAGATGACATGGTACAGAAATATTAAATCCAACTTCCTGGTATACGTTAACACACGTCAGAGTATTTCCTTACTCATAACCCCGATGAAATCAAAGCTAATCACAACTGAGTCTCACTTCTGTTACCAGCAAAATTGTTTCTCTTGTTATACTCTACTACACTTTATAAAGTGCAAAAAGTTATGATATAAAGAAACATCTTTGTAAATAAAATTAAAATATCCTTGTAAGGTTTTAATGAAAACAGTACGGATAGTGAAAACTGAGTACTACCTAAATTACAGAGCTGTCACTTTTCCTACGCAGATTTTGCAAAATCTCAAGCAAGGTAAACTTCTACATGAAACACAGAGTTTATTTTCTTCCAAAAATAAACTTCCATGAACAGCTGCTTACCAAATATCTTGTCAGATTTCTATGTAATATTAAAGAAACACTTGATCAGAGACTGTTAATCAACAAATGTATTAACAAACATCATAAGTGTGTTTCAATAATTCACCTAGAGGGACTGTGGTACCCCTGAAAAGGTATCAATAGAAGAGCAACAGCCAAGCCACTGAACTAGATAGTCCCTTAAAAATTAACAAATGTAATGATGATATGGACTAACCAAAAGGGAATAAAATAAGCTTTTCATAAATATTTGTTTTTCATATCTTAACAAACGTTCTCCTCTTCTGAGAAGAACCAGTTTTGTAAAGCAGCTTTTCATGAGGCATTGTATTAATTGTTTGAATCCCTCAAGTAGCTAAGAGACTGCATCTGCTAGAGTTTCCCCTGAAGTTCATTTTAAAATTGAAAATATGTTTACTATTGAATTGAAATAATGTCATGGGGCTTAGAGCAAAGATTTATCTATTATCTCCAATGGATGCAATCCTGAGTAGCACTTTGTTTCACGTACCTTATGTCACTTACTGCCTGAGAGAGAAGCAGAACCTTATTTAAAAGATCTCAGTCTCTCATCCACAAACCATGCTTTCAAGAAAGCACAGCCTAATAAGTACATACATATCTATATATCAACTAAATATGCATTGTTCTTACCTAGCGAGTTTGAAACACTGCCAAATACTCTGCAAGATCAGGAACCAGGTCACTGAAACTCTCATTTTTATGCCTTTTTTTTTTTTTTTCAGGGGGAGATTTTTCCAGTCTTCATACATCAGAGATGGGGCTGAAAAATGTGTCAACTAACTAAAAAAAGTCTATAACACAGCAAGAAGACCCTGATTTGCTAATAGATGGGGAGAGGAACACATTACTGTCTCTTTCCAGGCTGTGCTTCCTTGGCAGCTGAAGGCAGGCTAACAGCCGCTGCTGCAGTCCTGCCTTTCTATCACTTCCTGGCACTTGTCAGCTTCTGTGATGAGCTCTTTCAATTTGCTAAGCCAAACCGCTAACACAAAAACATTAGCTGAGGTTAGATTTCTGCCGGTTTGGTGAACTGAAATGGTTTACTCTAGGTCAGAATACAGGACAGAGTGAAAGGAGCACAGGTTGCATTAAAGGTCAGCATTTATTTTCGCTTCTGCCATTTGTGGGATGATAGGTCAAGGTGTGAATTAACACAGTTTGCAGGTGAAATGGGATGGGAGGAACCCATAGCACAGTCAATGTGACAATGTCAAGAATTGCCATTCCTCAGCTATGCTTCTGGTTTTTCTCCTTTTTTTTTTATTTTTTTTTTGGTTGCAGGGTTTTCCCCCCACCCCCTTTTTTTTTTAATAATAATAATTTTTAAAAAGCAAGAATGTTCAGGTGCAAAAACTTCAGCTGCTTTGACAATTCTAGATTTAACAAATTTAGCCTGACTAATTTTATGGAGCACTTTCAGTGTTATTGGAATTGGAGTTTAATAACCTGTTGGAACCGGGGTATTGCAAACACCTATCATGAGGGGCTGTACAAGAGCGGTCAACCTTACAGCAGGGCATGACTTCCTAATCTGATGCTCATGACACAGCTCAAGAGATATTCAGATATTGTGTAGTAAGTGCACGTAGTTGATTAAAGAGGTTTTTAGTTACTTAGTGCATCTTCTCCCCCCTCCACCAAATTCCTTTTACTGTAAACGCCCCTCGCTTTCAGTACTAGTTGAAATTTTGTTAGGTGTGGAGAAAAAATAGATACAAAAAAATAAGATCAAGATCATCTCCCCCCAGACTTTTGGGGACACTGCTCTCAATACAAGCCTCTCTATAGAGAGATGTTATAAATGAATTCATGTGTCACGTTCATTACATGCCCAAACACATCAAGTTTCCTCTACCTCCAATACTAAAAGGATTATTTCTCTACATGAAAAATTATTTTTAAAACCTAAAACAAGTGGTCTGCTTCTGACTCCTTCCACAACTTTTGTCTACCAACACTGAGGGTTACACCACAGCACCCGAAATGACAACACTGAGCCACAGGATCAAAACTAAATATGTTTGGGTTGTGTCCATGTTTTGTATGTAGGCTCTTCAACCCCATGCAGCACTACTCACATCCACTGTGCTAAGCTCCTGGGCTCTCTCCTCCCCCCATGGCCCCCAGACACCATAGCAGCAGCCACACAGCCCCAGACCATACTAACAACTAAAAAGATACTCAGGCAGACTCTGGAAAAATAAAAGCAGGCCTGAAACAAAAATCATAGAATCATAGAATCATAGAATATCCTGAGTTGGAAGGGACCCTAAAGGATCATCAAGTCCAACTCTTGACACCGCACAGGTCCATCCAAAAGTTCAAACCATGTGACTAAGTGCACAGTCCAATCTCCTCTTAAATTCAGTCAGGCTCGGTGCAGTGACCACTTCCCTGGGGAGTCTGTTCCAGTGTGCAACCACTCTCTCAGTGAAGAACCCCCTCCTGATGACAAGCCTAAACTTCCCCTGCCTCAGCTTAACCCCGTTCCCGCGGGTCCTGTCGCTGGTGTTAATGGAGAAAAGGTCTCCTGCCTCTCGACACCCCCTTACGAGGAAGTTGTAAAGAAGATGTGCTCATCACACCATGCATCATCACAACAGTTCAGTAAAATGAACAAGTCACATGCCAATGCTCATATTACACTTTAACCCTATTTAGTTTGCTAATGCAGACATAGCCTTAGTATCTTCATGGTAACAAAGAAGTACAAATCAATTTTTACATTTTTTTTTCTTTTAATCCTTTTAGCACCTCCTACCCACCACTCCCTTGCCCCCCTTTCTTTTTCATCTTTTAAATGCAGACTGGTTTGGGTTAGAAGGGGCCTTAAAGACCATCTAATTTTAAGCCCCCTGCCATGGGCAGGGACACCTCCCACCAGACCAGGTTGCCCAAAGCCCCATCCAGCCTGGCCTTGAATACTTCCAGGGATGGGGCATCTACAGGTTCCCTGGGCAGCCTGTGCCAGTGCCTCACCATCCTCTGAGTGAAGAATTTCCTCCCTATATCTAGTCTAATCCTAACCTCATTTAGTTTAAACCCATTACCCCTTGTCCTATTGCTATACTTCCTGGTAAAGAGCCTAAAGAGTCCCTCCCCCTCCTTCCTGTAGGCCCCCTTTAGGTACTGGAAGGTTGTAATGGAAGGCTCCCTGGAGCCTTCTCTTTTTAAGGCTAAATAATCCCAGTCATCTCAGCCTGTCTTCATAAGAGAGGTGTGCTCCAGCCTTCCGATCATCTCTGGCCCTCTTCTGGACTTTAACATATCCACATCCTCCTTATGCTGGGGCCCCAATGTAACAGATTTTGTTTCTCCATACCTTAGATGCCTTCAGGGATGGATATTAAAAGCTAGAGGTATCCCAGTGAAATACACATAAACAGAACCCACTTACGTTCCTTTCATTCCAAATTGTTCAGGGAGGGCTGGCACAAAACCAAAGTGAAAATGGGTCAGCCTGGTGCTTTTATATGCAGTACAATGTAGACTTCTTATATTACACAGCAATGAAACACACTAATGTCTCACCAAAACAGTGAAAGTTTCTACAGCACCTGGCAATAATTTCAGGAACCAAGATCCATGGAGTTAATTTATTACCAACATTTAAGAGCATAGCAACAGCAATGGCTACTTTCAAGTACATACTTTGAAGCAATACTCTTGAGCCTCACAAAGACTGTTGGCTTTGATTTCCTAATAGACATACCCATACACCCATGTGTATAATATTTGATCTACAGAAATATTTGAGCCTACTTTGCTGAAAACTGAGATCAATATCAAGCTAGTACTAGAGAAGCTTGTCACAGAACAGATAACCTTAAAGAAGAAATGAGCTCTTTGTAACAAAAGGGAATTAAAATAGAAGAACTATATACTACATTCAGTAGAAAAGAAAACCACCACTACACTACATGCATATGGAAAAACATTATAAGTTTTTATCTTACATATTTACTGTCCCATTATATTAAGATAATCATTCATTGTCTTTGGGAAACTTCCTGTCCATACACAAGTCTGAAGTTTCTCTTTTGATACCATCTGATCAACACACTCTAATAGAATAATAGCTTGTTCAGAAAAATTGTTGAAAATGGCAAGGAAAAAACAGGGATAGGATTAAGACTGTCAATTTTAGTACTGGGTGTCCTATAAAGAGGTATTATTTTTTGCTGGACATGACTAGCATCTGCTCGGTGATAAAACTCAGACTGTTCACCTCCCCCTATCACTGCTCAGCCCAACATCTTTTCCCTCATCAGGCTTATCCTTACTACCATAAATAATAATTTTCTGCACAGCAGAAGTATCACTAGGCTTGTAGTCACTGCCCGGCTCCTCTGGAAGAAAAATCACTCTCTGACTCACTCTAACAGCTTTAGAGAGGCTGTGACAAGCATGGCAGTGATATGTTGACAAACCATTTTGAAACTTTAAGAGCTGGTTATAGACATGCGGTAAAATAAAAAGTCATTTACTTGTTTGAAAAACACAGATTTTTTTTTTTTTTTTTAAGAAAGAAATATTATTCCCAGTCAAGTCAGTAGAGAGAGAGGGAAAAAAATATCCATCTGTAAGAAAGAAAGGATGAAAAAACTACGTGATGGAATAATTCAGTAGAGTCTCATACAATAATGTGTCTTGAAATAATTTTTTTTCTCATTAAGACTAATTTCACTGTAGGTAGGTAGGGAAGTGCAAAATGTAATTTTAATGAAAAACTATTTGTTTGAGCATTCCAGGCTGAGTAGAGAATGGTTTTCTAACTCTGTAATGAAAAATATTCCACTGAGCAGGATTTCAGCTACCACATATCAGGGTACTGGCTGGGTACAGAAGCCAACAGGTTCACAGCAAAGAATTGAATAGGCTACAACAGGCTTGGTAGTGTACTTCATAGAGAAGATAAAGTTGACTTCTATCCCTAGTGTTCAGATCAGTGCCACCAGTACATTTCAGTTTGGGAGTATACATACACCCCTGTATGTCCATCCTTATGCCCCTTCAGCTAAAAACTGAAGAAGCTGCTTCATTTCTTCCAAAAGAAAAAAAAAAAACAAAAAAAAGATAAAGTACAAAGATATGCTGAGACACAAGATCTATTTCTGTCCTGTGTGTTGCACATTTCTGAAGAACAACTGCAAGCCCATATGATCACAGCCCTTCACTAACAATGCCTTATGGCAGCAGATAGGACTTTGTACAGTACAGAAGACTGTAACAGGGCTTCGGAGAACGCTTGCTGGGATAATTATGGGCTCAGACAACAAAAGAACTGTATAAAAGCTGTAGCAAGAGTCAAATATGAAGGGTTCAGGTGAGGTTTTACTACTGCCAGAATTCAACAAAAAAGACAAACACAAGAGAAAAGTCTCTACATATTTATATATATTTAAAGTAGTGGATTCCCTTCTCCCTCACAGATTTTTTCTTGCAAAAATATTAAGGGAAGCAAAACAACCACCCACAAGTGTCTAAACATAGCAATCTATACAAGAACTTCCTTGCCTTTTGTTTGAAGAATGCAGCGCTAAAGATGACCTGAAGATGTTTTTAAAAATGATGAAATATTCTCAAATTGTATTTTATTTTAACAATACAAATATTTCCAAGTTACAGAATTTTAATTCATTTTTCCTTCTATCATTCTCACTATATAAATTTTTAGCATCCTAATGGAAATGGTATAGACCATCCAGAAACTCATTATACCACAATTAAAAACAGTTTTATTACCTATTTCTTGCCATATGCTCAAGTAATTATAATCAGTGTTAAAATCTTGTAATTATAGTTTGCACAAAATTAACTGTATGACAGACTTTTCTATGCCTCATATTTTAGTAATGCTAGTTATTAATTATTTGCATTTCTGCAATGCCTAAAGGCTATTTCGGTAGGAAAATACATATAGTAAAAAGATCATGATGGACGTCTTTTTAAAAGTATGTTTTTTTGTTTTTTTTTTTTTTTTTTAAATTAACTCAGTCTAATCTAAGATCAGAGAAACCAAGCTGTAAGATTACTGTCATCATTAGTAAATGGCAAAGTTAAACCAAGTTCATTTGTAGACCTTTTTTTCATATTTCCATGCTTTGACAAATTTAATTCAGATTATTCTTAATTCTGATTGTATTATATCATACCTTGGACAGAATTAGACCATTAAGCTTATTTTCTTAAACTTCTACCTGTTTTTCTTGTCCTTAGAACCGTTGGCACCTATTCCAGAATAAATGAAATGCTTCCCCTTCTGCATTTCCTTGTATTTTCATTTTGCATCTTTAAATCCATACTTTTTTTTTCTTGTAAGAGATTCAATTGTAAATTGCATCAATACCCCCTCCCATTATGCACCACTTAATACCCAAATTATATTATATTCTTGAGAAACTAAGGGTATTATATATATACATACATACATACATATATATATATATATATATATAGTGCTGCACTGTGCCATATCAATAAAGTGGCATTAACATAGTTGTAAAACATTTTTTTTTTATTTTACCCCTGAACAAATAGAATTGGCCTGCATGGCTTCCATAGGAGAAGCAAGAATTCACTTACTTTTTTGAACTCAAATTACACAGTTCATTGTTACAAAGGCTTTAAAAAAGACAAAGCACAAGTGACCAGCACAAAGTAGGTCCTTGTTTCCCTTACATCAGCCTCTATGCAGAGAAATCCTTAGAACATCCACATTTAGGTTTCAGTATTGTTGTTTCACAGAAGTGTTGTAGCCCATAAGCTGTCATTGTGTAGGACATGTTTTTAAACAGCAACAAAGGCAGCATTAAGAAATTAGATCCCGTGGGTTTCTGTTTTCATTTTTAATTTTCTTTAAAAAAAAAAAATGAAATTGTTCAAACTACTTTTGTCATCTTTGCTTTAAATAACAATTGACCAGGAAAACTACCTACAGAAATTGTGCTGGTATGATTTTTTAGAACTATTTAATAAAAATGATGTAAATGCATAAAAAGGCAGTAGCAAAAATTGGATACCATAAACTCCTCAGACTCTTGAAGAAGAAAGTTCTCTACACTTTCAAAAATGAAATCACATTTTTATTTTTAGGAAACTTTCCCATGCATTGTCTGCACATTGACCATTTGGTTCTTGCACATCTTTCTGTTAATTTTCATTAGTAATATTTCCAGCTGATATAACTCTGGCATACACTTAAAGTTTCAATTATACGTATATACACATAAAGCCCATCACCACATAATGGAATAGCATTTAAGAAATAAAACAACCTGCAAGTTTTCCCTTCTGGAATGAGGAAATTAGCTAAAGCATGATGAATTCACTGAATCTTTGGTACCTCTGAAGTAGCGCTATTACCAACACCTGTTCTCAATGACTTAAAAGAAGTTTTAGTGATTATCTGATTGTGTAATCAGATTGAATTCTGAACTGATAGGACTTCTCGGAAACAATGTTCATTTTCAGGCTTCATAAAAAGATCTCCCAAAGACAGCATAAAAACTGCAGACCATCAGCTAAAACATAAATTCCAAGTCAAACGTTCCCCAAATCTTTATTATAACAATCTATTATCTATCCCTATGCACACACACACTTAAGAGACACCAAAAACTTCAGACTAGCACTTCGTTCACTGTTTATGAGATACAGAATACATTAGCCTGATCTTATGGTTACCTTGTAATGAACTTCTCCATTTTTATTCTGAAATTAATAATTATTTCACTGTTCCATACATTTAAGCTCAAAATCTTCAGTCCCACAATTTTTTTATTCACTATACTTCCATTTTTCCATTGGAATACACTTTAGAGGCAGAACAAATGCTCGACGCTGCAAAATGGGACTAGAGAGACACTTCTAAATAAAGCAACATGTAATACTATAATAAATAGCAAATAGGAGGAGCATCCCAGTCAGGAACACAATTACGTTATGGATATATCAAGAAACACCGCTGCATCATTACATACTGTTACTCTGAGATGGCCACCTGTCATTATGGTTGTGTCCACTGCAGCTCTTGCACTACAGCAGTGTTTACTATGGCATTACACTTCCCACATACAATTTATCTCAAGAATTTCACCTTCTAGGTTTTGTTATTTAATTCCCAGAGTTACAGAGACAGCTCTGAAAATAGGAGTCTAGCAGACATCTAGCACTGCATCTCCTAGCATTGAGCTGAATTAAAAATAGTGAGCTGCCTACATCCCAATCAGATTCCACTGCTGTAGAGGCTGACATTTCTCCTGAATAAATCTGTAGGCTGGATGACTGACATTTGGGAGTTTTCTGTCTTCTTGCCTATAGAACTTACCCTCTGGATACTTGCTGCCCTCCCCCTTCAGAGAGCTCTACCTCACAACATCAGGCTGGGGAGCAGCCAGAGCTGGAGTCTGAACTGCACCCCAGGAAGCTGGGAGTGGAACAGAAGAAAGCAGCTGCTACGTACAGGTCCTGCTGCTGCAGAGCACACTGGCTTCAGCTGCAGAATGGCCCTGTTGTACACACAGGGCTTTCACCATGCAGAATAAATGCTATGGCCCCTCTTAAACAGTTTCCACCATGCTCTAGTACATACCTATACATTTTACAGGCAGCTGTTGATAATACTCTTACCTACTAGGCATTACTGAAACTGAAGTGAACTCAGGAGAAATTAAAAACAAGTTGATCCTTCACGATGCTATCAAAGCAAAGAAGTTTTGCTGCAGGTAGTGACATGCTGGCTAAGACACTGTGTTAGGGCTGCAGGCAGATGACTAGGCTGCTGTTGAGACCTTGCCCTGGGGCCAGGCTAACAGGGTGTGAGAAATTGCTGGATGCGGCATGAGAAAATTCACAGAGGCAACAACTTATATAATGTGAGAAGCTGACAAAAGTTACAGACAGCAACATGAGGAGTGGCTGGCCTTCGCGAGTGATTAGAGGGTTGCAACAAGAAAAGCCACCAAAGTGCACAGATGGTTGAAAAAGAAGAGGGGGCACTGGAGAACTTTAGGGGCTGACCGATCATCCTGTCCTCATCTTTCTGATGGCAGAACCAACATCTTCCCAACCATTTTCTAATACATTGCAATATCCTATCCACATAAGATTTAATCATCTGCTAAATGCTATTTTTTTTCCTTTAGGAGGGAAAGGGAGGTTACTACAGTTAGTTTACAAATTGCTACTCTGTCATTAAAAAATAAAAACCAACAACCATAATTAGATTTTCCATAGTAGGCTGATTTGACATTCAGAATATTTTTCTTGCTTCAGTTTATGATAGAATTGCTCTCTACAGTCTTGTCATTCAATGCAAAACAGATTAATTTACTGATTTAGTTTCATTATCACTCATGGGGTTATACAACGTTATGAATACAACATGAATTATACACTAGTTAATCAAATACCTAATCAATTAAATTATGATTTAAATTAGGATTTCCAGATTTATGGAAATATACTCCCTTTAAGAATACATACTTCTAATTCTTTTTTTTAGACTACCTCTAAATGAGTTATTGCTGTATTTAACAGGTAACGTGCATGACATGGATCTTACAGTCAGCATTTTTTTTTTCCCTATTAAGCATCCATAGAGATGAAAAATTTTCTGATTCACTATAAAAGATGCACAGAATTACTTTGTTGTTTTCTGTTGCAGACACTCTCAGAATGACACTTTCATTCTGGAGTTAACCTATCTGAATTACACACCCATTAAATTAAATGAATTGTCAAAGCAGAATCTGACAATTCTGTACAAAAAGCTATTCATCAGAAGATTTGTAATGTAACTGTTAAGAGAACAATGAGAACTTAAAGTAGCAATATTAAGGTCTGTAAAAGCAGTGCCAATTAGTGCTGTAATTTTTCTAATGTCATACTGTTGTTGCGGCTCCTAATAGTGCTATTCATTTAGCACATTTAGGTAGGACATGGGCATAGGCTGAAAGCTTTATGGCAAAAATCACGAACTTTGAAATAATTTGAAGTATCATTTTTCCAGTTTGTATTTTTAAAGATTAATTAGTCCTATAACTTGCACATTCAAATATAGTATCTTAAGCACACAGAAACCTTTCACAGCTGAATTACCTTTCAATACCCAGCTGCTGTATAGCTGATTCCCATGAACATAGCTCTGTAGAAATTCTAGAAACTTCTTACTTCTCCCCTCCCAAACAGTTTCTAGACTATCTCCTACTCCCAAAGCACATTCTGCTTGTAGAAATAACCTAATACATGATTAGAAAAATATTAGGAATTACATTTTTTTTTCCTGATACAGAAAAAAAAAAAAAAAATCTACTTTTTGGTTTCTTTGAAACCTGGAAAGTACAAGCAGATAGAAAAGGGACCTCTTATCTATATTGTTGCTCTCAGCTTCTTTGCATTTTAGACATCTGAAATATCATTTCTTATTCCCTGTTTTGTTGCCAGCCTGAAATGAAGTCCCTGGTCTTCCAGCTGTACAGCCTGTTGGTATTCAGTACCTGTACCTTTATGTCACTGCAATGCTTCCAAGGTCATGGACAAGGTGAGATTTTCTTGTCACACATACACGTGCAGTACCTCTGAACATCTATGATCTTAATTTCAGTACTGCTTTTGCATTCCTTTATCCTTCAGGAGATTCTAACCAACAGATGCCAAAAAATAAAATATGATTGTACCTAATAAAAACTAAGGCCTTATGACTAAACGTAAAATCTTATTCCTATTGAAAACTCACTTAACAATTGAATTCTTCAAAAAGTGACTTAGGAGGAATTAAAACACATCAGAGCAGCTATCTTTAGTCCCGACTATGGTCTGCATGTACCTGCACATGGAAATGACAGTCCTGATCCAGCATTACTAAAGAATTGCTCCCTTAGGACTGAAGAAGCAAGATAGCCTCAAATTTCCTAGAGGCAACTCAGGACAACAGCTCTCTCTCAATTCACAAAAAGGATGATACACCATGTGCCTGATACACAAGCGATGATGTAGAGAGAGGGAAGATGGGGAAATATTCTTGAAGGTTTAATTAGGTCACTTTTTTCCTTCCTGATGTTAGTTCATTAATCTCTGCATCTGTTCAAAGCTGTCACTACAGAATTTTCTTCTCAACTGTTGATTTGTTTAGTGAACGCAGATATGTATTAACCATTTTTGTTTAGCTAAATTTGTCTGGAATATTAATGGTTTAATATAAATCTCAGGTGACTTAATGGTTAGTGGCTAGATCACACATCAAGATGTCCTATAATTGCTAAGCATATGTAAAGCCACCCAGCTAAACTCTAGCCTCTATATAGTAAGGCTACTTTGGTAAGCTCAAATTCAAACCAAGCAAAAATAGTCAGTCCACTAAATAAACAATGAAAAAATGCTTAATCGAATTCCTGATCATTTCATTAATTTTTTTTTCTGATTTTTTTCATTTTGGAAAATAAAATATTTAACTTCATGTAAGAGCAAAAGAAAATACGAAGTAGATCTTGTTTCATAGAGAACTCATGAATCCTCTCCTCAGAATGACAAAAGATGTTGTTGGTTTCATAACAAATTTCAACCCTTGATAACAGAATGATTTAGTAGAAAAAATAACCGAGTAGGGTTTTAAACATCAGTTAGAAGCATATATCCTTCTTTTTCTATTCTTCATTTTGCAGGAAATCTACATCCCTATATTATTGTCAGTTTCTGTAATTTTTCCCGTGAAAATAAAATTTGATTTCTTTTAATTCTTGGTTTGTTTAGTGAAAAAGAGAAACAGGAATTATTTTTGATTTCAATAAATCAGTAAAAAAACTTGCTAGCTTTCTGCATAATTTAATATAGAATATTTATAGCTTCAAATGAATTAATCACACAGGCAAATTACAGACATCATTAGTCAATTATGCATACCACCACAGGGCGTGCAAATGCAAGACTCCAATCATACAAGATGTCTTTGAGTGTTACTGAAAAGAACATTATAAACCATGGGTTAGAATCATACTTGCCATGAATATATGTAATTCCTTTAAGTTTATAGGATTGTTTCTCGGTAGAATGAAATCAAGAGTTTATCCACTTACCTCTAAGCTCTTTAATCATTCCATTCCTTACAGATCTGATCTGTTTGCAGAATGTAAACACAATTAGCTCCTCAGCTACAGATTGTTTGGGGGTTTGGGGCAATAGAAGCCTTATCTGTACATTTGTTTAAATAATTATTCCTTCAAATGCTGAATATTTCAAAGCAATAGCAATTCTTTAGAGAAGAGCATGTGTGGGATGTGCGTCTCAAAGTAGATTCTCTAAGTTAGCCATTAGAATTAAGAACTCACTTTTAGATGTGTATAGTTAATTTTTTTATTTAAAGAATTAGAGCTTTCTTGCTGCATTAAAATTGAAAGTTCTTTTATGCATACAAGTAAAGACATACAAGTAAAGAGCTTTCTGTAGCATAGCTACACTAACTAGAAGTGCTGTATATGCATATATACAAATGGTCACTTGGGGTCAGTGATTCATTTTTATCAACACCATGAGGAAGGAGAAGCATTTTGGGGCATGCTGACACAATGCAGAGAGCTGCAGAGCAGAGATCTCATCTATTTCTGAGAACGGTACAGCTACATGGGATGACAGCAGCACAGGACAGCGATTCTGCATTGGGTCTCAAAAATGAGGCCACTTGCCTCTGGCACAGCCTTACACTGATACAGATACTCTCCTGCCTAGAAAAAGCTAGTGGTGCTTTTTCTACAGTCAAATTGTTTTTCTGAATCCTGTTAACAGCACCTCCAGTTAGGTGTCCTACCACCGCAACCGTGCAGAGGGCAACGTGTACGCAACACCTCTACGTGAATGTAGTCCAGCATGCATGCTCTACCAAACTTGTCAACAGCAAGGGTAGAGAGTTCTTTATGAAGCACATTATACACAAACATCAACTAACTAACAAGCAAGAAAATACAACCCACCTCTGTGGATGAAAGCCACCAGACAAAAGCTGCACTTGGCTGCAAAGCAACACAACAATTAGATGATGACAGAAAGAGACAGATGAGTAGAAACTGAATGAGACTACACAATTTAGATTAATTTAATTCCTTTATACTCCTTTCCCCTCCTTTTTGGCCTTAATGTTATCGTCTTCATCCTCACAACTATGTAACGAAGTCTTTCTCCAAGTGACCAAAACATTGTCTCCATGGGAAAGATGCTGGATCTAAACATAATAAACTCCCATTGCAAAGTGGAAATAATCAGGTTTGTACTGGTTCAGAAAGGCTAAGCAAATGAGACAACACTCATTCTTCATATTTATTTTTTTTTTATTTAGCTGTTTTCATCAATACTTACTTAATGGCTTTTATTATGACTATTTAGCAACATACTAATGTCTTATCTCTCCTGAAGAGAGCAAGAGCTCTATCATTGCAAAAACTCTCATCACATAACCTCCCTTCACTATTCCTCAAAAGCTCTGCTGTCCTGAGTGAAGTCAACCATATCTATTAAAAAGTGTTAAGGTCAAAACACCTTGAAGCCATTTCTAAGTAAGTTCTCTAAGACTCCATTTTTCTTATGATCTCTTCAAAATACTAATTAAAGCTGTGCACCCTTATGCTCTTGACAAACACAACCACAGCCAGAGAGCTGTTTTCCAGATGGGACCTCTTTGTGCAGGAGCTTGTAACAGTACAGCCCAATTCACATTCCTTGCATTTCCCCCCACCACTTCAAGAGGTATGACTGCAAGTCAACACAGGCCATCACTATCTCATCTGAACTCAGGCTCAGAGCTTCTCACTCATCTTTTATTCTGAAATGAGTCTCCCCACATTATTTTCAACGATTATCCATCCAGCCATATTTCTTATTTAAGCGGTAGCTTCAAAAATCCTGTTGGTCATAGCTTATTGGGTCCATCTGAAACATTCCAAGTGATTCTGCTTAACAAGAAATTTGTCTTGTTCAGAGAATCAGGGAATATTTCTACTCCTGTTCACAACCATGATTTTTTTTTTTGCACAAAGATGTATAGGTAGTCTCAACCTGTAGCAAGGCAGTGAGAATTGAAGGACTGCTCAGAGCTGGACAAGGTAACTGCCTTTCTACACATCATTGTTATTAGCAAATTAGGGGCAGGTAGAAGGATAAGGGAGAGGGTCTCTGAATTATTTTCAGATGCCTGGCATCACAAGACAGTAAGAAATGGAAACAAAACCTCCGTGGCACCTCCAGAAACTTGCAACCAGCAATGTGTTTTCCATCTACATTGATATAATTATCTCTTAACCTTTTATGTTGTTCCCATTACTCAAAATTGGATGAGTCGTAACATTGATGTGTTTTGTGGCTACTGTGTTACCTTGAAGCCAAGGCACAGAAGAAGCCAATGAGATTAAATTCAGATCTGCATTTAATCAAATTCACCACAGATTATATACCTTTTTTTTTTTTTTAACCAACTTGCTGTGTTTTCTCCTGCCTTCTTCAGATAAATTTCTTTCTTAAATTTCCTTTTTCCTATTATTTATAATGTCAGCTATTTTTTCCAGTCATATTGCTAAATTTAAAAAGAGAAAATAGTGAAGTGAGAAGCTGTCTGACCAGTTCAGCTTTTGTGTGAGGTATAATCATCAAAATTGCTTGTTTGCCTTTCCTCTAGTACCTATGAAAGCAACTAGGCATTACAAGGGAGTTCTCATTTCCTTTGGTCACTCCTCCCTGTGAATTGAGTCTTTTAGGCATGTCTGAGTAACCAGACAGAATTTGATTTTATTCATGTACTTGCTACCAAAATGTAGCACACTCACTCCACTTAATTTGAAAGCAATAGTACAAAAGCAAAATTTCAAAGTATTTCATTTCGTGCATGAGTCAATAAATCACTTAACATTAAAAATTAGTCAGCCCACATTGCAAAGTAAGAGAAGTTAAACACCATTGCAACAATAAGTGTTAAAAATGAACTTGTTAAAGTTCACAGGAACAAGAAATTAAAGATTGATAGCAGTGCTAGTTCTGAGACCCTGCACATATCTACCAGCTTAGAGCACAGCTTAAAACAGTCTGTGTAAATTAAATTAGCATAAGAACTGTGATTTAATTATTTCATGAGGTGTTTTCACATTTTTTTTTCAAGAGGAGGTAAATATGCTAAAAAGATAGGAGAAACAAAGAGGGTATATATCTTAGGTTTGCATTATATGCTATTATTGCTATAGGCTGTTTCATATGAGTTTTGTATCTTAACATAGTTTGGACATGTTAAAAAGCACACAGTTAAGAAATAGCTTTATATGACATTCATTTGGAGTGGTGGAATTTACCATGATGCAGATGGAAACTCACGTTAAAGACAATGAACATGGACAGACATGCTCACCCAGCTCATCCTCACTCCGTATTTCAATGATTAAATAGATTTTACACAGTTGATGTTGTTTAAAGTAAATATGTTGACAGAAGGAAATAAAAGGAATAAATCTATTAGCTGGGGAAGGGAAATAGACTATAGACAAACTCATTTATGAAATGTTCCGCCAGACATTATTCATATGCCAGCCTTCATTATCACAATTGCAAAAGACTATATTTGTAAACATAAGCACTTCTTGATTTTGACCACATAAGTCAGTTTGTCTGTTTTCTATGGTCCTGTGCTGAAGGCAGAAACGTATGGTAATTCTGAGTTCATCTTTAACAGCAAAGACCTTGAAACGTTCACTGAAATATCACAAGTTAATTTGAAACCAGTGTTTAACTTTAGAAAGTGACCAGGAGATGGCAGCAGTACCCAGCGAATTTATTTACGTGACAAATTACAGCGTATTAAATTCAAAACAAATATGAAACATATGCAAATTAGAAATATGAAATCGTAAATCCTACAGACTCTCTTAAAACATAATACTTCATCAGGGACTGTATTATATGCATATTTCTATTTTACTTGCATTGTGATCATTTGCTTCTGGGTCACCTTCAGAAATGAATTAAAAATTGATATATTTTCATATGCCATGGCATATTCTTCTTAAACCAGAAATCAATGATTTATTTCCTTATTTATAGATTCAGTAATAATACAGTGCAGAACAGAGTGATCTGTGTGTAGCGGTGGATAAAACTTTAAAAATGTGATTTACAGCTGTAAGGGAATGACCACAAGTCAAGGATACGGATTGGATATGAATCCCAGGTATGAGGGTGTTACTAGTCCAAAGGAACAAGGACATGAAAGAAGGGGGGGAAGGGGGAGTGTTCACTATTGGGAATTACAATGAAAGATCTGGGGTGAGAAGAGGGAAGGCAAAAAGAGAACAAAGGCACTCTGTAAGCTTTCTAAAAGATAAAAGCTCACGTAAATCCCAAAAAGCTGCTTCAAGTCATGACCAGCATGCAAACATGCGTGAACAAGAAATAAAATTAAGAAATATGAAAAGTACAATGGATTTTAAGGTGAAGTTCATTAACGAGTATTGCTGGAGGAGAAAATGCTATTGGAATTGAGAGGACTCTCAAGGCTTTTCCACATGTGAAAAAAAAAGTTATAATTTCATCTACTTTCAGAAGCTTCTTCACTACACCACTGCAAGCCTGTTAGCTATTATAATCACTAATGCAAGAATTCTCTGACAGTAACAACGTTCCTGTAAATAAATTTGATCCAATTCCAACCAACATTTTATACTCTAAGTGAAATAAATATTATCTGTATTTAACAGTCAAAGAAACTCCATCTCAGAATTGCTCATTGTTTCAGGGCAGGTCTGGAAACAGCATGAATCCCTAAGTGACTCCTACATCTTTTCTACCAAAACATACTGGTATCTAGTGGAAAGGGCATGAAACCCCATTGTAATGATGCAACTTCTCTTGACGTCCATTCAGAAAAGACAAATAGATCCCTGGACTTGAAAATATCTCTGAGACTTGTAGCCTTAACAGAAGCTGTACAGTGTAAAATTAAATACAGATGTTTCAACCATATTTTTGGAAGAAAATTAAATACATTTGGAATTTATATTTTTCACAATAGACAAAGCACACCTTGTAGGGTTAGTCATCACCGCTGTGGGGCAAGGCAAACTCCTCAGTTTTGTTGAAGTTGAACCATGACACGTCCTGCAGCGGGGACCAGGATAATCCAGCTGGTGGAAGAACTCACAGGAAAGTGCCATGGCTCAACACTCGTGTTATTAAGTGGAGATGAAGACAAACAGGAGATACAGCTGGCACCAGTCTCTGGCACAGGCCAGGATCTTTTCCAGCTAGGAATTTTTTTCCCCTATCCTCAGCAGTCTGCTGACATAGGTGGCTGCCAAGTGCACGTACTTGTGAGGTGGAACATTGCTTACCACAACAGACCAATGCCTAGAGCATAGCCACATAAATTCAAGGAGTCACACTGAGGCATATTAAAAAGGGCTGGAAAATTCTGCTTCTCAGACAGTTTAAGTACTGACTAGCAGTATCTTAGGTATCATCACCCAACAGTGGCTTAGAAGCATTCTGTGAGTGCACAGCTTTTATTCTTTGGGCCTCCGTCCAGCTTTGAGGAAGCTGCCCACCCTGGCCATACAGAATGGAAGCAGGGACAGAGCCCCTACACACTTAAGTGGAAGGACACACCTATTAAGAAGGTATCCAATTCAGTCATGGAGTGAAACCTTCAGTAGAGATCTCTTCCTACAATCCTTTTCTCTTCCCAGGAAGAGGGATGAGGGGCAAAACTTTTCTGCCTTGAAAAACACCCAGAAACCAAAAACACATCCCAAACCAGAGGACTCCATGGCAAGACTTGTAGTTCACAATACCTGGCCCTTGGGTGACAAACAGATCCAAATCCCCAAAGGCAGCACCCACCTCATAGTTAAAGGATACATGTCCAATGTTTGTACACCTTAGCATCCTGCCTCTACTGATGCCGTATGATTGTTCAAAACACACTTTTAATGTCAGCCTCTTTCACCAACCCAGATTTCCTCCCAGTAGTTTCATAACTGATGTTTCAGTATAACCAACGTATAGATTCTAGAAAAGATGAAATAACCACAGTGGACACTGGAGAAGATACAACTAGAAGTTTTCAGTATGCTACTTGCAAGAACAAAACAAAAAAAAATTGCCAGAAAATCCAAGGTATACTGTTTCAGCTCCTTTTCTTGAAGAAAAATCTTTTGGCTCCTTAATTTAGGTAACTGCTAAAAATATGAACGTAGTTGAGAACAGGGAAAGCAACTTTGAACAACTAGATAATCCAATATTCTTCAAAATGCAGTTAGCAGGAGTTTGATATGTCTGTCAGCTGTTGAAAGGTTTATGCATACTCAGAGAGCACACCCAAAGAACAATTTTGTTCAGGATGACATATCAGTGGTCATATGTATTTGATAAGAGTGCTAGACCTTAAAAAAAAAATAACAAAAAAAAAAAAACACTTGCTGTCAAGGTTTTATTATTATTTTTAAATTAGAGGGTGCCTAATCTGTCATATCTGATGATGAGCCTGTAAAGCTTGTCACATCACTTCTTTACTAGTCAAATGAAGCAAATGAAGGGTATGTTGTAAGATAGTCCAGAAAATCATCAATATTCTGACAAAAAAAAAAAAAAAAAAGAAAAACGGTTTTTAAGACCTCTTTTTCTCTGGCCTCAAAAGGAACCACTCCATTATTCTGGCAGAAAGAGAGACCAGAAGAGTAGACAGCTGGCTGACATGCAGTTCAGATAACAGGAGGGTCATGCTGCTTTGGCAGGTGGTAGCATTCTGAAGAATGGGCAGAATTTACAAACACTGCTTCTTCACATGAATGCTTCTGCCAGTCCACTGGTAAAGCCATGCATCTCTCTGTACCTGTCAGACTCCTCTCGGCTCATCTGGTACTCTCCTTGCAAAACAAGTTCACATAACTAAGATATCATATGGCACTTCTGCAAGGCAAAAATATCTCATGCATTACTTCAAGACTGATCTGATGCATATTTGGGACAATCCATAAAACCTGCACAATATTCCAGGTAATGGAAGGGGAAGCAACATAATAGACAGCTCCAGCTGTGCAAAAGGATATCAATCAGTTTGCAAGGGAAGTTCAAGGTCCCAATCATATATGGCAAGTCAGAAAGGAGTCTCTGTCTACTTTTCGTATGCATGAGTGGTAAGCTACTTTTCTCAGAATGCCATTTTTTTTTCAATATAAGCAAAACTTCTCTGGTTTTACCTTGTTTTTCTTTTCACTCATCTCCCTGCCTCACACACCTTTGCATAGTCCTATGTTTTAGAATTATCTTATACACCAACACTGTGAAGAAACGAGAACACAGATTTTTTGCACTCTCTTAACAGAAATACAACTTTAATCTTCTGTAATGCATTTCACAATATCCTCATCGGTAGAGGATAGTCACATGATTACTGATCTGCTGTTATTTGATATCTTAGATTTAGGTCAGTATTTTTCATTCATAAGTCTTTATTGAAAAACTCAGTTATCTCCCACTAAAATAATTTGACAGTTCGCAGAAGGGACTTCAAGAGATCATCAGGTCCAAACCCCTGACAAAGAAGGTTCCCTAGAGCAGGTTGCCCAGGTAGGTGTCCAGATGGACCTTGAATATCTCCAGAGGAGGAGACTCCACAACCTCCTTGAGAAGCCTGTTCTAGTGCTCCGTCACCCTTACTGTGAGGTTCTTTCGCATGTTGGTGCGGAACTTCCTGTGATCGTTTATCAGTTTATCATGTTACTTTAAAAAAAAAGTGACTACTCAAAAATAAATAAATAAATACAATAAATAAATATCACTGCTTTCGAAAAAGACTAAAACACAAGTTCAAAAAACAGTTTTCTTGGTGAGTAGTCATATCCTGCAGTTAGATTAACATTGATGTTGAAATTCTACATCCATTGCAAATGATGTATGTCTCTCTCTATATAAAACCAACACCTGTTTCACTTTTAAACTTATTTTTCTGTTCACCTGTCTCCTGTTATGCATGATAGGAAAATTTCAGCAGACCAGTTTGCCATTCATATTTGTTTATCTGCAGAAAGATCTTCCAACCAGTATAGGAACAGAAGTCTTATTGCTGACTGCCTTAATTTTAAATCTCTAAGTGAAATTTTAAACACCTGTAATTTAACTTACTGAAAATTATTTCTATCCCCTCAAAGAGCTAACATCTATTCTTCATCTCTTCAAAAAGAGATGCTTTCTCTGTTTTCTTTCCTGAGGGATTATAAAACCATATATTAACACATTCTGAATCTTGACTACATGATAATAAGAGTCATCTACTGCATTCCCAATAAACATTCGTAACTGGGGTTGAGGGACAGGAACAAGATTTTTTTTTTTTTTTTTTTTTATCTTTTAAACATAATACTATTAACTTTTTCAAGATAGTTTCTCAAACACCCTGGTGCCTAAGTTTTCAAAATACCTGATAGCAGTCTGCAGTTTGAATTATGGGTTCTTCTTGGGGGTGGTGGGGCTGTTTGTTCATTCATTTTTTCTTTCTCTCTACTAATCTTTGGAGCACTATTCAAATTAAGAGTAAACTAAAGTTAGTTTTTCTTTATCAAAGTACAGTACTTGATAATGCAATTACCAACTTTTTTTTTTTGGTCTGTGGAACAACAGAAAAGATTACAGCATGTTTCCAGTAGAAGTTTCCCCCTCTAGTATATAAACTACTTTCTGTATTAATATGCAAATACATTCCTATGCTTGGACATTTAAAAAGATTTAGAATCATGAAGACAAATTTTTACTTAAATTTCTATCTCAAGAACATTTTTTCTTTCATTCCATCATTCGTTCTCCTTTCAAAAACGAGCTAGGCGTGCATGTATCCTCAGCATTTTTGCTAATGTCACACAGATACAAGAATCCAAAGAGCAGACAAAGCAACTGAAATGGAGAAAATAACTGCACCAGAAACCTAACAGGAAGTTGATAGGTAGTTATTTTTCTTTTCTTAAATAAAATAACAATTATTTGAATTATTCAAATGTGACAGGTAAGTGATAAGAGAAAATGATAAGAGAAAAAAAGCGTGTGTAACAAAACACATTGAGAGCTTTCTTTGCTGGGAGGCAACAGCAGTAATAACCAAGTGACTCAGCCTCCTGTTAAAAATGCTATTTCCATCTCTGCTTTTCAAAAGGATCCTTTTGCAGAAAATTCACACATCATTCAGTTTTACTGAATGTTGAAATGAAAAATAGATGCCTACTGCCACACAGCTATATTGATTATGAGTGAAAATGTGATCATTTTGCATTAACTTGCCCCACAGCACTGGAATTCCATCAAAGCATCAGAAGGAAATTAATGCTTTCATATAGTGCCTAAGAAAAATATGAGATGTTGTTCACTTTGCCCTCTAGACAAAGAGGTATATGCCAGTAGCTGAGAGGTAATAGCTCTGAGAACAGAACATGAATGCTAGACTTTTATTAAAATCATTATTTAATGTGCAAAAAAAAATAATGAAGCCATAGCCTTGGCATTTAAAACAAGCAATTTGTAGTCATTACATCTTAGATCATGAGGCTTATTCCGTAAAAAGCCAGTCTCTCAAATTAAAAATTCATCATCAACTCCCACAGATTATGTAGCCCTTTAAAGGATGCCATTTCATACAGATTTATTCCAGCTAAACAAAGACCTAGTAAAGTGGCACTCACAAAACATCTATTTCTTTGTTTTCTCTCCCAAAGGACCTTTCTTCTCCTTAGACTGTTGAAATCTCACACTAGAGTTGACTAACGCATTGATATTTTAATTATTTTTCCTTCCAGGGACATTTGGGATCTTAACTTACCATGATCGTCAACTACACTGTACAGTAAACTGAATATATATATACATATATATATTCAAGTTTATTCTCATTAGAATGGCAGACTAAGCCAATAAGAGTGTGAAGATACTGGCTATCAACAGGCTCAGGCAGATCCCCTTAATTGACTAACATTTAATCTATTATGATAATTAGATTCCTTTTTGATTGAAAAATAGGCAGTAAAAGCCTGCTCCTCTCCAGGAGTAATGATGAAGCCCTACGTAACTGATATTTGTTAAATTCTGCTTTATTTCAGAGTGTTAAGCTTCATTCTTGTTAAGCATGAAGTGACTTTTATTAAATCATACAACAACATAGCACATGTAGATTTTAATGTTTTATATAATAAATCTTTTGGAAAAATCACTATAGCCTGACAGGAAGTTACAAGATAGAACATTTGTTCTATCTTACTAGGGAGAGACTTTACTAGGTAACTTTGAGAAATTTAAATTAAATTTACATGTGTATCAGCAGGAGAACAAAATGCACTGCACGTTTTAACTGCTTCCTGCTTCAAGACTTCTTTAATTATCATTCGAGCTATAGCAGTGTCATCCCTTTTGAAAAGAACATTGAAAGAGACTCAGTACCTCCCCCAAATTATTTTAACGTATGGACCTGAATCGGCATGTACCACCACCTGTAATTTAATTTTTGTATGTTGAATAGGCATGCTGATTTCAATCCCACTCCTCTTTTCAACAGAAACAGTACATTTAAATTAACTTGTTTCAGAGTACGTCCCCTGTCTTCCAAATGTCTATATTCAAAACACCTCTCCCATGGAGCATTCCACTTATAACAACAACTTTTTTTTCTATACCCTTCTTGTGATCTCTACACCTACCAAATAAGATTTTAAGCAGGGGATAGCAAGGGTCAAACTGTTTTACTAATGGACTAAAACACAACATGCATTACTATAATTTCCCTCTTAATAAACAGCTTGTTCGTTAGCTTTATCACCCAATAACTGTCTCTCCAAGATTCAGAGACATCCCCAGATGCCTTTGGTACATAATGTATTAACCCAACAAAATGTATTCACGTAAACAAGTTTCACAGAATCCCACAGTGTTTCATGAAACTTCCCAGGAAGCCTAGATCCATATGCAAAGCCAACAGATCTCACATTCACTGAATAGCTGTTTTCCAAAGATTTGTGCAAAACTGTAGAATTGAAAATGGTAAATACTTTTTAATTAAAGACAGAAGATTTCAGAAATTTTCAACAGATCTCCAGTATATGCAGCCTATATGTTGTAGAAATTTAAGCAGAACAAACCTCAAACCACAAGAAGTACAACAGCTTGCTCGTAACAATAACCATTTCAGGAACTTGAAAATAAAGGATAGCCATCATGACAGGTAGTTGACTGAAAAGATAATAAAATCAGGTGCTTTTATTAGGTTACTGATAAGTTTCTAATAGTCAAATTGTACCTTGGGATGGATATCGGTATTATATAAAATCAATTTGGTATGTATAATGAAAAAACACTTAAAGGAAAAATGAAAGTTAAGAAATTTAAAGTCTCTAAATGGAAAGATAGAATCTTATAGTTACCATATATTTCTTCAATTTGAAAAAGTTGACAAGAACCCTGCACAAACTCAGAAGTGTTACTGGATAGGCATCACTGACCATTACATCCTTAATTTACTGGTTTGTTACTCCAAGTTGGCATCTTTAAGCAAATATGAATATAATCTCTACCCATTATAGAGAAATTAAGGGAATAGCCAATGAACCTTGATGCTTCAGGAAATTATGTCCTAGTTAGAGGCTGTTTCTTCTCTTTCTTATTTATTCTGACATTAGTGGTAGCTTTGTCTCCAAAATTTCTTAAATTATCTGCAGAGTTGAGAAAACATGCTGAATGTGAAAGCATCGTCTATATGATAAAAAATGGAGCCTTCTCAACTAGAAGAGCTGATGCCTTTCAGGGGGAACAGGCAGGCTTGTGTCATCTTCCGAATAGTTATACCTGCCAGCTACTGTTCCACCACAACTTAAGTTGAATACTTATATTGAAACCCAAAGCATCCTTCCTCAGTAACTCCATCCTCTATGGATGTTTATCAAGGCTCTAAATCCTCCAGTGTAAGAATGTATTTCAAGCTTTATATGCTCTTCATCTTATTCAACTGCTTCTCTCACCTTCAGTTATACGACGCCAGGCTGAGGCCGGCAGGCTTTGTATGACAGGGTCACTGCTCCTTTAAAAGAAGCATCTTTACATGTAATGCAACTAGCACACAGATGAAGGTCTACTTCCTTACTGCCAACAGTTTCTTGATGATTTGCACTGTTTATTTAATGCCCAAATTCAAGCTAAATATTAAAAGTAAGCACTTTCTTGCAAATTTATTGTGGGAATTCTAAGCTAGTAAGCACAAAAAATATTACAGGAGTTGAGCACTCAAAGGAAAAAAATAAAATATTTTTAAAAATCATGAAAAGTTGTTTATTCAGTAAAAGCCAACAGTGGATTGGCAGGCAGGCTTTTTTAATCCTCAGTATATTCTTTCTTCCACATTGTGCTCACCTTTTCTCCCAAAGCCCAGCAAACATTTGAAATGATTATGCATTCAAGAATGGTGTATTTGCTGAAACAAAGACAAATACTTCTTCAGACTGAAACTCAATTTGTGGTTGAATGATTAATGTCATCTAGGTCTTGCAATTACATAAGTTTGGATGTCACCCAGGGGGTTTGGGTTGTCATGCCAGTGCAAGTACACACATTTCTTCTCGATTCAGTGCACAACAGGGTATGTTTCCCTAAATAGAGTACAGGCTCCCCCTATAGTTACAGTCTAGCAATCAACATTGTCAGGTCTGGCTGGTACAGTTTTCTTTTAAATAGTTTCTTTATGGTAAAAGGAAACAAAGAGCAGCCATTCCTGCATAACCTGTTGCATCATCTCTTCTAGCAACAGTTAACGTTGGTTGATGCTCAATCACGCTTACTTTTTCAGAGGTACTTAAGTTGCTAAAAAATAACCCCAAAGTATACAACAAAAAGTGATTAACAAAATACAGGATTTATATTTGGTAACTTTGTTCAAGTTTTGCATTTCAGGTGAAGTCATCTTCATCATTCTCATCAATACAGTATAAATACCAGTCTTAATTAACAAGCTGTTCATACCTTTTGTTCTCTTTCCTCCAAGTTATTTTTATATATCAGCCCAGTTGTTCTGGACAGATGAGCCACATTTAAGTTCCTGACCTGTGAACTTCAAATGTTTGGCTAGCATGCTGGATACGTAAGTGGAAGTGCTGGATTAGCATGTGCTTCTGCCAGCTATGCTCAAATATGCTGCAGACTAGGAGAAGCAGTGAAGAAAGTTTCCTCATCTGCATCTCATTTGCCCTTGACAGCCTGAGCGCTTTTACTCCACCTTATGGCAAAGTTACACAGGCCAGTTTAAATCCCTAAACTCCGTTATTGACTTTTGCTCCACGATGGACCAAAAGCATTTGCTCAACTAGGGACACTTAGCAGATGTTTTAGAAACAGCCCCTTATTCCTGTGGGCAATGACATGCACCTTGATGAAAGCTCGTGTGAGATCACTTTTAGTTTCTTTCAGGGAAGAGTCAAAGAGATTCAAGTTCCTAAAAGGACCTTTAAAATAGTATGTCCAGCTTCACTGGATCTCAGTGAGAAGCCAAAGTTGAGATGTACCAAAGAGCAAAAACTCCGATTGCCTCAGTACCTACTTCCCTTCTAGCCAGCAGCAAGTGGCATATTGCAGAGCTACACAGACTTCCCACCAAAGTAATTTCTGCCCTATCTCAAGTACTGAGTGCCTCTTTTTAAGCATCTGCCACATGTTGGGCTCTGAGGCTGCTAAACCTCAAGTGACAGCCCACCCAATCTGGTGGCATGCTCCTGGGGCCACATCCAGAAATAACCCATACCTCTGTGACACCTCAGAGCTTCACAAGCCTCATTCACTGCAGCATGAACCCTCATGTTACCTTCCATTTACTTTTAGTCCTTACACTTTGTCATCTGCTACCTCAGCTGGTACATCCCTATCACAGTGTCTCACAGCAGATATCTAAACAGACTCCTTCTCGCACAACAGGTCTTTTACAGTTAAAGCATCCTCAGCGTTGTATCCATAAGATGCAAGAAGCTAACTTATGGTTCTGCTTGAGTTTGTGGGCCTGCTTGGGGTTACACATTCATGAGTAAGACATTTTGCAAGCCTTGATTAACCCCTGACACGTGATCTTTCTGTACCCCAGCAACACCACCAATACGTCACGTGCAGACAGAGGGGCTGGCAGCATAGCCATCAGGTCAAGGGAGGTGATCCTTCCCTTCTGCTCAGCTCCAGTGAGTAGCATCTGGAGTGCTATGCTCCCCAGTACAAAGAGAAACAGGAGCATACTGGGACAAGACCAGGGAAGGGCCACAAAGATCATTAAAGGACTGAAACATCTTTCTGGCTGATGAGAGGTGGGGACTGTACAGCCTGGAACTGAGAAGTCCCAGGGACATCTTACCATCCGTAATAAATACCTGAGAGGAGAGTAAAGAAAAGGGAGTCAAATTCTTCTCAGGGGTGCCAAGTGACAGGACAAGAAGCAACAGTCAGAACATGAAATAAAGGAAATTCCACCTAAAAATAATAAAGCATTTTTATACTGTGAATTTGGCAAGACAGTATCACAGAGGCTGCAGTCTCCATCCTTGTTGATATTTAAAACCCAACTGGGCACACATCCCTGGCAACCCTGGTTCTGAGCATGGGTTTGGACTAGATGATCTCCAGAAATACCTTATTGCCTCAGAAATCAGACCAACACAGCATAGTTATCTGTCTCAGTTTAGCCTGTTTCTGCCATCCTGACAATGCTCATTGCAAGCTATGCTTACTATGAGTGAAATATCAAAAGTTGGCCGAGAAAGACAAAAACAGGTGTCCATGAACACCACAAAAAAAAAAAAAACTACCTAAAATGAAGTCAAACTACATCTAGATTCAAGGAGTCTTATTTGAAAGATAAAACCTTTGAACAACAACAAAAAAAAAGTCTGCATGACTACTGCACCAAGATGATTCGCCTAGCCACAGAACAGAATACATAGAACAGTCTTCCATGTTTTTGCTTTGGAAAAGCTACACAAGCACAGAGTTTTCATTACTTAGACACAGAAGCAGCGCTGCTTTTTCACTTTTCCGTGAAGTATTTGATGCAACTGAAGAAGAAAATACATTTACAGAATTTGTCTTTTTTTTTCCCCCTGCAAGTGGAAACGGAAAGGGAAGAGCAGCTAAGCATTTAAAAAAAAAATAAATAAATAAAAAAAATGCACCAAGCCATCTACAAAGTAAGGTGAAGACTGTTGTCACCGTACTTCACCACCCTTGCAAGCTTCATCTATTGAGGGATGATGCCTAGAATTAGGCAATGGATAACTTTTCTGTCTGCAACAGAAGTGAGTGGACTCTTCATCCAAAACAGGAGAAACAGTTGTTCATTGCTTGAACATCTTAATATTTTCAGTTTCAGAGAAATAAATGAACAAATCCCTAATGTGTTAATATTCCTAAGAATAACAAGCTTATCCAAAATGATATTTCTTCCCATTGACTAGGAATGAACAAGCCTTAGGAAATTCCTGCTGATGCAGTAAGCTATACCACCCAACCAGACCAGTCTACAACTTGGCATCTAAAGCACGACAAAACAAAGAACTAAGTACTTTGAACTCCTGTCAGAAACAGATTAACAATTGAATTTCTGAGACAAAAATGAAATGTAGTCTTAAACCCATGAGCCCATGCTTGTATACTACCCACTGGTACAAGATCTTGATTTAATAAGGTTCTGTATTCAATCCATGAATATCATTCATGTTTTACATATAAATGTATTCCCTTACTACTAGTAGCATCACTAGAAATACTATTTGCTCCTAAAAACACTTATATCATAACACTTCTGTTTTCTGTACTTCAGAAACCATCTCATGACAGCAAAGTCAGTGTCATCCACATACTCACTCTTCCACAGTCATGACATGATTTCCCTTAGATAACATTGCAAGTCTTGCAGATTAAGTTATCAGCATACAACATAAATACAAGAAGCCCCTAAAAACATATTGCATTGTAGCAAATAGTTGTAAGCTAGATTTGACGAGAGAAATATTGTTTTTTCTGATGTCTGGAAATGTATTCAATAGTCTTCCTTGATGATGAATATTTCCCACATGTAAAAAGCTTGCATAAAAGACCATGCAACAGCTGTAATTTACTGAAGGAGGTAGGACAGCTCAGCAGTAGAAGCCATCCAGGTTGTAAAATGACAGTGTATTAGTAGTTCCCATCCATTTAATTACAGTTTAAACTTTCTGATCTGACACAGTAATAAATTGAAAAATGCTGCATTACTGGCTATTTTTTTTTCCTTCTTGAAGACAGATGTTGTACATGGTATACCATGGACCTTTTCCATCTCTTCTTTTCTTTCTAGTTATTGCCTGGCTAACAGGATGTTTCATTTTAATGAAAAATACATTAGTGCATTAAGATAAGGTCATCAGTTGTAAAGTTAAGTGCAATTTCTGTAATAAAATTAATTGTATACCCCACATAAAATTCTTTATGTGGGTTAAACACTTTTAATTACTACCTGAATTTCATTCAACTGAATGTATAAGTGGAGTATTCCCCTATAAAAAGAATGCATACACTGTAAAATGCCTTTACAGTTCTTTATGACATGCCTTCTATATGTTATACTATAACACAGTAAGTGGCCATTAGTGTTAAAGGCTACATAAGTCTCTTGAGCAAGCCTGAGGGGAAGGAGGCAGGTGAAAGAACGAGAAGGCTATGCAGCCCGTGAAAACCCATGGGTTTGAGAGTGGCCCCTTACCCAGAGGTCTCCCGCAACCTTGTGTGCAAATCCCAGATTCAGGTTCCAACAAGAGGACAACGTTTCTTACTCTGATCTCCATCTACATACAGGAACAACACAGGAGTGGTGTTAATTTTGAAGGAGACTAAAGGCACATTCCCATGCAAGAAGAAGGAAGGCATACTTGCACCATCTAGAGAACAGTGGTGTCCAACAGAGGGCAGCAAATTCTCAACCCAGGTGAGAGCTATCAAGACAGAAAACATGGGCCTGAAGCAGCTAATTTTAACCAGCCTTCTTCAGACGGCAACCCAAAACCATGGTGAGCTAAGGTATTAGGTATGCAGGTGCACATTTGCCTGCAAAAGTTTGCCAAAATATGCAAGTTGCTACTTCATTTTGTTAAAGAAAAAAGTAATGTTTCTATACTTAACCATTATTTCTGTTTTGCACAGTGGCTTGTGATGTGGACCAAATATGAAATAAAATACTCTTGCACTACTGTCCTCATTTAGCTATATACAAGCCTGTATTTCTTCTAGATCCTAGAAAAGAATCCAAGCAACAGGTATCACAGAGGCATAGAACAGTTTAGGTTAGACAAAACTGACCCTCTGGTCCAGCCCTATGCTCACAGAAGGTCATCCAACTAGCTGAGGTTGCTCAAGGCTGTGTAAAGTTTGTCCTGGAATATTTTTAAGGATGGGAAAACCACAGCATGTCTGGACACTCTGGCATATTACCTAATAAAATGGAAAACATTTCATGCAGTTACTTGTAAATTCTGTTCTATTTCACGTATATATCAAACATTATCATCACTGTAGCAGAACTATGAGCACAAGCAGGCCACCTCTCAAATTAGCGTAGTAATCTTGGGCTACTAAAACATGTGCTCAGTAATATTTTAAAACTCGCATGAAGTGGAACAGCTCACACTTGAAAGATTATCTCAATAGTTGTGAACTTATTCTAAAATGTGGGACAAAACACTAAAATTCTCCATCCTATTCAAAATCAGGGATTCAAGCCTTGATATTCTACATCCTTGATGGATTAGACAGTTGTTAAAGGACTTAATCCATTAAGTTTCAGGAATTGTGTATTGTCCCTTTTTAAAATCCATACAGCATGAAATTGTTTGTATAGAATTAGGGATTTTTATTTATTTATTTTTTTTAATTCATCTCCTGATCCTCCAAAATAATCTAGTATTAATTCACCTTATTTTACATTTAACAACATAATGATAGGCTCTGGGACTTGACCCATGGATTTATGGTTTAATTCAACGTACATACTTTCTCTAGGATATTGTTCTGCCTACAACTCAACGTACATTATTCAATCCACTGATTTATTAAAACAATACTCCCATACTAGAGTGTGTTTCCATATTTCAAAATCAGATTAAATTTGGCATTTTATGGCCTCTTCATTTTAACTGAACTGGATCGTGTCAACAAAAAATATCTTCCTACATAGAAAAGAGAATTGTTTTCATTAAAGGAAGCTTTGGAAATACTTCCCTATTGTGGACTCATATCTAACCATTATATTAACTGATTGTATAATACTCTATGACAGAAAAAGTTAATACAAGCATCTTTTTCTAGACTGTTCATTGTGCTAAGAGAAACGTACTTTATCTAAAAAAGAAAAAACCTTTAATTTGTTTCAGATTTTTTACACGTTGGGGTCATTTTTGGAACCTCTTCTTCCTTCCTTCCTTCATTAGGTCAAAAATCAAGTGTACAAGCTTGTGGTATTAGTTCTGAAATTTTAACTACATTGCTGATTTACAAACTAATGAAATAAAATTTCATAGCAGCAGCAGCCAGCACAGATTATTTGCTATTTGAAAAACATCAGCCCTAGAGGATTTCATTAAATTGTTTAAACTCACCAGGTTTTTCAAAAGTTATCTTATGTATGTTTTTAGGCAAGTCTAATAAGATTGTTACACATGCAAAAGATTTTTAAAACTCCACCCACATCCTTTTGGCTGCAATACATTCTCATTCTCTTACCAAGTTACTGTCATTTGGCTACTTCCTTTTGGTCTCTTGCCCAGAATAATTTATCCAAACAAAATTTTACAGGCGCAAGATTTACAGAGCAAAACATATTTCAGACATTTTTAATAATCTGCAAGCTTTCTGCCCATAGTGTTCTTTAATGAAGTTTGAATTCCCATACATTTTTGTCAAGGCTGTTCAATTACACTTAGACCTGAAAACTTTGAATGTTTTATCAACTATACCAATTTCTCTTGCTCACTGTAAAATTATACTGTTGTCCCCCCCCCCCCCCCCCCCCCCCAAAAAAAGACCTTTAGACCTATAAGAATTCTGTAATATGCTTCCCCCCGTGAAGGACAATGCAATGAATATGAACCTAAATATATTTCAAGTGAAATTTTATTTGGTTTCATATATATTTTTTCCTTTGGATTTTTGACAATCCAGAAGTCTGCAAGACTTGCAAGAACCGCAGCCCTGCGTTTCATTTTCAAGAAGCATCTCTGTCTAGAGGTTCAATTTTAAATAGAAACAAGCTCTGAGCTCCAGCAGAAGCTACCCTGTGCTTCACACAGTAATTCTTCCTAGCTTTTATTACACAAAAAATAACACAGAACCTGAAGATACCAACACTGTAGCAAGTCTTCACAAAAATAGTGACACAGGTGAAGACATGAAGTGGAAAATTACGTGCACCAGCACCACCTAGTGATAGCTACAAGGCTAAGGCTCAACTGTGTTTAGCAGTTTTCTAAGGGTGTTTTTGTGCGTTCAATAGGTAGCAAAGAAAACCATAAAGTACTTTAGGCTGTGTAACCCCAACACCCTGTAATTGCCCAGTATTGGCAACCCTGAATCTCACTATTGCCACTGCCACTAACACAGCCTGTGGCCTGTTCTCATAAGCTTGTGTAAGCCTGTTCTCATAAGCAAGTAGGCTTGCCCTACTTAAAATTTTACTTGGGTGGAGCTTTGTTTTTGCTCAATTTAGATATAAACAACAATTCATCTTCTCATCAGCTGGCTACGTCTACTTTGTTCTACTTTTTCTTCCCACTGAAGGCTACAAAACCAGATTTATACAGGTGTAGTCACAAGCAGTTATTCTGCTCAGAACAAGATATTTGTGACCAACACAAAAAGCCTATATCTAACAGGCATAGACACACGCTAAAAATAGTACATTCTATTGCAAAAGTTGCAAACAAGCATATGAAAATGTATGAAACATTAGCAAACATACAAAAGATCAAGTGGGTCCTATAGCGAGTGTCCTACCACTTCCCACCAGATTGAACCCCCAGACATGATTTCACATTTCACTTCAAAATAAATTTGATTCAGGCCTCAGATCAAACACACTACAAAATGTTTCCCAGAGCAAAAATCCTGTGAGAAGGCCTGCTGTCATCACCAACTGCTATAATATCAGTTTCCTTGGGTAGCCGCGAGGGATATTTCCAGAAGTACCTGCCAAAGTTGAAGAGTAGAGGACTACAGGCTGCCTGCCCACTGCATCTTCAGGAGATTCAAATGCTCAAAAAAAAAAAAAAAAAAAAAAAAAAAAAAAAAAAAAAAAGCTTCCAACAGAATTCCAGAAGGGCTATCCTGATCTCACACAGTTGACAGACCTGCTGTATATTAATTGATAAATTAGTTTTTTTTTAAAAAAAAAAAGTTAATAGATTTCTCCAGAGATATGACAGATTGCTCTCTACTTCAGCTTCCCATATATTTATGAACATATTTGTTCAGGACAGGGCTACAAACTTAAGTTCGCGATGAACTGCTTTAATTTTCTAGTCTCAAAAGAGCATCAAAGCCAGCAAACCTGATCACTGTCTTTGATCTTTACTTGTAGACAATCTGTAAGAGATTAAGCTCCTTTCCCATTACTTGACCACTTAAAGTGATACTCTAAGATTCCCCAAGGGTAAATGCATTAGCCACTGATCGGTCAGGGCTTTTTATTTTATTATTATTTTAGGGAGATCATTAGATTTATAGAATACTGTTAGTTTAGATGGTCTGGATTAGAATTTCAGAAAATCCTTTGGTAATTTAGTGCCATAATTCCTGCTTCTACCAATGTGTGGAGAGAATTCATATGGCTACTTTAAGTATCATCTAAATTGATCATTTTTATAATTGTTTTTTCTTCTGGTATTTTAGATTACATAAATATTTTTTTTTTAACACTACAAGTGTTCTTACAGTCTGGAAAGAGAATAGTCAGCAAGCTGAATTAAATTCCTTGATTAATGCTGTGCTGTACAGTAATACTTTAAGATAAAGGGGTGCAAAGCTTTGCACCATTTCCCTACATACTCTGTCTGCTGTATCCTAGCTCCAGTTGTATTAAGACCCAGAGTTTCTCAGTCTGGGAAAGAATTGATTCCTCAAGAATACTGTCTGCATAGTTCCCAACATACTTGTGTATATATATTTAATCTAACTGCACTTATTTATAGAACTATTACATTCTTCCCAGAAAAGCCTTATGAAGGCTAAGGAAAAGGAGGAAGCAAAGAATGTTTTTTGTTTGTTTGTTTTTTGTCATCCTTGCTGTTGTTGTCCTCCCCTCTGCCCCAATCCTAGATAGTGACAAGCGTGTAATATAGCACCGGCAAACATACAGGATTACTGCCAGACTCCCATTAAAGGCACTCTAATGCCTTCATCTAGTCAAATATGTTCTTCAAATAAGATTATGATATACACAGCAAATGAATGTAATGTTACAGATTATAGCATGAAACCAAAGGGATTTTATTTTTTTTTAACCTGAGAAGTCCACAGGGATTCCGGATAGTAATTGAAGTTGCACATTTTGCATTAAGTGACTTTCTTTCAAGGTCTTACAGAATAATTCATCTCTAAAATGACCATTCTATGATAAACAAATAACTACCACACAAAAAGTCAGTACTGCTTATATTGTGTAAATGTTTGTAAGACCATTCTTAAAAAGTCACAACATTCAAGTATTTCCAACAGCCTTGCAAGTAGATCTTAGTTTAACGCATGAAAACCTGCTTACTAGAATTCTTGCTAATACTCCTAAGAAGTCATCTTTGAGAGGTGTGACTGGATAATCAGTAAAACATACCCATGCAAATCCCAGGCTTAGTGCTTGTAATGATACGGAAGAAAAACTGGCATAGCAGTTTCCCTTTCCTATGCTTAGGGAGATCACACCTAAGGGATATCTTAGTAAGAGGAGCCATTGCCTTTGTTCTTCATAAACGTAACACTGAAATGGAAAGTCACAATCACTCAGGGAACTGTTACTGGATCTAAACTGGAAATGCAGTCATGTCTGATTTTTTTTTCTTTTATATAAAAAAAAAAAAAAAAGACTTTAAACCATACAATATTATTCATTTAAGTTTCATTATTTCCAGTGGAACTCAGATATTTTCTGGAAATATACACAACACATTTATCTCATGCAGCACTGAACAGCGATATAGCTATCTGAATTTAGGTCTTAAGGAGCAGCGAGGGAGGGGAAGTGGGGGGAGGCTGGGAAGAGAAGTCTTACAACTAAGAGTTCCCACACCTCTAATTAAATTAGGACCATCACATTTCATTTATTCCTGTTAGTAAGATGAGCAGAAGTCACAATTGCCATCTGTATAGGAAAAGTCACCAAGTTAACAACATGCTAAGTTATTATCAATTTGCTCTTCAACATGGAGCAAAAGGACAACCAAAACTATGCCAAGGTAAATAAAATGAATTATTACAAATTGTAAGCAATCTTACCTTTAGGACAGGATGCAATAGGTTTGAAGCAGTAAAGGGGATAGAACTTACTAACCTTCTCCATCCAAATAAGCAAAAGCAGGTAGTAAAGAAAGTATCAATAGTTTGTAGCTACACAATAATGCCTTGCAATAAAGACTATGCAGTGTAAACATCTGAAGTCTAAGCAAACTTTTAGCTCTGTTACTATTTCTAAAAGGATTGAGTTGTCACTATTTTGCCAGCTATTTCTGTGAAAGTACTGCAAATAGCCTCTCTGTCCTACTTCATTGATTTTACAGAAGACAACAAAAACAGATGATTTAAGAAAGCAGAACACCATAAACTTCAGGAAAGATCAAAATATTTCAGCTGTCAATTAAGTTCAATGTTTTTCTCTGTCACCCATTTCACACAGCCCCTCCCATACCTTGAGTCAGGCTAGCTCTTCCTCCCCAGATCCCAAGTGAGGGCGAGGGAAAGCAGGAGCACGAGCCCTGCCCAGCAGCTGTGCCTCTGGCTCCCAGCATGGCCATGACAACCCAGAGAAACTGCAGCTTGAAACTACTGCACTAACACCTGCTTCTGAAGTCCTAAAACTGACTCAGAATCAGGCTTAAAATACAACATGATGCCGTGCCCTATTAATCATTTAGCTTTCCTTTGTTTTGCCCTTTGATTTCTTTAATCTAGACAATACTGTTAAAATTAATTTAAAAACAACAACAACAAAAAAAAGAACAAAGACTTGCATCATAGTAAAGAAGTTTCTAGACAGATAAAATGAAGTTTGAATGGGTTGTTACAACAAAACCATATTCCAAAAAAAAAAAAAAAATGTGAACAGCAGTAAGGAGCTACAAAGAGGTCCACAGTAAGTATACTTAACTTTCCAATCAGACCATAAATGTGAAAAAGAAGTGAAAAGTGAAAAGGCCATTTCTAAACCAAGAACAGCCAAACTGGAATATTATTTGATTTTTGAGGCAGGACAAGTTTATAAAAGCTGACATAATGATGCTGGGAAGAGCAGTTGTCTGAAATCATTTGGGGCTTTCTTGGGGTGTAGGGGACAGTCCACAAGCGTACGAACTTACATCATCCTTGAAATTTAAAACCAGTCACCAGAAGTGTACCAATACAGCGTTCTGTCAAAGGAAGCTAGTAGCCATGTAGGGGATTAATCTGTTACTACATCTGTAGTATTTGCCCCCACCAGGGGAAGCAAAGTCTACCGTATATTAAAAGTCTTCTCCTATTTGTTTGCTAGGTTTTATTTCTTTCTTTTCTGAGAGCTGGCTTTTCAGTCCGTTGACGAGTAAGCTGAATTAGAAAAAGACTTCAGGAATCAAAAAACAGGTTTTTGTGAGAAATCTTATTTTCTTTACAAAAAGGATCAAATAAGAAAGCTTTTCTTTTTCAGAAATCAGATATGATTTAAAATGATTCCTTGCTCCCCAGCAGGAGGAAACTCTTCCAAACCTCTACAAGGGAGACCAGCACAACCTCTTCATACTGTGATCTGGATCTAGACAGGGGACTAAAAATTTCCAGTTGTTCAGTTAATCATGCTGGTAACAACCCTTGAGTTATTTTGAAGTAAAGCTCTCTTATTTGACCTAATGTTGTGAGTCTTCCCCCTGACGAACTCCCATGGAAACTGCTAAGCATACCAGAGACATCAGAGCAGCAAGTCAGAAATGGCAGAGTTCTCACATTTACTGTGAGAAACACTAAATAAGATGCTTCTTTTCAAGATGGAAGGATGCAGGAAGGAAAAAAGCAGCACCACACCAGAGATAGAGTTTAATATAGAACTGAACCTCAGCAAAATGCTTCCCTTCCGTTCAATATACAAAAATTAAGCCTTTCATTTTGCATGGTGCAAAAAGTTTGACTCATCTGAAAATGTTGCAAACAGATTTACATTAAGATTTATTTTTCCTTCACAAGTCAAAATAATACTTTTATTTCTTCAACCCAGGTGGCACAGAAGACCAATGATTATTGATTTAGTCTCTAAAATTTCTCCCTTGGAGAAAAATTCAAATTTTGGTCTGTAACTATGCAATTTTTTCATATTATAGTGCTTGTTTTCTAATACGTATTCAGTCATAAAAATGTCTTAACACAATTCTTCTGAGCTTTAAATTTCTACTTCTGTGTAAGAAACCATAATTTGATAGTTTTAACTCAGCTGATGGGTTGACTCTAGTAGATATTACTGTACAATTATTCAATTATTTCTTTGTACTTCCTCATCTGCCTGCTTCTCTCCCTGTTCTCACTATAGACTTAGATTGCAGACAGTCTAGGTCAGGGATCTTTTGTTTGCTTTGGTAGCATTTGGAGTGATGTATATATAAATATATATACACAAATATATATATTTCTAAGTACATATATATATATATATATATATATATATATATATATATATATATATATTTACTTTATTTACTTATTTAAGCACACTAGGGTCCTGCTCCCTGTTTTGGATTCTTTAGATAAGAGTTCACAGAAGTAATAACTGCAATTTTAGAGATAAATGTAGTGCTTGTCTACAGTAACTCATAACGTGAGGAAGAGTACACAAATACAAAGCATACTTCAGATATGAGAATTAATAATCAAGAGGATTGAAAATTAACCTGTGACTGCTTTTGTCATTCATCTAAGCTTTTTATTTCACCTTCCTTTATACATATGACATTAATTGCCTTGGTACTTCAAGTTATTTGTGTGTAATTACAGGTACCCAGGAATACCTGTTTTTAATACAAGCCCAGCTTCCCTCATAGATAGGGTTCATAGCCTCGAGCATCAGCAACTCCAACAACTTCTAAAAATTGTTAAGAGAAAAAGAAGGGGTTGTTATAGATTACCCTGCTCCTTGTTCATTTACTTACCTTCCCACTTCAGTTCTTGTGTTCATGTCACTACTATTCAACCAAATTAAAAGATAGAAGTCTGCAGTAGACATGAACTGTTTCACCTGAAGGTCATAAGTGATTTGTTTTCTTGCTCCTGCATTCAGTCTATGTATCCGTTATAGGAGAATACAGTACTCAGAATACTTTGTTTTAAAAAGTTGTCCATTATCAGACTACATCTTAAGGCATTTGGATCAAGATCCCAACTAATCAGTTTACTTTCAAAATGTTAATAAATTTCCCTTTTCAGAGGAGCTTTCATTATGCTTGGGTTTAAGATTTTAGATGATACACTATTAACACTTTTTGAAATGCAATTGATTTATTGTTTTCAGTTACTGAATTTATCACATTACCCAATAAATATGATTCACCATAGTATTCTATAAATATTGCAACAAATTATTAAAGCAATAAAATCTCATGGCAGAAATTTAATGAGATCACATCACATTTGTGTTAAAGCCAAGTGATAAATTGTGACATCTGCAGTGGCTGTCACCACCTTAAAAAGGGAAGCATCTACACATTCAAATCTTGGATTATCCTAGCACGAAGACTAATTCTTCATTTGGAGCTACTAGACAGAGAAAGTCCAACAGAAAGCATTAAACATTAGTAGTGTACAACTAAGTCTTTTCCTCTAGTAATGGATACCAATCTTGTCTGGATGTCATTTAGTGTGAAATTCAAATATACGAAAGTTCAGCAGTATTGTGTAGACCTATATTTACAGATTTATTTGGCTTATTTCCTTCTTAAGAGATTTCAAATGATTAATTCAGGCAGTTTCTGTTAAACTACTTTTGTAGTACTATAATTCCATAATTTTCTACCAGATAGAGCCAATATAGCCTACTGAAAAGCTAATAACTGTTGTCTTATTGCCACACAAGTAAAAAATATTTGATTGGAAACAGAAAGAAAGGATGACAGAACTCTGGAAAGGAGTTATATTCATATGTATTATATTAGATGATAGTTGTAAGAACTGCTTATGGGGCCAGCTACTCTTTTTGTAGATGTATACACAGGCAAACATCCAATTACTTGTTGCAGATAAGCTTAACAATAAATTGATATTTATTGTTCTGACATGCAATTGGGAATTTCTTCCCCCATTCCCTTACCCCCCAGTTTTACATGAGCAACTAAGGTAGATTGGGTCCCTCAGATTTACTCAATTTTATAAATGGAACAGAAGAAGATTTAGTAGGTCTTACCATTATTTAGCTTGAGTACTACATATTTTACTGTTAAACATTCCCCTGTTCTCCTAATTGTCTCCTAGGAGAGTTCAAAGTTCCAATGATTCATTCAGAATCTGTTCCTACTCATTAAAATTAAGTCACCCAATCAAAGAGCAGAAAGCAAGCCAAAGCAATTACAAAACCCAGCCCTCACAAACTGAATGTCTTTTAAAAAACAGACTAAAATCCATTCATAGATTAATCAACAAGTCTTAAATTCACCACAGGCCACACATCTTCACTTGATTAGACCAACAGCAAACTATTATACCCTCTGTCAACCAAATTCTGGTACAAAATTTAGCACATACATTTAGAAGCTCACTGCAATACTCAAACAGGTGTTAATTTTACACACACTATGACAATTCTTTGATGTCTTAAGGGCTACTATTTTAATAACAAACAGTCACAACCATGAGCCATTTATGAAATGGCAGAGTTTTCTGAAATATACATATTTAATTTGATCATGTTAGAAAGAAATACACATTCTAATATGCAACTGCAAATGCTAAATCAATTTTTGTTGCTCTTACTAATTTAATTATAATTTTTCACATGTATATTAATATTTGCAACTTTATCCTATTCCTTTATCATGGTAACACACTGCAGCATATTTTTGTGCATCACAGCAACTGACAGCCAGCCCTGTCCTCAATGCTTTCAACAGCTCAGTAACTCTTCACGTTGGGTTATCAGAATAAACAATTACTTCTTGTCACAATAAATTTTTTGTACCGCAGTAAAGACCAAAAACTTTTCATTCAGAAGCAGGTTTATCTTACAACATCCTTAAGCAGACCTAATTATAACCAAGGGCACTTAAAACTATTGAATATAATACAAAAAAAAAAAAAATCCTGAGGTTGACTTATGCCCTCAGACACAAGTTACACCCACTTAGGCTTTCCTTCTCACGGCACAACCTAAAATCTGCAAAAACACCTACTCCTTGCACTTACCTGTGCATCTACCGGGTTTCGTTTTTTAATGTTGCCACCCCGTGGACATTCATGGCAAAGGCAAAACTCTTCACAAAATATATTAGGGAAAAACGTTGGAAATTCAAACAACATTTTATAGTTTAAGAATTTAGAAAACAAAGCTTTAGATAAATTTATGTGGGCAATCACAGTTTCAGAATAAACATTTCATTGTCATAGAACAGCTTAGAAGGGACCTTAAAGACCATCCAGTTCCAGCCCCCCAGCCATGGGTAGGGATACCTCCCACCAGACCAGGTTGCCCAAAGCCCCTTCCAGCCTGGCCTTAAACACTTCCATGGATGGGACATCCACAGTTTCTCCAGGCAACCTGTTCCCATGCCTCACCACTCTGAGTGAAGAATTTCTTCCTTGTATCTAATCGAAACCTACCCTCCTTTAGTTTAAAATCATTAGCCTTTGTCCTATCACTGCACTCCCTTACTAAGAGTCCTTCTTCAATATCTACAGTTCTGTAGGAATCTGATGTGTTGACTTCAATCAAGTGATTTTTTTTTTTTTTAACGTTAGTTGAAACATCCTGTTTAAATATATCAGCAACATAAGGAAGACTAAAGAAAACGCGGGTGTGCAGCTAAATGAAGTGGGTGCCTTAGTAACAGCAGATACAGAGAAGTCTGAGTTACTGAAGCCCTTCAGTAACTTCAGTTGCTTCAGTCTTCACTGCTAAAGCTAGACCCCACATGCTACTGAGCCCATAAACAAGAGAGAAAACCCAGAGAGAGGAAGATTTTCCCCTGGTTGAAGAAGATTGGGTTAGAGGTTATTTAGGCAAGCTAGACAACCTCAAACATTCAGTGATCCTGAGACTACAGCAGCGACATTATTTGCAGGAACACCTCCAGCATGAAGTTCATTGCCTCACCGGCATTAGTTTTTCCAACAACTGTTCTTATAGGTGTAAATGCTTTTTCCCCCTCTTAAGTTGCAATCAAGAAAAAAATAAATAAAAATAAATAATCTTGACCTTACCATTTCTTCCACTCTTTCAAAGAGTAAAACTCCCTATTCTATACATAGGGCCATGAACTCTCTACTCATGCTTCTTTTCTTTCCTTTTCAGTATGCAGAGGGAATTGACAAACTCAGTCTTGTTTTCAGCAGTTCCAAAAGAAGCATAATCTCTCAGTCTAGTTATACAATGTATTGTAAAAACCCAGCAAGAAGATACTTAAGAACTACAGCTAGTCATTATTTTAGGATAAAAAACAGTAATCAACATATCTTTAGGCTAGTTCCCATACCATTATTTACTGTTATTACAGATTAATTACAGATTATCTTGCAAATTTTAATGCTGAGATACTTGTTTCCAGCTGTTGTGATCCCAGTTACAACAAGAAGGAGGTTGGTGGGGAACCCACACAAACCTGCATCTAAGTTTCACTCTGGTACAGCTGTGTAGGTAACAGGAATAAAGCCAACACTATCCTAAATACCATCTAAACCTCCATAAAAGGTCTAATGCAGAAAACTGAATTAAATCATTTTATTTTGCACTTTTCTAGTTTTGCAGCATTTGTAATATGGAATAATATAGAAAATGAGCATCCTGATAGTCTTTACAGTCCTCTTAAGTGTGGGACAACAGGGTTTCCCTGAGAAAAGCAGAAGCAAACCCAAAAACACCTTTCAGCGAAGGATTAGGGCATTCACCTGCAAGGTGGGAGGAGATTCAAACAAAAACACTAATGTCTTGCACATCCCTGTATAACTGCTCTAAACACTTTATTCCCTTACTAGGCAAAATCAGAATAAAGCCATTTATCCATTCCAATTCCCTTTGTTTCTCTCTGAAATTCCTGATCAACAACATGCCACCACACTAGGACTTTTGGTGTGTGTAAAGTACAGCTGATATTCATGTACTGTACAAAAACATTCATTTCAGCCCGGCTTCACCCAACGATGCATGAGAAAAGCTTCAGGGATTTGAGCCTCTGAACCCAGACAATCTACTGGCAATGTGTCTGAATTTGGATCAAGCAGCATAACAGAGTCTAACAAAAACTGCTTGGCAGTAGTTGATTTTTTAAAAAAATTACACATTCTTGAAACAAAAAGGTTATGGAATTCTAGGAAGCGTTTTTATCTCCATTACAGAAAATGCCATGTACTTCAAGAACTCTGCAAGTGTTTTATAATACTTTTAATAATAACAGTGTATTTCACATAGCAACACTGCATTATGGAAAATATTTATTTTCCCCCGATTTCTTTAATCATTGTAATAGTATCTATGCTGTACACAGGCATATGGCTCTATCCAGAACCAAGCTTACTGTATACAATATTATATACAACACACTGTACAATATTTAGTGTGCTGATCTGTTTGACTTTGTAGTAAACAGCTTCCAGAAAAATGGAAAAAAAAAAGGAAAAGCAGCTGTTGAACTGAACAGGTGATTAGACAAAAGATAGAACTTCAGTGTTCCCAGCAAAAACATTTTAAAAGAACACTATCATATTGAACTGTTACTTCAACAAGGAGAGGAGAAAGATAAAGGACACTTGGTGAATATTAGCAAAAAGCTGGTTTTACTGGTAGACAGCAGTGATCTACAGTTGTGCATAATAGGCTCCCAGCTCTATAAATCTGCTCTACTCTGCAGCACTTTCCTGAGAATGTGATATATTTCGAAGAAGCTCCATCTAAATGTCACCCTGAAAGCTTGCTGCGCTGAGGACCATTCTAAATGTCAGAACAGTCTCATGCGACCTATGACTGAATTTAGGATTAGTCTACATCACGTTTTCCTAAAATGAATTTCTAACACTGTTATGCATTTGGAATTTGGATTTTGATCTGTGCTGTTATCCAGTCTTCTTGCCTTCAAAAGCTCAGGCTTTTGTCAGCTTACCTCAGTTTCCTGGCTCAATGCACTTGGGACAAGCAGTGAGAAATGATACAGTGCAATACATTCCTAACACATCCTCTGAAATAATCTGAGTTTTGACTGCATTATGGATTTTTATCTTTGCACGGATAAAAATTATTTTCTTTTACACTGTTTGTATTATTAGGAACTTTAGAGTCTGTACATGCTTCAATGAAACCGAAACATGCAACTGTGATGCATGTAAGCATGCTACAGTGGTTTAAAATTATTTAAGTTTTCTCTTCAGCAAAACATGGATGGTGAAGAGCATGAAGTGGCTGTGGACACTATGGTCAGGAAAGGCACTCACATTCTCGAAAGGTGTTTCCCCTTTCTCTGCTTTGTTTGGCTTTTCCAAACACTTTCCTACAAGACCACCCGTCTTTTAGAGGCCAGTGGATAACAGTCCTATTCGGTTGTCAAAATATGGAAGAAATGTGACAGCAAAATACTGTCTCCAGCCTCAGAGTCTAAGGTTAATCTACCTGAAACATGCCAGACATCACTAAAAGATGTTAGGCTTCTGGAGTTTTAATAAGAATAAGCACTCATGAAGGATCTACACTGCTTCTGAGAGAGAGTACATCTACATAGAAGAGAGAGGTTCTGTGAGTGACTTCACTGAAGGAAGCATTCTCATGACCCAGATTAAATACAAGAGGAACCCACATCAACAAGAAATGTTGGGAAGATCCTTACTACAGAAAAACATTTAATCATTTTTTGCATCTTGCTAGACAACAGACAATCCAATTTCAAAATAGAAGTCAGGGAAATACTCATTAGCTCCACTGTCCACAGTACTAAATATGAAGAGATATAAAAAAGCTGGATCTTTACAGCTCTCATAACACAAGTAACACAGTCTTTAAACACATTTGGGGAAAAAAAGTTATTGAAATTCATTAGACATCTGAAACTTGACCTAACCAAAATGAAGAGGCTATTCCTGCATCAAAATGAAGCATGAGTATATCAAAGGGAAAAACAAGGTTTCCGAAAACAAGTATGGAATTAAAAATTGAAATTCTTAGAATTTCACAATTTGTATTCAGATGAAGGAAATGCATACATAAGCTTACAGGAGAATACCAAATTTTTCAATTGATTTATTAAATGATTAGTGCAATGTTCCCTCTTTTGTTGGGTTAATAACTAGCACTCACTTTTGTGAGAACTCATCCTACATTAGTTCTTGGAAAAATCAAAGCAGAAGAAAACCTTTGACAGAGATGGATTCTCTGGTAGAAGAATACAAACAGAATACAAATTCTAATAAAAATTTTCTGGATTTTGGTACCACTCAAATATTTCTTGTGAAATTGTGTTTTAGTAAGAAATTAAGCTAGAACAGCTCTTTTGAGAAGGTGGTTCTCTTTTAGAAGACATTTCACAAAACCTGTAGTCTTGCTTTGACTATTCTACCACTACCCATATTCTGACTGAAATTTATTATACAGTTCAAGAAAAGCTTAAAGAGACCATACAAATACAAAAGAGATTAATTTCTACAAAAACATATTTAGATTGCAAAAATATCACAGAACTTAGTACCATCTATTTAAAGAAAACTCTTGGGCACATATTTGAAAGAGCACAGTTGAGGGTTATGCTGTGTACAGATTCAACAGCACCTTGTGATCACTGAACCACATGAATATCATGTTCCCAGAATAACTTCATAAGAAAAGAACTACAGTTAAGAAAACAAACAAGGCAGAACTATAATATTGTAATCTGAGCTTAACTGCTGTATAAAAATCTGCCAAATAAAACACCAAAATAAGGTTTAAGTAGGACTTCAGGTAGTCATAAGCCATATATGCTGGCCCTCTGAAAAAAGATGAATTTTGTCTTAAAGACTATATATATATCATTCTCATAACAGTTTGGATGGCAAAATTGAATTGGGTGGCTGCTACTTATCTCATAATGTTAACAGTAGTCCCTACCACTTATCATGGTAATAAAAGGTAGTCCTCAAACTAGCAAGGGTATATAGAAGAGGTTAATAGCAATCATCTAAATGTACAGTTAGTACTCTGCCATATTCACTGCATTAGATTTTATTTAGTGTTACTCGACTGCATCCTGCATTACTAAGTGTAAAATAAACTGTACTTTTATAGTACACTGTAATAGTTTTTATGACTACTTATTAGAAATAAATACTTCTAAGGTTTTCAGACAAAATATATAAAAATTACTCAAAAATGAACATGTTGTTAGCCTCTTTTGTTATAAAGTACTCAGTAATAAAACATTTGAAAAAGTTTAAAACTTGCTTTGCTTGTTTCTATTGCACACGTGGATTGGATTAAAATAGTAGGCAATTCCACACATTTGACCTTTCAATTGATTGTGCTACTTTAGAAATACTACATGTGATTTTTCAAGAAGTTTTTAAGATTTCTTTTTTTTTGTAATAAAACGTCAAATTGCTATGTTTTATAAATACTGACCATGCGACAAGAAGCATCAGATAGATTAAACTCCACTACCAGAACTCACTTTCAGCTAAAAGTCAACACTGAAGAGAAGCTGAAAGCACCATCTGCATACATTTTGGACCTTCCACTTATTGCTTGCTTTGGTTTATGTCAACCTCAGGTATTATGCTCTAGGGACCCTTTTCTGTAGGGAAGCATCCCCTTGCAGAAAAGCAGAGGCAGAGCAAATTGCAAAAGAATAACCTGGCAGTGCCACAGTAGTGATTTAAAGCAAACATTCAAGGATCAAACCATAGCATCGATGTTTATATTTCAGAACATTAACCAAATTCTCATAATCTTAAGAAACTGAAGCAGTGGGAAGAATTGCCCACTATAGAATTTTATGCTCCATATCTCCTAATGTAAATATATTGGCAGAAATCCCAATGCCCACACTCTTCTAGGCCTTCTAAAAATCCCACCAACAATTCAACAATAGTTTCATCACTGTTTGCATAGTTGTCCATATATTTGAGACTATAATCAAGTGGTGGCAGGGGTGGGGGGGTAAGGCGGGGCACACAAGACTTCTTTCCTCCCCTGATTAACAGTATAACAAACTAATTTACATGCACAGGAGTGTAACCGTTACATACTCACAAAAAGACAATCTAAAATACCTTATTTGCCCAAACCATGAAGGCCTGTATGGACTTTCATTGGGAATAGTTCATCTTCAGCTATTTTTTTGACTCTCCTGCACGCTCTCTGGGTGTTGTGACAGTAAATGCACAGAATGACTTTAACCTGTCAGTTTAACTTTGAAAGATGTTACTGAAATGCCCTTGTTCATCAACCCATGGCAGTCATTTACCTGGGGATCTACAGTGTGAGAACTACAGGTCACGTTATTATACGAACACACCAAGATTCGTGAAAGATAAAGCATATAGACAAAGCTACCAATGCTCACACTGAAAAATAACCTCCCTTCCCTGTCTCCAAAAGGAAACTCTGGAAATAGTGACTGGCTGAATATTATGAAGCATATATGTTAAGCTCCCTGCTTAGTATTATAAGTATTTGTAGGTATAATCCTAAATATTTTGAAAGGAAATTGCTAAATAAATAAAATCAATTCACACAAAGAGGGTAATCTTGATACTTCAAGGTATTAAAAAATGAAAAAAAAAATGTAAAAATCAATATAGGGTCACCTATACATATATGTGTGTATATCCAGACCACCAAATGCTTCACTTCAAAGCAAGGACTTCAGCCCCATCACCCCAACATGTATCAGAGTGGTCAACCTGTTGTAAGGCACCTAAATCATTCCCATGTGTTTTTGTTGTTGGATTTTTCAGTGATCGTTTATACCATAAGAATTTTCCTTAAGAATTATTTTCAGTTCAGTTTTAAATAACTAGTTAGTTTGGAAGTTGGGCAGGGTTGATCTGTAGAAAATTAAAGCAAGGACAGGCTTAGGAAAAGCTGAGATAATCTCTTTTGTGGGTGCGTATCCACTGCAGGAGCTGCAGAGACCTAAATAGAGGTAAAACAACCAGCTCAGGTTTGTACTTTATCTGCTTTCACATCAGAGGGATTCTGGTACCCTCAATTAAGGGTTTGTACCCAAGGAGAGAGGAGAAAAAATGTGTTGTTTTCCACTGTGGAAGCAGAGAACCCTCCTTAAGCAGAGGCTGGCATTTGAAGAGCAGTGACCATATTTTTCCCCAAGAAGCTAAATCCTGCCTGGCAGTGCTTCTTTCCAAGTACCAGCACCTGATCACTAAATTAAGAAAAAAGTTTACTGAGATACCTTTAACTACCAGGTGAGGATAACTTGACTGCGAGCAGACATCGCAGTAGCCATGGCAGCAGGGGAAGCCAGGCCCATCTCAAGTCCCAATTTTGTTCACCCCACACCTCGACCCTGCCCGCAATGGGGCTGGGGTTGCCCTGGGGTGTTGAGAGGGCCCAGCAGCCCCACATCACAGCACCTCAGTGGCCTACTGCTTCATTTGTACATACTGCCCATCACAAAGTCTGCTTCTTAAATAATGGTAAGGAAAAATCTCCCAAGGGCAGGACTTGGCTTTTTAACCTGTTTCTGAAATGAAGTACATCTACCAATGTCTTCTGTACCCTCTCCCAGCCCCACAGGGTGCCTCAAAGGAGCCCGTGGGTTACCCCTTCTGTGAGGGACTCAGTACCAAGCTGTTCTACCTCACTGCTTCTGCTCAGCTGGACCCCTAGCAGCCACCAGAAGCCCTCTTCCCGTGCCAGCCCAGACCACCTGACACGGCCATGGGACCACAGCCCTGCGACCCAGCAGCCCTTGCACTACCTTGGGGGGCTCCAGAGCCATGCTGTTCCCTTTACACCTGGGTAAGGGAAAGGTATTTAATCTTAAACTCTTCTTTTAAAAATAAGGGCAGTCTTTATCTTCCACCTTTTCTTTCTCATACATTTCCACACTCCCTCAGCTTCATTTTGTATTCCTCCCAGCCTTTTCTTGGATCTGATGTTTTATACCTCTCACTTCCCTTCCCCCACGCCCCTTATCTATGATTGCATTTTGTACATACTTGTTCATCTACCTTGGCCTTTTTTCTTCTGCTCTGCTCATACTGTATTTATTGCTATATGACACACATAACCTGTGGGCGGCCTTTTATTCATCTTTCAACACTTTCCATTTCCCTTCTGTGTTCCTCCTTTATATTGCTTTACCCTGTTTGATTTCAGCCAGCATTTCACACATTCTGACCAACCTTTGATATTCTCCTTTGTCTAATTATTTATATCCCTAACAGAAAATCAAAATAGATCATGGCTACCATTTACATACTAGTTTCCCCGTCTCCTACAAAATGCATGCACAGTGCTTCCATTGTGCCCCCTTAATGCCCACATGCATTGTGAAGTACGTGGGCAGACAATAGTAGGAGCAGACTTCTACCTGACAAACATTTGTTATGCAAAGGAAATACTACTTGGACAAGTTTACACAGACTACTGTAGACAGTGCAGATATGGTAACCAGGGAAAAAAAGCAGATAAGAAAATAGAAACCAACAGATGAGCCCAAGAAAGTAAAGAGTGAAAGCGAATACAAAGAATAAAACAGAAAAGGAGAAATAGAGAGAACAGGCTCAGCAATATTATCCAACAAGAACATGTTTCTACCTTAAAGCTAAACAAACCAACAACAAAAAAAACAACCACACAAGAAAAACCACCACCTCAACTCCATACAAAAAAAAAAGTGTAGAAAATTCATGTAGTTCTGAAACATTTTGGATTATGTATTTTAAAATTTGGTCATAACCCCAAATATGTGCCCACCCAAGCTATTGCAATACCTCATGCTACTGACAACTCTGGATTGGGCATTATTTTATATTATGCATTTTACCCTCTTACTGTACACTGCTGGCTCTCCCAGGGAGACCTGCCTCTGACCAACAAGGTGCTCAGGTTACTCCAGCCACCACCTGGTCAGCTATCACCCTGCATCACCCAGCTATCACCCAGCATCTGAGCATCTGTGCTCTGAAGCTGACCCAAACACAACATGCAACTCTCCAGCAGCCATAAGTCCCAAAACAAGCAGCTCTGGCTCCCCTTTTAAATGTGGCATATACTCTTACTAGACCCTTTCTCTTAAGGGTCGTTTACACCAATTCCTACTTATTAAGCTTGATCATATACTCAGATGATAATCAGGCTTCCCATATGTGTAACAATTCACACACTGTTCTTATTACTGTTGAAGTGGGGGGTGAGTAATGAAAAAAGTGTAATTGATTTTATGGTTTATTCAAGTACTATTCTTGCTTCTACTTTTAATTGTTCCAGTCTGCCAATATTACCCGTGTCAGTGTTAAAATACCAGATCAAGGTAATTGGCAGCACAAAAATCTGATATTGGAATTTTCACCAATTAACAAGTTAACAGTTAATTAGGCTTAAACAACAACTGAAAAATCTCATTATCTCTGATGCTCCCACTACCTGAATTTCTTAATTACACCATGGTAGCCTACTTGCAAGGAGCGAGGCAGGTAAGGAGCTACGAGACAGGGCAGATTGGAAAGCTCAGAATCTGCAAAAGACAAATGCCAGCAGCATGACTGTCAATAATACAACAGAATTCATGCAAGCAGTCCTTCAAGGAAAAGCTTCCGCCTGAGGTTCCCCTCCCCAGGTGCTAGTCAGTGTTTTGTTGCATGCCAAGAGCCATCTAAGAGCAAGCACATAGGGAAACAGCTACGTGAGAAAGTTATACAGAACCAGAAGCAGCAGTATCTAGTTATCTAGGTGGAGATATCATAATGTGCCAAATATCTGTAGTGATAATTTAAGGAAGCATGTATTTTTTCAGCAGAAGTCAGAGAAAGGCTAAATGAATGCAAATTACAACATTCAGAAAAAATATATATATAATCAGAAAAAAGTTACTTCCCAGAAAAAAATGTTTGTTTTTTTACTAAGGGGTTGAATAGTTGTATTTGTCAAATCATCAAAACTAGTGTGATTTTAAGTTTGTGAAATATTTCATTAAATGAATTAAGATAATCACTGGGGTGAGTTGATAAAAATAGCCTAGTCAGTACTTCACACTCAAGCCATAGCAAGCAATACATAGCAGCAGACTTAATCTAAACAGGAAAATCAGCTGTTTTCTGTTGGGTTTAAACCATCTGAAAAGCAAGGCTGGAGAAGACTGAAACAAAGGCTTTGCTCTAACCATGACAATGGCTCAAGCTGGAAACCAAAAGACTTGGAGAAACAGCAGGAAGTGGGACACTGAGCAAATAAATAAAAAGACGGGAACACCAAACTATTTTAATGTATACAGAATTAAGAAAATTGTATGTTCAAGAAAAAAAAATGCATCTTTTGCCAGGGAAATATTTTTTCAATCCTGCATCAGGCACTTCTTGTATACAGAATGCACAAAGTACTATAATACAGCTACAGATTTGAGTACACACTTGGACTAAGCCATCAACTACTTCCATCACTCATTGCTAGAATGAAAATGCATCAATTCATTTTTAGAAGCACACAGAATCCTTTGCTTCACTCTGCATCTTGGTCGTTCCTCCCCCCCCCCCCCTTACCCCAGAAGGGCTGGGAAATCTTCCAAATTCCAGCAAATGAAGGCTGCCTCTAAGGTGCTCTTTTTTTCTTCTAATTCCAAAGAGATTATGAGTTTAAATATTTAGTCTAACTTTGGCATCATTTTTACAAATTCGGTAACTTTTTTGTAATACAAGCAAAATTTCAGTAGTCTATGTACAGTTCTTTAAAGACATTGTAATAACAAACTAAAGAATCACCCATCAAGGATTTCCAGATTAAATAAGACTGTTTGTCCATCTGAAGTTTTTCAGTCTGTGCTCCTTAAATATTTTTGCATTGTTAGAAAGGGTTCAAGCACACTTCAATTTTCAGAGTCAGCTTAGCCAGTGCTGTTTAGCATTATTAAACAGGTATGAACCAGTCAAAATGTGGTAGTGTTCATATCCTATGGCATATTTAATGTCTGCTCCTCTCTTTGAATAAAGAGGTAAATATCACAAAATCACAGGCAGTCAGAGGCTGTGTTCCTTTGTTTTCCAATCTCACCAGTACAGCATAGAAAAGGAAGAAAGAGCCCCCCCCACCCCCCCCAGCATGAAGGCAAGGTGAATCAAGACTTCAGGAATCTAGCTCAAATATAACAGTTTGGGCTGCAATTAGATTAGACCACTATTACCTGGGGGATGGCACCACAATGAGTTGTTTTTATGTTTTTACCTTCAAGAGATGGCAAAACAAATCCTTTTTTGCCCAACTGACACACAAAGTTATCATTAGTATTTAAGCAAAATGCCTCTTTAGCAAATCAGAATAGCAGCTTTTTTACTATAATCCTTTCCTGCTACCATTAGCATGCAAAGACCATCGTGGTATGGATTTGAAATTACACAAATCCACTGAAGTTTGTAGATATAGTGACATGTTCTTTGAATTAAAACTGCAGACGTAATTACACATCTCCAGAGGTCCCACATGTAGAGCACAGTTTTGAGACAGCAATCATCATGCTCAGCCAAACTGAAAGACAAGAGAATACAACAGTCTTAGCTCTTAATTTTGAACTTGATTTTGGAGGAAAAAAAAAAAAAAACAAAAACAACACTTTTGCCTTAATTACAGACTTGCTTTTCAATTAATCAGAGTAATTGAAGCATGACTTCTTAAAAGCTTCTAGCCTGACATCTCCCAAAGTAGAAGCTTTTGCCTTCTTTTTTCCTCCACTTTTTTGCCAATGTTAAATCTTGAAAAACTTCTGGCTTCATATTCTGCTGGGTAATGCCACTGCATAATGTATCTTTCTTATAACGACTCATGACTGAAGTATAATTTAATTCTATTTGTTTTCCAACTCCTATTGTTCCAAATAAAATAATTAAACTGCAGATGGCAAAAGATCCTCTTCTTGATCATTCTAAACTGATAGAAGCAAGCTGCATGGAAGCAGAAATTTCTCTAGTTAAACCTTATTTTATATTTTTAAATCAAACATTAACAGTAATGTTAATAAAAGGTTTTTTTTTTTTTTTTTTTTTTTTTTTCTCCTTAAGAACATATTTCAGTCACGTTCAGCAAGGTTTTTCAACTCCATATTAAGTAAAATGAAATGCTTCCATCCAGTGGTTATCTCCAGAATTGCAGACATAAGATCAGAAAGTAAAACAAAAATCTTTGCACTGAAGTGTAAAAAATGACCTAACAGCATGGGAAAGGGCAGAATTTAAACAGTAAAAAGTTAATAATAATACAGTAGCATTGCCAGATTACAATTATAAAATATATGTTATTAGAATACATATAATTGAAAACGTTTATCTATTACCAGCATTTTGAAATAACAAAATGAAATTTACTGAATTTCATAATTACTTTGTAAAAAAAAAAAAATGAGTACTGCCATATTGTGAGATTATAAATAACTCCATCTTAAAACCTGTCTTCTCTCCTGTTACTTATAACATGCAGCATCCAGAGCATCCAATACAGAGCTCACTATGCTAGCAAAAATACAAAGGCACAGACAAAGAGCTTCTCTCCTAGGAGCTTTCATCATTGTTTATATTTCCCAAATGTTTCAACTGAAAGTGTCACCTCCAGATGTATTGGTCACAGATGACTGACAGCACTCTCTGTAGCACAGATACAACTGGGGGAAGTGCCCTCCCCCCTTTTAAAAAAAAAAAAAAAAATCATTACTCTGACCACTGTTCTTTCAGCATTTGAAAAAAATGCTACCAACATGTCAATGGACTCTATTTGGCATCTTGAATGAAAGCAAATATTTTTCATGCACATAATGCAGATAGTCACATAAAGAACCAGGGGATTTTGCTGACTTGCCCTCAAATTAGAAATGCACCACAGGAGCTAACGATGAGGCACGGCAGCCATGCCACGTTCTACAAGCTCCAGCAATGCACTGCACATTTTTATGTCATGTCAGCAACTTCACCACTGTATTCGTAAATATTAGATTCTGTTAACTCTTTCTGGGGTTCCGAATAACCTTCCTCTGACAGCAACAGTTTCTGCTTGCCCTGCTACAGGTCATTAAGATCAGCCAAATTCACAAGACACACAGATCACGACCTTGTCATACCCAGTCATTCAAAAGACAGCTTCAGTTAGAGAAAAAAGCAGAATGTGAACTGCTATTTTCATGTTCCCTATGTACTAGCATAGTGTCTTTGTTATTAAATAGGCATAATTCTCCCCACCCACAACTGCTCTGCACTATTCCAGCAACCCATATGGTACCATTCATCTCTACTCCCTGTCCTCACCTTTTCTTGTGCTGTTCCAAGCTGAAATCCATGAGATCTAAGCACAATGAATTATGAATTAAGGCTTTCATAGAATCATAGAATATCCTGAGTTGGAAGGGACCCTTAAGGATCATCAAGTCCAACTCTTGACACCGCACAGGTCTACCCAGAAGTTCAGACCATGTGACTAAGTGCACAGTCCAATCGCTTCTTAAACTCAGTCAGGCTCGGTGCAGTGACCACTTCCCTGGGGAGTCTGTTCCAGTGTGCAACCACTCTCTCTGTGAAGAACCCCCTCCTGATGTCAAGCCTAAACTTCCCCTGCCTCAGCTTAACCCCGTTCCCGCGGGTCCTGTCGCTGGTGTTAATGGAGAAAAGGTCTCCTGCCTCTCGACACCCTCTTACGAGGAAGTTGTAGACTGCGATGAGGTCTCCCCTCAGCCTCCTCTTCTCCAGGCTGAACAGGCCCAGTGCCCTCAGCCGTTCCTCGTACGTCTTCCCCTCCAGGCCTTTCACCATCTTCGTAGCCCTCCTCTGGACACTCTCCAACAGTTTCATGTCCTTTTTATACTGTGGTGCCCAGAACTGCTTTCTTTATTCATAAGCACTCACTCCTCCTTATAAGCCCAGCCACTAACCTTAAAAGCTATTTCACTAATGGGAGATCAGCAAGCAAAGTTCCCCTAGTAGTGTAGTGGTGCTAGTGCTTTTATACCAGCAGATCAGCTTTCTGAGCAGTGACAGCTTCTGCCTGGCTTATGAAAAGCCCAAAAGGTGTTTCTTTCAGAAGATAAGCATCAAATAAACAGCACAGTCTGCAACTAACTGAGATCTTTGACCCACGAGCTAGCCATGGTTCCATATTTCACACCAGGAAGTACAACTCTTAAAAAATTGGTCAAGTTCAGCCACTAGGAGGAGTATATCAGTGCAGATTTGTGCAGAAGGGAGATGGAGAGAGCAGACCAAACTACTGAAGAAACAAAATTGTACTGCAAAAGCCATTAAAAATTTACTAGTTGTTTTCTCTAAGATGGGGAGCTTGAATGGGATTTGGACAAAGACAACCCCTACCCCAACACATCCAAAGCCCTAACAACAAGGCAGGGAAAAAATGTGTTCTTGAATTTTTAGGATTGAAGGAGAAATGTCTCAGAACCTAGATCATCCTGGTGGCAGCACAGTAGCTCCTCCTAGGAGGATTATGACGAGTTTTCTTGGCCAGTTCACCCTGACCCCGCCACCCATGGGTTCCAATGGCTCTGGAGTACAGGGTCTGACCTCTCTGCAAATGGCAAGCACCACACACTTCCCAGGCACTCTTTGAATCTCTCATCTCATCACACCAGGTCCCCAGTGTAGCATCTGGGCATCTTACTACCTCACAGATACACGACAAGTCTCTCAACTGTGTGGAGCATTAGGCACAGAGATATTAAAGATCTGCAAAGGGCACTCATTAGAACATTCATTGTTGGTAGGCCTTAGTATTTGATGAGTGCCTTGTAGACAGCTCTGAAAAATTAAGTATTCTGACATTCAAAAAAGAAAAACAAACAGAGCCATAGACCTTAGCAACCACTACTCTGAGAAGGATGCTAACAGGTATAGCTAATGGAAACCTATAATAAGAGAAGCAGTTTTTGTCCTCCCCAGATGTTAAATCCCATTCCTGTTTCTGGACTTCTGACCTACAGGAATGAACCTTTTTCACATATTAGGCATATAAACACTTCAAAAGCTAAAAAAGTACCAACCCTTTAACTATATAAGCAGGGTGAAAGAGAGAAAATAAATTAATACTACCAGCACTGTATAAAAACAACAAAAAAAAAATAAGCAGTCATCGAAACAGGGGCTGAAAGTTAAGATTTCCTAAGAAATAAGTAAGCAAGTAGATTATCATCTTTACTTGACATCCGCAGTCCAATCAATATTTTTAATTACTTTATATGAAGTAGAATAGTTTTAAGAATTGTTCTACATGTGAGGTAATTGTGGAGTCCTTCTAGAGCACTGTCCTAAGAGAGCTATCATTTTTGGTGTTCACAAGTAATACAAGAGGGTAGTGAACTCTGGACTCCAGTTGTCTGGATACAATCAATAAGTCTTGTCAAGCAAGCTTGAAGTTTAACTATTTACAATGTTGTATATATAAATGTTGAAGCTTTCATTTCAGTTGTAACTTTGTATGTTTCAATAGATGCAGAGAGGGATTATTTCCCAAAAGCTTTCAAATATGACTTATTGATTGGTTAGTAATGAATTGGTACTCTAAGGCAAAAGCATAGTTCAGATTTATCATTTTATGAACTTCGTGTGATCTGGAATGTACTATCCTGTCAAGAGTAGATCATGTATTCCAAGGTACTCTTCCCCCTTTTCCAACCACAAAAAATAATACCCTAATTTCTTAGTTGACTGTAGTATGTCAGCATACCTCTAATGCCTAAGAAAAAAAATCAAAATTAAGTAGAAAAGAGGTGTCTGGAAATCATTACAGTCAAATATGTACTGGAAATGAAAGAAAAGCTGCAAATCTAGATGGAAGATTATTTTGTGCTTGAGGTGTTACAACATAAGTGAGTATCCATTTCATATTTAATCTTCAAATGTTATTTATTTATAGACAGTGGTTTGAATGCTCAGCCCTTCAGTAACAAACAGCATATTTTTATTTCTCTTTGGATTAAAAAAAAATCCACCTGTCAACAGCATTTGTGTAACAAATGCTTCATCTTTAATAAATACTTCTGCTCAATAGCTGTTCTGTAACAAAATTCCTTGTTCATCTCCAGAATTTGCAATTATTCCTTAAGATTAAGTATTTCTGAGAGAAAAGTTTCACTTCTTTTCTTTCATATCAAAACTTGAGTATACAAAAAAAAATATTTAAACTGACAAAAAACGTATTATAAAATTATTACCATATAAGCAATATCTCTGAAGTCCTAATCTATTTAAGAGTCTGAGGACCATTTATTCTTGCTCCCTTATAATTTTATAGATCACTGTTTATGCAATATATATTAAATACTCTAATATAAGTATTAAAGCTTCAAAAACTACAATTAAGAGAAAATTAAATGTAACAGACCAAAGAACAACCTTAACCAAAGTTCAGCTCCCTCATTTTTAAAAGCAGGTTGATTAATGATGCAGTTATAAATAATTCCTTCCCTGAGAAAATACTTCACTTGGTGCACAGATCCAGCTAACTTTAGAAACAGCAGTTATTGAAGAACACTCATTTGTGGGACATCTATCTCAATGGTTGCTAAAGTTTCAAAGTAGAAGAGAAAGGAAAAAATCAGCAAATTGTGTCACGGTAAACACTACTATAGTGCTGAAGTTCTGATCCCCATGGAGAGTGCATAGGATGTTAAGTGAATCACAAATCAAAATCTGAGAAAATTTAAAAAAAAAAAAAAAAGAAAAAGAAAAAAGTAGGTTTTCCAGCTTAATGCCCCAGAATCTAAGTTAACAAGCACTTAAGTTTGGAAAAAGGGCATGTGAAATTGTACTTTGCCAGCAAAGTTTAATGTTCTGCACATAAGAAGAAACTAACAAAGAAGTGCCCTTCCTAACAGTATTTTGGATATCGCAGATTAGGCACTCTGAAAATAAAGGAGATACTGTATCTTGATTTCATTCTTCTTTTATTGCTTACTTGTTGTAGACAGATAAAACTTGCACAGCTCAAGGGTGTTGTGAAGGTAAATTAATTATTTTGGGAGAAGCTATTCAGATATCACAGTGATAGTCACTACGAAAAGCCCCTGAAGAAATGAATAATTTTGACGTCAGAGTAAGGTTCTGAATAAAATGCAGGAAAATAAGGCCTGAGGCCACATGTTGTACAAAACAGTGAACATCTGGTCATTAAGCAAGCCCAGTCCATCTCAAACTGAATACGGGAAGAATACTTGCAAAAAGAAATTTTAAAAATTGCATAGGTTAACAAAATTAACTACTGTATAGCATACAACTGAAGGCAAACTTCTGTTTCAAGTCTGCTTGCAAGTCAACTGTTCTTGACTATGAACTCTACGTTTTTCTTTTAACGTTTTTTATTATTCCATGTGAAATCCTTATTTGCTTCTCAGAAACAAAAACAAATCCCATAACCTTTGTGACTGCTTTGTCCATTAGTAACATTATAAAATCTTATACAATAAACAGACAATTCTGCCTTGGGCAAGGGGAATAAAAGGCAGCCGTTGCTACTCTCTGTCCCATGCAGCTCACACATTCTTTGGAACAGAGTTGGCCAGAAAGTTTTCACACTTCTGCTAGTAAGAAGAGTCAAGAACACGGAGCGTATTCTAGGTTGTGGATGAAAATTTGCTCCTTTAGCAACTGAATTTTCAAACAAGTCATATCCCCCAACATACTGTCTTCTACCCCATAACTCATATGTCATGTAGTTTTCCCTTCCCAAATTTCATTTTTCCAATTCTCTACTTATTAAAACTCCAAGATCTCCTTCTACTCGAACCTTATCCCCATTCTTTCGACACATCACCTTGATCTTCTATTAGAGGTTTTTAGTTCACCATCCTGCCCTCCTCAGTCTAGCCAGCTTACATCCATCATTTTCATCTCCACTAATACTTAAGTTTTGTTCCCTAAGCATCAGCTAACTTTGCTGCTTCCTTCAAAGAACACTACTCCTAGCTTCAGTTTCCCAAGTGTTCCCATCTATCCAGACCTACCCTAAAATCAAGAGAATATTCCACCTTGACCCCAGCTGCTATACCACTACATTATCTTATTATCCCAAGTATTTTTGACAGAGTACCTTATGGATCACATTCTTTATGTCTGGGTAGGGCCCAGTTCAGAATCAAACTCATTACCAAGCCAGTTTTTCTTCTGTCAAGATCTGTTTCAGTTAGCCTGCATTCAGCTTGGGATATCTCACACTTGGGTAAGCATTCACAGAAGCAAGCAAGCAACAACAAAAAAATACCTCCTCCAGCTTACTGCTTAAGTCAAATATTAGTTAATATTTCAAATTTCATCTTTGAACTGAAAAAAAAAAGGAAATTCCCCTCAAACATTCCCCCAAAAACATTTATGAATACAGAGTAAACTTGAGATAATCTTTCAACGACAAGTATTTTCATATTCAAAGGACTATACTAGCAAAACACATACAATTTGATTTTCAATTACAAATTTTAATGAGGAAACCACAAGTCTCACAGAACATACCACTACATAAGGAAAAATGCCCATTTATCTGCATTGCAGTAAACATGATACTATGCTTTCTCCCAGATGCAATCGGAAACATGACAAAGCATTGTTATGATGCTGACAGGCCTCAGAAAAGAAAGACTTTTAAAAGAAAACAATGGGGAGCATCTCCTCTGGTATACCCTGTTTTACCTGCATACCTGAAAAGTCTGAAAGGCAATAAGGCAGCTAATCCGAATATTTGTTCTAGTTAAATTCCAGGCACTGAAGCTGATTTGTTGAGTTCCGCAAGTAGTGCATAACATATGTAACTAGTCACTTCTGTTAAGGATACACCCTTAACACAATACAAGCATTAATCTGTATTTAAATAGCAAACATGGTTGGGGTAGCAGCAATTACCTGCCAGGCCATGATCAACTCTGCTAGCTGACTACTGCCATTGTCTCCTTCCACAACAAGCCATGTTTCAGTCTGTATAACCTCTTCTCCTGGAATTTTGTACTGGCTTTGCACAACTATCTCAGCAGCAACCGGAACATGAGCCTCAGGTGCTTTCCCTACTCAAACTGCTCACACATACAGCCACCACGGGGTGCCACATGCCCAGACGGTGCCTCCTATTTCTAGTGTACCCCCTCAGAGTATATCCATGCCAATTATATACTCCTCAACTTCAGCAATCATGACTTGGTAGTCACATGATACTGTGAGCTATTTCCATACATGATTCTACACTGACCCCAGGGCAACGACAAGGGTACCAATGCGGAGCGCAGTGCTTTCCCCAGTCACTGGTTTCCTGGAGGAAGGAGTCAGCTTATACAGGCATCCCCATTGAGGCAACGTTTTCCTTAGTGCTGTGTCTCCCTCTCCTCTGGGGTGTCCCAATTTTATCCCGTCCTACCCAGTAGCTATTATGACATGTGGGGCCAACACGTGTCACAAGGGCCACTGGGCTCCTCCTTGGTAACATGTCTACAAATGGGCATGTACGTGCCCCTTCTGAGCTGGGGGCAGCACCAGCTCTGCGAGGATTATTTCTTCATCATTGTCTTTCTCTGCTACCCTTTCGCCAGCTTTTCCTGATGCAAGTGTCATGGACACAAGCCAAGCCACAAAGTTTCACCAGCCTTGCCACAGTCTCACCAGCATTGTCTCTATGCTTGGTTAGTTCCACGTTTTTCTCTCTTTTTCCCTGCACACATGCCCATCAAACTACATGCCCCATGCCAGGTACTTGAGGACGAGCTGTTCCACAACAGACCAAACAACACAATCACAGCCATAAGATCACTATGCTTTTACACATGCAACTGCGTGGTCCGTTGTTGGAACATGCTGACACTCCACAATCCATACTACACACTGTTGAAACAGAAAATCTATTCCTGATCACAACTTGGACAACAGACATGGAACACAGCATGCAATGCATAGGAAAGGTACACATAAAAAGCAACCAAGCAAACAAGTAACTAGTTTTTGTAGCCGCAGCTACCCCAATGTCCAGTCACAGAATAGGTTCCATCATCATTCATCTTCAGTTGTTTGGTTAATTCTTGTAATTCCTGGACCTTTGCAGATACCGACTGGGAATGGTCACTCAGGTTCATACAACACTGTTCTGCGGTGTAGCAAGACTCGAACCCATAGTATCCTGGCCTGTGAACAGGATACTATGACTAGCCAGGGTCACCCATATGTTCTGTTGAGGCTCTGAGATGAACCATGCTGACCAGGGCTTGGTCTATACCTTATTCAGCTTAACGCAACAAAAGCTTAGACAGGTTCATTCCCCAGGGTCCAACTCCAGGTTTGTAACTAGAGCCCGGACCCAGGGACAACACCCCTCCTGCTCTCCCCTCTGTCTCCTATATCAATTTGCTAACTCAACCATGAATTGCTCTTTCAAGATCACACACTTGCCCTCCATACTACCCTTCTGTTTAGTTACTGCCAACAGCACCCATTGACGCAGAATATTAGCTCTCCCGTGCTCTGGCAACTGTTGCTCTAACACAGCTATTCTATCAATTCTCTATTGGCACCTACCTGAACCGTATAGGCAAGTAAAAGGGCCCCGCACACTCACCCTGCCCAGCACAGCCAGACTTTATCTTTTGTGTGTGCGTGTGGTTTCTGCCAATTGTTCCCAATACTTTAAAATATCCATTGGTTCAGTTTCTGTCCAAGGCTGGGGACAGACCCAGCTGCATATTTTCCATTTATTCCATTATCCATCCCAGATACTCAGTTTGGGGAGTTGCAGCTTCTCTGCCCTCCTTTGGTTTCATGGCTCAAACAAGCATGCCTATACCTAACCCTATATATTTGCTAATAAACACCACAATAATAGTACACAGCAGACATCCCCTGCTCAAACATAGTATGCTTACAGCACATGCTCAAAGCACCAGGTCTCAAGCAAAAGCAAAATTTTCTGGGAACACCTGACTCACTCCCCAACAGGTTCCCTCCCACTTACAGGTGGCACAGCCCTGGAGCAGCTGTGCTCCCCCCCGACCATGTCCCTCCAAGTGTTTTCTCCTTGCTAGGTACCCCAGACCCCCATCCTCATCACTGGTTTATGTTCTAGTTAGATTGTGGGGGCTGAAGCTGATCAGTTCTGCTCAGCAGGGAGCAGACAAGATAGCTATCTGTATAAAGTAAGCAAGCTTTATTGTGAGCTTTTTACATCCTTACTGACCCCAGGGCGATGACAAGGGTACCAACAAGGAGCATGGTGCTTTCCCCAGTCGCTGGTTTCCTGGAGGAAGGAGTCAGCAGGCACACTGCTTAAACTGGTATCCCTGTTGAGGCAACGCTGTCCTCTGTAGTGTGTCTTCCTCTCCTCTGGGGGAGTCCCAGTTTTATCCCCTCCTACCCAGTAGCTATTATGACACATGGGACCAACATGTGTCACAAGGGCCACTGGGCTCCTCCTTGGTAACATGTCTACAAATGGGCATGTACATGCCCCTTCTGAGCTGGGGGTAGCACCGGCTCTGTGAGGATTATTACTTCATCATCGTCTTTCTCTGCTGCCCCTTTCTTTTCCTGATGCAAGTGTCATGGGCACAAGCCAAGCCACAGTCTCACAAGCATTGTCTCAAAGCTTGGTTAGTTCCACATTTCTGTCTCTTTTCCCCTGCACACGTGCCCAGCAACTTACACCTCCTGTGCTAGGTGCTTGCAGATGAGCTGTTCCACAACAGACCAAACAACACAATTGCAGCCATACGATCAGTATGTTCTTATGCTGTGTCCAGCTGTAAGTGAAATCACAAGCTTCAAACCCATGTAATGAAAACAGCATAAACACACATGCAGACATCACATTCCATTAAGGAATAAAGAGTGCAATAGCAATAAACAGTGGCAGGGGCAGAGAGGAAGACCAAGACTAGGGCTTTGAATTCAGAAGCTAGTGGGAGGGAAGTTGCCTCTCTCAAAAGGAGATTTTTCTCTCTTTACCAGGAGGCAAAGATAAGCATTTGTAGGACAGCTGCCTGCCCAGCAGGGCAAACCCTCACCATGGGCTCCTGCCCTCCCCATGACAATCCTCACACTCTTGATTTTTAAGCTATTCTCCCCACTTTGAGTGAAGTGCCTCATCTCCCTAAGAAGAGCCTCCAAGCACTCGCTCCACCAGACGGCTGTATGATCCCAGTGCCTCTGCCTGGGACACAGCAAAAATCTTACTGCTCATCACTGTCATGCAGCTGTGACAGGCACTGGCTCCAGAGCAGGGCCTTGGGAAAAATCAAAGCTCCTAAAGGAGTTTCAGCTGGTAGAACAGAGGCATGTTGATACAGCATATCCGTGCCAGCTGCCTGCCTTTGGGCACTGCTAGTGTTACCTTCAGGAAATTCCACCAACTGATCTGGTAAGTTTCTGAATCTCAGGGGACTTTACCCATGGCAGTGTTAGGCAGGGCCCAAAGTGATTAATATGAAGTTTCATCATCACAGTATCAAAGCATCTTACGAACTTACCATTTAAAATAAGATTCTGAATAATTTAGAAGTTACTCAAAGCATGTCTGTTTGGAAAACCAAGTCAGAGAAAGTAGCTTTTACATTCTACAGGTATTGCAATGAAATCAGCTCTCCCCCTCTTCTGCTTTGCTCAGCAGTTTAGATTTCAATTCAAATACAACAATCCCATATTTATTTTAAGGACTTCAAGCCAAAAGGTTCATAAAGTGTTGTTTTGTACCTGCACAACCATCAACTTGAAAACACCATGTGTTTTTTTGTCAGACAGGTCAACATTTTCAAGCCTGAATTCAGAGAAGTGGAGAATAGTTCGATCTATTTATCCCAAAATTAGTCCATCTAAAAAAAAAAAAAAACAAATCCCAACTCATGCAGCAAGTTTTTTCTAGTAATAAGCTTAATTCTCAAAACTCCAGACTTTGGTATTTTATTTTCCCCCCTTCCTTAAGAAGTATAAAAAATTGGCTGAGAAAGCTGTCCTAATTAATATTCAGTTCAGCGATTAAGCATTCTCCCAAGTGACCTGTATGTGTAATAGCATCAAGTACCACCTGCTCAAACTGTTGTTTTGCAGCGAAATATTAATCCCTTGTACCTTCTGTTACCAAGCTTGGATGCCATCTGAAATTCAAAAGGGAATGATTCATTGTAGATGCTTTGTAAACTCACTGAAATTTATACAAAAAAAAAAAAAATAGCAATGTGTACAAATAATTTGGAATAATGTAGTACAAAAAGCAGTTTATAGAGTTTTAGATAATCTCTTCCTTTTGAAGTTCATTTCATAAAATACCATGTGTCAACAAACATTCATTACCACAAATGAAATTATTTGGCTTTTTTCTTTTTAATAAACATTGTCTTTTTCTTTTCTACAGAGAAATGCAAGGAATACAGCTATCTCAAATTGCTTGCATCTACTCCTCAAAGAAGAGGAGTTAAGATAATATTTGATAAAAACCTATTGCTTCAGAAGTATTAGCATGTAAGGATATACATGTTCCCTTTGCACAAGTTTGAGTTCCTCACTAGCACAACATAGATGAATGGAAATAGAAAATTTTTATACAAACCATTGGTGCAGAAATTTGTCTGTATCTGACACTTTTATGCCTAACATGGAAGCAGAACTGCAAGCAAGACTTAGGACAACACATTTGTACGGCCTGATGGCAGGCACGTGGAAGGGAAAAGAAGAAAAGATAATTGGCAGCATAACAAATCCAAAGGTCAACATCTGACTTCAATGACTTCAAGAGTCTTCCTATTTCAGAAAAGTCTTTATAAAAAAAGAGTGCCCTCATATGCTTTCTGTCTTGGGATTACATATGTGAGAGAGACCGTTAGACCTCAGCTTCATTCTACCTTGGTAAGCAACGGATCTTACAGAGATCTGAAGGCAGTAACAAAGCTCTGAGTACAAAAGAAATTCTGCAAGTAACCTGGGCAGCTCCTCACGTGGAAAAAAATAAAATAAAATACAATGATTTCTTTAAGTTATTCTCAGCACATTCCTAAACATTATTGTAAAATAACACATCTTTCCCTTGCCCTGGGAAACCTAGTGTCAACCTGATGCAAGCAAACTGTAATAAATTACACATAAACAATGATAAAAGACAAATTCTACAATTGTATTGGAATTACGTAGCAAGGTTTTGGTAACAGGAGAGATGAAGGGCAGCTGCCCCATCAGGCCAGGGCCAGCTCCAGCCAGTGGAGCAGGTGGATGTGGCCTGGAGGAGGCTGCAGCCCATGGAGAGTCCCTGCAGGAGCAGGCCCCAGGCCGGAGCTGCAGCCTGTGGAGAGGAGCCCACACAGGAGCAGGAGGTCTGGGGGAAGCTGCTGCCCGTGGGGGACCCGTGCTGGAGCAGTTTGCTCCTGGGGGATGGACCCCGTGGTACGGAGCCGTGTGGGAGCAGTGCTTGAAGGGCTGCTGCCTGTGGGCAGGCCCCACAGGCTCAGCTGGGGAAGGACGGCATCCATGGGAGGGACCCCAAGGGGAGCAGGAGCAGAGTGTGACTGTGAAGGAGTGGCAGAAATGAAGTGTCAGAGACTGACTTAATCCCCTGTTCCCCTGCACTCCTTGGAGAAAAAGATGTAAGCCAAGTGTAAACAGAGGAGGGAAGGGTGTTGTTAGCTTTTAGTTCTCACTGCTCCAGTCTGTTATCAATAGACAATAAACTACATTAATCTCCCTTATGCTGAGTTTGTTTTGCTCATGAGTATCAAGAACAAGTCCTCAAAGACAGATGAAGCCTACAGAACACTCAGAGCGCTTGAGTAGCTGGCCTTAGAGTCCTCAAGTCAACTTAAGAATGCCTTCTAAAATCTGTGTTAACACGACTTCCATTTCTCAATACCCATATGTAAAATGGGCTGCACTGTACTTCCACATCTTACTGGAATCTTATGAAAGAAACACATTGAGGGTGTGACAGATTCCAGTATTATAGTAATAGGCGCAAAGCAAGTACCAAAGAAATGTTACAGAAATTAAATATATCACATGAAGTATTTTGTTTTCACAGCTTTACCTCTGTTATACCTAATCTTTGGTAATCAGAGATAAAAGCCAAAGAAAAATCTTGAAAAGCAGAACAATAGAAGCAAAGAATTCCGAGTGCCTCAACTAATGTGATTATTAACTTCCCACAATCTAAGTAGACCATATTGACTTGTGTGTTCGTAAGGCTCTCATTTAACTTTTGTGATTACTATAGAACATTGTAGGCTGGTTGTAAAACACATGCAAAATAAAATCATCCAACAGATTTTTGGAGGGAGATATCCAGATATGTTTTTATAATTTTGAATAAAAGCAACTGAATCAAATTATTGCTATCTACAATTTATTAATTTTTGGAAGACATCAATGGGAATTATATGGGAGCTCTCAAAGGTTAAAGGCAGCTAGCTCCTTAACTGTTTCACCTCTTCTGAGCTATGAATGGTGAGGACCCTGCATGTTTGCACAAACTAAATATATAAGGAAGCCATAGGCTTTCACTTGACAAAGGACAACTTGATTGAGATGATTGATTGGGTGAATACTCCCAGCTGTTTGCCCTTTCTTTGCTAAGCAAATGAACAAAGTGCTCAAGAAACAGCTCACATTTCCACAGTTTATATCTCAAGCATTCAAGGTAAACCAGAGCAGCTTCAGTTTGACTTAAATGCTATGTGAGAGTTGAGGGAAGTGATGAGGAGGCCTTACTGCCCACAGTAACCCAGCAGAAGGGACTGTGCAACCCAGATTTGTTCCACTAAAGGCATTGATTTTAGTAGTATAATTTCTATGTTCTTAGAAATGGCTCAGTTTGTATTTCTTTGCTATTAAGAAATACAATCCTCCATATATATAAATAGTACAGCACGTTCTGATTTCCATATTAGAATAGTTGTGTTTATTTTCACAGTAGATAACACAATATCAAGTCTCAAGGTAGTACTACCTTGTGGAAGGAGACAAAGGATCTATCTGAAGAAATCTTTAAACACAACACTTATGAAATATACCTCTTAGCTCAGAGAAATAAAAGTACATGTTAAATATTTACTCAACAGGTTAAAATTAGTTTTGTACCCAACATATATAAATAAAGTATGTAATCTGACCTTTCAAAGCTATTTTAATCAGAGCTAGAAGTTGCAAGTCAACAGTTCAATGGAATCAGATTTAGAGAGCTGGAAAATAAATCTAAACAGTTTGTATGTATGTTTACACTAATGCATTATTTTATTTTTACTTTTGTCTGAAAAAAACTTGCTCTAACTCATTTGATGCTTATTAGCTGTCTGCTAGTAAAAATCTCTTTTTTACAGATATTAATTCAACCAAGAGGTTTTGCTTTCATTAAGATTTTCTGCCCTTTGCACTTCCAACAACCAAAATAGAAATATGAATGCAAATTGATTTGAAAATTTAGCTAAAATGGGAATCTGAAGTATTTTGCCAGTATTGGTAACAAGATAGTTCTGCTCTATTCAAATATTTCTATAATAGCTCACCATTTGCCACCCACACACATGAAGCTTGTCATAACTACTCAAAGGGGCTATTACTGAAATCCTGTACAGTGCAAATACTTAAATATTTTTATCACTTATCTGAAAAGCACAGACCTATCTTAGGGATAATATCAAATGTATTAGATCATATAATTCTAACATTATCATTCAGAAGTACAGTTTTGCTATATTTATATTTCAGTTGTAGCAATGGACCTGGGAGGAGCATTTCCTGTGAACAAGCATTCAAATACTCATGTCATCCTTGCCCATCCAGTAGAGAGTAGTAGAACAAGACACTCACTAATGAAGTAGGAAAAAAAGTTTCCCTCACCCTCTGACTATCATGAAAAACAAGCTTTTTAGCCAGTAGAACAAAAAAAAAATTACCTAAATGCAAACAGACACTTGTACTGGGTCTAGCTGGGATGGTAACTTTCCATGCAGCAGCCCATACAGTGCTATGCTCTGCACTTGTAGCTAAAACAGCAGTGGTATCACACTGGTGTTGTGTCTGCTGCTGAGCAGTGCTGGCACAGCATCAGGACTTTCTCTAGCCCTCCTAGGGGGTGGACAAAAAAGTGAGAAACATCACCAGGGCAGCTGACCCAAACCAACCAAAGGGATATTCCATACCATATGATGTCACACTCAGCAATAAAAGGTGGGAAAAGGAGGAAGAGGGGAGGGGTGGGCTCTCGTTGCGAAAACGTCTGTCCTCCTCTCCGAACGCCGGCTACGTGCATTGAGGCCCTGCTTCAAGGACGTGGTCAAGCATCGCTCATTTGTGGGAAGTAGAGAGTAATTTTTTTTCCTCTGCATTTCCACATAGCCTTTACTTGTTTTGTTATTCCCTTTCCCCCTTCCTCTTCCCCTTTTCCCTTTTTTCCCTTTAGTTGAATTGTTTAATTAATAATAATAATATTGTTAATAATTGTTTAATTAATATAATATTTCCTTGATAATATGTTTTTCTCATTATTAAAATTATCCTTATCTCAACCCGTGAGTTGTTTTTTTCCCTTTACTTCTTCCCCTCCTCATCTGAGGAGGGGGAGTGAGAGAGCGGTTGTGGTGTTCAGTTGCCTAACACGGTCAAACCACCACAACACTACAAAATTATATCAAGCCCAACTTCAAATAACATACTTGAATAAAAGCTGAAATTTCTTCAGAATTGCTCTGCATCAGGAGAGGGAAGAAGAGTGCCATTCACTAGCTTTTGTAACATACAGGAGAATGTTAGAAACTGAAGAATGTATTTTCTCTACAGCTAGTGAATGACAGCTTGCTTTGTCCCTTCAAATAAAGTATGCATTGTAATAGATTTCCATATGGTAACAAATATGCCTGTTATTGAAGTAGTGCCTTAGGTCTAAGATTACAAAGGCAAGATGCACCTACTTCACATAATGATACTTTCCTACATAAAAAATATATATATATATATATATATATACTCAATGTTTTTGAATTCCACAGCACAAAATAATTTCCCTGTTAATATGATACAATGCCTATGGAATACTGACACTATCATTGGGCATGGGATTTAGCAGCACTGCCTTGAGATGATCAGAGAGGTATGACTGACTTGAGTTTATCCTATACTAAAAATTTTACATCTTAATATGTTCAGTCACATACAGTGAAAACAAGGGAAGACATTGTGACAATCTATCAAAAGCCTTTCAAGCCAAGGCCACATTGATAACCTAATTTTTATTTTACAGTCTAATAGCTTTAAAGTAAGGTTACGTTAATATTAACTGAGAAGGTCCAGTGAAATCAATTAAAGACACCCCTTAATTTAATGGGCTTTTTATTTTCCCATATCTGATATATAATCTTTAAGATCCCACCTTTAAAGATGTACTCTCTTATTTTCCCTTTACCAAAAGAGGTCCTTAAAATGACCCAATTGGCCATTTTTAGCTTTATGATTACAAGTGTTCTGAGTAAGACTGAACAAGTTAAATTTTTTAAAAGGACCAGTAATAATGGATTTTAGCACAAGACCCATTTTATAAGTTTACCTCCGCTTTCTTTCTATTTAGTTATAAACCAGTTTCATAACACTTTTGTACTTCCCAAGCAATGCATTGATATAATTCTTATGAAAAAAAAAAAAAAAAAAAAAAGGAGAAACAAATGTGCTCTGGTGTTACCTTTATAAGCTTCCATTACAGTGTACATAGACAGAAGAGCTAACTTCAAGTATACTTAACTGATACTCCGCATTATTGCGCACAACTTGCCTGCCAACAGATTTTTTCTCCCAATTACAGTTCTACTTTAACTTATTGCTCAAAGTTATAACTAACTCAATATCCAAATATGTCAAATAGCATATCACCATTTCTCAATCACTTCACTTTACAAATTACGTGGACCACCAGTTGCCATTCCACACTGATCTCTATTTAAGGCCTTTTTTGCTTTCCCTCTTTCTGCAAAGGAAGCAAGGAACTCCATCTGCACTCAACTTTAGGAACAACCTGTGCATCATAACTTTAAGCACTTATCTGATATAGATCATTTTAGTTTTCATCTCTGTTTCTAATTGTCTGTAGGAAAGAAGTATTTGCTTAAAGCCAGAGTTCCCATTTAAAGTAGTAGGAGCCATTTCACAATGGACTAGTCTGCACAGCTGGATTTATGTATCTACTTTTCTTAGGAGTTTTAAATGGCTGCCTATCAATTCCACATGTGAGCGCCTGCTGCATGTAAACCAGCAACTGAGAACTGCAGGGATCATACCACCATATTCACCGTGCAACTATTAGGAACCACACTTCTGTTCAGAGATACTGAGCTGCAGTCTTCATGATTACTAGTGCTAAAATGATTTGGTTTGACTGAACCATCTCCAAAGCAGGTCAAACAGTACAGTATATAGCCTTTCTAGCACTGAAGGTGATCTTTGGAGGATGTGTTTTGACATTGGAAAGTATTTCAATCAAAACACACACTAGATGAAACCAATTTTATCACTCTTAGAGTAACCCTTGAACATCACTTACAATGGTCACAATGGTCTTTTCTAATTTAATCTAAAATTCCAGGTAATGGTCATATCAGGAGTGCATTAAAATGCTCTTAACCTGATTGGATTTTTAAAGGGGATGAAAGGTGAATAAATGGCTAAGTGTTATAGATAAGTCTGAAAATTGAAATTTCCATTTCTGAATTATTTATGAAAAGTAGCGTTGTAAACAAGTTGAATAGCATTTCTTACTAACTTGTGAAATTAACGTTGCCAGCAATTTTCACAATACAGGTTCAAGCCTACATTTCCATCGACAAAACTTCTCACACATATTCCACAGCTCTAATGCCAGACAAAAATATAATATTTAACACCACAAAATATCATTTTTTTTTTCTCTATTCAGTAGTTGGACAGAACTCAGCAGGGATAGAGGTCTCCACGTTATCACCAGTGCTTCTCTGCATTGCCACTGAAGAAACCAATCCTTGGGACTCTCAAGAAGATACTTGCCCAGAGACCCTTGGGGTCTACCAGGTGTAGTAGCTCTTAAAATTTTCAGGGCCTCAGACTCTATGGCTTACTGAAATTATGAGTCAGGAATGTTAATGATTTCAAACTCATTCAAAACTGGATCTACAGAATTTACCCCATTGAATGGGAAAGGACAATAAAGAATTATAAATAGACAAAACAGTAAGAAACATTCCAGAATTAGTAAAACAATAGTCTGGTTATGACAAAAAAAAAAGCACCTGAATTGAATTGGAAATAAATCCTGATCTATCAGAAGTAACATTTATTGATTTTTTTTTTTTTTAATGTATTTTGGTAAAGACCAAACAGTGAAACCTGAAACACTGTTGCAGATAGCAAAATGCTATGAGGATGACAAAAGCGTGATAGAAGAGATGCTGATGATACATACAGTACAGTATATAAACAGTACATTGTTGAGAGAACACAAAATGTTAGTGAGACAGAAACAGGTGAAGTAGAGATACTGCCACAAACTAAAGAAGGGAGAGCACAGTTAAGAGGATGTGCTAGGGTCAGTAATAATTTTCAAATGGATTACAAATATCCCTTTGCTAGAGTGAAATTATAGATTTCCAGGAAAGATTTGGTCAGAAAAGGCCTTTGGAGTAGTCTAGTAGAATAAAAAGGAAATAGTTAGACATTCTACTGAAAAAAAAAAAAAAGAAAAGAAAAAACAACCAACCAATCAAAATCCTTCCCAAGTTTAAGAAAAAATGCTATTTTAAAATATTGTATTTGGCAATACGCTACCAGATGGCAACACCACTGAAAGTTATTTTTAATTATTAGCTGGAAACAGCTAGATTCTCTACAACATACTAGTGATGCTCATGAAGAAATGACTGCAGAGAAGAAAATACTGCAGTTTGTAGACCACATAGCAAACAGTTTTAGATCAAGCGTTCAGAATAAAAAGTTTACTCACTATTCTAATAGTGATTGGGAAAAAAGTTGCAGGTACTAATATGTAAATAAAACACTATCAAGAATTTACAGAATTTGGGGTGAGTCTCTATGGGAATGAAAGCACACAGGCTGTGTTCTGTTTTGCTTTTGAGTACGTAAAGCCTTACTTTGCAAAAATATGGAAAAACAATCATTATGTCATTAGAAAATAAAGTAAAATCTGAGCCTTGCTCAAATGCAAGATATAAGTAGATATATCAGATCCTTAGTTATTTATGATTTTCATTAAGTTGCCTCCCACACAATACCGAACTGATTATATACAACTTTAGTGTGCTTTCCCATGACATCCTGCTACCAGCCATCATCGCATAAGACCAAGTTATAGCTACTAAAATAAGCTTTATATATCATGACATATCAGGAGATATGCATAGCAAGAATGACTGGAAAAATAATACAGGATTTAGGATATATGTATTCCATTCTCCTCAAGAACAGTTTTTATCTTAGTCAAAGGTAAAATACCCTCCGAATTCTGTCTTGCTTTACTGTGGACTTAGATGTATAGAAGACTGCTTTCTACTGCATTTCAAGTAGGAGGGAAATACCTCTGGGCACCCACAGTAGGAGGGAGAGGAGAACAGAGCACATGAGGGAAAGGCTTTAGAGTTGCATGTTTATTATCAACTAGTGCAACAAACTAAGTAAAAGTTGAGTTAAATAAATGGATTTTCAATATTTGCAGCAAAAGACTTCGAAGTTAAAATACCTCAGTAATTAGCTCAGATGAAATTTAATTACCCATAGAATTTCCATTGTCTTCATTAGTAACTGGCCCTTTGGTATGGATTATCACATCAATCTTTTTCCATACTGTATCTAATTGAAAGTAAACAAGCTAAACCTTGGTGTAAACCCATTCAACATACACAAATTAAGCCAGTATTTATGCTAGATCTTATTTTCTCTGAACTCCAGTATCCATTTACAGTGCCTAATAAAGAATCAAATGCGACAGTAATGCTTGGCTGGTCCCCTGCCAAAATGCTTGATGCTGAGTCCCTGCCTAACTTAAGTGTATAAATTGACATAGCAGATCCTCCAGCTCCCAATCTGCGGCAGCTACTTTCCCCTAATCGCAAGCTTCATGTTATGAATTAAACATTAAGACATTTTCAAGACACATCTACGTGAGTGAGAAAGAAGGTAGTCAGGAGGGCAGCTCCACGGAGGCACTGGATGCACAGCATCATGTCGACCGAGCCGTGCCAACAGCCCGTGATACCCCAGGGGAAACCCCACATGCACATGGGACATCCTTGCAGGGCTGCAGCAAGAGTTGAGCCACTGCCACACACCTTCTGTCTCCTCAAAGAGGGGCAGTGCTGGACTGCTGCCAGTCAGATGCTGCTGTAGACGTATTTTTTCCAATGTCTTCACATCTCTTCAATCCCCCAAAGTGAAACAGCAAGAAGTCCGTACAGCCATGAATAGAAGGAAGCCACATGCAATTGCTGGAGATGCTGGCTGCATGGAGTGATGGCAACATCCCATTCATGGGTACCACGACACAATAAGCAAGATGCTTCTGCGTAAGAAGACAGCCCCACCATCCAAGGCCAGGAGCCACTACTTTCAGATAGGGTTGGTTTGAAAGCCTGTGGGACAAAAATACTGTGCCTTATACACATCACGGGCAAGTTGCTGTAATAGGTACTGCAGTCCCTTTTAAGCAGCAGCATTTCCTCTATCCCCCATTAACATCATGCATTGGGAAAGCAGGGCACAGCATTTAATACCTTCCCAGAACTGTGAGCAAGATAGTTACTAGAACTCTTATTACAATGACTTATGGAATAGATGTAACAGGTGCTTGCATATCATTTTCCATAGAAAAGTTAGTAAATTCTCCACCCTGTATTCCTACACATCACATATTTTCTTAGTAATATAGGTATGCAAACTAAGAATTTACATAAAGATTATTTAAATATAAAATAAATTCTTCCTGTTACTGGGAGCTACCAATACCATTTACAGTATGCATGCAAAACAGTAAGAATAGTATTATGTAAGATTTGTTAGCATGATACCAAGAAAAGCTTCTGTAAAGATAGGCCCTGCAGCCAACCTCCAAACAGCACATGCAATGACTTATTTCAATTTATATACAAAATATTAACACCAAGGCAAAAATTAGCATTAAACTGTATAATATCATAGTTACAGAACTCCTTTTGCCCTGTAAAAGGGGAAAGTGAGTGGTGGTCCCATAGTTCCTTATATGTGTATCTGCTCACATCTACAAACAAATAGATTAATAGGTATCATATTAGATATAACAAAAAGTCAATATAGGAGTTGGGGGGGGAGGGGAGGTGGAGGAAACGGTAAGAAAAACACTTATGGTATGTTGGCTCTAATCCAGGAAAGAAGGCTGAAGTTGCATTTTATTGACAGAAGAATAAATCCAGAATAAATCCATATTGCAACCCCTTCTCCCTGAAGGCATCTTCAAGGCCTTCTTACTACTGCCTTGAGAGAGGAAAATACTAGACATTTAAGTGTCATCAGCTCAGGAAATCAAAGATGCTGTCAGACGATCTAGTGTTTTACACTCCAAATGTGAGTACCCACTGGAGATTAGCAGAAAAGTAGATCACTTGCAAGGAATTAGTGAAAAGTGTTTAAACTTTATCTAATTTATATAGATTACAAATACAAAGTAACCTCAGCTACACAGAAATTTATCGATGTGAAGATTGGATAGGAAAGTTTTAGGTGTTAAGTTGAAAAAGTTTTTTTTTTTTTTTTAAAAAAAAAAAAAATCACCATCCTTAACATACATATTCCTTGCTACAAACCTGACTAACTCGTGTCTTCATTTACTTACATGGTACTTGCAACTTCCTTTTGGATTAATTTGATTTTTTTCCCCATCCTCATTCTTGGATCAAAGTGATTATTACCTCTCAATAAGCTAGGCTAACCTAATACAAGTGCTGTAATGGAAATATCTATTTTAACCTATGACAGTTATTACTATGAAAACAAGCAGTAAGAAGAATTAGAACCATTTGTTCTCAGGCTTTTATGGTGTGAGGAGACTGCTGCCTTCAGAGAGCTTGTAAAGCTTTCTTACAGAACTGCTTTCTGGACTTTTCTATATAATTTAATTAGAATGCTTCATTTCTCAGTATAACATTTGCAAGAATCACCTCTCCAAGAATCACCTCTTCCAAACAACTAATTGTAATATTTTTACAATAAATATATTATTTGTATCTAGTTTCACTGGAGAAAAACATATCACACACCTCAAGGTAAACATTTAAATACAAACAAATGAAAAGAAACATTTAAAATGCTATTATTTTGTTTATTTGAGAAGTCTGAGAATACAGGATTCTTATCAAATCTAGAAAATGCTGAGGAACACAGAGTGTCTGTTCTTTTTTTTTTCCCTTTTACTGAAATAAAATAATATTTCACATTGATGTAATCTGTCATCACAAAGTCCCAGGCCTTTGCAGTGAATGACCTTGTAAAGAAGCAAAGAATCTACCAGGATTCAAGAATGGTAAGAGTACTCTTTTATAGACCTTGTACGTTTGAGTATATTTGGGGGGGAGGGGTTGAGGGATGTGTAAACGGTGCAGCCATTGAGTTTCAAGTTGGAGATAATGACAGTGAGACCTGCTAGATGAAGTTAGCAGTTTCACATGAAAACCTTTCATATTTACGCTTATTTTAAGACGTATAATTTTAAGCCCATGCCATGTATAGCGTACTTGAAGTACAGTACGTGCTTTCTGATTTGTACATGTTATAGCACTTAAGCTCACTCTCCAGCTGACAGACAGCACAATGAAACAACCAACATAGACTGATTTTGCTTGTCATGTGCATGCATAAATTAATATGCAGAATTGCATCTTGAATCACATATGCCTGTTTCCCCATCTTTTTTTTTTTTTGATAACCTAGAGAACAATATTCCTAAATCTCAAGCACCTGATTCAAGTGTCTGCGCACTGCCCTGGGCTGCCTGCACTGGCTGAGCCCACCTTTGAGCTGAGGTATAGGGACAAAAGACCATGCGAGGTCTCTTCCAATCATTGCCCGTTGAAAATACCTGACTGATTTCTACATGCAACAAAACTTAAAAAGCTTGTATTTTTCTGCATCAAGTGAGAGTTCACAGAAAAGTAGTGACACACCTTTCATACAATACTCTTGAAACTTTCATTTCAGTTGGACAGTGCTAAATATCAATACCACAAAACTTGAAGCCTTATGGTTTTAACAAAGTTCCCCTGGGAACATTATGCTACTTTAGGGCAATAAACTCTAGAAGTTTTCTGCCAGACTTATGGATCTTACTATTGAAGGCAAATTCCTATGTGCACTTCAGAAACAAATCTCACGTAAACAGATCATTCCTTGATTTCAAAATAACCTCTAAAACATAAAAAAAAAAAAAATATAAGGCAATAATGGGCAAGTGCTTGGCACATGCGTATACATAGGTATCTGTAGTATTATAATATTCATAATAAAGTTTCCTTAGGCAGCTACTTTACAATAAAGAAAATGCACAGGATTTATTACCAGTAATGATTGGTGCCAGCCATTTTGAAACAAACTGCAGACAGAATATAGAGAGAATAGCTTGCTTTAATATTGAGCTACACACTAAACTATTTCTCAGCAAAATGAAGCTTCCATTTCTCTCAATAAACCTTTTTTCTTTCTAGCTTTTGCAGTTCAGGACATACGTGTAATACTATTTGCATGAACTTTGTAACAAGACATCCAGTAGATGTTATTTACTCACTACATTTAATGCAGCTTGAGAAATGAAAACATTTTCACTTTCACAAAAATATTTAAACAGCCAAGAAATAATCAACATTTCTACTACTTATTAGGATAATGGAGGCAACATCCTTATCCATGTATCTTTAATGCTATGATCTTAGAACTATGAAGCACATTCCTGAAGCACTGAAACATCATTTAACAAGATGGAAAAGCGGCGACTTATATATATCTCATCCAGAAATGAGCTGTCAAAGTTAAATTGTCATGTAATTAATTGTGCATTTACTGGCAATTTTGGACCTGTGAATGAAAGGCTGTACTGAAATAGCAAGTCATTGCACACTTTCATCTAATACATTGAGACAATTCTTCGAATACCACCATCTCCGAATAGAGTGCTAACAAGATCCTCCCTTTAAAAAACTGTTACCTAATAAGTATAACAATATAATTTTCTTTAAAAAAAAAATCTTTCTTAGATGGCCATCATTGGATGGATTCCATAACTGGTGATGAGATAAAAACTCGACCTTCAAGAAATAATTTACCTCCAGAGAGAGCACTGAAATGGCCTAAGAGGGAGTTGGTGCGAACTTTAATGGATTTACTTGCAAATATGGTATAGGACAATCTGCCTTTACATGCCTGCCATTCAGTAGTCTCCAATTCTTCTACTTTTATTCAAAAGGGATCTAGAAGGGCTACTGATAGCCTTTTAACCTCATTTCACTCTACCTCAATGATACTACTTCCCTACTCTGCCTCTGTCTCCCCATCCCTTCTTTATTTTCACTCCATTCATTAGTTACTGAACATGTTTTATTCCGATGCTTTGGCAGACTGTTTGCCTCAGGTTTTTGCTTTGGTAAATTGTGATTTGTCATACCAGTTATCAATAGGCAATACAGTTTTTGAGATACCTCTTTGGCCTTTTCAGTCAAGCTTTGCCATTCCAAAGCCTTTGCTGGGCAGTGTTCATCCTGCAAGAGTGAGGCTCTAAAACCAGAACAAGTGGCAAAAGAAAAAAATTGATATATATTTTCCCAGCCGCAGTCAGTCAGTACAGGAGCTGACACCATGGAGAAAAAGACCTTACTGTCAGGGGTGGGTGTTTATTTAGCAAGTAAACCTAAACAGCAGCTGAAAACTGAAAGTAACCTTCCTGAAAAACAAATCTATTTCAGTTATCCAACATATTAAACAAGCTTCTTTAAACTATGAGCTTCATGACAAAATATCATTTTAGATGTTCACTTCAACTTACCAAGACCTGATGGTTTATGGGTATGGTAACTTTTTAAAATAAATTACATACAGAAAAAAGACAAATCAATCCTGAAATACTTGAATTTAAAATGCAATATAAATAAAACTCCGAGCTGTATTTCAATACATATACATTAGGACACTTAGTACTTGTACAGGTTCCAGGATAAAGTGTTTTATACCACATGCATTGTATCATTCTCTTCGCTGCCAATTTTAATTATTTTTTATGAAGCTTACTACAACAGTGACTGACAAGAGTATTTCTGAATCATACATTTTTGTTAAAATATCAAGAACAAAATTTTTGAAGGAAATACTTGCACATTAAAAATGTTTTTAAAATGAGATAATCTAAATTACTACAGAAATCACTCAAATATCTCTAAATGCCTTTAAACTTCCTCAGTAAGGATACAGAAGACAGGGCCGGCACAGTCATCACTCAGTTCCTCCACCACAACTAAATTCAACTGAGTTCCCCAGTGAGGAAGCTCTAATAACAGTGGAGACACAGCCACAACACTGCAACACAAGATGTCTGTAGAGTTTTGGTTGTCCTATCTCCCATTATTCTCAATAGACCACCTGGACATAGTGGACAAGCAGAAGTTGCTAAAGCCTGCCATCCAAATCTAAATTTAGATCAAAGCACAAGTCTCTCAGCCTAGGTGCAGAATCCCGAGTGAGTGCTCTCCAGCTCTCTGTAATAGGATGCTTCACAGGAGAACAGTACAGATTAGTTTTATTTTGCTGGAATGAGCTTCAGTTTCATTTAAAGGAGATGAAGTGATTACACTGAAATAATGTAATGTATTCCACAACACATTCTGATAATCTTTGGAGAGACATTGAAAGTACATATGTTTTTCATTAGCACCTACTCATGTAAAAGGGGATATGAATTGTAGATGGTGATTTGATTTAAGTGAAAGTTTTACAGTATATTTAAGTGGAGTTTGGAGTATAAGCTAGAACTACAGAGTGATTCAGAAATGAGTTCCACCAGGTAATCTCTCCCCCCCCCAGTTCTTCCCATCCCAAGTATTTGCTTTCCAGAAAAATGTCTCCTGCCTAAGTAACAGAATACAGTGCTAGGACTCATGCTTTGTTGTGGCTTTTGCAGGCACTGACTTTGCCCCACAGATCTTCCCTTCTGATAGTCCCATTAATACCAAATTAATTAAGTAAAACATACATGCAATCTCTAAAGCACAACACATTCCTAAAACATATAGCATATATTCATATATATACACATATAGACATGTTCTAATATGTCTCTAAGCACACGTATAGTTTTTAAACAAACAATTGCAACTTCCCCCATTTATGCTGCCAGCCAGGTGGGCACGTTTTCTATTTCAGAGTGCTGGTGTATCGAGAGGTTCGAAAACGAGGAACAGCAACTCAACTTAACCTGGTCCAGGAACTCTGCAAACCTATCTAGTCCTTTTCTCCTACACACTTTTTTCCTCCCAGTATGTGAAGATGTGAAGATGTTCAGGCTATATTTGCTGCTTCTAATGAGAGGAAGGAAGGTTATCTAGCAATTCTAGAGTAATCACAGTAAAATTCCCCAACACCTACCGTTACTCTGATCCTGCTGATACTGGAAATTGCACGCTTTTCACCTCAGCAAATTTTGGATGGGATTTCACACAATGGGGCAGTGGGGTGGGAAGAGGATGACACTGGTATAGTTTGAGGAAATCCCTCATGCTGAACATTAGAAGACTGCTGGAAACAATCCAGGTATGAGAATCCTTTCAATGGGAATGCTGTGAGCAATATTAAGTGAAGCTTGCCCAGCACCTGACACTCTCTCTAATTGACTTGATCTGATGACCTTCCCACAAGCTGGGAGAAACATCTACTTGAGATGTTGCTGAATTTATATTTCTTAAGTACAAACAGTAACTTCTTGCAGACAATTACGGGGCTAAGACTTTGCTGAAATCAGTAACTTTATAGTTGCAGAGAGTTGCATTATATTCCAGGTTTGTTGGAAAGCATTTAGTTTATCTTATTTTAAGAAATTATTTTGTATTTTGTATTATGTATTTTGTTGATATTAAAGGACCAGTTTGAAACAGACCTCTGAAGTCATATGGATCAAACCTCCTGCTCAAAACAGAGCCAACTTCACTGTTAGATCGGGTTGCCTTGGGCCTTGTGCTATCAAGGCCTGTATATCTCCACGGATGGTTGTTCCCAGACCTCTCTGGTAACCCATGTCAGTTCTTGACCATACACTCAGTAAATAATCCCCTCCTCATCTCAGACTGTGAGTTTTCTTCCTGCACCACATGGCTGCTGCTTTTGTGTATATTTGAGGAAAGTCTCCCTATGCCTCCCTCTACATCTGTCTGCTGACCCCTTAATGATGTGTGTCCTCCCACTGCAAATTTTGCCAACATCTTATTTCAGTGGGCGCAGAACCTGATACAGTTTCCCCATACAGCTCCATAAGTCCCTACAACAGGAGCACAACTCTTACCACCAGCCCACCTACCGCACTCTTGTTAATGCCACAGATGATGTAGCTCATTATCATTACCTCCGGGGCATGCTGCTCACTCATATTTGTTACTGCCCACCAATGCCATCCATGACCTTTCCCCAAGAGCTACATTATACCTACACTATACACTGTAAGAGGTACCTAGAGATTACGTGTGGCTTTGCACATAGTAGTTTTTGAAAGGCTGGTTTGAAAGGATGACTTAAAACAACAGGTTTTTAGTGAAAATTAACACAAAAACAAAAGCCTGCCAGCCATCTCACATGCGGCACCCAGAACAGATCTTGTTTCTTCCTCTGTGCGTGCACAGATCTCACGCACCAGTAGGTGATGCCACAGGCTTTGGAGGCGCTGGGTGACCGGTTGGCCAGCAAACTTCCCTGCATACAAAGCAGGTCTGGGAAGCAGCACCATCTGGGTCCTACTCAGTGTCACCATGGAGCTGCCTATCTTCACATCAGGAGACAGGAGCTCAGTTACACACATATACTTGGCAGATTTGGCCATGCTAGAGGCAAGCTGTGACACTGCAGTGTCATTTTGTGACATCAGGATTAGCTGAAGTGTGAAATTGAAACCAATTTTGGGACTCTTACTTCCTACATACAGGTTTAACTCATCTTTTTCTCCTTTAAAACCAAAGCCACTAGCCACTGTATAAATGTAGTGTTATATGGGCATACACATACACACGATTTATATATAAAATATTGATTCCTTTTATTCACTTGTCAGACAAGAAGATGGTGAGAGGAAGTTACTTAGAGATGTTTTAGCCCAGTGATATGCTGTGGTTAGAAATAGGTACTGTTTCTAGTGGCTATTTTCAGTACATCCGACAGATGTACAGTTCAATACTAATTAGTTTAACAGTAATTCCAAAGCTTAGTTTTTCAATTTCTAAGTAGTTAGAATTGTTACCGTATTTCAGCATCCTACCTATAGTCAAAACTATTTAATAAAGCTAGATCTGTGAAAAAGTCTCTTTAATCCATCCTCTGTCCAGGCCTTCCTTCCCACAAACAATCCACAATAATCTCAAGACTGAGAAAATAGATTGTTCATCATTTTTTGAGTATGTTTGGGGCATATGGGGGGAAAACATAAGGGGCACACACGGTTTTTCTCAGTAGCACAGATAAAAAAATGAAAGGGAGATAATGTGAATGCTTATGTTCAGCTTTAAGCATCAACCTTATGACTCGGAAGCCCAGCAAAGACATTTTTTTACTGTTTCTGAGGGTACACTGATGTATCCTGTACATTTCAAGTTAAACGCAATACTAAGCATAACTTGCCTAATCATTGGATATAGTTACCAAATACAAGAAAATGACAAAAACATTGCCCAGGACATCATTTCAATTTAAAAGTTAAGATAATGTTCTCCAAATAGAACTGTGCTGGAAGGGGGAAAGAAGTGTCTGCAATTAGGGGCCAGAAATCAACCCACCAGCGACACCCATTACTTTTTAGCATATGCAGTCTGGGCTCTGAAGCCTCTCTGCTTTAGCATATTGCACAGCCTTTATCCTTGATCATTAAAGAAAACAACCTGTCAATGTTTTACACTGACAACTCTGAGAAAATAGATTAAGAAGGATTTTTTCTGCATATACAAAGAGATGCTTAGAAGCATACACCCAAGATTACCAGCATTACTGATGCACTCTTCAGAGAGCACAGATGCCTTTTCATTTAGCATAGTTTTAAAGACAGCACCTACCTACTTTATACAGCCATGAAATTTCACAGATTAAGAAGCATTCGCTTCTTTTGTAAATCTAAAAACTATTAGATTCTGTTATTCATCTTCTGTCTTAAGACTGCATATCAATATTAATACTGTTAGAGAAATCATGTAGTTGGAAGTCTTTTAGGTTACCTGAACAAACAATTGAGCAATTACTGTTGTATGGTATTCTCAAAGTTTGCCAAGAAAAGAGACAAATCTAGGTGCTTCAAAAGATTCTTCAGATCTCTTATGGTTCTATATTAAAGAGAGAAAGTTTTTTTTTTTTTTATTACTTATAAGTATAACATATATGCTGGGGTTCTTCTGGAGGCAGAAGAATAAAGCTGTAGTATTCAGGTAAGGGAGAAAAGCAGAATGGATGTAAAATGCTGGAGGTAACACATTTGACTAATATGCGAGAGCTCAGAATAAAATGAGTCTCTTCCATACTTCAATCTGCATTTGAAACTTACACTGGGTAAAATGAAGTAGTTAAAGGTATGCAATATGTAAAGAGACCAAGATATGAGCATTCCTCTTCGGTTTCCTGGACCTCAAAAAACATAATAGCTTGGGTAATGTGTAGAAAGAGGCAGGAATAACTGTTGAAAAACAAAGGGTTTTTAATTTGAGTTTACTGTTCCAATTGGAAACGGCAGTAGAACAAGTGTTGAGAGCTCTCTAACTTCCATAGCAACCCATTCACACTGAAGTTATGTGACTCAGAAGCTGAGTTCTTTAAATGCAGCCATATGGCTTTAAAGCCTTTTTGATTTGATGCCCAGATACAGAATAATTATTTCTTCATTTTATTGTCCTGGTAGACTCTGAATATTTACACATCACAATTTTACTCAAATTACTTGAGTTCTCCTTCACTTTCCAGCTCCTGCAAGGCTTTACTTTTTTACCTCAAACAAAAGTGTTAATAGAAATCCACAGCAAAATTAAAAGATATGTCTGGTAACTTAAAGAAATTTCACATCTTTTAAACACCCTGTACATGTCATTATACTGAGAAAGTATGTTATCTGCTTTTAATATACTACTTGAGTGCTAGAGTATTAAAAATTCACATTTCACTTGAAGGTTTAAGTAGTCATCAGCAGTTGCAGTATGTATTCTCAAAAGGACATACTACACTTGTATCACAGCACAGTATAAGTCTACAAACACTGAAACATAGCCAGCTTTGTAACATTGGGCCTAATTTAATGAATTTATTAATATACACAAGCCACAACCATATGATTTCGAATTAAAATAAAAGAGCATTGCTCAAGTTTCACGTCTTTTGTCCCCATCATGAAGTTATTGCCACTCTTTTACATTAACAGAGAAGATAACATTTTAGATAATTTAAACCTTAAATGCAATAAAGCTATCCTTTGTTAATTATAGAAAACACAAGACAGGAGCAGACTTCTCCTCCATGAGAGGTGTAGTAGTACTAACCTAGCATTTTCTAATCCATTGCTTTGTTTCAAGGCAACACTTGTCAGCTTGGAAATTATGTCAATGCTCATATGACTAAGATTAAGCATGTCCATAAGCATCTACTCATACAAAACCAAAAGATCATCTCAGATTTAAAACAGTGCAATACTCAATGCCTCTCATCATCCAGAAATTCCAAATACGCTCAGAAGCCTAGAAGGCACCTTTCACAGTATAAGTGAACACAAAAATTCTTTCAAGTTACTTTTTCAGTGTTTCTTTCCAATATGGACAGCAGAAATAGCTTCACCCTTCACAAATATTTCATAAAAGAAACACGTACCATATTTGCTGCATTTTAATACAATACCACAAGAATTCTTCAAATAAGTGTTCTTCAAGTCAGAGATTACAATATCAAAATGGGATTTTTTTTAAAGGAAAAAAAAAATCTTTAACACAACAACTCACTTTTTTTTCTACACAATTTATATCACAGGAAACTTTTTTGCATGTCTGCTGATTGGCTGTAAAATGTTCATAACTTATCCCACAGACATACTGTATGGGTTCTTTGGTCAGCTTTTAATATCTGCAGAGATAACATCAATTTCCATTTGAGTTTCAGCAGAAGTTTCCTACTGAACTGCAACACAATGTTTACAGACAATTTTTAAGCCTAGAACTGCACTAAATGTAAACACCATTATCATTCCAGCAGTCAGGAACTACCACTTCTGTCCAAACTGCACAGTGGAAAGGATCCACCATTGGTCACATGCACTACCTGGCATCATTCTTGTACTAAAATAAGTAAGATAATCTGTAGCTGGAAAAAGCACAGCATTTTTCCCCATTTAGGAGAGTGAATTAAATGCATGACAATCTCAGCTCACCTGTAACGTTTCCTGAAGTTGACCTGACATATATCAACAAGAAACAGCTATCTACTTCCCTTGATTTCAGTGCCTTAGAATTATCAATTAGTTTTTCCCCACCCTGTTCAACACAAAATAAATAAATGACAAAAAACATCAGAAAATGCTTGCATATTAAGTATGTCTCCCTTTACTTCTCTTAGTACCAGACCTTAGATACAGTCTTTAGATCAGAAACATGTCATAATGCTTTCATTATGCAAACAAAAACACTAAGACTTTTTTTTGCCTCTCCACATTCTTGCAGCTGTTATTATGCAATGCCATCAGTGAGATGGAAACACAACATGGAAAATATTTATAGCATGCAACAAATATTTTGAATATTACATGCTCATTGCAGATATCAGAGCTAAGCAATGCAAAGTGTCTGTCTATAATCTCTTCAGCAACAATTTTTCCACACCTAAACAATCGGAGACACACTCCAGGCACAGAGCAAAAGAAAACAGATTCAAGCATCTGGATAATCTCAGAAAGCACTGAGACAACATTTTCTAAACAGCACTTGACTTTTCAACTGAAATATTTCAGATTGACATTATTATTCCTTGTCAAACATATCACACAAGTTCAAAACTTCATCACAAACCCTTTTTTCTCCAACAAATCCTACGCAATATTAAACAAATAAAAGATTAGTGACCAAAAAAAAGTGAATCTTTTGTACAAACAGTTCAATATTGAAAGATTTTCACTTACCTTGAGCTTGTCCACTGATCTGGTAACTCCACAGCAGCAGAATTGTTGCTAATATCCAGTGTGTCCACCCAGTTAATGTGACATGTCGTGGTCTTCCAGCCATTGCATTATTGGATGCTATATAAAGAAAAAATATTAGATGTTTAGTTATAACAGGAAATATACCTCAAGGTGAGGGGGAGAGTGAAGGATGTAAAACAGATAAAACACCACAAATTTCCTCAGTATGCATCCATCATTACTTTAATAAATACCCACCTGTAAAAGTGCTTTTAATTCAGAACCTCCCTTACTCTGTTTGTTCAAGACTGATCTCATAGGCTATTGCAAAATGGAAGTAAGTTGCTTTGAAAATGCTTGCGTTTCCCTTTTATACAGAGGTTTTAAGTTTCGCAGAAACAACAACACCAATACAGGTTCCAATCTTGCCCAGTTCTGGAGTCCTGAACAACAAAAGCTTCATTGAGTCACACAAAAGTTTTGCTGTGTAGTACAGCACAGTTCCAAGCTGCAATGTAGAACAACATTACCTTTGAGATTCTTCCTTTCCCACTTACTCTCTCACATGGAGGGAAGGAAGGCAATAGAAACTACAAGAGTTTTCTTGCTTGGGTCGTTTATTTTACTCTTTTTTTCTGCCATTCATTGTGACTCAAAAACCTCCACTTCTTCATTTAGTCAGTTGTCCAGTCAAGGTCATTCCGTTTTCTCATATAGTTCACGTAGCTGCTCAGAACTCGTGTTTTGAACAGCTCTAAACTGGCTAGTGAAACCAGTTCTTCTGCAGAGAAGAAAAAATCCTCAATGTTGCAAGTACCTTGATTTTCTCACTATGAGTTTGTTTTAAACTCTACTAGAACAGCTGCTATTTCTGCAAAACAGTGCCCTCCCTCGTAAGCACTTGATAGATTCTCCCTTTCCCCTCTAATTAAGGGCATATGGAGGGAAAAAGGGGAAGGGATGCTACAAAACATTGTTCGTTTGGAATTGCCTTTTTATCTTTCAGATGAAAGGGGGTGCAAATAAACTGAAAATGGTAGTCCCAAATAAAATATCTAGAACAATTAGTATGAATAATTTCCCTAAAAAGTTTTGGTTTTGTTTTTTTTTTTTTTGGGGGGGGGGGGATACTTGTTTTGTTTTCTTGCTTTGTTTTTTAAGCCCCTGAAAATTCAAAGAAGCAGGTTTGTAAATGCAGTATCTTAGAAAATAGTTTGAGGAAAGAAAATTCATGAAATAGAATAACAGATACATTTATAATTCTCAGTGTAAGCAAACAGATGGTGTTCAATTAGTTATTTACCTACTTTACTACCATTAATTAAAATCTGTAAGATAATTTTTAATTTCACTGACTACAGAAAGCTAGAGTTCCACAAAAAAAAAAAAAAAAAAAAAAAAAAAAAAGGTATTTTTATCTACAGCCCTGTTAACTGCAACATAAATATCACAACTAAGAAAGCATTAAGATAGTACATTTGAACCCCTCAGGGAGCCAGAAGTTTTTATTTCAAGATTCATAAATAGTGAACAGAGGAAGACAACTGTTTTATTTCTTATCTTGTGAAAGAGATAATAAAAAGTTACACTTAAAAAAGAAAATATATAACAATAAAAAGGTCAAATACATGCTGAATTAATGAGCAATTTGACACAATTTAATGCAGCTGTGCACATACAGAAAAAAATAAAAATACAACTACGTTTGCCAGATAAACAGCCAAGAGAAAATGGCAAGAGTACCTTTTTGCCATTTGTTGACAATTAGCTGTAACTAATTTAGAGTGAGCCAGGTGCAGTCAGTTGGCAGGAAATCAGCTAACATGGATAAATCTGTCATACAAAGGAGTATAGCGAAGTCTGAAATTATAGATAGTTATAGTTAACTATAGTTAAGTTATAGTTAAGTTAAGTTATAGTTAAGTTAAGTTATAGTTATAGATAAGGCTTTTACTGAACCAGTATGGGTGTGAAAGACTATGATATTTTCACTTGTGTTATCAGAGATTTATTGCTGACTCCAAAATCCAAAAATAAAAGCTAAAAATAAATGAACACAAAACATCCTCTAAAGTATTTGGAATCTTCTAATCATTGGGATTCACTCTTGTCTAAAGAAATACCAATGATATATTAAAACTTTAGCGATTCTAGTTTGTAAATTCAAAGCAAAAATAAACAAATAATAATAATATATTTTTACTGAATAAGTATATACGTACTTGAAAAAAGATTCTGATTTTCCTATATGAAAGTCCCTGGCACAGGCAAGCATCTTGAGATCCATGTAACCAAAAGCATAACCTGATGTGATGCATTTAAAAATAAATTTATCACTGAGGTTATGTGTTGCCTGTTATAAAGACTACATCTTTTAACCTCATTTCTGTTAGTGCATTACCTACTCCATTACAAACACAAGATCCCTCCAAGGGCCATCTGTGGAACCTGATATTGTCTGATGAGGACCTCACTGCAATATCAGGATTGTTTGTGCAGTTTAATGAAGAGTAACGATAAGGTTTTTCCTATTTAAATTCAGAAGCAACACAAGAACGGTGCAGCAACATCCGGATCACATCAGAGGTTTTCAGTACTATTATAGCTGGGGTAGAGTATTCCATATTTGCATGTCTAACTGGTAGCCACTGCATTCGTTCTTAGCAGGTGAGAAGTAACGAACTCCCACCTAAGACCTCTAAGAAGATAGGTGGAGGGAAACCAAACAGATAATCAGATACACCTGTCAGTTTGGAGATATCTGTGGCTCCAGTTAGATACTAAAAAGCGTTCACAAGCTTGGTACCTTACTAAACCATTACTAAATCATTAATTCAGTAACTTACAGGGCTTGCTTTCAGAGCCTTTCAAAACCTAAGTGTCCTGGTTTCAGCTAGGATAGAGTTAAATTTCCTCCTAGTAGAGTTAAATTTCCTCCTAGTAGTTGGTACAGTGCTGTGTTTTGGATTTAGGAACCCACAAGCTTTTTTTTTTTTTTTGCTTTTTTTTTTTTCTCCTCAATTCTCTTCCCCATCCCACCAAGGAGGGTGAGCAAACAGCTGTGTGGTGCTTAGCGGCCAGCCAGGTTAAACCACACAAGCTTTTTGGCTCCAAATGGGACTCAAACCTCTGAGGCTGAGTCTCATGCTCTACTAACTGAGCTAGTCAGCATAGCAGTTAGTACCCCTGCCTAGGTTTGATTCCCCAACGGGAAGCCCCCAAAGCACCTTCCCCAGCATGTTTTTTATGCACGCTACAGGGACTTTATCCCCCTCTACAGTATGTAACAAGTTTGATTGGGCAGGTCTGGCTCAGTTGGCAGGTCCCCTAGTGTTGACTAACCATGTGGCCTTTGCCAAATGTGCATCCCGATTTTTGAGTGTCCCAGCACCCTTTGCCTTCAGTATAGTCTTTAACAGTCCATTGTATCACTTGATTTTCCCGGAGGCTGGTGCATGATAGGGGATGTGGTACACCCGTTCAATACCACGTGCTTTGGCCCAAGTGTCTATAAAGTTGTTTCAGAAATTAGTTCCATTGTCTGACTCAATTCTTTCTGGGGTGCCATGCCACCATAGGACTTGCTTTTCAAGGCCCAGGATATTGTTCCAGGTGGTGTCATGGGGTACAGGATGCCGTGGTGCCTTCCACCATTGTAAGTACGTGGCGCTTGCCGTTGCGGGATTGAGGGAGCGTGATGTAATCAGTCTGCCAGGCCTCTCCATATTTATATTTCAGCCATCATCCTCCATACCAAAGAGGCTTTGACTGTTTGGCTTGCTTGATTGCACATGTTTCACAATTATGAATAACCTGTGTTATAGTGTCCATGGTCAGGTTCACCCCTCAATCATCAGCCCATCTGTATGTTGCATCCCTGCCTTGATGGCCTGAGGCGTCATGGGCCCATTGAGCTATAAATAATTCACCCTTTTGTTGACAGATCAGGTCTACCTGAGCCACTTCAATCTTAGCAGTCTGATCCACCTGCTGGTTGTTTCAATGTTCTTCAGTGGTCCGATTCTTGGGTACATGAGCATTTGCATGGCATACTTTTACAACCAGGTTCTCTACCAGGGTGGCAATATCTTGCCACAATGCAGCAAATGGGTTTGTCCCTGTACTGCCAGTTCTGCTTCCATTGCTGCAACCACACCCACAGGGCATTTGCTACCATCCATGTGTGAGAAACAAAGTTGTGTTTTTGCAGTAGAATCTGTTTTTTCAGTGGAAAATTCCACTAACCTTGCATATTCATAAGTGATTGTGTAGGCATGACAGTGGCATAGAAGTGAGGAGTATGTTAAGCAGATAAGGGGAAGGTCCCAGTGTCCCAAAATAAGGAGGGTAACTAAGAAAAAACATGACAAGCAGTACAAAATCATTAAAACCAAAAAATCACAGGCCCTTTAGTCACAAGAGAAGGAGAAAAAAGGAAAAGGAAAAATTAATGGTTGATCAAATAAAATTGTACATATATGCTATAATAATACGCATTGAGTAGTTTGTGAACCTGTAGTACTCAGCCACTGAGGAAATCGGAGAGGCATCAAGTGTCGGGTAATAGGGAATATAAGGTTATGATATACTTTTACTGTGCGCTCTTATTTGCAGGATACTCGCCATTGCAATCACAAATAAAATAGCTTCACAGAAGAACCTGTCTGAAAAAAAAAAAAAAGTAAGATTTTTCTCACAATTTGGGTTCTCCTCTGGGGTCTTGTTGCCTACCAGAGAGTTACGGCCACCACAGACAGGAACGTGCACCCCGCTGATTTCAGTGGTCCCATTGGGGGTGGTGGGTTGTCTTGGGATGGCCAACAAATGACCGAGACTCTTAAACTGAAGACAGGCTCTGCGAAGCACTGGGGAGAAGGGAGATCAGTAGGCAGAGGCACAATTGTTGGAATAGACCCGGTAATTCCATGCAAGGACCACGCTAAGACAAGCTTTCCTGTATTGCCTTGGGGGTCTGGGAGACTCATGTGGAGTGTGAATGAGACATTGATGTGAAGTGAGTGCGGAGTCCCAGTCTGTGGTTCCATAGTCCTGCAAGGGGTGTAGCTGGAGACAGACAAAGTGAAAGATGGAAGGGCGAAAGGGAATCTCAGTGAATTAGGAGCTGGAGCAGTGAGAAACAGAGAAACAAGCTGGGGGCACCTTCCCCCATCCACCCTCTTCCACCTCTTCGCTTCCCCAAGTGGCATGGGAGGGCTGGGAGTGGAGGCTGCAGTCGGCCCATGGTGCTTTGTTCCCACCTCTCCTTGGGATCTGCAGGGAGGTTTCTCTCTCCTCGCTCTGCCAGCTGCTGTTATGCATCAGTTTTGTTTTGTTTTGTTTCCTTTTCTTGGATGTGCTCTCACAGAGGCAAACTGCACTGTTCATGGCTCGGCTCTGGGCAGCAGTGGGCCCCTTTGGAACCGGCTGAAACTGGCCCTTATCTAACATGAGGTAGCTGCTGGATTCTTCTCACAGAGGCCACCACTGAACATAAACCCAATACATGGAGGCAGATAGGTCATTGCTGACCTGTAATCTATTGGGGCTTAAATTAACTAATGAAAACCTTAATGTGATGGTGATATGAGACTGAGATGACAGTGCTACTTTTTGGGGACACCAGGCTGAGACTAAGGATAAAATGATCACTGGGCAATTACTGTATGTACCTGAGGCAGGGACTAACTTGATGGGAAGTTATTTGATGATGAAATTGGACATTCAAATAGTAAATTGTTAGATTGGAATAACTGTGTTTTTACAGGGGTGCTCTCAGACCCTGAGAGCAAAGACATATTCGGCTTTGAGTGGAAAGACCCTGAAACAGAGCAGAAGCAATAATACAGATGGACAGTTTTATCTCAGAGGTTTAAAGGGCCACTGAATTTCATAGAATTGTAGGGGTTGGAAGGGATCTCAAGAGATCATCGGGTCCAACCCCCCTGCCAAAGCAGGTTCCCTAGAGCACATTGCCCAGGTAGGCGTCCAGCTGGGCCTTGAATATCTCCAGAGGAGACTCCACAACTTCCCTGGGCAGCCTGTCACCCTCACCGTGAAGAATTTATTTTACATGTTGGTGCAGAACTTCCTGTGATCCATTTTGGGGCCATTGCCCCTTGTCCTGTCCCCACAAACCACTGAAAAGAGGTTGGCCATATCCCTCTGTCTCCCACACTTAAGATATTTGTAAACATTGATAGTATCCCCTCACAGTCTTCTCTTCTCAAGGCTGAACATGCTCAGGTCTCTCAGCCTTTCCTCACAGGGGAGATGCTCCAGGCCCCGTATCATCTTTGTGGCTCTCCACTGGACTCTTTCCAGGTGATCCCTGTCTTTTTTGTACCGGGGAGCCCAGAATTGGACACAGTACTCCAGGTGAGGCCTGACCAGGGCAGAGTAGAGGGGGAGGATCACCTCCCTTGACCTACTGGCCACACTCCTTTTTATGCATGCCAGGATCCCATTAGCCCTCTTGGCCATCAGGGCACACTGCTGGCTCATGGTCAACCTGTCATCCACCAGGACCCCCAGGTCCTTCTCCTCAGAGCTCCTCTCTAGCAGGTCATCCCATAGCCTGTACTGTACTGTATTTTGGCAAGTTCTAGAACAATTTTTGGAGCAATTCTAACCTCCAGAGGATGTGTTACTGTTCAATATGTGGATGATCTTTTATTGTCAGGACAGAAGAAAACAGTTGTGAAGAAAGCCACTAACAAGCTACTAAACTTTCTGGGAAAACAGGGCTTGAGAGTATCAAAAAATAAATTACAATATATGGAAAGAGAAATCAAGTATTTAAAGCATCTAGTGTCTGAAAGTACCCACCAGAAAAGCAGATATTTAGTGAAAAAGTGAGAGAAGTTTTAACGGATTTAGGAGCCACAGAGTCTGAAGGAAAATGGCTACTTCCTGATGATGAATAAAGTGCTAAAGAGGCAAATACTAACTGTTTTACATCAAGGGAGTCATTGGGGAATTTAAGCAGTGTGTGACACTGTGCTATGGAGATATGTATGTGTAGGAACATATACACTCTGGCTAAATGAGTATGCAGGAGTTGTGTCAAAAGGAAAATAAAATTATCCATAGTCAGCCCAAAGGGGGGTGAGAACCAGGAATTCAACCCTTCCAAAGTGTACAAGTAGATTTTATAGACCTCCCTTGAGTAGGTAGATTTAAATACTTATTACTCTTAATCAATCATTTGTCAGGGTGGCTGGAAGTTTTCCCTTCAGCATCTGCTACTGCGAGCATGGTAGATAAAGTAATTCGAGAAGAGCTAATTCCCAGGTATGGAATCATTGAGAATATTGACTCTGATCAAGGAAGTCACTTTACATCACAAATATTGCAAGAGCTAATGCGGACTCTAGGAATTAAATGGGAATTTCACACTCCTTGGCATCCTTCGAGTTCTGGAAGGGTGGAACGAATCAGACAGTAAAGATGTAATTAACTACGTTATGGAAACTTGGCTCCCCTGGACAAAGTGCTTACCACTTCTACAAACTTGAACAGCATCAAAAAAAGATATGGGACTTTCACCATATGAAATATTATTTGGATTGCTGTAACTGGGCAGAAGGGAATTACCTCAATTCAAGACAAAAGATGCTTTTCTTAAAAACTACATACTCGGGCTGTTGTCCTCTTTGACATCTCTCAGGACCCACGGATTGTTAGCTCAGACCCCACCCTTGGAAGTCTTGATTCATCCATTCCTAGTAGGAGATTGGGTTCCGATACAGACATGGAGAAAATCAAAGCTGCAACCTGAGTGGGCCGGACCATTCCAAGTGCTCCTGACTACTGAGATAGCAGACAACGGCTAAAGGGTGGAATCATTATACCTGGGTAAAAGCATCAGTTAACCCTGAAACTTGAGAGACTGCCTTAACAAAGACTTTTGAAGTTAGAACTGTCAAAACTAACTATAGTAAAATTGTAACTAACTACTCCTTAGAAGAATTCCTAATGAATTATGGATAAAAGGGATTGAATTACACAGAATCAGAGTGTTTTCAGGGAACACTCCCTCGAAGTGGGAGAAAAAGAAAGGGGGTGGGGGGGTATTCAATCCCCACCAGAAGAATCCTTATTTGTTTGTGATTTTTACTGACTCTGTGAATACTGGGCGCAGAGCCCCGCGCCGCGCCCCGCCAGCCGCACACCCCTGCACACGCCGCTGCCCCTCCCTGCTCGCCGTGGGCACCGCCCTCCCGGGGGCTGTTCCTAGGCAGAGGGCCTGGGCGCAGGCGCCGTGGCCCTGGCAAAGCCCGCTGCGCTGGTGGCGCTGCTCTCCTGGGCCGCTCCTGGCGAAGCGAGGGCCATAGGTCCCCCTGTAACGCGTGGTCGGCCGCTGGGGCTATGCCGGCTCTGAGGCGGCTGGCCTCGACTACTGAGCATGTAGTCATGCGCAATGTAACTGTTATTGAGGACCCACAGAGCCAAAGCCCCCCCTGAGACCCCACGCAGAATTAAGAGGACTCCAGATAATCCTCTAGTAAAAAGAAACAGGGCATTTCACTGTTTGGCAAGGTGGAAAAAGCTATTGTAAATATTTCAACTATAACTGAAGAACTAGAAAATAACACCCTGGATGTAGTCCAGGCACTACACAAGGAGGTAACAAGTTTGTCAAAAACAGTGCTCCAGAATCGAATGGTATTAGATTACTAGCCTCAGAAGAGGAGGAGTGTGCACTGTAATTAGTTGTGGAATCAGAGAATAATTAAGGTTGGAAAAGGCCTTCAGGATCATCTGGTTTAACCATTACCCCACCACCAATATACACCCACTAAGCCATGTCCCCAAGCACCAGGTCCAACTTTTTCTTAAACAACACCAGGGACAGTGACTCTACCACCTCCCTGGGCAACCCATTCCAATGTCTGACTGCTCTTTCTGAGAGGAAATGTCTCCTAATTTCTAACCTAAACCTTCCCTGGTGCAACTTGAGGCCATTCCCTCTAGTCCTATCACTAGTTACCTGTGAGAAAAGGCTGACCCCCAGCTCCCCACACCTTTCTTTCCCACAGTTAAAGAGAGCAATAAGGTCTACTCGAAGCCTCCTCCAGACTGAACAGCCCCAGTTCCTTCAGCCACTCCTCATAGGACTTGTGTTCCAGGCCTTTCACCAGCTTCTTAGCCCTTTTCTGGACATGCTCCAGGGCCTTGATGTCCTTCTTGTAGTGAGGGGCCCAAAGCTGAACACAGTACTCAAGGTGCAGTCTCACCAGAGCTGAGTACAGGGGGACGATCACCTCCCTGCTCCTGCTGGCTGCACTATTCCTGATATATGCCAGGATGCTGTTGGCCTTCTTGGCCACCTGGGCACACTGCTGGGTCATATCCAGGTGAGCATCAATTAGCACACCCAGATCCGTCTCCTCTGCACTGCTTTCCAGCTACTTTCCCCCAAGCCTGTGGCACTGCATGGGATTGTTGTGGCCAAAGTGCAGGACCTGGCACGTAGCCATATTGAGTGGCTAAGTGCCAGGTCCTCCCATTGGCCTCTGCCCATTGACCCAACCTGTCCAGGTCCCTCTGCAGGGCCTTCCAACCCTCCAGTAGGTCGATACTTCCTCCCAACTTGGTGTCATCTGCAAAATCACTGAGGATACACTCAATTCACTCATCCAAATTGCCAGTAAAGATATTAAAGAGGATGGGCTCCAACACCAGCCCCTGGGGAACATCACTGGTGACCAGTCACCAGCTGGATTTCACTCCGTTCACCATCACTCTTTGGGCCTGGCTGTCCAGACAGTTTCAGTTTTTAACCCAGCAAAGAGAGTACCTATCCATGCCATGGGCTGCCAGCTTCTCCAGGTGAATACTGTGGGAGACTGTGTCAAAGGTTTTGCTGAAGTCTAGGTAGACTACTTCAACAGGCTTTCCCTCATCTACCTGGCAGGTCACTCAGTAATACGAGATGAGGTTTGTCAGGCAGGACTTGCCTTTCATGAACCCATGCTGACTGGTCCTGATCCCCTGCCCAAGACAGCTCTCTACCACCACATGTCCTTCTCTGCTCCTGAACAGGTCTAGCAGGGCACCCCCTCTGGTAAGCTTACTAACCAGCTGAGTCAGGAACCTGTCTTCCACATACTCCAGGAACCTTCTAGGCTGCTTCCTCATGGCTGCATTGTATGTCCAGTATATGTCTGGGAAGTTAAAGTCCCCCATGAGGGCAAGCACTGGCAACTGAGCAACTTCCACCAGCTGCTTATAGAATGCCTCATCCATCTCTTCATCCTGGTTTGGTGGTCTATAACAGACCTTCCACAGGATGTCAGCCTTGTTGGCCAACCCCCTGATCCTTGTCCACAAGGACTCTACCTTTTTGTTCCCAACCTTGATCTCAAAAGCATTGAAACGCTCTCTAGGAGAGCCAAGCCATCATCCCTCCTTAGTTGCCTCTCCCTTCTGAGGAGCTTGTAGTCATCCATCACAGCATTCCAGTCATGGGAGTGGTCCCACCAAGTTTCAGTGATGGCAATTAAGTCATAGTTTGCCTGCCTCACAATGGCTTCCCATGACTCCTGTTTGTTGCATATGCTGCGTACATTGGTGTAGATGCACTTGAGTCATGCCATCGCCCTCAACCATGGGACTGTTCCCCAGGCTCATCTCTATCGAGTCTAATTTCACCCCCCATCTCCCTTCATACCTAGTTTAATGCCCTCTCAGTGAGCCCTGCCGGCTCCCAGGCTAGATTGCATTTCCCTTTTTGGCACAGGTGGGACCCATCAGCAGCCATCAGGCCAGGTGCTGAGTAAACCTCCCTATGATAGTTAAACAGAAAGTTCCTGTGGCAGCACCAGCCTCTCAGCCATGCATTAATTAGCCAGGCCTTCCAGGTCCACTCAATATCCCTCTCTACCACTGAAGGGACAGAGGAAAACACCACCTGTGCACCCTCTCCATCCAGTAACTGCCCCAGTCCCCTGAAGTCCCTTATGATAGCCTTCAGGCTTCTCTCAGCAATTTCATTGCTGCCAGTCTGAATTATCACTAATGGGTAATAATTGGAGGGGAGAACAAGGCCATGAAGTTTCAAGTTTCATTACAAGTTTCCTGGTAATGTCCCTGACATAATGTCCCTCTCTTCCCCTCAGAAGGGTGTTGCCTACTACTATTACCCATCTTTCCTTCTTGTTGGAGGAAATCTTGAGGCGTGGAGTAGACTTCCTTGCCCTAGACAGCCTCCTGTGTAGACACTCCCCCACATCCTCACCACCCTGTCCCTAGAGCTCCAGGGTCTCAAATGTATTTTGTAAGGGCACCTGGGGAAGCAAGGCGGGTAGGAAGGGAGCTTACTTGCGACACCAGACAGGGACCTGCTTCCATTCCTCTTCATCTCTCAGGTCCCCTCCCTCTGCCCGAGAGCAACAGGGCAGGGGGTCCACCACTATTTGGGGTGTGTTGCCCCAGTGCTTTTCTCTCAGGCATGGCAAGGAGTGACTCCACCAGTAAAAGTAAAGACACTCGCAGAGCGTCCTGGGGTGTGGCTCGAACCTGCGACCTTGGCGGGTGAGGGGTGCAACCACTAAACTATGGACAGCCCCTCCACAATTCTCTCACTCATCCCAGAGGGGAGGGAGGTGAGGGTGAGCGAATGGCTATGCAGTGCTTAGCTGCTGGCTGGGTTAAACCACTACACTAAGTACCTATCGATTACTCTATACTCTCTGATTAAAATTTAAAGTGAAAAATGTCAGTATTTTTTAAATCTTTTTGTTTGTTTGTTTTTCCATCAGATTAATGCTATGAAGAAAACAATACATGTATAGTGCTAAGAGGAACAAAAATGGCCCACGGGCATACTGTAACTATGAATTAATGATATTTGAATGAAGGCCAATATGTTTTAAGGTATTTAGCCTTAAGAAATCAAATTTAGCTTCAAATCTTTTGTGTATGGAAAATTCTCAGCTTCATTTTTGTGACACACTCTGGATTCTCGTAGCAACTTCATTAAGATTGAAAAGTTTGGGGTTTGTTTTTCTTCATCCCAAACAGAAAAAAAAAAAAAAAAAAAAAAAAGCAATAGAAAGTCTAATTCTTGGATGGCTTGATGGCTTTAGCTTTTAAGATCTTTCTAGAAGTTGTTCAAATTCAAATAGCAACTGATAGAGGATTTGATTACATCACCGTAGAGAGAAGCTAGTTGTTGGAACTATAAGAAGAGGTTCTGTTGCCACCAACAATTCAAAAAAAAAAAATATTTCACAAATGACCAAAGAAAAATCTTTGGTGTTGTTGTTGCTGTTTATCTTCTGGTGTTGCTGCCTCCAGGGTTCACATTTTCAAGCCTTTCTGAAAACTGCAGCAAAATTCAGTCTAAGAAGCCAAGAATGGTAGGGCAATGCATTTATCATTAAAACAGAACTTTGGGAAAAAAATAGAAAATATCAAAGAAACAAAACCAGAAACCTCTTAAATCAGGTATGTACTTTCTTGAAAGAAAATGAAATGCTGCATGGTGAAATGTCAACATCTGGCTTAGCCTTGTTGGCCAACCAAGACCAAAAAAACTATTTTTTTCCAAGACCAAAAAACCTTTCAAACATCTATGTATAACATATTATACAATATCAACGGGATTTGGTTAAGTTTGAAATAGTCAGCTCTACTTGCAGAAGTCTTTCTTGCATGCCTATTTATTTATAAACCTTAATTTTCTCATTCAAAACATCCCTGCATACAGTCTCCTACAGGTTATGGTTAGAATCTATCACATGAGTAGCTTTGGCACAGGAGACAAGGACTCCAAAGTCATTTAGTCCTCCACATTCCGCCCTGGACTGTATCCAGCCCTGCTTTCCCCCTGCTGATACATGAACAGAGCTCTCATTACCTATTACCATCCAGTAGCATCTATCACCAGAAAACACCGTTTACCAGCATGTCCTTGCCATGCTATAAGTTTACACATGAGCATACATACTTTGTGTGGCTGTATAGGTATTTCTCAACAACTGAAAAATGTTCTCCACCAATACGCAAAGTCTGACCCAGTGTATTCCAAGCAATGTAAGCTCTGCTGAACAAGGACAGTGTATCAGCTTTGTATCAATCCTAAAAGAAGAATATCCATTTTCAGTTATCACTGTTATTTTTGTCTTTAAGTGTTTCTGATTCATGAAAGAGAACAAAAGAAAGGAGTAAATACAACTGTGACCAATAAGCATAAGTTGCCTAACTACAATCATTCATACAATCTACTTTTGCATTAACAGTACAAAATCAATATAATTGACTTTTGTTCCCTAAAACCATTTGTTTTGTTTTTCTTTGCAATCTCATACACTAAGAAATTAACTTAGAATGCATTAAGAAATTCCAGATAACTGGCTCTGTCAATACAGCATGAAGGATGAAGAAAAACTGAGTAGAAGAGTAATATATTTTTCACAAAATATTGGATCCCATGAACAAGTTAATGATGTTTGCAAGGGAAAAAATGTGAGAACCAAAAGTTTTCAAGTTGGTGAGTGATAATAATGGTGCCGTCTATTGTGCATCCATCACACTGAAGTGCTTGACACATATTTTGGACTGTTTTCATGCATTTTCTTTATGATGACTAATAGTGGCATTGCACCATCTGAAAAAGCAGCCCATCACACAGAGAAAGGTATATTAAATTAAATTCACATGATAACAACTTTGATCTCAGAAGCACATGGAGAAAATACCCAAGTGTTGGAACTAAAAATTGTGAGAAATACCCATTTCTAAGAGGAGGGTCCGTAACAAACAGAGAACAAGGAGTAAGGACAAAATGCACTGCCTGAACACAAGTGTCCGTCTTGAGCAACCACTATTCTGATATCTTTTCCCCTTATCATAGAAAGAAAGCAAAATCAGCATAGAGACACTTCACTAGTGGCTTTTTGTCTGGTGGCACTTCACTAGTGGCTTTTTGACTGAAAGTGGGACTTCCAAGACTCTCAAGGTGGCCAAAGCAATGCAAAGATGTTTCATAACAAGCATGCTTACATGGACAAATTTTACTTTGCTGCTTAGGAGGATGTAGAATTACTATGGCTCAGATGATAAACTCTAATTTCATCTCTTTGGAGGTGGAATTTTACAAGGGAAATCAATATTTTGGGGGGTACACTCTTTACTTTGACTCAGCCAGAAGACATGGGGGTAGGAAAAATCCCTACCCCCAGCAGATGAATGGGCATAGTGACAATGTACGCGAGTGCCATAAAGTATATTTAATGACTAGAAATGACTCTCAGATATTGGGAGATATCATACACAATCAGAAATGGTAAATTGTTGCTAGAACTTGCTTGGGAAACCTTGCAGCCCTGCTCATTCCTGGGAGCACAGAAACAGAGTCACACTACAGCTTCCCAACATGGGAACAGGGCTGCAGAAATGAATTGTTCTGTCAGGCTTGCAGGTCATAATGGAGTGTACCTAAGGGATTAGAGATGGCAGTCTGATTTGTGGACCAGCTCAGCTACATATAAGTAGTGTGGTGAAGTCTTCATGAAAGTCTGCCACCTTTCTTAACAGCAAAAATATGAATAATTGAGCCTCAGTTGTACTGTTTGATATGTTGTTATTACCAAATCTGCCTGAGAGCAAGTTTAGTCCCTACTGGTTTTTCCTTTTCCTTTTTTTTTCCTTACAGTTATAAATGGACATAATAATGTTGTACAACTGTTTAGAAAAATTGTAAGCTGAATTACTGAATACGTTCCAGTGAAGAGATTTGATCAAGACTTAGTAACTTAGTATATGTTTTTTTTACATTGTTATCATTATCAATTACTGTTGGCATAATAACACTTGTATATCCCCCTACTTAAAATTATCTTGACGGGCTTGAAAAAAAATCCAGGACAGAGTAAAATTGAAGAATGGGAACAGTCAAAAATTCACCTAATTTTTTGAATGGAAGCATGAACAGAGATGGGAACAATCGGTTAGTTTTTTTCCTGTTATGTTTGTACGTAAAATCCAAGTAGCCCTAAACCCCAGTGCAATAAGATAGTTAACGTTCCACCCGTACCAGTAATATCATACCTTATGTATTCAGAAAGCACACGATTTACCAAAAAGCGTTTTGAGAGCAGTCTAGCAGTTTTCAATACTTCTTGGAATTGCACATCTTTTTAAAGGATAAATCTCAAAAGTATAGCTGTCTGGGCTTGTTAAGGGTAAAAAGCATGGTAACTAATACATTTTAAAATCCTCTAGAAATTCTTTGAATGACTTTCCTATGCATAACAATGTTAAAACTAATGATTTAAAAGACCTGAAACTTTGGGGCTGAAAATATCTATCTCTAAGGCCAGATGCTTGCTGCCTGTGAGCTGCAAAGTTTTGTTTTGTTTTGTTTTGCCTTTTTCATCCGAATTCCAGAGAAATTGGTACATTAAATCTATCTTTCATCCAGTATTTTATATATCTAATTCTAGTCTCTAGCTATAGTATTTCTGTGACAGAATCATCTTGTTTATGGAGTGGACAGGGAAGGAAATGTTTCTGCAGACATTGTTTTGGATTTGTTTCTGGGGGGCATTTGCCTTATGTTTAAAATAAAAACTTAAGCATCCTTGGAGGCCTTGGTTTTAGAAGCTGTCATAACAAAGAAAGTAAAGCTACTTTCCACATCATTGTTTAAATTGGTAAGAAAGGGAGAAAACATTACACTGAAAATCAACATAGTCTACCCTGAATTTAATACTACGGTTTCCCCATAGCATCCTAAATTCTAGAGGCCCAGCCATGATCTGAATCAAACCCCATGAAACTGTGAGGTGCCAGGTAGAGCTGATTAAGAAATTCTGCTGATTGAGAGAAGGCCAGCAGACAAAAGAGGAAAAAAGTTAAAAAAAAAAAAAAAAAAAAAAAAAAAAAAAGTAATCAATGCTTGAGCATTAGTACAGTGTAATAAAAGCAATAGCTCATTTTGAAACCTTGACTGAGTTTATTTTGGACTAATAGCATTATTTTTCCTCTTGCACCTAAATTTAACCCCTACTGTCCAGTTACGCTTTTCCATGTTGTCCAGTATAGGTGACTTGTGCCTTGGCTCAAGTTATAGCCACATTTCTTGTCTCTCTTTCACAAAGACTGCTACTCTTCTTTCTAAAGTACTTTCCTCTAAAGTTAAAGTAAGTTAAGTATGCAAATATGCATTAGTAGGATATTAGACTTATTAAATACTGCAACTGTGATACTCAGATAAGTAGGTGTGCAGGCTCCAGTTATTTCCAAAGGAGCAGACTCACAGACTTTCCTTCTCACAAAATATTTCATCAGTAGAGGCTTCATAAGTGGTCATTGTTCTTCATAATTTCTAGCTGACCCTGAAACGGGTTTTAGACCCTCCAACTACTCCAGCTACAAAGTTAAACAGCTAGGCCCCTGAGCTGTAGGTATTCCTAAGCATTTTCAATGAGCTAAACCATTAATCTATTTCCCACATTCATTAAGATCAGTTCTTCCACAGAGAAACCCAAATATTCCAAGGGGATTGATGTCAGATAAACCTTTTCTCCACTGCTCAACTAACTGACAGAAAAACACCAGCTCAAAACATTCTTTAAACAGATGACTTGGCTTCCATTTTTATAGGTACATTAGGCAATTTCAATTCTACTTGTAAAAGAGTCTGATGACCTCTCTCAGTTGTGAAACTGTGTTAATTTTAGCACATATAAGAAGTAGTCAATGAAGGACAAAAGAAAGTAATAGTATCCATCTAGTACTTGAACTTACACAAAAATTTACATTTGAAACATAAACTTAACCCCAGTCTAGTTTAGTAAAACCTTATTAAGAAATAGCGTAATCCATTAAGTTATTTCTTTTCCTTATGATTTCTACATGTGATTGGATAAAGGATTGTTGTTGTTGTTTTCCACAATTATTCTGAAGTTTCTTTACAACCTGTTTAATTTAGGAATTATGCAATAAAGGAATCATCAGTATAGACATTTTTCTCTGTGTTAATTTGGAGATTTTTACTGTCTTCAGCACAGATACATCTCGTTCATGCTGAAGTCAGAGAAAGTTGTGTAACTGAAATTCATCAATCCTCAGAGAAACAGTACACTGTGAATAATCTGTCAGGAGTTTGAGCAACATGTAGATCAGGTGGCAGTCTACAAACATGTAAAGGTTATTTAAGAGAAGAAAAACACACATATATATCTAATTTCTGCCTGTTAATTAAAAATAAACCTACAAGCCCGTGTTATTTTGTGCTTTCCTTAATAGTAGGAGACTTCAGTTGCAAATAGGTTTTTAATGCTAAGAAAGACTGGCAATTGAATGTACATTATAAGTGTTAGTTTTATCAATGTCCTTATGAAAATACTGTGTCCCTATGAATCATTCTTATTTCTCTGACATGTTTTATACGGCGTCTTGGATGGGCAAACACCTCCTACTGGCATTGAATTTGATCTGCAGTAGAGTACACTTACTTCTCACTGCCCAGAATGAGACATGAGACAAGTGAATCAATCCCTTTCATAAATTTGTCTCTGTACTTCTGGATTACACTGTGTGTAGAGACCAAAAGCAACCACCTGTACACTTGCTATCTCCAGCTGCATCAAAGTGCCTGAGAAACAGAGTGTAACACATACCAGTCATACACGAGAGCCTGGAATGTGATATGTGACATGTAATTCAACAATTAACTTCCATTAATCTCTATAATGTTAGGAATAAAATACAGTTGATTTTCCACTAGTGTTTTAATTTATTAACTATGCATATTGTAGGTCAAATCTGAAATAAATGACCCAGTATCAACAACTTTAAGCAATGAGCCATATCTTTGTCTTGCAGGATAGTTATTTCCCTGGATTTACAGCTGGTGCCCTGGCTATTCTTGACCCAAGATTTTACAGTTAAATTAGAGATTATTTCTTCAATCCTAAAGGCCTACGTAAGTTTCCGTCTTGAGTATTAATGTTTCTTCTTGACCATAAATTCTTGATCTATACAGGTATGCTTGCAATGGATACCTTTCCTCCTATCCATAGGAAACATTATCCAAAGTTATGGAAACTGCAAATGAAAGGCTATGGTGTGTTGTTTGCAGAGAGCTTCAATTTACAAGGTTAGGTTTTCTGTGGTGAAACATGCCTATGCTGAAGTACCATCAAGGTCATTTGCATTTGTATTACTTTCCCCAAAGCTAATTACAGCTATTTTTATTGCCTAACTTTTTCTTACTATTAACATCAACATAATTGAATATACCATGCTAGTCCCAGACTAATAAAGGAAGTCAGCAATTTCCAATTTACATACTGCACTCTAATACCTTTTATGAGCTAATCTGTTTTGTATATTGTAATCTGTAATTTAAAATAAAAGACTTTGGCGTTTTTATGCACTAAACTGTCCTTAAAACGAGACGAATGACCAGAACTCCTACTGCCCCCTCCAGATGAGCATTTGACCAATTCCTCCCCGCGCTTTGCCACGAAGGGAAGCGCAGAGCAGCCCAACGGGGTGCACAAGGCGCCAGATGCCACCTCCCCGACCCCCCCGTCCCGGCAGCTGCGTCGCCCCCGTCGCTCCCCGCCCTGCCCTGTCTCTTCCAAGGGAAACGATCCTCCTGAGCTACTTTCCTGGCAGCACCTTCCTCCCCCTCCTTTTCCTCCTGCCGCCCCTTCCCCTCCCCGAGCCGTGGGGCAACCCCGGCTCTTACCTGGGCATCCCCGCAGGCAGCCGGGAGCCCACCAGCCCCAAAACGCGGTGCCGGGGGGCGCCGGCCGAAGTTTATCCGGGAAGGGCGGCGGGCAGGTCCTGCCGAAATTAAAGAACCAGCCCCAAGCCCACGGGGCCCGCGGTGGGCAGCTGCCGCCGCGCAGGCAGAGCAAGCCCGCTCGCTCTGTCGAAACGGGAGAAAGGAGAAGGAGGAGGGCGGCGAGAGGACGGCTTGTGGCGGTGCAGCCCTTGCATCCGAAGGGAGGAGTTAGCGGCACGGCCGGCCGTGCTCCCCGGGAAGGGGATCCTGCCCTCCCGCAGGATGCACGGCGGGCGGCGGCTGCGGCACGTCGGACAGCGGCTGCAGCACCGCGGACAGAGGCCGCAGCACCGCGGACAGCGGCTGAGGAGTCCCCCTGGACCCCGGGACACCCCCGGGCATCCCTCCCGGGAACCGACCGAGGGGCTCCCGATAGACACCGCCGGCTGCCCAAAGAACTGGCCAGAGCCCAGCAAGAGCGGTGCTCACCAATTTTATCTTGTTGCGCAGAGGTCGAATGCACCAACACCGACTGGTAAATTTCATTAAGCTGATCCTACGGCTGAAGACATTGAGATAGGGAGGTTATGAAATGGGTGATGTCACGTACACACAAGCCGATCCGTAGCAAACCCCACATTGGGGTACACCTGACCCATGGGATCACCTTCCGTCTCATTTCCTTTCCCCCTCCTTGTTCCGTGGGTGTAAGTGCAGTGCCTCAAGTGGCACCTTATTTAGCTTGGCTGTCAACTCTGGAAGCTTTCATGGGCCTCACCCAAACAGTGAAGTTTGATTTGAGGTCCTCCAGATTTAGAATATTGCTATAGTGAATGTAATACCTCAAAACAGAGAAGCATGGTTTAATGAGGAGCAGTCAATACAAACCGTGTGTGTAGAACTAGTCATTTTGTATAAGCAGAGATGAGTGTTAAACAAATGGGATAAGCATTGACATCTTAGGATCCCCAGGTGGAAGGGAGAGACTGCACCTTTTGTAAATCTCAGAGGAAAAAAAAAAAAAAATAATCCAGAAATGAAATACTTGTTATTACCTCCAGTGTTCATACAATATTAAACAAGCGTTTTAGGTGTTGTGGAATATGTGTTACTACAGGAGCACAGCTAAGTTATTCTGGAAAATAAAAATTGATATATGAATTTGAGAAAGGAAATTTCCATTACTAATTATTCATGCAAACAGTAAACAAACAGAAACCACATCTTGCTGGTTTTGAGATTAGGAAAAAAAATAAATTAAAGGAAGGCTTGGGGAAAGATCATCAATGATCAAGAGAGACAGGAGGAAGGTAAGGTGAATCTTAAAAACAGTACATGACTTCAGTTCATCAAAATGTATATGATCTATTTATGTGCGTGCTTTCTCTAAATGCATGTACGACATGAGAATACAAACTACAGCTGTGGAAATGGAAATGAGTATGAAAGGTTGATTGGATGGAAAACCTGTGAAAAAATACTCAGATTTCTAAAAAAGCACTAAACTCTTTGTGACAGCTCATACATTTTCTACCTAAAGTAAAAGGGCTATGAGAACTGAAAGGCTGAGCTGATTTTTTAATTATTATTATAATAATTAGCATTAAATAGATTAAAGGAATCATTTAATATATACCAATATCTACAAACAAATAGTCAAAAAATTGCTCAAAAAATATTTTTAACCCAGCTTAGCAAGAAATAAAACACAGAATGGAAAATATCCAAGTCCCCTCAGCCTTCCCAAGATCTTTACTGCTTAAAGTATATTCTAAAATTCCCTCTTGTTCCACTGAGCTTTTTATTCAGTAGATAAGAAATTATATATATATACACATATATATACATTAATATACATCTATATGTATACATACATGTCAAGACCTAGTGCCAGTAATTTATGACACTTTGTAAAATGGAGCAAAAGCAGAGGAAAGATCGATCTTGAAAACACAGGATTCGAGATGTAGACAATAATACAAGGTTATAAAAAGCTTTACAGAGCAGTAACACACTTAAAATCTTCTCATGCAAGCTTTCCCAACAACAGCCTGAAAGCAGGTGTGCCAATTAGTCTGGTCACAGATTGTGCAGTGAAGACAGAGGCCTCTTTAGTGAAAGTGTCTTGGAGCATATCCAGTACCAGTACATGACAGTGGATATGACACTGTCAAAATCAAGGCTGCTATGGCTTCATATTCATAAGTCACCTTGCTATACAGATGGTCTGAGAGATGAAGCATGGAGGAAGAACACTAAAATGCTAGTGGCAGAAGTCATGAACTGATTGTGGCCAACTGCACAAAGCAACATATGACATAGCCTGCTGTGGCAGAGAAGAGTTCCTTTGCATCCCTGTGCTTACGACAAATTCAAACGGCTTGTTTAGGGCAATGAACAGTTTGGTATGCTCAGTTTTCAGGATAATCAAATCCTTATGGTTAACATCTGACAGTGCAGGTAAGATTGCTCTAATGTGGACTCTTGGCATCTGGGGTTTCAATGCAGTTTCTACAGGAAAAAAAATTGCTCAGGTAGTACAGATTAAAGTTAAGTAATGGTCAAACGGTTAAACATTATTAGAGACTGGGTAGTGATCATCTTAGGTCAGAATTAAAATTACTACATAACTACACATTATCTTCAGACTTCATGCAAGGGACCTTCCTTGGTTCTCTGCACTTGTACTATAGAACAGGCAGGGGTCTATTATGTTAGACAAGAGATAAATATGGAACAGCAACAGCAAAAGGCTTCCTTCGCTGAAGAGTTTATAGTCTAGTACGGTAAAAATCTTGATAAGAATAATGTGCTCACTGTGTGGGCAGCATAACTTTTATGTGTTCTTAATTATTTATTTCTTTGCTTCCAAGTGCTTTGGTTTATAAATGGTATGATGTGTACATGCAGTGTTGGTAGTCAGATAACTTAATTGTTTTGGTAGTATAAAAAGGCATATGATGTAATGTCAATAGACTGCACCTTGTGTGCATTACAGAGCTTTTCCATGTTGATGCTTATCCTCTAGCGACAAAGCTAATGATTCCTAATATGTATACAGGGTAAGAAAGAGGCTGCTGTGATAGACACTTAATAAATGGTTAAACAGATTGGTGGGAGAGCCAAGAATAAAACCCAAAATCAAATCTTGGCTTTGAACTGTTTTTGGAATGACATAAACAGATGCAAAAGATTTGAATGCAAATAAAACAAGAAAAGAAAAAAGCCTGAGGGCAAAATTACTGAAGTAATGCAGCTATTTGCCCATATGTACAAACTTAGCTTCCTTTCTTTACACAGACCATCCTAAAAATATGCTCCAAACAATGCCAAATTTAGGGGATGTTTCCAGTAGTAATCCAGGCTCAAATATGTTAGTTAATTACTGTAAGGTGCAGTGAATTTCCTTTTGTAGGTGTTTCAGTAACGTAGTATGAAATAGCTAATTAAAAAATAAACATCCAAGTGGGTATTCACACCTTCTAGCTGATGTCATCTGAATTATGCCCTAGGAAAAGCTTCTCTCCACTGTGTGGTGGTTTTACTCGGGTGGGTGGCTGAGCTCCACCACAACCGCTCTCTCAATCCCCCTCGTCAAAGCGGAATGGGGAGAAAATACGATGAAAGGGGCTCAAGGGTTGAGATAAGGACGAGGAGATCACGCAGTAATTATCATGATGGGCAAAACAGACTCAGCATAGGGAGACAGTAAGATTTATTGCCCATTACTAACAAGCTAGAGAAGTGAGAAACAAAGGAAAGAAACTAAAAGCACCTTCCCCCACACACACCCTCTTCCACCTCCTCCCCCCAAGCAGCACAGGGGAACGGGGGACTGGGGGTTATGGTCAGTCTGTAGCGCTTCTTCACCATCGATCCTTCTCGGTCACTCTCGTCCCCTGTGCTGTGGGGTCCCTCCCATGGGACGCAGTCCTTGCTGAACTGATCCAGTGTGGGCTTCCCATAGGCAGCAGCTCTTCAAAAACTGCTGCAGATATGGGTCCGTACCATGGGGTCCATGCTCCAACCTGGGTCCCCCACAGGCAGCAGCTCCTGCCAGGTCACCTGCTCCTGCGTGGTCTCCTCTCCATGGGCTGCAGGCCCGGAATCTGCTCCAGCAGGCGTCTTCCACAGGCCGCAGTCTCCGTCAGTGCAGGTCCACCTGCTCCAACCTGGTCTCCTCCATGGGCTGCAGTGTGGAAACCTGCTCCACTGTGGTACTCCATGGGCTGCAGTGGGACAGCCTGCTTCACCATGGTCCTCACCACAGGCCGCAGGGGACTTCTGCTCTGGCGCCTGGAGCACCTCTTCCCCTCCTTCTTCACTGACCTGGGTGCCTGCAAGGCTGCTCCTCACTCCTCTCACTCTCCCAGCTGCTGTGTGGCGCAGCATTTTTTGTTGTCGTTGTTGTTTGTTCTTTTTTTCTTTTTTTTTTTTTTTTCCTTGTCTTAAATAGGCTCTCACAGAGCCACAAAACAACATCACTTATTGGCTCAGCTCTGGTCAGCAGTGGGGCCCTTACTAAACATGGGGCAGCTTTTAGATCTTTCTCACAGAAGCCACCTCTATGGCCCCCTGCTACCAAAACCTTGCCACGTAAACCCACTACACACTGACTCACTGAACATCTACATTTCTGATCATTTCACCTGAACAGTTTAAAGTAGATGGGTTGCATCCTTTACTATCATCCATTTTGCTGAAGCAAAATAGAACAGGAAATACATGAAACAAAAAGAAAGAAGAATAAAACCTAGACAGCTATTCTCATGGTGGTCCAGCCACCCAGGACTGGGAGCATTAATTGCTCGGGTCCTCTTAGAAGATTACTGTTAGGTAGCAAGAGGAGCAGGAAATCACCTCCTGTAGTCAAAATAGGAAAAGCGGCTAGAGCAACTGTCTTTCCTCTCAATAAGCTGATACATATCTATCTGCATAAATCTCAAAAAGCCTGAGTTTCATGTATGAACATTTGGCACACTGAAATGAATTAGGATTTTGGCAGTGATTTCAGCAGGATCAGAATTTTATTGAACAGTTTTTAGTAGGCACGACATAGGAATGTATCAATAGAATGGGAAGAAGACATAGAATAGGTTGTATATGTAACAACGTCTCTAATTAAGCCTCTAAAGAAAGAAATCTATGCAAGTCACTACCATCATTGCTGTGATTCACATTTTCTTTTTAGTTGCATGTCTACTAACCCCTTCCTTTCCCTCCAATTAGCCAGATTTACATTCTACCAGCCCAAAGTAGGGCATCTGACACTCTATGAGAGTAAACTGATTGGATGAATAAGAGCAAAACCATTATTTGTGATATCACAGACACATCAGTATAAAATAAAGTATTTGATTACCAGGAGAAACTAAGAGGTCATTTACCCTTTTCCCATTATTTAGCTTAACAACTGAGACTTTGAATGATAATTTGATTTGAGTTGTGTCAAAAGCAGTTACACTACTAATAACAGTACTGCCTAATTACCAATATCATCATGCTTTTGGGTGAAAATTAACCTCATAAAATCCTTATGGTGTAGAAGGTTAAGTACTTAGATTACTTTGTACCTAGAATCTGACCCAGAATCTCAGTTTCATAATGCCAGACCAATTTGTAATTGATTTTATATCACCATTGATTATTACAACAATGTAAGACTTCATCCAATTGAGTTATAGAGAGGAAAAAAATCTATCACAAAGATACAGAAGCATCCATCAAAGATACATTTAGAGCAAATGGACAATGCACTTTTTTTTTAAAGTTGTAATTGTATTCAAGGGAATGACATTTAGCAGCCATCGACTGTAGGTTATTGAAATATTCTGTGACCTTGATCCACTTTCAAATGGAAAGCAAAACCACAAATAAAACTGCAGGGAATAAAGAAATTGAATTTTGGTTGCAATTACTTGTTTTGAAAATATTCAATAGTAAGATAATGATCTTAATTACTCTCAAAACTACCAATTTTGGAATCAGTGCTTAACCAAAAACCACATGCTGAATAACCCTATAATCTGTAAATGGACAGAGTTCATTGCAGATGGAACCTATCTACATATACACAAGTGCTTACTAGAGCACACCATTTATTTTGGTAAGAGCATGGTTTTCTTGCAAAAAAAGAGTACCAGTATACTCCTTGGAGTATATAAGCCTAAGGAACATACATGCAACATATTGTAGTTTATTTCATCATAACTACATAAGATGATAAAACTAATAAATATTAAACATTATAATTTATATATTTAAAATTATAAACTTTGATGATAAAGTTGCAGCCACATTGGGAAGGCATTTTCCACCCTACTACATCCTGGTACTTAAAGCTGTAAGCTTATGTTAAACAGTAAGACCTTTTTTATTCATGTTACTACTTTAATGCAAATCAGAATGCAAAAGAAAATATTTTTTTCTTTCATTTCAGAAAGGACAGAAAAGTGTAGAAGTTGAAAGTCAGGCCCCAAAGTTCTAGTTTATTGAAGAGTTATTTATTTACAGCTTGTAATGTCTGTACAATGAATTTAGCTGTTAAGTAAAGGAGTAGGAAGAGAGGAGAGAGAGAGAACAGAAGCTCTTTGCCTGACAGCAGTTGTTAGAGCAGCACTCGTGATTATCGTAATGGGTTCACTTGTCAAATGCCTTTCATACCAAAAAGCTGTTAAATGTGAAGTTGAGGCTGTGGATTTTTTTTTTCCAAAGAACAAGCACTCCTTTCCTCCACCCCCCACCCCCCTAATGAACATTAAAAGCATTTTAGTGCTTGAAGGAATCTTATTTCCAGGGGGATATCACAGCATCTACCTGTCTTCCGTTGGTTCTGAACACTTTGTTCCTAACTTCAAACAATGAGTCAGCATGTAAGATTTCTTTTAGAATTTACTAGTAACAAAGATACAATTTTATCTCTTTGACCAGTAGCATTCATGAATAAGCTCTATTTCTCACTTCACATTCCCTAAAGAGGATGAACATTCTACCAACTGAATTGATAGCCTTTGCTCATCTTTTCAGCTTTTTAGTGGTGAAGTTTTTTTAAAAAATCAAAGATTAGTACTGTTTCTGTATCAGTCAGTAACCTGACCCTAAGACTACACAGTGACTACATGAATGTATGGACTCACCCCCACTGTAAATAAATAAATAACCATTCCTCTACTGCCTCAGAGGCAAAAGCTTTGAAGAGCAGAAAAGAAAACAAGCCTTTGGTTCCTTTCAAAGAACACTTCTCCCATGCCTTCTGCAGGGTATGGCAGTCACAAGCATGGCTGTTGCAGTTTGAATGGCAAAGCACAGTACTGTAGCTAACACAAGTGGCTGCTGCAATACAAGGGAAGGAATAGCAGGGCTTCCCCATCTTCTTGTGCTGGAAAAAAACACTAGAGGGAACAGATGGGCAAGCAGTGAAAATTATAACAACTGAAAAGACTGATGATTGCTCTTAATAAATGAGTCATTTAGGCAGCTACTCCACCCTTACAGTGGTGGAAGGGGAGCGGTTTTAGACTTTTAGCCATCAAAGTAGAAAAAATATGAAGATGCATCAAGAGGAGAAAGGAAGGAAGCTATGTTACTTCTGATGTTTTCCAGTAAGCAATGCTCAGTGAAGGCAGTTATTCACTGGGTATGTGGTAGCCCAATTGTCAGTGGATCAGGAAACATATCATCCCAAAGCATGATTGGGATCGTGATATTTAATAACAATTACAAATATGTATATATATATGCGCATCTGTATTTCCTCACCTTATTTATTTATTTAATTAATTAATTAATTAATTTTAAATAGTGTTTTGAAACTACAACGTTGCTAGGACAAGATTTAGACATAAAATTCTATTAACAAGATTTCAAAGAGAGTTGAAATTGTCTTTTTTATTATTATTATTTCAGACTACTACTAGATGCACCACTTACACTTCCAGATATGCTAAAATAAATTCTAGAAGATGGAGTGTCATTTGCTTTTGGTGTTAGGCTGGGGAAGCTGGCTTATTTCCTTTGCCCTTTGGTGTAGTGCAAGTCATTTCACACATGTATATGACAGCTATTCAAGGAGAGGAAAGAATAATGCTTGTGTGCCTCATAGATTTGAAAGAAATATATTTTTCTTTGCTGTGTTTGAAGAGAACAAACTTCCAATTACATGTTGGAGAAGAGATGAGTGTAAGGTTCTGTATCTCAGCATTGCTTGAGCTTTATTGGAAAATACTCATGGAATCATAGAATGGTTTGAGTTGGAGGAGACCTTAAACATCAGCCAGTTCCAACCCCTGTGCCATGGGCAGGAACACTTTCCACAAGACCAGGTTGCTCAAAGCCCCATCTAATGTTGTCATAAACGCTTCCAGGGACTGGGTATCCCCAGCTTCTCTGGGCAACCTATCCCAGTACCTCACCACCTTCACAGTAAAGAATTTCTTGCATATCCAAATCTACTCCCTTTTAGTTTAAAACCATTACCCCTTGTCCTATTACTACACTCCCTGACAAAGAGTCCCTTCCCAGCTTTCTTGTAGACCCCTTTTAGGTACTGGAAGGCCACTATAAGGTGTTCCCAGAGCCTTCTCTTCTGCAGGCTGAACAACCTCCTCTTCTTCACGGGAGACGTGCTCTAGCCCTTTGATCAACCTTGTGGTCCCCATCGAATAGGCTTGCTCAAATAGATCCATGCCCTTCTTGTGCTGGGTACCCCGGAGCTGAACGCAGTACTGTAGGTGTGGTCTCGTAAGAGCAGAGTAGAGGGGGCGAATCACCTCCCTCGCCCTGCTGGCCACACTCCTTTTGAAGCATCCTGGGATATGGTTAACTTTCTGGGCTGCAAGCACACAGCTTGTTGAGCTTCTCATCCACCAACACCCCCAGCTCCTTTCATCAGAGCTGCTCTCAATCTGTTCTCCACCCAGCCTGCATTTGTTCTTGGGATTGCTCCAGTCCAGATGCAGGACCTTGTGCATGAGGTTTACAAAAGCCCACCACCTCCCGAGTCTGTCCAGGTCCCTCTGGATGACATCCCTTCCCTTCAGCACATCAACTGCACCACACAGATTGGTGTTATTGGCAAACTTGCTGAGAGTGCATTCAATCCCCCTGCCCATGTTACTGACAAACACGTTAAACAGTGCTGGTCACAATACTGACCCCCGAAGAATGCCACTGATCACTGATCTCCAGTTGGACACTGAGACATTGATGACAATTCTTTGAGTGTGACCATCCAGCCAATTCCCTACCCACTGGGTGGTCCATCCATCAAATCCATGTCTCTCCACTTTAGAGACAAGGATATCATGGGGGACAGTGTCAAATGCTATGATAATTATAACTATTGTTCCCAGCTTACCTAAGTTAATAAAGATCCAATTTATGAGGTATTTCTGAGATATTTCTTTTAGCTTTTAAACCATCAAAACACCTGCAACTCACTTGAATCCTTAGAGAAATACAATTGTCTGCTAGCACACCATAGAAAAATTCTAAGCGTGGTATTCCATTACAGATACTGCAGTCTACCAGCCTGCTTTCAGAATTAAGGACAATAAATAAACATTTTAAAGAATAATGAAGAGGACAAAGAGAATATAATGGGGAAAAATCCCCCCAGAAGTGAAGCTAGATTTTCAATGATTTTTATAAACCATTTTCAGGTCAAGGTAACAAAAAGAATGAGCTAGCTTATTCAAAAAAATAAATAAATAAATAACTCAGTTCTTTGCTACTGTTCCCCAGGAGATGTACTCAAATACAATTAATATCTTCCCGATAGACAGTGAGTTGGAAATATGGCATCACAGTTATTGATTATGTCCTTTATTAGAAAGACAAGTGATTACTCCAGGTTTCCTATTATACAGACTGAAGAAATAAAAGTTGCAAAAGGATTAATTCTGAAAAATAGCACAAAAAAGTAGGGAAAAATCAATAGCAACAGGAATCTGGGGAATAGAATTAAAAAAAAAAAAAATCACAAGTGCTGGAATAGTTACTTGTGAATGACACATGAAAAGCATAAATCAATAGACAGCTTTGAAGAAGGTACCATAGGAGTAGATGAATATATACTCCAAAAAGATTAATGTTTTGTGTACTGCAGACAAACCAATGGAACCAGACATCACAAAGTGGAAGACAGCATTGCAGCCCATAACACTTGGTAATGATCTTGATAGGTAGCTGATAGCTGACTGCAGAGAAATTACATCACACTTAATTAGGTAGGATTTTGTTCAGCTTTGAAAGTATTTTCTTGATCCTTTAAATATATCTCATTACCTATAAACTGCTCATAATTTAAAAACATGCCTTCTTCTGAACCAAATGGAAGCGGTAGTTAATACTGTAATTCTGCATTTGTTAACTGTTCTTTTATCAATTGAAATGCATCATTGAAAAAAAAAGAAAAAAAGAAAAGAAGGTTACCCACACACACTTTCTGATTTGAAAATGGTAATTCAAAATGGTTCCTCTTACAGAACTTGCTGGAAATTTTTATGAATAAAACTTTTTCAAATTCCCAAGAAAATTTCTACCAAGCATGAATCTAGCAGTTAGGGTAAAGGAGATTAGAAAAAGGAGGAGACCAATTCATTTGCTCTGCTTAGATTTGACCAAGCAATATACCATCCATTCTGTATGTCAGGAGAAAGATCCCTGAGAACAAGTGGTCATTATTTTATGAAATTTTTCTTATCATTTTATTCCTGTTCCTGATACCAGTTGTTTTGTAGGGCTGTCATTTCCCAAACTAATACAGAAGAGACAGTTCCATGTTTTTGTTGGTAATGAGGTTTTAAATAGATATAAAGTCCAGGTAATGGAGTCATCCAGTGAGATTCCATGAGATAGCTTTTTTTTTTTTTTTTTTTTTTTTGGTAACTGACATCTGTGTAGTGTGTCCTTCACATCCTATTATATATATTCTTGTACTCACAATGCTAAAAGCAGATGAGCACATATATGGCAGCTCTTTCTTTCTGAAAGTTTCTTTCTGATGCACATCATAGGACATTAAAATTATGTAGAAATCACATAAATGATTGATTTCTGTGCTGTGGTGTCTTGAGCCTTGCCTGGATGTTAACACAAATACAAGCAGTGTGCTATTCTCATATTGAACTAGCCCAGCTGGAACAGGTGTCACTAAATTAACAGGCAGGCTACCTGAACAAAATGTCCTGAGAAGGATTTTGTTCCATAGCTCCTATGCTCTGTTTCTGTCTTGGGACAGATGAGTTGGACAGGCATGAGTATAAACAAGTAGATGAAGGAAACAGAATTGGGAGTTCACATTTTGCTCTCAGCAAAGGATAGAGCATAACTGAGCATATCTTGGAGATTGAACCAGAAAACAAGTGCTCATCCTCTATTGTTCTTTGGTACTTAAAAGAAAAAAAAAAAAAAAAAAAAAAAAAAAGGTGATTCCATCTTCAGCCCTACTCAGCAACTCAGCAGACACTTAGCTTTGGATGATCTGGTACCTCATGACCTACCTAGTGTAATTTTGAGAAATTTGACTTTATTCCATTCCCTTTCTTAGCTAAGTGAAAAGAAAAAACAAGGATATTGAGACTTCCCTCTTTCTTCTTGTGAGCACATACCTATAAAAGTTTAAAGTTGGAATAATCTTTACGGAAACTTTGTGAAAATAGCCACAGATTTCCAGACTGAACAGGGAAAATGTGAATATTATTTCCTCATTTTTCTAATTTACAAGAAGCTATTCTCACAACTGGTTTTCATCTTCTAACTTTGGTTTATACCTATACTAATAGCCCTACCTATAGCTGTTCTTCAGCTATGTTGTAAAAGTCTACTTCCCTTTTGTCAAAAATAATTCTATGCTGCCTCAGGCATTATTTCTAAACTTTCCTTTCACAGAGCAGTGTTTGAGAAGTCATTTAACTCTCCTTTTCCTGATAAGTTCTCAGTTGTACTTTTGATATATTTTACTCAGGATTTCTCACTGACCAAAGGATGGACACCTCTCTTTTCCAATTAGTTAATGGTTTTCTACTTTCTGCTGCTGTAGTTTCCCTCTCACTCATCATCCTCCGTGACCTCAGAGCAGCTGGAACTCTGCAATTAGATTAGACAGGCTCATGCAACTCAGATACAGAGAAGCTGCTATAGTACTTCTGCTATTTGCATCCAAAAATGTACTTGAATTCTTATTTTGTTGTATAAATTGTAGTAATGACAGGTGTGTATGGATGGACATGAACATTTCCAGTACAAATGAAAGTATGAAAATAATGCAAAGCAGAACAAGTAAGAGATAGGCAAACTTGTTTTTGTAGCACAAACACAGAGACTACATATAAGCCCTCCTAAAGGCTGTATTCAAAACAGTGCTCATTACCCTAGGAACAATGCCACAAAAGGAGAACTAACAAAGACAGAATGGTAATATAGTCCAGTGATTAGGAATAGCTTATTATTAAGAATTCTGTAATTGAGATTATGCCTGGTAAGGAACTAATCTATTTTAAGTATGCTATAATTTTAATGCAAGGGCAAGGCTACTGGTAATGCTAGTATGCTAGTGTGGGAAAAAATGATTTTACACAGATTGACAAACCTCTATTTTACCTTCTGTCTTTAGTGAAGCAATATTAAATGAGGCTGACCCAAATATGCTCTCTTATCCTCACTGCTTATATTTTACAGATATTTTAGAGAGATATGAGCTTTAGCAGCAACTACTCATGAGGAATCATTTTCTCCATTTCATTAGCCCAGTGTTGAAAAAGTAGAGTGAAGGCCATGTACCGAAAAAATCTCCTGAAATGATAGGTAGTAAAAGAAACAGAAGTTAAAAGCATCAGTTGAAAATGCAACTGAATGAGATGATACAAATCAATTGCTGTTCAGCAAGTACCCATCATCTACATGAGGTTATGCCAATGTCTATACAGCTTAAATACATACATACATACATACATACATACAGCAGTAGTAGAGGAAGTAATTTTACTTCTATTATATGCATCTATCTTAATACATGCTGAGAAAGGAAAACCTATCACTATTTTTATAGAAGATGTTATGTTAGTTTTTTCTTAAAGAGTTGTGGAATTAAGTCTTGCACTCTTAGCAATGGTTTATCTTCTACCTCAGTGACTCTCTGCTATTAAAGTATGGGCAAGATCACTGAGATGTTTGTGCTCTAGCACTTTTTTATTCAAGTTTCAGCTCCTGTGACTGTGATATTTCAGTTTCATATACATGAGGGTCAAATATAGGCTGCTTGAGCTCTTTCCAAACATTCAGGAAACTACCCACCAACCATACCTTCTCTTAATCTCTTGCATTTATTCAGACAATGAAGAATCCACATCTTAAATTAGGAAGCTGAACTATGAAGAGTTGATATGGATGAATGCAGAAAATTATTTAGATCAGATTTTTCAACTCAGAAAGTCTAACTGATGTACTCTGAATACCAATGAATAATGAAGCTTCTATTTCTATGATGCCATTATTTTCATTATTATACTAATGTAAAATAATTTCCATGATTTTACTGATGTAACACAATGCTTAGTGTAGTTTTTTGCCTCATAGTCCTCCAGGTAGTAGGCTGGCAATGGGCAAGAAGCTGGGAGAGGATACAGCCGGGACAGCTGACCCAAATTGGACAAAAGGATATTCCATGCCATATAACATCATGCTCAGCAATAAAAGCAGTGGTACAAGAAGAAAGAGCGGTGAGGGTGGGGAAGGGGGAAGTCTGGTTTCCAAGGTGGCCATTCCGCAGAGATTGTCAGATCAGTTTGCTAGCAGGAGGTAGTTCATGATGACTTTTGCATCATGTCTGTCTTCCTTCCACCCTTCCTCCCTTCCTTCCCCTATTAAACTCATTTTGACCCATGAGTTTTCTTGCTTTTGCTCTTCCCATCCTCTTCCCCACCCAGCTGCAGGGAGAGGGAGAGTGAGTGGGTGGCTCAGTGGGTGCATAACTGTTGTCTGGGGCCAATCCAGAACATGTAGTAAGATACTATATGTATTTTTTCTTTGCCTGAATCTTTTTTTGCCTGCCTACCCTGTCCTCTTGCTTCTGGACAGAAATAAAGGACATCATATGAAGAGCAATCCTCTTCTCTTTTAAATTGTCTCAAAGTACATCATTCAAATAAGACAAATGTGTTACACAGGGCACTAAGCTTTTAATGAAGCTTGGTGTTTTGCAGCTGACAACTTGATATAAGCCAACCCTGTTTAACTGAAACATTTTTAAACTAATGTTTCTCTAAGAAAAGCAGCTACCCATTGCTAAGTTCACCCAAGCAGTTCTATTTTCATAAACTGATATTTCTAGTACAGACACACATAGGTGAGTCTTTCAGTGTCTGCCTGAAACACAATCGAAACAGTGATTGCACTTTAAATAGCTGTAATCTTGCTAGTTCGGGTATTTGTAACCCAGAACAGCATGGGCTCAAACTTTAGCCATATTAACTTACCTGGGACCTCAGGGCACGTGCTCAGCTAGGTCAACCTGTAACTGTGTTCAGTGTAGCCAAATGAACTTGATGCAGGCCGGCTGGGGTATGTGAAGTTTCACTTTAGAACCTCAGTGAAGCCACAGCCTCTGCTAGTTGCAATGACTCTGTATATGGTCTCTCACAACACAGAATTATACAGTCATTCTATACATTTGCTCTGTTTACTAAAACCTTCTTCCCAGATATCACAACCTTCCAAAAGGTCATTGATTATTACCAACTGTGTCTATTAAAATTCAATTTTGTATGACATTTTAAGAAGTGCGTTGGGCGATAAATTGCTAGATTTAAAGTATTTTTCCAAAGAAGAGAAGGTAGCCACAAGGGTGGATATGCATTGCAGACCAGTAAGATTGCAATAAACTAGAGTACACTATCAATCTGGTGAATTGATGCAGGGTTTTTCATCCATTGCATTTGCTGTAATAGAGGCTGCAGTTGTCACAGGAAAAGTATAGCATTACCAGACTTGATAACTATTACAGTGATAAATACTAATGGATAAGACAATTCTTGAGATGTACGCAGCAGAGTTGATATCTAATTTGTTGCAGCTGGGCCTGAAAAATATCTTTCTTTTGACCTTTTTTCCAGTGGACCCTATCATTAATGACCACTGACACAAATGAGGGCCTGAAGAAGGGATTTAAGTGAAGTCTCTTAGGATTCTTTCCTCACCATTCTGTCCTGCAACAGACCCCTAGAGCTAATGCTGCCAGCAGCAGGGCAGCCTAATGCTTGTGCTTATTATGAAAACAGGGAGAATCATTTTGCAAGAATGGGTTATCTAAACAGTCCTATGATTCTCAGTGATCAACAGTGATTCTCTGATATGCTCGTGTTTTTCCCAGCTACATCAAAAACAAAACAAAACAAAAGCAAACAAACAAAAAAAAAAAACAGTAGTAACTCATCAGAGAAACTACATTAAAAAAAAAAAAAAAGAAAAGAAAAAAAGAAAAAAACAATCTGTTGATTTATAAGTAGCTCCAGGAACAACAAAGATCATGAAAACAAGTGCCATATAATGTTCCATATTTTAACTCTCTGGTGTCTAACATCTGAACTCTGGAATAACCCTTTCTGTGAATGCATCAGTAATATCTTTGTCCCTTGAGAGTTCTCTGGTACTTAATAAGGATTGAGCTCACCCAACATCCTTTCTTTACTTCCAGGTGAGCTAGTAGTATCTGTCTCTCCTGTAGCATCTACTGTCACAAAATGCATAAGCTACTGTCTCTAAGAATGTAGTATCTTTGTACCAGAAGAGTTAAATATCAAACTGAATGGTGGGAAAGAGAAATAGCATCATAATCTGCATCTTCATAGGAAACAAGGTTGCTTACTACCCATAGGAAGGTAGCCCTCAAAATAGCTATAGGATATATGGTTAAGTTTTACATCTTTGCTATTTAATTGTAAGAATGTTACTAATATACATTTTACTGGTGTAGAAACTTCAGCAATGAGGGAGCAAAAAAAGCAAACATTTCCTGAACATCACTTCTCACTAATGGCAGCATAAATCTGCAGTTACTCAGTTGACTTCAATGAATCTACTTTACATTTACACTGCTGTAGCCAAGCATGAAATTCGTCCTAGTGATTTATTCCACAGATGAGATAGATCTAGGCTGGACTCAGTTCTGCACTTAGAAAATGTTCCATAATTGAAAAATTCATAGTAATTGGAGATAAAATTCATGGTTAAGGAGTGTTCCCAGAGCTAGATTTTTTAAATATTTCAGGGATTGCATTACTATGAAGAGCCAGAGATATGCAGCCACCTGTGACTTGAAGTCTGTGTGTTGCAGATATGAAAGGGCTCTTAGGGCTTGGCTGCAGAGTATTTCTATAAAGCTGATTGCTCCTCACATTTCAGCAAAGGATTCAGCTTCATGTTGCATAATTCCTAAAACTGTAATACAACTTCATGTAGTAAAACAAAAGTTATAACCTAAGAGAGAGAGTTGGTGAAGGAAATTAAATAAATCCAGAACAGAAATCAATTAATCGCTGTACTTTAATCCTGAGATACAAGTACTTAAACCACTTTCATCATAATTACGGATGTAAAGAAAACAGAGATGGACTCTTCTCAGTCATATTGATGGCATGACATGAGGCAATGGGCAGCAGAAATTGAAATTCAGAACATTCCACCTAAATATAAATAGAATCCTCTAAATGAGGACAGTTTAAGATTTCTGTGATATTACTGCAAATTACTCAGTTATATGAAGCAGCATTTGAATTTATACAGAAATCAGATCATATACCAAAATCTATCTACATCATATTTCATCAGGTTTGTGTGTGTGTATCATTGTTGTTGTTTTATTAAGATTTATCTGTCTTTAGAAAATTCTTGCTCCACAGCTCTTATTCTTCCTCTACAGAGAAAGCAGATGAACAATCATGGCAATTGATATCACATGATCAAGGTCATTTGTATGGAACCCTTCACCTCTGCCCCAAGAAATGCATTTTAATTTATTGAATGTGGTATATTATTTAAAGAAAATTGAGCTGGGAAGAGGGAAAAAGTATTGAACATTGTCTCCTCTCACTAAAGGCAAAGGAGATTTTCTGCATTGTCCAACATTGGACTGATCTGAAACTTATTATTATGTGTCTGATTGCAATCACAGCTTTGGATAAGGCTCCCATGTTCAAAACCATGAAAGAACCAGGAAAACAAAAACCAAAAACAAACACACACAAACAACAAGATAAATTAGATATTTTCCCCCTCAACTGACTACAGTCTCCACCCTTTTCAGTAGTTGTGCAATAGATGCTCTGTAACAAAGTTCAGAAGAAATTTACATACCCATCTGGGTAAAATATAAAATTCATTAACACCTTATCTTGTAGATGAAAATTGAAAATTTAAAACCTTTCTTCTTGTGAAAAACTAGAGACTTTTTTTTTCCAGTAGTGTGAATTGATGTTTCCCATCTTTTACTTCAAGTGTTTGGTGGGAAATGTACAATTTGCACTTCAAAGACTCACTCCAGATTAGTTGTGTGCTTTGCTGCTGCAGGAAAGTCTTATAATTGCATCATTAAAGTCGATAGATTTCCATATATTTAAAGTGACAGGCTTCCATTTGTTTAATTCTGTAGGAAGCACTAGATTACATATTGTTCAGTGTGGCATTTCAGCATATTTCAATCTCTGATCTAGTTATTTAATTTCAGAAATGATGAACTGAGTATCTATTACAGTATGAGTTCTCATGTGTGTGTGAAATAATTTAACAAAAAATCTTAAAACAGGACATAAAAATAAGCCACAGTCAATGACCCAAAACAATCCACTCAAAACAGTTCCTCCTGCTTCAAGCCATTACTCAATTATACAGTTCAGCTTTTAAATCCATGTGGTACCATACCAAACCCTGACAGCTTTACTCATCCAATATTCCTGATGGAGAATATCCTATCATGAAGATTTCAGATGAGAAGCTGTCAGAGTACCCATCAAGTCCCTGTTGCCATCAAAGATGAGTTCTGCTCTGTTTACAGTGAAACTCTGCAATAGCACAGAGGCTCTGAAACCCTCTTTCTTCTGATTCATATAATATGTAGAGAACATATCATCATGAAAGGATTTGGAAAGCTAATGTGCTTTCACTTTAGCTTAAGCTAAAGTACTATCACAACACGTAGCTTACATGGCCTTGCTCTCAGCTACTAAATCTCTGCCAGAGCTCAAAGCCAGATCATTGACACCATGCCATGTGCCATTCCCAACACTGCTGCACTGATGTATGTGACAGGAACTAAACATCACCTGCATGGCTCCAGGTGCCTGGGACAGAGAACTCTTCACCATTTGGTAGCGGCCATCTTCCCTTCACATGGAAATAAATAAATAAACATGGCACACTGCTACCTAGGAAGAAGGGGAAATCTGCTTATATCCATCTGAAATTATCAAACCCTTGGGGGCAGTATTTGCAAGAAACTCTGTGACATTATGGTTCAAGGGCACAGTACAAAGCACTATGTATTGCACTATGCCAGGTGCCATGAGGCCAGGAACAGCTGGGGCCTATGGGCCCTCCCTCCGCAACCAGCCTGTCCCACAGCCCCACTGAGGTCAGCTGGGCCAGTAATGGTGCCTGGGGTGGACCACAGCCCAGCCAGGCCCAGGTACTACCACAGGCCCCGGGCCTGGCTGGCAAGGAGCAGGCTCAGGGGAGTGCCCAGCTTGCTGGGGCCCTAGGGGCCAGGCTCAAAGGCAAGGCCAGGACTGATGGCAGCCCCAAAGGAGGCCTCTCCCTGCCTGCCCACCATCCCTGAGGCTGTGCCCACTGCCACAGGGCTGCCTCCCCTGGGCATTGTGATGCTGATCTGTCACCAAGTGGAACTAGCCAATGTACAGTGTTTTATTAGGCTTTTTTAGCTTTGATTCTGTGTTGTCAGTGACAGCTTAATGCTACAGTCCTCCCCAACACAGCATTCAGTTAACAGAAGTAGTGAGGAATTAGAGCTCGCCCAGTTCAGCATTGCTGATTTAAATGCAGTCACTCCCATTTCTGAGGTGGGAAAGGCCACAGGTCTGATTTTCCTATTGTGCCAACGAATTTCCTTCTAGTAAAAACTGCGAACAAAGAAGTTACACAATCAGAAGAAGAGATCCAACCCCATGTTTTTATTTCCATTACTTGATAACCCCAGTATAACAAAAAGTGAAATACCTGCTTCAGTGATTCCAGGTTGCCAAGCACCTCAGCTATGGGGTCACCACCCGTCTGCTGGGCTGGTGAGGCTGTGGCATGTGAAAGTGTAGCACCAGGTCCCGAGTCTTACTGGTTCTGTGCTGGGCATCTCTAGGCAGACCCAGATTGTTCAAAAAGAGGTTGTGCATTCCCCTCACATTATCCACAAGGCCTCCACTCTTTATCTGCAAGATCAAGTATTTTGATTTCAGCAGTGTCCTTGGTCAACAGATAGCCCATGAAAATATTTCCCCTGGATGATATGAATGATCAAGTAACAAGAAAGCTGGAAACTGTGTGGGAGGAAGAGGAAGACAAGCTCTCTTCACAGGCCTTGTTTTAGGATAAGTGGTGTATGTTAATACTGTGTCAAGACACATTATTACTTTCATAAGTATAGAAGGCAGAAAATGCAGAGGTCTTGTATATAAGGTAAAGGTTTTAGTTTGACATCAAGTCTAGCACAGCTTGGCCTGACTTGGAAACCTTGCTAGTATTTCTAATTATAAAACAAACAAACAAACAAACACAAACAGAAATCTCTGAGAAATGTAATAATTAAACGTTGTTAGCTAATCTGATTTTTAGGGGTAAAATAATGTTGTGGAGAATACCTTAAGAACAAAAGGGTTTTTTTTTTGTTTGTTTGTTTGTTTTTTTCCACTAAGAACTCCATCTTCTATACTTTTGCATTCCAAATGTCTAAATAGCAAGTGCTTTACAAGTTTTAATGCATTTATAACATTTCTGAGAGACAGAGGAATACCATTGTTTTCCATTTTACAGATGAAGAATGGAGACAGAGGATGTGGAACGCTTTATTGATGGCCATGAGTTGGGACTGTCATTGCTGGGTTGTTAGGCCACTGTGGTATATCAGGTAACACTTTCTACTAGATTTTTTTCACCTGATTATGGATAATTCTAGATAGAAACATCATAAACATTTCATTAAAAAAAAAAAAAAAAAAAAAAAAAAAAAGTAGGGTGCTGTTCTCTCCTTCCTCTGGGGACCAGTAGTGAGATCTCCCCCTATTCTTTAAAAAGGCTAGGAGATAAAGCAGAAGTAATCATAGACATCTGACTTGCTTTCAAGAGATTCTGCTCCTTATCAACTTAGCCCAGAGCAGAAAAATCTGTTCTGAGAATTTTGGTCTCTGATGGGCCTCCTAAGCCAAAAAATACCAGCAATGATATAGAGCAATAGGTTTTGCTCTATATCTCCAACATGGTTTTAATCTAGTCTCCTCACTCAGCTAGGCAGAGAAACTTTTGGATGTGGGGATACAGGACCCATGGGACCCATCTTTTCCCAGTGCTGAGAGAACAGGATGATGTCTCAGGTATAAGTACCATTAAAATCAGATTAAAGATTACCAACGCCTTGCTATAGCTCTACTTAGGTTAGCAGAGGCTTATGCTTTAAGATAAATTAATAGAAGCCTATCACTCTCACTCTCCCATATGCCGTACAATTTTTTAATTTATTTTTTCCTCAGTAACTCCATTTCTGCAGACTCTTTTGCTGACATATAGCATTTCTAGGTATATTGTCATTGGGTTGAAATAAAGCTATGTTTGATACAAAAATTAGTAAGACTAGGATGATGGCCTGAAAGAAATTGTGATCTTCATATGGCCTGTTAGGTACTAGTGTGGAAGCCATCAGGATATAGCATGTAGGTAGCCAGGCACTAATGTTATAAAACACAATAGCCTTTGCAAGAGAGACAGAAAACATCCATCAAAATTGCACCTTCTCCCTTGAAGACAGAACACCTGGCCTGTTTTTTGACTCAGTCAAATCAGAGACCAGATACATTCATTCACAAAAGAAGGCAAACAGGTTACAGCTTATAACATTTAGCTATCCACATATACAGTATATGCTAATTCATAAACACTGTTAGTATCCTTGCCTCTATTCCCCACAGTCATCCTGATCCCATAAGAAAATCATCTCTTGTAACAAGAATCTCAGCAGCTGTAAATCACATGGTGTTTTGGCTGCCAACAGGGGTCATCATGAGGAAGGAAGAGAATCAGTGGAGGTTCTTTCTGTAGGATTTACCACAGAACTGTCTTGGGGAGCTTTGTCTTGGGAAGGTGCTACAAACTCTTTGTTACTTATGATTTCCATGGCCCAACTTTTTCAAGCCATCACTAGCAAAGGAAATGTGGTGCCATCAGTAGCTGTGGGGAGACTCAGAATATCTCCCCAAAATGCTGCAGATTTTTCTCCTGGCCTTCTGTAAATGAGCCTGAATCCCTCCCTCCTTCCAAACACATACTTCTTTCCAGAATAGAACAGATTTTTTTCCTCTATGGAACAAAACAATATAAGATTATACAAATGAAACATTGCTTACTTTTCCACTGCCTTTTGCAGTAGCATTTTCTATTGAATGCTATTCTCCACAGACACATATCCCTACATATTTATAGCTTATCTGCATAGATCATGTTTCTCCTGTGCACCTAAATTCTGAACTTTGTTCCAAATCTACTGAAGTATTATAATCTTTTCTCCCCCTCTGTATGTTAAAATATGTTTTTGTTTGTTTGTTTATTTGTTTTAAGTTTGTCTTTCTACTAGATAAAACAAAAGCATATACATATGTGTTCATAATCCTGTACTGCTTATGAATTCTTGATATAAGTTAATGTAATCAGAGTTAGTCATTGCTTGCATTGATAATTTTAACACTCCAGCTTAAAAATAGATAATGATCAGTCTCTTGGAATTTGTTTTATATTTTCCAATCCTTTTGTTTTTACACACTGTATGGCTCTAATAAGATAAAAGGAATGCATAATGCAAAAATGTTTTGTTCTTTCATCCTCTTTCAGGAATTAAAACTCCTCCAATGTATTATAGATAATTGAAAATTTAAAATTATGGGCTCATTTTTAACTTAAAAAAGAAAACTCTTGCAGTATAATTCAATCTGGGAAGTCTGAAAGATAAGAAGAGCTGTTACGCAGCATTCAGATGAGGTCCTTTGCAGTGCTTTGCAATCAGGCAAGATTCATATTCATTTTAATAGAAATTTGCAGAAGGGTACAGGGCTCTGATATTGAAAACTTTCATAAATGGAAAGCATGATCATAGGAAAGGAGTTTTTTGATTTAACAAGCAAAATATCTAATAAGGAATCTGACTGGAAAGAGTGAAATACAGGGAGAAGTAGATCTACTGTCATCTCCACTAGCTGCATTGCCCTGGATTTGGAAAATTATATAAATCCATTAAACAAGATTACTTCAATGGATAATGGACAAATGATAGACATCTGCACAAAGAAGTACATTGAACTGGAAAATTCAAGATCACTATTGAATGTTCTTGTTTATATGTACACATATCTACATCATGACAGTTTTCATGCTGAAAAACTTCTTAAAACACACACATTGTACATACAGTACAATAAATGTATGTATTTATATTGGCTTCAGTAAGAATTCTTATAGTTTTGAAATTAGAATTTGCTCTTGGTAACTTTTTTAAATTGTCCCAGAAAATGCTGAAATATCATGACAGACTGAAATTCAAATCTTATGTTTTGTTTCTTGTTTTGTTTTCTTTGCCCATTATTAAATGACATCTGAGTAGCAATTACTCCCACCGACGTCATAATAACCAAAATATTCTGTTATTGATATTTTCTTTCTAAAATCAACATGAACAATTGAGTGGTATCTTGATACGGAAAAAAAAATAATCTGTTGCAAAAATAAAATAAAATAAAAAAATAAAATAAATCAGCATAGGAACCTCAGAAGACAAGAAAATCTATTAGAATCTTTTGAAATATGCCACTTGTGTCTGCTGTAATCAAAACACCGTGAGAGGCATATACCCAGGCATCTTTGTATTGATTCACAAAACTCCTACTATTTACCATCTAGTTGTAATGATTTCAAAGAAAACCTGAAATATGGACTAAAGATGTGCTTTCAGAGATGTTTTCTTCTTGCAGTAAAACCAGACCATTCCCATCCTCTGCTTAATTTCTTCTTCCCTGAGCTATCCATACAACTGTTCAGAAATCAGTGTGATAGGACTGATTTCTGCAATTTTCTGAGCAAAAAAATATTTCAGAAATAAATGTTAGCTTACTTTTATCACAAAGGGGTTTGTTTGTTTGCTTGTTTTTCCATTGGTCTCATTTTTTCCTCTTTAATGGTATGCTGGTAGAAATGAGAGAGCAATAAATTATGATGAAGGAAGGGGAGATGGGATGTTTCAGGTCAGCTTGTCATCTTAGGAAAAAGCAGCCAGGTTATGAAGTTTAAGGGCTGAAGAGACTGACCTGCAGAAAGCTGACATAAGTGGTAAGACTGCAAACTGCTCCAGTCACAACAGAGATTTCCTAACTCAAATCAGGCTTACAATCTATTCAACAGCTCTGGTAGCGTGACCTAGCTATATTTGGGACAGGTAATTGTAGCCACAGCAACTAAGGGATCCACTGAACTAGAATGAGCATGAACTTCTTCTATGAACTACATCTAGAAATAAACACAGATCTGAAAAAGATCTTTTCATTTCTGCTTTAGTTGCTATTAATTTCAAGCCAGTCTATTTCCTGACCTAGTTCATCCATATTGCGGATAAGATTTCCAGCTCCCTTCATTTTTAGTTACTCAAAAATCACAAACTATTTATTGAGGAAAAAAAAAAAAAAAAGTGACTGTACATACTTCTAACTAAGCACACATCCACAAATCTTCAAAATGCTCACATTGGAATACTTCACAACATAAGCATACCATACCAAGTAGATAATTACTGGCTTTCTTACCCTTCTTGCCATTCTGCAATTTGCATTTCATTTTGCTGAACTGCTAAGCAAGAAAATATGGAAAAAGAGTGACAAAGAAAGCAAACTTGAAGTGCCACCCTTAACAAGTTAAAAGGCAGTAAAGATAGTTTTAATGATATTCTCTGGAATGACTGCAGTGTCAAAGCATATTGAAAAAAATAATGAAGTGCTTCAGAATAGGCACATAATAGACATCTAAAGCCCTAAACTTTGCAATATGCAAGCATGTAATTAGGAGAGTCCTATATAATAAACACCAATTAAGCCAGAACAATCACAGGGGGAATAACAAACTGAACACTAAAGCAGGAATACTAAAACCATCTGCGCACTGAAAAATACCATGAATTCAAAACAGTCTGTGCGTAACTGAATACCTGAAAAAATTATTTATTACCAAACTGGGCAGAGACGGAAAAGGATGCCACAACAAAAAAAATTCTTCTTACATAACTCTCCAACTGAGAATAAATTAATATATATGCAATACGTAAGAATTTGCTTCACAAAAAAAAAAAAAAAAAAAAAAAACAGTGCAAAAGAAAAAAAAAGTGAGAGTAAGAGAACCTACAATCAACTGGTTACAATACGAAGTTTGGGTCTGCTCACTGTCAGATTGAGCTTGCCACATTAGCAAGAACAACATGTCTATGGAGATTTATTGAGGATCTTCATTTAGTGGTTCACCTCATCATAGGCACACAAAACACTTAAAGCAACAGCCTGCATCTGTAACAGTTATTTCATCCCCTTTCTAACTATTATCAATATATCTCCTTCACATTCCTTTTTGATAACATATTGGATTCCTATTTATCGTATCTAAAACATAGAAGTGTCTTTCATTTTCTCATATATGGACTTCTTGCTCCCTTTGTCCATTAAATAAAGATTCTCATGAGCACTTAAATCTAATTTCTTGCGGAACTATGTCAGTGGTAAAATTCACATCAACTGGTATCTGCACCAAAGAAGTACCCATGAAATCTATATTTAACCCACTAGCTGTCACAGGAAACAAAACCTTAACCATGAAGGAAAAATGTGTGAATAAACGGATGGCTTCTCACAGATTAGTTATTTGAGGAACAGTACTTCGGTTTCATCTGGCATTAGCATTGCAACCTGACATACAACCTTT